>CM022945.1:117607739-118309530 GCA_012931725.1 Litsea cubeba
CTAAGCAACATGAACACATGTGAAAAAAATGATCATTACTAGTATTTTCTATTTATACAAAGCGATACAGGACCTCATATAATGAGGGGACCGCTACAAAACCCCTTATTTAGTTACTTTTGCAAAAAAAAAAAAAAAAATACATTTCTCTCATTTTCCAATATTCTAGATTTTCTACAATTTTTTTCATATTTTTTGACGATTTTTTCAATCGCACTGCTACGCGCCACTATGCTACGTAGCGCCCCGCTTCGTACGGTTTGGGCGGCGGGCCTAGCCGCTATTTTCATCCATGATTGGTTGCACATGGAAATTCCAAAACTATCAAAGCAGATAACACTGTTTCACAAGTAAAGGTAAGATTGGCCATAGTTACCTAATTCGTTTAGAGCCCCCTGAACTCAGTACCATTTGAATCAAAAATTCAGAGTTCAATTTGGGCAAATTTGGGTCTCAAAAAATAAAAAAATTTGTCCTCAGTTCAGAATGGAAAGGGAAAATGAGGAGAGAAAAGAGGAGTCCATCTCCCTCTCCTTCCCTCAAGACTCTCTCTCTACTTCAATCACATCAATGCATTTTTGTAGAGAATTAATGCTTCCACTCTCTCTCTCTCTTCCATCAGATCACATTTTAACAGAAAGTAATATAGCTTACTGTCTTCTTTCCTTCATCCAGTGACTCACTGAATATTATTAAGAAATTGTGAAAAAAAAATTATATACCTTGATTTAGTTAATCAGACGGATGCATTCTTATGATATATCAGTGTCATGAGAGAGAGAGAGGGAATGGGAGATTTTCTTTTTCAACTTAATCTATGTTGGATGATCAAAGGCTACCAAAAAGTAACATACAATAATTTATAATAAAAAAGAAAAGAAAAAGAATCCAAAACACATATAACATCAATGATTTAACCATTATAACAACCTACAGTTTAAATAAATTAAGATAAATAAAAAGACACTAAAGTGAATCTTAACCGGGCATCCGATCTACTAAAAACCTCATCAGGATATTTCCCGCCGGTATTGTTTGTCCACTGAAACCTAATGTAAGCATTTCATTGATCAGAACTTATCCAAGCAGTTTGCATCACGATAGGGGCAAAAGCTAAGAGAAAAGCATAGGTAACAAGAAACAGTACTCAACGGTGTGAAGTGAGCTCTTCAACCAGTGACCCACCATAGATCCCAACCAGTTTGGTGCTAGAAAAACTCATCGATCAAACCATTGCCAATCCCCACTCACAGTGAACTTAGAGGGATGGGGCATTTAAACTAGTCCAAACCATGTCCAAGCCAAGCTCATTTAATTATGGGTCCTAATAGAACATGAGTAGTACATCACCCCATTTCATAATATGCAATTTTAGGAGATTTGTGGATAATGTATTGATGTCCAATAGTAGAACTCTTTAAGCCAACCCAAATTGATAGAACAATGATAAAACGATTCAATAATAAAGATGATTACAATGCCTCTATTAGAAGGGATACGTAGTTTAATCTCCAACTGCCATTCTATCGTCATTTTCGTCATTTTTATGGGGTCGGTTCATGGGTAACTTATTGGGTGTTGTTTTTCAATTAAATTGGACAAGCAAAGCAACCATGATCACAGCATAAAAGTATTTCTCTGCTGTGGGTAGGAGATATGATAACCAACAGGTATTTTATTACTCATTTTCAGTTAAAAACAAAGGGAAGGGAAGTGAGATAGAAACATTGAAACATTGATTGTGAAACCAAAAGACAGAAAACTGTGATGGTTGAACGATTAAGAAGAAGGAAGGAATACGAGAATCTCTTGGAATGCATAGACATGGGATCGATCTTGGGGATGACGATAGGCAATCGCTCGAAGAGAAACAGCTACAATCTTTTCAGAAGCAGCAACGTGCAAAACCCTCTCCTTTCAAAGATCGAGCAATTGATGTAGACCGCCTGCATTTTCTGCGTGAGACCTTTGGCTTCTTCGTTTCTGTCTTTCTCTCTGCTTCTTTCTGAAAACCCTCTGTCTATGTCCTAAACCCTTTCAACCTCCACCCTATCAACCGAGTTGAGGTTCTCTCTGTTACAATGCATTAACGCAACCCTTAAAATATTGCACCTAGGCCCTTGGACCGGTTGGCTTCGGCCGACCTGGGTTCGGCCCAAGGATATTAGCACGGACAAGCATCCTTCCTTCACAATACGTGAGGGACAAACTTAATGGGATCCATTTAGGGACCCACTAATCATAGAACTTATGGGATGGGAAGAGAGACATTGGATGAGACCACGTATCAAATTTGGGGTCAATCAGATGCCTTTAACCCCTTCATCCTTGGCCGCAATTTAATGAATTTATATTAAAGGAAAGATTTGACCATCAATCCAACGGTCCCAATCCATTTGTATAGGTGAAATTCAATGGTCTATGTACTTAAGAGGATTCCTGTGTGTGGATAATTCAATGTTATAAAGTCAACCATACTATGTTGTCCCTCACCATAACATGTGAGAATGGATGCACATGAATATTTTCTATAAAAGTTTAAATTTAAAATAAAATTAAAATATGATATTATATCTCTTATATTGAGAAGGAAATTTTTATAGTAAATTTAAAATATTATATTTTCCTGTTGGGGGCAAGTTTGGTAGTAATAACGGGAAAAAACATTTGAGATGATGGTAAAATAGATAGAGGGGGAAATTTGATAACCATTTTAAAGAGTTATAAACTACCATCAATCAATTTTGCCTCTATTAACTTACCATTAATATCAATTAACTTAATTTTAATTAGATTATAATTAGTGTTTGAGGGGGCCTTGAAGAGAATGCCATAAATCAATTGATGGCAATTGGAATTGATTGATTGATTTCTCATCAATCAATTTTGCCTCTATTAACTTACATTATACAATTAACTTAATTTTAATTAGGTTTATAATTAGTGTTTGAGGGGCCTTGAAGAGACATGCCATAAATCAATATGATGTCAAGGAATTGAATGATGTTGATTTCTCAATTAGGATTAGTCCCTTTCATGTATATAAGAATTGAATTTGACTTTTGAGTTGTCAAACTCAATTGAGATGAGACTAACCTTTATGAAATGAGTCTAACTTAATTAGATACCTAATTGAGCATTTAACTTTTAATAGTAAGAGACTTAGCCTCTTTCATATATATATATAATTATAATCGGTCATCCCATTCGTGAATTTAAATTCTTTTAATCTCTTATTTTTCCCTTTTTAGAAATTTTTTCTTTGTTTATTACTCTAGAGATTTTTCTTTTCATTAATTTCTTATACTTCTAATGACCTTTTTAACTGATGAATAGAGTTTTACGTAAGTTCATTGATATATGGTGATCCTTATAAAAAAGAACTGTTACAACTTACAAGCGCTTTCGCTGCTGTCTTCAAACATTTGGAAAGTAACTTAACAACAATGTATAAGAGACAACCATAATTGCAAATAGCAAAATGTATACCGCATTGGAACACAAACAATACAATTGCATTCTGAACCCAACAAACACTGTGTCACAGATAATACCAATCTAAATACATGCACTAGGTATACTACTGTAGGGGGATGCGAATCGCGGGTCCCCCAAGGGGATAGGCGGGGCCCATGGCACCGGGCCTATTGTATACACTTCAGGAGACGTCCTCCCTAATCATGCATTTGTCCCGGGCAGTATGAATTTCAACGTACCCAGGGGCCTCCCCAGGAGTCGATCCCTCAACCTCTTGATAAGAGATATTTTGGACTTGCCCTGGTACACTTGGGCTACTGGGCAAGTCCAAAATATCTCTTTATCAAGAGGTTGAGGGATCGACTCTGGGGAGGCCCCTGGGTACGTTGAAATTCATACTGCCCGGGACAAATGCATGATTAGGGAGGACGTCTCCTGAAGTGTATACAATAGGCCCGGGCCATGGGCCCCGCCTATCCCCTGGGGGGACCCGCGATTCGCATCCCCCTACAAAAAAGGCTGTGGGGGTGTTTTCACTAAGCCGAGATCATCACTAGCCCAGGCCTCCAGACAGAATGATTATGCCTCCCTAGGCCAGGTAACCGCGGGCTGAAGGACCAACCTGCATTCGCCGAGGTGGAAGCTCCCGAAGTTCGACCTATCCGACCCTCTAGGCATCGGACCCTGCAACGCGGATTGAAAAGATTGATGGGACCAGCGACAGAACGACGGCGCATGCCTAATGCATGCCCTGCAAGATTATTGTTGACACCAAAAATGTCAGTTTGCCTTATCAAGATCCAAAGAGCTACATGAAGTCGCAACCTGCCATAAATAGGTAATGCTGCTTCCAAAAATCAAATCTTGTCAGAATCAAACAAAAACTGCAAGATTCTTCCAGACAGCCAAAAGAGGAGTACACAAGAAGTTTCGGGCCATTTCAAATCATTTGGCCTAACTTCGCTTCTCCGACAGCCGAAAAGGAGCTCTCGGCGACAAAAGCTCTCCGGGACCATGATTTCCAAGACAGAACCTATGGATCATCTTAAAATGACTCCAATAGGTTCCCTGTCAAATTTCAAGTCAATCGGACATCGGTTGACCGCACATCAAACCGCGACATCTTCATCGCGACAAAAAGCAAGTCTACAGGTGATAGGACCCCAAACGGCTTCAAAACTCAAACAAAAGCCTATGGTTGGTCTTATTTATTGCTCAGGAGGCTTCACACCAAATTTCAGGTCATTCCGACATCGTTTGACCCAGTTTCAGCTTCTGACGGAAAATCGGCAGCTCTGCGCGACAAAGTCTTCGGCTTTCTCAGGAATTGGAAACTTTGAAAAATAAAATGAAAGGATTCTCATCAGGTTTCCTACAAAGAAATCAGGCCAATAAATGGTCAAAATGTCAAGGAAAAGTACAGAGAAAAAAGAATAAAAAAAAAAGCAAAAACGGACGCAAAACGGACACGAAGGGGGAAAACCCCCCCAGGGTCGCAGACCCCTGCGACCCTGGGCCAGGGGTCGCCGGCGACCATGGACCCCGGGGTCGCCGGGAAAGCCCCGGAAACCCCGGTTTTCGCCGTTTTTTCGCGATTCGAGGAGCCCAGCCTCTGGTACTTTCCAAAATTCATGCTTTTGAGACACCAAGTCCTCTGACATCCGTCCAAAACACGGGTAAATCATCAAGAGTATCGAAGACAGTATTGATCGCCACCCGGTCAACCAAAAAAAGTGTGCTTTCCACCCGACCGATCGAGAAATCGACAGGACAGATGGCACCGACCCGCTGTTGGCAACAAACACCTGAAATTACATGGTCATCTGATGTCGATCTACATGAAGATCCATCGATGATCATCGACAGAAGAATTCCAAAAGACGTGGCACGGCCCGCGACTCTTCAGCTGCTCGGCGACCACTTAATGCGATTAATTGACTAGCTTTATTACAGTCATTAATCCATTTCTTTGGACGGCCCAATCAGAAGCAAGCATTCGGGAGTTACAAGTCAAGAGATTCATGGCATTTAACCCATGAAACTCCTCCCATCATGGCGATTAAAGGCGATTAAATGCCCTCAATCTCCTCCGGCCAATCAGAAGCCAAGAAAAAGAGTTACAAAATAAACAATTCAATTTTGTAACTCCTCCCATTATGTGGCTTAATGACATTAAAAGCCCATAAACCCACCTAAAAGGCTACCTAAAAGCCTATAAATAGGAGGGCTCTCCAAGAAGAAAGGACATCACAGAACATCAGAAAAATCAGAGAAAAAGCACAAGCACACAGACAGAAATCCAGAGAAAAGAAAAAGAGAGAAAACTCTGCGGAAGTTCTACACCGGCCACCGCAACAAGGTGACAAAAGTCCCTTGGGGGGTACCCCCCCCCCAAGGTCCTTGCCTTCTCCTCCTGCCTCCAATGGCTTAGATATGGCTTTTCAGCCCGTCTACTCGTTTTTTATTGGACATAGGACCTTCCTTTGGTCTTTGTCTTCTAAAAACCCGAGGTTATAGCCAAGCCAAGCGAATCAAATAGCATCCTCTGTTCTCATCTGCATGGATGATGGCGAAGCCCACATATGGCTTGCGAACCGTCAATCTAAACGAGTCCTCCACAATCTCCTGAGAAGTTAGATCCTCCTTTTCTTGCTTTTCATTGTAGTTTGTATTTTTTAAAAAGAGACAAAAATCACAATTCTTGTCTTTCATTGTTGATAAGGATTGTAAATCGGCTATACCATACGCCAAAATCGGCTATAAACGCCAAAAATCGGCTATAAACGCCAAAATCGGCTATAAATGCCAAAAAAAATCGCCTTTCACGGCAAATCAAGAAAATGTCTCTTTTCTTAAATATATGTGGCAATGGAAAACTTGAAAGAAGTTGATTTCCTTTTTACTTGCGAAGGTTGATCTCCGGATCACCACTTGCAATTCCAAGTAAAAATAGAAAATCTGGCACACCCACAAAAAAAAGAAATGTTGATGCACGCCCTTGCCCCCCTGGTTACGAAAGGGTCGGAACCCGACGGACTCCCACGTCCGCCGACCTCGGTAGAACCAAGCAGGAGCGCGGTCCATCAAGCTGGCACACCCGGTGGGACTCGTTTATCTTGAGACACGCTGCTAGAAATGAAATATTTGCATATCATATATTTTGCTCTATGCTTATATTTCTTTTCTCGATTCCTTGGCTTACTTTATAATTGGTGGCCTATGTTGAATTCTGCATAAAAAAAATGAGATGAGATTTTTTGTTTGGAAATTTCTAATTCTTTGAATTTATTTCCACTCTTTCTCTTTTCAAAAAAAAAAAAAACAAAATTTTAGATTTCTCAATTTGGATTCAAAATTGAGAAACCTTGATCCGTTCCTATCGTTCATCGCGCTTGCAGAAATGTTGAGCCTGTTCGACTAAGGTTTTGGGCCATGGTTTCTCTTCGATGAGTTCATTAAAAATAAAAAAAAATATATATATATATATAAAAAAAAAAAAACAAAATTTTTTTAGATTTCTCAATTTGGATTCAAAATTGAGAAACCTTGATCCGTTCCTATCGTTCATCGCGCTTGCAGAAATGTTGAGCCTGTTCGACTAAGGTTTTGGGCCATGGTTTCTCTCTCGATGAGTTCATTAAAAATCAAAAAAATATATATAATATAAAAAAAAAAAATTTTTAGATTTCTCAATTTGGATTCAAAATTGAGAAACCTTGATCCGTTCCTATCGTTCATCGCGCTTGCAGAAATGTTGAGCCTGTTCGACTAAGGTTTTGGGCCATGGTTTCTCTTCGATGAGTTCATTAAAATCAAAAAAAAATATATATATATAAAAAAAAAAAAATTTTGATTTCTCAATTTGGATTCAAAATTGAGAAACCTTGATCTGTTCCTATCGTTCATCGCGCTTGCAGAAATGTTGAGCCTGTTCGACTAAGGTTTTGGGCCATGGTTTCTCTTCGATGAATTCATAAAAAAAATAAAAAAAAATATATATAAAAAAAAAAGACATAGACCACTAAGGTTAAACCAACTGTGTTCTTTGATCATGGTTGATTCAAAGAAAAGCCTTGTCCAGAGTGTGGAGACAGCTTGACTGTTCTAGGCAAGGGTCCTCCAAACGGTTCATTAAGTAATCCTACCCTTACCTGGGGGCATTCTATCAATCAAGATTTCATAAGACCGGGTTAGGAGGCCTATGTGTACTCTCTCGTCTTTTAAATAAATTAAAAAATAAATTAAAAAAATATAAAAATTTTAAAATAAAAAATAAAAAATAAAAAAAAAATTTCAAAAAAAAAATCTTAAAAAAAATAAAAATAATAAAAAATAAATAAAAAAAAAGATTTTTTTAAAAAAAAAAAAAAAATCTTCAAAAAAAAAAAAAAAAAAAAAAAAAAACTTCCGTCATTTTGGGTTTAGATTGGAGAAATCTTGGTCTTCTTCTTTCTGAGCACTGGCGCTCGCGGAAATCGCTGAGCCCGTGTTCAGATTGGAGTGCCTTTTGCTCTCTTTGATGAACCCGATATTGGCCTTTCAAAAGAAAACTCGTCATTTTTAGATTCAGATCCGAGAAATCATGGTTCATTTCTTTCTGAGCACTGGCGCTCGCGGAAATCGCTGAGCCCGTGTTCAGATTGGAATACCATCTGCTCTCTTTGATGAATCCAATCTTGACCTTTCAAAACAGAGAATCTCATCTCATAGATGCGGTCTCAAAACATTTGTGTCTAGCGGTACTAGTACGCCCTTTCAGGGTCTACTGTATTGCGACCGGCACATCTGTAACTCCAACTTTATATTCTTCTTACCTCGAGCAAGCTCTGCTTCTCGATAAGTCGAATTTAAGTTCACAATTGCTTCTAGCAGTCACTGGGATGCCCATTCCGGGCTTACCATACCTGCGATCAGAACAATTGTACCTTCTATGGCATTTTGCCTTCCTCATATTGCTTGGGTCATCTACCTCGAGCAATTTGAAAAGACGAAACCATAGAACTTCCCATTTATGATCATTATATTCTTGTGATTACTAATGGATGTGGTCTTGTTTCAGAAATTTTCGAAAAAACTAACAATGGCAGCTTCACTAACCATTACTTTCGACGAAAGCAAGCACCAACTCATGCTTCAACAGAAGCAAACCACGCGCACCTACAAGCGCCCCATCAGCTGCCGAAGTGTCAACTCCCTCGGCAACTCTGTGAACTCCGGGTCGACCTCGACTCCCCGGACTATCGTCTTCGGGACGCTGGGACCATTCCCACTTCCTGAGGAACAAGCTGCTCCCTCCAAGAAGCAGAAACTCGCCTCTCAACGTGTCACTACCGTGACACCAAAGGCGAGCACCAGAAGGCCTGAAGCCCGTGGCAGCCCCACGAAGCCTCAACCTGCAAACAACCAGGTCTACCCCAAGACTTGGTCCCCAAGACCTTCACCAAAACAAAGAAGGTCCCAGGCATCCACTAAGCCAGCATTCCTGGCCCCACTCAAGGAGAACCAGTTCTATCCTCTTGCTTACATGAAAGAGGAGAGACCCATCTCCAACCCGACTTCAAGTCAACCCAGCATGAGCCGGCTTGTTCCTACAAGCCCAAAATCAAGTCATGCATCACAAGGCCTCCACAAGCACCTGCTAAGGCCTACAAATCTGCAGTTCGACCCTTCATATCTACAGGGGCCGAACTTCAAAAATTCAAAGCTTCGCTGCAACAGGCGAAGGATAGGGTTCGCATCCTGTCCTTGCCCAGCTACAAGAGAAGACAGGCTCGGCTGCTGCGCCCGAGGGAGCACATCCTTCATCGTCAAAGCCCAGTCAGAGCTGACCGAAGCTCAAATTGCTCGTCGTATACGCCGCCGCGCGTCGTACCGACAAAAGAGACTACAGAAGCAAAGGACCCAGCCTCCCACACTTCAAGTCTCTCCCAAATGGGTCGAAAAAGAAAGACCCAACCAAGTTGCTGCCGTCCATATGGTTGGAAAAACCAGAAGGCGCCAAAAATCAGCAACAAAAATCCATGTCCGACGTCCAATGACCCGCAGCGTCTCAAGGACAAGAAGACATTCAGAAGAATCCCCTGCTCCTTCAAGCAAAGGACAGCAGAGTGATCCTTCCTCAAGCTCCTCTTCAAAAGAATGAGCCCCAGCTCAGTCACCAGGACAGTTTCTTCGTTCGAATCACGAAGGATGAATGTCTTGGCTACAAATTCTGAGCCACCACCCCGCAATCCACCTCCAGAAGATGCGATCACCCGCATCCAGCAGTTGGAACAGGGCCAGCAGAGGATTGAAACTCTGATGGAAAACCTTCTCCTCGCCTTCCAAAATCAGGCGAACAATGAACCTCCTCCGAATCATCAAGACGACGAGGTAAATAGAGAAGAAAATGAGTCACGCGCCCTTACCAAAAAGGACGTAGACGGTATCCTCGCCAAAGCAAAAGAAGAGGATATACTCAAGAGCATGGGATCAAGCCACCATATCCCTTATGGATGGACTCGGTCCCGTTCCCCACCAAATTCAAGCATCCTACTCTCCAAACATATACGGGGAAAGGATCAGCCAGACAGCACGTCATCCACTTCAAGATCCTGACGGGAGCTATCGCAGGATCAAGATGCACTCAAGATCCGCCTCTTTGCAAGTACCCTAAAAGGTACGGCCTTCGATTGGTACTCCACTCTGCCGGAGGACTCAATCCAAAATTGGGCCATGCTAGAGACACGCTTCCTGACTCACTTCAAAGGTGAGGATCACCCCGCTACTATGGCTCAGCTGTGCAGCCTAAAACAGGGGGAGAATGAATCAACATATGACTTCATTCACAAGTGGAAAGCAATGGCATACAAATGCTCTGATGTATTGCCACAAGCGTCGCTAGTCGACATCTGCCGAAACAACATGAGAGCCAGAATCCGCTCCATGATCATCGGCAACAAATCAAAAAACCTGGGAGAACTCCTAGAAGCTTCCATGGAAGCTGAAACGGTGATTAAAGACCTCAACAGTCAGAAATCATCAAGAAAAGAGCCAACCGCCATTGCAACCTCTAAACCAAAGAAGAAAGAGGTCCTCAATGTGCAGACCAAGCCAGCTCCTCAGCCACCAAAGAAAGCTGAAAACAAAGCTGCTGGTAAGAGACCTGAACTCTCAGACGCCTTCAAAGAACGAGTAGAGAAGAAATACCCGTTTGATGAAGATGTTGATGAAATCTTCGGGGCTCTTGTGGCAAACGGCAAGCTCACCTTGCCTGAACCAAAAAGACCGGGTGATGTTGGCAAAACCAACGATCCTCGGTACTGTCCATACCACCAGATGATCTCGCATCCTCTCAATCAATGCTTCGTTGTGAGAGAGAAAATAAATGAGATGTGGAAAAACGGAGTCATCACCTTTGACAAAAACTATGGGTCTGCCTCCGTCAACATGGTGACATGTGGACAAACATCAAGATCACCGAAGAAGAAGATCACTACTTCCTTCAAGGTGATAAACTCAATCGAAGCGTCCGAGGAACTGGTTCCTTACCCGACACCAGACGGACAACCGATATGGGTACATCCCGATCTCCTGGAAGATGAAAATTGGGAGGTCGTGAAAATAAAGCCTACAGCTCAACAGCGAAGGCAGGCTAGGAAACATCTCCTCAAGCTCAAACGGCAAGAGAAGACCCAGCCAAAACTAGAGGTCAAAGAAAAGGCAGAGGCTTCCTCTACCGCTTCACTGGAGGTAACAAAAACATCCCTTCCAGAGACTTCAAAGGGGGTAAGGAAATTCACTCTCAGTGATTTCATGCCACCTCAATTCAAAGAAGCCATGCAGGAGACATCATACTCTTGCAATTCGGTAGTTGGATTCTCCATTGATGGATACGAGTCCAGCGACACCGATGATGGATTCGAATCCAACTACACAGATGAGTGGGAGGAGTCCCTTGAAACAGGAGAATATCTCTCCGATGAAGAATGGGTTCCTGAGTCTCATCTTATGCCAGTAATCTGGTATAACCCCCTACAGCCACAAGGATCCTGGTCTGATGATGAAGAAGACCAAGAGGCTGTACAAGAAAATGCTGCTGACCCAGCACCTCTCATTACTCCAGTGGAAATCAACAATGTTGAGCCACAAAGAGATGATGAAGAAGAAGATCCGGCTCCCATGCCTGATCTTGAAGAATATGCAAGGATCTTGCAGCGACTCGCTCTAGAACAAGAGCAAGAACGCGTCAACGAGCCTCCTCGCAATCCAGAGCCTGAAGTCCCTGAAGACCATCAGGTACATCCTCCCTTAACTCCTGAAAATGGAGAAAATTGCTGGATAGACGATCCTCTCACATCCGAGGATGAGTCTGACTCCGATCAGGCAACGTCTCCCGTCAGAGCTTCCTGTAATGTGATAATTCGGGATTATAGCTCTTCCGAAGCATCGTCTGATGAGAGCACTTACACTCCGGCGACGCCTAGCAATGTATCTTCTGGAGCCACCTCGTCTCACGTGACTTTCACTGAGATGACACCCTCTCAGGTTTCTTCTCCTGAGACTGTGACTTCAAAGTTCACACCCTTCCTGACTGAAGAATTCCCAGCCATTGATGCTTGGGACGATGAATTAGTCAACGAAGAAGAAAGATTGCTGGATGCTGTTCAGGACTTGTTCCCGGAAAATGCTCCATGCAACACAATCACTGAGGATGGTAACTCTGCTGCTGATGCATCCTCAGCAAATGAAAAACGACAGCCTCTTGATCCTGAAGACAATCTTCCAAACGAAGACCCTTCTCAAGAAGCTCTCGAAGTTGGTAGAGGCACCCGCTCTGGCCGGGACTACCACAAAAATTACAACCAATCTTCCTTTACATATGTAAATCCTTCGGGAAAAGATGTTGTAAGCGCCCCTAGTGGCAACAATGATGAACATGCAGGCCCTAAGGAGGCTTTCAAGTATGACTTGATTGAACACTTCAAGCACATACCTGCACGTCTGCACATCCTAGATTTGTTGCGAATGTCTCCGCACACTCGTGATAATCTCATCTCAGAATTACAAAAACTGAATGAGGATGTCGACAAACATGCCCCGCAAGTCCTCCAAATTGAAATGGATTACCGGGTCAAAAACTCAGAAGCCTCCTCAAAGGGAGAAAAGAAGAAAACTGAGGGATCATGCATTGAATGCCTCTCGGTTAAAAAAGCAGCCAGTGCAACCATCGCCTTCACAAAGGATGACCTCCTACTTGGCGAAACCAGGCATAACCGACCCCTGTACTTCACAGGGTATATCAAGGAAATGCCTATGCATAGAGTTCAGATCGACCCAGGTTCTGCACTCAACCTTATCTCCACATCGGCTCTTGAAGAGTTGGGCATCCCACCCAGCAAACTGAGCCACACATCTGTATCTATCTTTGGATACGATGGGAGTACTCAAAGGCCTATCGGCAAAATCAGGTTCAAATTGCAGATCGGTGATCTTATCTCTGAGGTCACAGTGTATGCAATAAAGACCCCTTCATGCTACAACATCCTTCTCGGACGCCCTTGGATCCATGAGAATGGTGTTGTCCCTTCAACTCTACATCAATGCATCAAGTTTGTTGGCGACGACGGCATGATACATCGAGTCTTTGCGGATAGAAAACCCTTCAAAGGTAAAGAAATCCACTTCGCAGACTCACAGATGTATGAAGGTGAAAAAGAAGAAGAGGAGAAGCATACAGCATCCTTTGCCGAAAAGTCTCCAGAAAGATAAAGGCAAAGCTCCTCAACAATCACCGGAAGAAAACAAACCATCCGGTAAATCTGAAGAGAGCATGCAAACTCCCTTCATCATCTCCCTCAAATCTTCAAAGCCTTTGGTCATCACAACTAAAGTGAAGAAGGCAAAACAAAAGCCTGGGGGCAAATTTGTTGTCTCTTTCGTGTCTATCATGCAAGACACGGACTCGGATTCAGAGCCAGAAGACGACACATCGTCAAGCCAAGCTGACACTCAGCAAGTTCAGCCTGCTCTTACTCCAATGGAGACAACTTCTGACATAGAAGATCCTACGTCAGCTTCCTTCGTTGTTCCAGCAACTTCAGCAAAGGAAAAACCGATCTTCTTCCATAGATCGGATGCTTCTTCATCAAACTCCATGCTTGAACCTTTCCAAAATAAAGGTACGCCTCAACTATCCTTATACAGTTCTGTGGCACAAGCTATTATGAAGAAAATGGGCTATGACGCTCAAAACCCAGTCGGTTTGGGAGAAGGACGCGGTATTCTCACACCATTGGGGCCCGTCTTGACCAAAAGCCAGCTGGAAGATTGGAGACTCTACGGCTATGTAGAAAAGTCTTCACACGGGTTAGGGTATGATCCTGACACTCCCTTGAGACAGTTGACACAAAGGCTTAAAAGTCAATATACTGACCAAGCCTCAACATCTCAAGTCCATGAAGACATCGATCTCCCTGGATATCTCTTTGATGAGTCACCTGACAAAGATCCAGGAAGCTCATCCAATTGGCACGATTTCTCCGAAAATGAAGAGGAGTTGTCCGATGGCACAGACGTGTGGACTTCTGACTCAGAAGAACCCTCATCTCCAAAGAAGTAGCCTACTTCGACTCGGTTTCAACAGGCGATTGGGATCATCTCATAGCAAGCCTTGGGAAAATTACCGATCAAGAAGACCCGTGGAAAGGAACAAAACCTTGGTCTGGAAATGCCCTTGAAACCCCAGAAGGTTTCGTTGAGCTGGAAGCCTCCGAAAATATTGTGGAGGAACCACCTTCGAACCTTCCAACAGAAGATCCTGTTCAAAAGATAGACTTGGGAACACCAGATAACCCACGTCCTGTATTCATAAGCAAGAATATAAAGGATGATGAGTTACCCGAGTATATCGCTTTTCTTCGTGAGTTCGTTGATTGCTTTGCATGGTCTTATGCTGAAATGCCAGGCTTAGACCCCAAAATAGCAGTTCACAAACTCAATCTTCAAGAAGACATCAAGCCTGTCAAGCAAGGCCAAAGAAGATTCCGTCCAGATGTGATGGATAAAATTGAACAAGAAGTTCAAAAACTCAAAAGCGTCGGCTTCATCCGTGAGGAACAACATCCTGAATGGTTGGCCAACATTGTCCCCGTGACAAAGAAAAATGGGCAGATCAGGGTCTGTATTGACTATAGAGACCTGAATGGCGCATGCCCAAAGATGAATTTCCGCTCCCCATACCAGAGGTAATGATTGATAATACCTGTGGATTCGAGCGAATGACATTCATGGATGGCTTTCTCTGGCTACAATCAGATAAAGATGCATCCTGAGGATGAAAAACATACATCCTTTCGAACCCCATTTGGCGTGTATTGCTACACTGTCATGCCATTCGGTTTGAAGAATGCTGGTGCCACATATCAGAGGGCTATGATGAAAATATTCCAAGATATGCAGCACAAGACGGTTGAATGTTACGTTGATGACCTCGCCGTCAAAAGCAAAAGAAAAGAAGATCATCTCGAAAACCTCGAGAAGTCTTCCTCCGGCTTCGCAAACACAAACTGCGAATGAATCCATTGAAATGCTTCTTCGGCGTCTCGTCGGGTAAGTTCCTCGGATTCTTAGTTCGGAAAGCTGGAATAGAGCTTGACCCCATAAAAGTCAAAGCCATTCTAGAAATGCCCTCTCCAAGAACCTTGAGAGAACTTAAAGGGCTTCAAGGGAGATTGGCCTACATCAGACGGTTCATCTCCAATCTTTCGGGGAAATGCCGTCCATTCTCCCGGTTGATGAAAAAAGGTGTAAACTTTGTTTGGGATGCTGACTGTGAAGCTGCTTTCCTAGACATCAAGTTATACCTGACAAAACCTCCAGTGTTAGCTGCTCCTACCACTGGAAAACCATTCATCTTGTACACAAGAGCCCTTGATCACTCTCTGGGAGCTCTGCTTGCGCAAGAAAATGATCAAAGAAAAGAAGCTGCTCTATATTACCTCAGCCGCATGCTAGTAGGTGCAGAGCATCGCTACTCTCCAGTCGAAAAAGAATGTCTTGCAGTGATGTTCGCCGTACAAAAGCTGCGTCACTACTTGCTTTCCAATACAGTCTACCTGGTCTCGAGGGTCAACCTCTTGAAGGTCCTTGTCACAAAGGCAGGTTCTCTCAATGCTCGACTGGCAAAATGGTCCATCCTTCTGTCACAATTTGATATTAGGTATGTACCACAAAAAGCAATCAAAGGGCAAGCTCTAGCGGACTTCCTCGCAGAGCATCCATTGCCTAAAGATTCTCCACTCAGAGATGATCTCCCAGACGAACCAGTCTACAATGTGGAGACTTTCTCACAAAGTGCCTCCTGGGACATGTACTTTGACGGTGCAACCAGGACAAATGAAAAAAGACAGCTGATCTCGGGAGTTGGCATCCTCTTTGTTAGCCCCGACAAATACATGATTCCACACGCTTTCTCGCTACTGGAACCATGCACAAATAATGCAGCTGAATATCAAGCTCTGATCTTAGGATTGGAACTCGCCATCGAATCCGGTATCACCATGCTGGAAGTCTTTGGAGACTCTCAACTGATCGTCAACCAGATGAATCAGAAATTTGAAGTCAGGAAGCCAGATTTGTTGCCCTACTACAACAAGGCACAATCACTTCTGCAAAAGTTTGACATCTGTCACATCACCCACATTCGTAGAGGTGAAAATATACGTGCAGATGCCCTAGCCGGACTTGCCGCATCCATGGCAATCCAGGAAGGGGAAAACATGCAAGTCACAGTGTGCGAAAGAAGAATCCTTCCTCCTCTTAACACACACCAAGCAGTTGCTGAATGCCACCAAGTGGTCGGAAGTCGGATTTCAATCCTTCAAACTTCAATTGGCGACTGGAGGGATCCGTTCATTGATTACATTATGTTCGGAATCCTACCTGAAGATCCAAAAGAACGGGTAAGCATCCAAAGGCGAACCCCAAGCTTCCATTTGGATATTCCTTCAAAAATCCTTTACAGGAAATCCTTCAACGGAGTACTTCTACGCTGCTTGTCACAACAAGAGGCTGAAGAAACACTCAAAGAAGTTCATGCTGGTCTTTGCGGAGCTCATCAGGCTGGACCTAAGCTCTATGATCAGATAAAAAGGTTAGGATATTACTGGCCTACCATGGTAGCTGACTGCAATGCAATTTGCTAAGCGCTGCCAACAATGCCAAGTTCATGGAGATTACATTCACATGCCTCCAGAATGGCTGCATCCTACAGCGATCTCATGGCCTTTCGAAGCCTGGGGTATGGACATCATAGGTCCTATTTCTCCCCCTTCAAGCAAAGGTCATCGCTTCATCTTCGCCGCTACGGATTATTTCTCCAAGTGGTCAGAAGCATTTGCGTTTAACGAAATGAAGACCTCATCAGTCCTTCAGTTCCTACGCACCAACATCATTTGTCGTTTCGGTATACCCAAAAGATTCGTCCATGATAACGGACCACAGTTCCGGGATCATCGATTCTACAGGTTCTGCGACAAATACAAAATCCAAAGCTGTCCTTCGACTCCATACAATCCGGCAGCAAACGGGTTAGCAGAAGCTTTCAACAAGACACTCTGCAAAATCCTCAAAAAAATGGTCTCTAATCACAAAAGAGACTGGAGCGACAAAATGTCTGAAGCTTTGTGGGCCTATCGAACCACCGTTCGAGGACCAACCCATAGCACACCATTCTCCTTGGTCTATGGATGCGAAGCTGTCGTGCCCTTGGAAGTACAAATTCCTTCCTTGAGGGTATCCTTGCAAAATGACATGACTCAAGAAAGCAATGTCAAATTGCGACTCCATGAGCTGGACAATCTCGATGAGAGACGGCTCGAAGCTCAACAAAGCATTGAACTTTACCAAGCACGTATGGCAGGATCTTTCGATAAAAAGGTCAGACAACGCGCCTACAAAAAGAATGACTTGGTTCTTGCGGTAAAAAGACCAATGGTCTTCGCTCACAAGTCCAAAGGCAAATTTGAGCCAAAATGGGAGGGACCCTACGTCATCGACAAAGTTTTCTCCAATGGCGCATACGCACTCCTAAACATGGAAGGTGACAGATGTATGCTGCCCATCAATGGCAAGTTCTTAAAGCGGTACTACCCTTGAAGACTTACCCAACTGGGTAAGAGCAATGCCTGTATGGCCAAAACCGGTTTCCAGGTACACGCTCGCTAAACCCACCCTTTTTTTTAGAATTTTCATGTCAAATATTGAAATTTCTAGAAATCTAAAACAATGTTTACTTTCATCGTTTCATTGTTCAAAAAAAAAAATATATATATATCCAAGTTTAGGAACCTTTCCCTAACTTGACCAAAATTTCCAACCCTTGAACCCAAAATTCATGGTTTGAAACAAAATCCGGATTCAGGGATTTCCACCCTAGTCCACCCTGCCTTTTACCGCCAAAATGGTTTTAGGTCAAAACTCATGACCCTCGTGTCTTTAAACAAAAAAAAAAAAAAAAAAAAAGGTTTTTCAAAAACCGCGAGGAAGCGACGCTTAGTCGATACTCGCACAAATCGGAAGCAAGCGAACCACGTTCGACACTTCCAAAATCGCAGGGAAGCGACATTTTGTCGATACTTGCAAAATCCAGAACCGTGGAAACGCAACATTTCAGTTGATATCCACGACCCAAATTTCAAAGGTTCGAAAAAACCTAAAAAACTGTGGAGACGCAACATTTCAGTTGATATCCATAACCCAAAGGTTCGAGAAAACCACAAATTTCAAAAAACGTGGGGAAACGACATCAAGTCAGTACCCGCAAAACCAAAATTTTTGAAAAGCAAGGATGCGACATTCCATCGATACTTGCACCCAAATCCGCGAGGATGCGACATTCCATCGATACTCGCAATCGAATGAGCAAGGATGCGACATTCCATCGATACTTGCAAGAACATTCAGCAGGGAGGCGACTTTTAGTCGATACTTGCATTTTTTGAAAACCAAACTGGCTATAAATGCCATCAAAACAGGCTATAAATGCCACAAACCGGCTATCAATGCCACCAAAAACAAAATCGGCTATCAATGCCACAAACAAAAAAAAAAAAACTTGGATTTCAAAAAAAAACCCGGCTATCAATGCCACCAAAGCAAAACAGGCTATCAATGCCACCAAAAACAGGCTATAGATGCCACAAAACAAACCGGCTATCAATGCCACCAAAATTGGCTATAAATGCCACAAACAAAAAAAAAAAAAAAATATAAGTACCAAAAAAATACAAGTGGTACCAAAAAAAGAAAAAAAAAGAGAGGGCTGGCCTACAGGCCGTGGCCCACAGGCCACGTGGCCGTACGGCCAGATCCGTACGGATCTGTCCGTACGGCCCACACAAAAAAAAAAAAAAAAACAACATGAAAAAAAAGAAGAGAAAAGAAAGCAAAAAAAAAAAAAAAAAAAACACGTGTAAAAAAAAAAAGGGGAAAACACGTGGAAAAGAAAAGAAAAAGAAACAAAAAAAAAAAGAGAAAGAAGAACTTTTTTTTCCTACAATGGAGTTTTCTTGAAAAAGAAGAACTTACTTGAAGCCATTGATGGAGAAGAAGAAGAAAACTCTTGAAGATCTTGAAGAAGAAAAGCTCTTGGTCTTGAAGCCCTCTTGAGATTATTGCAAAAGAAAGTAATAAGAGCAAGAGATTCAACCTTCTCCTTGCTTTTATAGAGGAGAGCAAACCAAAGAAGGAAAGAAGAAAGAGGTAAGTGTTACTAATTAGTAACCTTACCAAAAGAAAGAGATTAGCAAGATTCTTTCCCAAAGAAAGATATCTTGAGAGATTCTCTCCTAAAATCAATCTATGACGGATTCTTTCCCAAAAGAAAGATATCTTGAGATATCCTATCCCAAAATAAAGGGATATTGAGAGATTTTCTCCTAAAAATCAATCTATGACGGATTCTTTCCCAAAAGAAAGATATCTTGAGATATCCTATCCCAAAAATAAAGGGATCTTGAGAGATTCTCTCCTAAAATCAATCTATGACGGATTCTTTCCCAAAAGAAAGATATCTTGAGATATCCTATCCCAAAATAAAGGGATATTGAGAGATTTTCTCCTAAAAATCAATCTATGACGGATTCTTTCCCAAAAGAAAGATATCTTGAGATATTCTATCCCAAAATAAAGGGATCATGAGAGATTCTCTCCAAGTAAAGATATTCTTAGATATTCTCTATCCAAATGAGATATTTTGGATATTCTTTACAAAAATGACACCATATGAGATCTAAGCCATTTCAAAAGCTTAAGGTCCCATGGGTTAGCCCATATGAGCCAGGTTTGACCACCTAGGCAAAAAAAAAAAAAAAAAAAAAAAAAAAATTTGGGCTTTTAGTCAAAGAGAAATCCCTCTTACCAAGAGCATACAAAAATGGTTCCAAGCCTCTTTTGAGTTGATTGGACCATACAAAAGAAAATTCCAAGCCCCATGAGCTTCCAAAAATCAAACCATCCAGCCTCATCTACCAAATTGAGCCAAAATCTTGAAATTGACATTCCACAAAAATCAAACCAAATCCTGGTCCCCTAACTTGCCACATACAGCCTGTTAGGTCACAAGACCAAAACCAAAAACCAAAACCTGATCCCCTAACTTGCCACATACAGCCTGTTAGGTCACAAGATCAAAACCAAAACTGATCCCCCAACATTCCACATACAGCTTGTTGGGTCACACGATCAAAACCAAACCCGACCCCCTAACCTGCCATATACAGCCTGTTAGGTCACAAGGTCAAAACCCAAATCCACATCCCTGATGTCATCTTCAAAACTTTGCCTCGAGATGGTACGTGATCCCTTTTCACTACCATAAAATTCCCCTGGAAGCTCAAAAGGCTACAAATACCAAAAAGAAAGACTGCTCAAAGACTCTTGGTCAAGTCACAGGCTCTCCTTCAAAAAAAAAAATCTCTTCGAGGCACATCGACTACAAAAGTTAAGCAACTCGCCGCTGTACCTCGAGGGGGCATTTGTTGACACCAAAAATGTCAGTTTGCCTCATCAAGATCCAAAGAGCTACATGAAGTCGCAACCTGCCATAAATAGGTAATGCTGCTTCCAAAAATCAAATCTTGTCAGAATCAAACAAAAACTGCAAGATTCTTCCAGACAGCCAAAAGAGGAGTACACAAGAAGTTTCGGGCCATTTCAAAGTCATTTGGCCTAACTTCGCTTCTCCGACAGCCGAAAAGGAGCTCTCGGCGGCAAAAGCTCTCCGGGACCATGATTTCCAAGACAGAGCCTATGGATCATCTTAAAATGACTCCAATAGGTTCCCTGTCAAATTTCAAGTCAATCGGACATCGGTTGACCGCACATCAAACCGCGACATCTTCATCGCGACAAAAAGCAAGTCTACAGGTGATAGGACCCCAAACGGCTTCAAAACTCAAACAAAAGCCTATGGTTGGTCTTATTTATTGCTCAGCAGGCTTCACACCAAATTTCAGGTCATTCCGACATCGTTTTGACCCAGTTTCAGCTTCTGACGGAAAATCGGCAGCTCTGCGCGACAAAGTCTTCGGCTTTCTCAGGAAATTGGAAACTTTGCAAAATAAAATGCAAGGATTCTCATCAGGTTTCCTACAAAGAAATCAGGCCAATAAATGGTCAAAATGTCAAGGAAAAGTACAGAGAAAAAAGAATAAAAAAAAGCAAAAACGGACGCAAAACGGGACCAAAAGGGGGGAAAACCCCCCCAGGGTCGCAGGCCCCTGCGACCTGGGCCAGGGTCGCCGGCGACCATGGACCCCGGGGTCGCCGGGAAAGCCCCGGAAACCCCGGTTTTCGCCGTTTTTTTCGCGATTCGAGGAGCCCAGCCTCTGGGTACTTTCCAAAATTCATGCTTTTGAGACACCAAGTCCTCTGACATCCGTCCAAAACACGGGTAAATCATCAAGAGTATCGAAGACAGTATTGATCGCCACCCGGTCAACCAAAAAAGTGTGCTTTCCACCCGACCGATCGAGAAATCGACAGGACAGATGGCACCGACCCGCTGTTGGCAACAAGCACCTGAAATTACATGGTCATCTGATGTCGATCTACATGAAGATCCATCGATGATCATCGACAGAAGAATTCCAAAAGACGTGGCACGGCCCGCGACTCTTCAGCTGCTCGGCGACCACTTAATGCGATTAATTGACTAGCTTTATTACAGTCATTAATCCATTTCTTTGGACGGCCCAATCAGAAGCAAGCATTTGGGAGTTACAAGTCAAGAGATTCATGGCATTTAACCCATGAAACTCCTCCCATCATGGCGATTAAAGGCGATTAAATGCCCTCAATCTCCTCCGGCCAATCAGAAGCCAAGAAAAAGGAGTTACAAAATAAACAATTCAATTTTGTAACTCCTCCCATTATGTGGCTTAATGACATTAAAAGCCCATAAACCCACCTAAATGGCTACCTAAAAGCCTATAAATAGGAGGGCTCTCCAAGAAGAAAGAACAATCACAGAACATCAGAAAAATCAGAGAAAAAAGCACAAGCACACAGACAGAAATCCAGAGAAAAGAAAAAGAGAGAAAACTCTGCGGAAGTTCTACACCGGCCACCGCAACAAGGTGACAAAAGTCCCTTGGGGGGTACCCCCCCCCAAGGTCCTTGCCTTCTCCTCCTGCCTCCAATGGCTTAGATGTGGCTTTTCAGCCCGTCTACTCGTTTTTTTATTGGACATAGGACCTTCCTTTGGTCTTTGTCTTCTAAAAACCCGAGGTTATAGCCAAGCCAAGCGAATCAAATAGCATCCTCTGTTCTCATCTGCATGGATGATGGCGAAGCCCACATATGGCTTGCGACCGTCAATCTAAACGAGTCCTCCACAATCTCCTGAGAAGTTAGATCCTCCTTTTCTTGCTTTTCATTGTAGTTTGTATTTTTTTAAAAGAGACAAAAATCACAACTCTTGTCTTTCATTATTGATAAGAATTGTAAATCGGCTATAAATGCCAAAAATTGGCTATAAATGCCAAAAATCGGCTATAAACGCCAAAAATCGGCTATAAACGCCAAAATCGGCTATAAATGCCAAAAAAATCGCCTTTCACGGCAAATCAAGAAAATGTCTCTTTTCTTAAATATATGTGCAATGGAAAACTTGAAAGAAGTTGATTTCCTTTTTACTTGCGAAGGTTGATCCCCGGATCACCACTTGCAATTCCAAGTAAAAATAGAAAATCTGGCACACCCACAAAAAAAAGAAATGTTGATGCACGCCCCTGCCCCCCGGTTACGAAAGGGTCGGACCCGACGGACTCCCACGTCCGCCGACCTCGGTAGGAACCCGAGCAGGAGCGCGGTCCATCAATTATCATTACTGACAAAACGGCGCGTACAGGACACGTGCGCCCCCAGGGCATGGCTCCGGGCCAGGCCTGATGGGACCTGGCCCAAAAGTCAGAACCGCCGCCTGACCCAGCGAGCCTAGCATTTAATGAAGCATGGGTCAGCATTTAATGCATTATGGGCTGAGTGGACACAGCCACTCGAGTGGCCGGCCCAGTCTTGAAACTCGCCCGCAATAGTCAACTCCATCGCCTATAAATAGCGCCTCCACCCCCATCCTAAAGGTACGCAACCCATAATACGCGCTCTCACTCTGTGATCTCCTCTCCATCTTCCTTGCT
Organism: Litsea cubeba; assembly: GCA_012931725.1. NCBI lineage: Eukaryota > Viridiplantae > Streptophyta > Magnoliopsida > Laurales > Lauraceae > Litsea > Litsea cubeba. Next base: position 117,630,896 of record CM022945.1, read on the forward strand.
CGTTCCCTGAACTAACTTAAGCATCGGAGAGCCTTGCGCTGCCTGCAGCCAGGGTCCTCTGACGTGTTTTTCCTCTCTTCCTCCTCAGGTCCAGTCGGAGCCACGCAGTCTTCATCCAAATCACCCGAATCAAGGATCCTAATCCCTGCTTTAAAGTCCTTAATTTTTAGGCACTTACAATTGGCGCCGTCTGTGGGAAAGTACTAACCCATACCTCAAAACCTTTCCTAAAGCTTTTTCTCAAAACTTTTCCAATCACCATGGCTCCGAGAAACAAGAGAGGTGCAGAGCATCCGAAGTCCCTCCCCGCAGGGCCACTGGTTCTCCCTGGGCCATTGCCCTACGCATCGAGGGAGGCTGCAGAGGTAGAAAGCTACCACACCGAGTCCGCGTCATCCCCGCTAGAGGTGGAGGATCCACCGCGGCTGAACGCTCCCCTTCAGGAGCGCTTCTCGAAGGGCAAGGCCCCGGCGGCGGCAGGGTCACATCGATCCGGGCGCCACTCAGACCGCGAAGGCAACAGAGCCGACCCCGCTCAAGCAGCAATCAGGGCTCAGAATCTCGCCCTCTAGGAGAAAGACGATCTCATCCGCCAGCTTAGGCGGCAGCTCCGAGAGAAAGAAGTAGTCCCCGGGGGCGGTGATCCCGTAGGCAGGAAGGATCCCGTCACCGGCAAAGACTTAAGGGAGCATCTGAACGATAAGAGTCGGGAGCGAAGTCACGTCGGGAGTTCTTGCCATAACCACGAGGACAGGGGGTCGGTGCCGAGATCAGAGGCGGCAGATCAGCAGGCTCTGATCGACCGCCTGGTCAAGCAGGCCATCCAGAACACCCTGAAGGAGGCAGGGCTCGCCCAAAACCAGCCGGACCTCCCCGACTTCGCTGGCCTCGACTCATCACCCTTCTCCAGAGAGATAATCGAATACCCCCTCCCAAAGAAGTTCAGCGTTCCAAGGTTCGTCCTCTACGACGGGACCTCGGATCCAGCAGCACATCTCCGCCATTTTACCCAAAAGCTGTCCGTCTGGGGCGACGTTGGGCACCTCAATTGCAGAGTGTTCTCCTCCAGCCTGGGGGACCTACCCCTCAAATGGTTCTGTGCGCTCCCCGAAGGATCGATCACGAGCTGGGCTCAGTTGCGGGACTCCTTCCTCGGGAAATTCCAGGCGCACAGAGTCATTCCCAAGACCGACAGCGACATCATGGCCCTCAGAATGAGGTGGAGTGAAAGCATCACTCAATTCGCCAAAAGATTCTGGACGGTTTACAGTCAAATCGACAACTCCTCCGAAGATGTCGCGATCAAGTCCTTTCAGCACGCCCTCCTGCCAGGGTGCGAGCTTCGGAAGGAGCTCGTCCGGAACCCTGTTCTCTCCGTAACAGCCCTCATGGCGAGGGTGAACAAGTACATCGAGCAAGAGGAGGACGAGGCGCGGGCCAACGAGAGCTTTGGCGTCCCTAGGGGCAAGTCTCGGAGCGAGAGCCGCCCTCGGCAGGAGGACCGACCGCGGCAGGAGGATCGATCTCGGCAGGAAGATCGAGCCTTTGGTGGGCAGAAGAGGACCTATCGCAGAGAAGAAACAAGCCGAGACCACCACTCGGGTGGCCAATCGTCGACCCCGACCCGCGCTCCAGGAGGAGGCAAGAGACATAGACCGTCCTACTCTTCCCGCGAGAGGGTCAATACGGTTTTCAAAGAGCCGATTCACCAGATACTGGAGAAGATCCAGGGAAAGCCATACTTTAAATGGCCATTCCCTATGAAGGGCGATCCCTCCACGAGGGGCCTTTTTTGTAGGGGGATGCGAATCGCGGGTCCCCCCCAGGGGATAGGCGGGGCCCATGGCCCCGGGCCTATTGTATACACTTCAGGAGACGTCCTCCCTAATCATGCATTTGTCCCGGGCAGTATGAATTTCAACGTACCCAGGGGCCTCCCCAGGAGTCGATCCCTCAACCTCTTGATAAAGAGATATTTTGGACTTGCCATGGTACCAAGTGGTACCAAGTGGTACGTGGTACCAGGGCAAGTCCAAAATATCTCTTTATCAAGAGGTTGAGGGATCGACTCCTGGGGAGGCCCCTGGGTACGTTGAAATTCATACTGCCCGGGACAAATGCATGATTAGGGAGGACGTCTCCTGAAGTGTATACAATAGGCCCGGGGCCATGGGCCCCGCCTATCCCCTGGGGGGGACCCGCGATTCGCATCCCCCTACAACTACATTGCAACATTATAACATCATGAAGATAATATATTACAATCATGTATTCCAACATAAACTACTCAAATGAAGGAGGTATAATGAAATTGACAAATACCAAATATCAATGAGTAGTAAGATCTCACATCGCCAATTGTAATATCTCACATCACCAAGAGGCTGCCCAGAGCTTGGGCTTAAATGACCATACTTGGTATGATGCGTTTTGAGTATCTAAGTGGGCTCTCAGAAATAAATTCGTGTGGGTGAACCTGCGGGAGCCCAAAGCGGACAATATCTTACAAGTAGAAATGGGCCGAGTTTTTAAAATATCAAGAGGATTGCAATCACACAAATTTGGAATCGCACAAAAGGGTGAAATCACGATGTTGGTTTTATACACTAAATGAGTATACAATCCCCAGTCAATAGCAAGCTTAGCATCTGTTTTCCATTTCGATATCGCATGAGGGTTGGCGGAAGAGGAAGAAAACAACAAAGAAAATCCCATGTAGGGCGCTACAAGGAAGAAAATGACGACAAAATACCTTACCTTGCTTCAAAAGTTGAAAACAAAGGACATCGACCCTTTCCTATTTCAGGAGGGTCGATATCGATGACAGTTCTTATTTCACTAAAAAAAGGTCTTATTTCACTAAAAAACGGAAGTGGTTTTGGGAGATCACTTGTGTGCAAGAAAAACTAAGAAGGCCTTTTTTTATGTAGTCCGCATTTAAGGTGGATTTTCTGGTACAATTCTCAAAATTCTATGTAGTTATAGAAGGAATTGGTGCATCTAAATGAACAGTAGGTGGCTCTACTGCTCAGAAAAATAAATTTATTTATAAAACTATTATAGTGGACGTTCTTTAATCAAGTTGTTCTTTAAAATCACCCTCAAAATTGCATTCTTAGGAGACTCGGGCATTCTATAACTGAAAAAGGGTGTGGCCACTACTTGAATGGTTTGGATCATTACCTGATAGAACCACATTTGACCAGATGGTATGGTGCTTGAAAAGTTGACTTTCCTCCAGAAAGCATGTTAATTTGCAGCTACCATGTGGAGGGAAGAGGAAGGCCTGGAGGTTTTCTTTGATTCACTTGCCTTACCATGTCCCGGTCAAAACCAGGTTAATTTCAGTGATATGAGAACTTTAAACTTCTCAACGAATGAACCTTCTTACCTTTCTTTGTAATTAAAAAAAAAAAAAAAAAAAAAAAAAAAAAAAAAAAAAAAAAAAAACATGAGGGGAGAATTTATCGTCCATTTTACCATTCAAACTTTTCTGTGCTCATGGGCTGGGCTGCCCTGAGCCCTATCCATCAATGGCTTATATCAGCTGGATTTGGACTCTACTTTTAGGACCATTGATGGTTTTAATCTGCACATCATCTTTTTTCTTTATCTTGGTTTTCAGGCTATTTGTTGAATAATTAGGATCATTGCATGGTGAAAAGAGTAAGGAGGGAGGAACCTTTTCATGGCATAAATGCAGGGTCAAGTGGTGCTAGGCCTGAATATATTTAGTTTAAGGGATCTTAGATCGGAAGGCTTCGAATTCTGATTTCAGAAGAACGGATTTTGGTGTTGTGTTGAAGTAGCCCTGATACCTTCTCTCTTCATGATGATTTGGTGCAGAGAAAGAGCGATTTTCTTAGAAGTTGTGGGTCTGCAGAGAAACAAAGGGTTTTCCAACGATTTGAGGAGAGAAAGAGCGGGAAGTTAGGGTTTTAGCTTCGAAGTAGATCCGTGGAAGAAATCTGCTGAGAAGTTAGGGTTTTAGCTTTGAAGTTTGGATATTGAGGTGGTGATGTGGTGAGCTCTAGCCTCCAGATACCAACCTTGTCATCCCAAGCTGTGGAGATTGAGGTATTCAGTGATCGATCCGGTTTGCATGATTTTAGCATGATTGCATTTAATTTTCCATGATTTTTATTTTTGTATTCTTCTTCTCTGTCTATTTCTAGCTTTAAAAGAATATGATTCAGATCAAATGGACGATTTTGCATTGTGATCTGTAATAGATCAGCAGGGATTTGTGTTTTTCCTTCCTCTTTTGCGGGATTTCTTTAGGACAAGTTGGTTGAGATTTTGAATGCAGTTTTAAATATAAGGGTTTTCTATCTGAATCTTTGTTTATCATTTGATGGTGTAATCCAGTTCATTTTGTTTTTAATCTTTTATTAAGGTTTTGTTTTACAGAATTTGAATTGGAGCTTGAGCTTGCTTGAGATTGATTTGATGTTTTTATTATCTGTGGCTTGGTACAATCTTTCTTTTATCTTGTAATGGAATGAAGGTTTTACTGGATTTGACGTTTTTATTATCTGTGGACTGGTACAATCTTTCTTTATCTTGTAATGGAATGAAGGTTTTAGTGGATACTAGCAATAATCAGGGAGCTGTGGAATTGTGAATTTTTTTCTCTCCTAGAGTCTTGGATTCAATACTTAAAGTAGTTGGCCTAGCATGTGAATATAAATGAAGAAGAAAGATGACTGTCTCTTCTTCAAGTCATAAATCCTAAAACTTTCACCAAAAGGATGAGAAATTTCAAAAATTAATGAATCTATGAAATCTCTCTTTTTACCATATTGGGTCACTGGTCTAGGGTGAGGCACTTCCTTGCCATAAAAAGGTTATTATTACATGCCATTGAGGTCTAGGGTGAGGCACTTCCTTGCCATAAAAAGGTTATTATTACATGCCATTGAGGTCTAGGGTGAGGCACTTCCTTGCCATAAAAAGGTTATTACAAGCCATTGAGGCCATCTTGTTGGAGGTTGGGATCTAGGTTGGGATCCACCATAAAAAGGTTATTACCAAGATTGAGGGTCAGCCATTGAGGCCATTTGATGGATGACTCTCACTCAATTTATGAGCATAAACAGGAATATCTAGGTCTTTCATTATCTTATTAGGAAGGATACATATCCTCTGCTGCTTTAGCAGCACAACTTGGAAAAAGAAAAAGAAAAAGAAAAAGAAAGAAAAGAGTAGTAGCAGGAGGTTTCTAGCACAATAGCTCCCCCAAATAAAAGAGTCTTGTCTTTTTTAGCCATTTACAGCTTCTCTGCTACTGTGCACCATTGAGAAACAGAGTTGAATAGAAGAATACCCATTCTGAAAACAAGTGGCCCAAGAAAAAAAAAGTGGCCCAAGAGTTGAACTAGAGAAATAGCCCCTCAACATCACCACGGATGCATGGAACTGACAACTGATTTCATGATTTTATTTCTGGTGTGGTGTGTTATTCTTCCAATTTACTTTTCTTCGTTGTCGTTTCTTAGATTTCCAGCCCTTAAGTTGCTGTTTCAGACTTACTTAGGTGGCATCCCCTTTCTTGTATCAGGTACTGCATCAGGTTTGAGCACTCATACATGAGTTAGAGTTTTTAGATTCCTTCTGTGTGGTATATGGTTTTTATTTTCTTAATGGTATTAGTTCCATGGTTCTGAAAATGCATCCCTGCTTAGTTTTATCCCATGATTATTTCACATCTTTGATTGTCACAAAAGTGTTGCAGATTGTTCATGTTTTAGTGGGAAGTATTGTGATTTTATTATCATGAAAAATCTAGTACACGTCATTTCTTTTTCTCAAGGAATCTTACTGTGCATTGGTTTGTACCTAGTTGCATACGAGGCTAACACCTCTGCATATTTCATTTATCCATACAAATCTTCATACTTGTTGCCATGCTTTTGTAATTTAACTTCTAGAAGCAATAAATGGATGGGATTAAATGGTATATGTTGTAAACATAAGCCACCTGACCTAAGTCCACCTGGATCAATTCATGGCTCATGCCCATAACCTATCAAGACCATTCCCAACCTATCTAGTGGTGAATCCCCTCCACGTAGGAATAGAAATAAGAGTTGTATATTGTTTCATTTGTTCCCTTAGTGGGCTGAGTATTATTAGGATTTGAATTATTAGAGTCATAGATGCGAGTATTCATTTTTCTCCCGTTGATTTATTTCTCATCTCATTTTTAGTTATTCACTGTACTAACAAATAGACCCTAAGAGTTATGTCCTTGCACTAATATTCAATCACTTATACTTTTTCTCTTTTGTTTCAGACTTGCGGTCCATTAGTTGCGAAAAACCATTATGGACAAGAGTTGGACTCTGGAGTCGAGAGTGAGCATTGCCTATGAAGAAGGAGTCCAACGATTCCTTGACTTTTCATTTGCTAATGCAATATCAAGGGATATGATCAAATGTCCATGTAAGAATTGCAGTAACATATTATAGATCTCGGGATGAAGTATATGAACATCTAATATGCAATGGATTTGAAAAGAGTTACGCCCGTGGTGTTTGGATTTTTCATGGGGAAAAATTTGCCTTGCGGATGAAGATGTACCAGATGAAGTTGATGATATGCACGGAATGTTGCGGTCGGCATTTGGGATCCAAGATCCCGAATCTAGTTCACAAGAACCTGAAGAAGGGCCAAATGCAGAAGTAGAGAAATCTTACAAATTAGCAGAAGATGCTGACCAAGAGTTGTACCCGGATATATATCAGATGAATTTGATGACACCGAGTTTGTGGATTCTGACAACATTTCAGATTTTCGTAATTGATAAGGTATGTGTAATGAAACAACATCAAAAGATAACATAAGACAAAGTATCATGGATATATATTGCATGGGATGTTAATCATGAGTCATGATGCACATTCCCAGTAATCAACCACATGAGCAACAATCTTGAAAATTCAGATATGAATGAATTTCTGTGAAATGCCTCTCTTCCAGTGGCCATGTAGAGTCAGTGGAGAGAATTGGTTATGGGCGGCAAAGCTCACCATCTAGTTTAATACAGACAATCTATGCAGTAGTCTTCCTATATTGATTTGTTTGTATCCTTCATTGATTAATTACCTCTGCTAAGTAAAGGATCACTTGGTTCAATGATAGATGGCATCTGTCAGTTTGTACTTTGTAGGGAAGGCATCCTGTGTTCAATTTGTTTGTTTGCAATTTTTACTTCCCAAATTGGATATCATTGGATAACATTTACAACCATATTAATAAAAATGAGTCAGGTTTCGATTGAGGCCTGCTTCTGACCCGCCAATTCAACCCAAATCCAATCCAAATCAACTTGTTTTCACTTCAACCCATGAACCCTAATCCACCCTAGAAGCTAGAATTTAGTTGTCATGTTCCAACCTAATTAATGATATAGTGGTGCTTGGGGTTGAGCCCATCCTCATTAACTTAATAGAACCTGACCCATTGCCACCCTTACAATGCATGCATACACACATTCTCTCTCTCTCTCTCTCTCTCTCTCTCTCTCTCTCTCTCTCTCTCTCTCTCTCTCTCTCTCTCTCTCTCTCTCTCTCTCTCTCATACTTTCCAATTTACAACGAAGGAGGTAGATTGGTTTTAGTTGATAATTTAGAGTAGCTGAAACAAAATTTGGGTAACATGCAATGTGTAAGGTGCCAGTGATATGATGCTTGAAATGTGAGATTTTGACTTTGCTCTAAAATACTGCTGTTAACTTAAGCAAAGTGCAATGTAAGAATAATGCTTTAGCAGCAGACAAGGCTCTGCTAACTCTTCAATTCAATTTCTGGTAATCAGTAGACATTCCCCTCACTTTGTGCAATCAAACATTTAGTTTTTCAGCCAATCAAACAACCCTACATATCATCTACCGCTACACTTTATTGTTTGAATTTCTCTGATTTACTTTTGTTTATTGTTAAGTGTTGTACTCTGAATTTAGGAATAATTCATAATTCTTGAATTGTGTTTTAAATAGGGTCTCGAGCGAGAAAGAGGACACGGGGCCCCAATAAATGCATTGCTCTCAATCGTCAACAGGAGCGTGTTGTCTTGAGAGTGAATGAACATGGCCAGCCCATTGGAGCTAATGCTCATCTATTATCTTCATTTATTGGCATCATCGCACGAGATGGACAGAAGACACCAATCAATTATTTTGATTGGAGGAAAATGCCTGTAGAGAGGATAACGGACATGTGGCAGGCTGTACTGGTATTAATGTGAATGATTCAATTATGATGGGAGTGTGTATTATATTTGTCAAGTTTATTACACATGTGTTGCAGTCAAAATTTGAATTTGGCACTGACGAGCAGCAACAGGTGAAGAAATGGGTCTTGAGCAAGATATGCCAGCATTGGAAGAATTGGAAAAGCAAGTTGAAGAAGAAACATTATGATCCATTTCACACTACTTGGGAGCGGTTGCAGTACTGTCCTAATTTTACTTATTTGATCCTAATAGGTTTTCGGTGCTCCTCCCGATATCCAGCGTGATGTTTGACATGGATGGTCCAGAAAAGTCTTCGCCCCACTTTTATAGTATGTATATATTTCTGTTTCCTTACTCTTTGTTTCCTTACTCTTTAGGGCTTATCATAATTGCACAATCTTGGGCCTCATGGGATAGGTAGTCATATCAAATGCATCAGTTTTTTTTGTCAAACAGCTTTAGAACTGGCACCTGCTGCAATGGGAGCCTGTTCTTAGGGGATTTCTCTAGTTCTACCAAACAGGATTTTAGGTGCATGCCTGTTTTTGCTTGCTGCTATGGAAGCTTGGAAGAAAAAAAAAACTCTCTGGAATTAACTGTTTTACTGCTTGGTTAGTCTGTCTATATTTTTTTTTAATTTTTTGCCCCACTTTTCAATAGCCAACTCAGCATATTGCTATGAAACCAGTGCAGGATGTTGTTGCAAACAGAGTAACTTCTACATTAAAGAGGTGATCATATCTCTTGAATGACTAATGTCTACTAATTATCACCTCTCTTATTAATCTTACACTAACGGGATTAATGACTAATGAACAACTTGAACGAACCTGCTCTAATTAAAAGACCAAGAATCGGGTCAGAACCTGGACTTGGAAGGGCCTCGACCCTTCCAAGTCAAATGCTTTGTGGAAAGGATGTTTGTCAACTAGAGAGGTTTTTTTTTAAAGGTTCAGGGAGTAACGGAAATAGCAATGGATCAAAGGTGGCCATGGGCTTCATCTGTTTCTTGAATTTTTTTTTATTTTTTTGTTGGACCTTTTTTTTCTTCATCTGTTTGGATCTTTGTTGTTATGGCTGCAATACCAGATTCATAGGAACCAAACTCAAAATTAAGAAATAAAAGAAACTAATCCTATTTTAACCAAAACAGAGAAAAGAATCTATCCTAATACATGCAACACAACACCATCTAAAGCCTTCACCATAACCATGTCCACAATTTGATTGACAGGAACAGACACATGTCCACAATTTAGTGATGCAGAGCCCCAAACAAATAGATCATAGAAGAAGGCCCATGTGGGAACATGGCCATGTTAGAGACATTTAAGGCACATGGGTTGCACATGATGTCATGTGGAAAGGCAAGACATGAAGAGAGAGAGAGAGACAGAAATTAATTCATTAAACAAAGGCACATGAATATAAGGGAGTTGGGGAGATTAATGTTAGTGTAGTGGGACAACAGCTCAGGATATGAGTTGGAGGGGATGAGTGAGATAAGAGCTGCAGTTGTCCTCACTCACCAGCCCACCTGGGGTTGTGAATTCTATTGTCTGTCTTAAACAGATGGGAAGTACAACATATGAGTCTACGGGTTGAATCTCTTGTATGTGATTAGAGTACGCAACAGTCTAGGTTATATGTATATGGATTAAGAGTCTGGTTCAAGGGTTCTTGAATGTTGTTATTTTGCTCTTGGTACGTGATTCCAATATTTGGTTGTTTATATCTTTATAGGTAAAACTGCTTCGTTGTAATCTTCTCATTTCCATGTATAGATTTGTTTTCTAGAATGTATTCCTATTTGTGTCATTCAAAAAAGGGTGCTGTGAAGATTTCATCGCTGTGGTTTTTGGACAAAAACTGATATGCCTTTATTGGTATTGTTATTTTATGGATGTGACAAGTGTAGAGGATTTCATGAATAATTCAATTTCGTGGTATTTCAACTGAAAGTGCGCTTCTTTTTTCGGTTTCCTTTCTGCAACTTCCACAATGCAGGAGTTTGACTGGGAAGCAGCTGTCAAAGAAATTGATTTTGTCTGTCAGGTTGTGGCCTTGATTTCGAATGGAGAGAATTTTAGCAAGTCCAAGTATTCTAAGCCCAAGACATTTGTTGGTTTGATAAGTTTGTCAGCACTGGAGGACCCCTAATGTATTTCATATTAAAAATGGGAATAGTTTTGATATGGGCGACGACTATATCTGTCCAAGAATTGACTTTTTCATCATCTTGTATAGTAGACAGGTGACATACTAGACAAGTGAGGGATTTTATTGCGATCTTTGCACTTCACTTGAACTAAAATTTGCAAGAGTTGTGATGCCAGGTGCTTCACCTTTGCCCGTGTTTTCTTTGTTCATTCCAGAAGGAAGTTCTCAATTAAATTAGTGTAGAAGATTTGCCATAGCAATCTCTTTGCTATATTTTAGATACATAATTATGAAGCTGAATCCCAGCTAGGTGAAGCTGAATCTAGACGTAAGCTTGGCTTATGTGACTGCAAGTGAACCTTGAGCTGGAGCCTAATCAAGCCAAGGTGATTTCCTTTGCAAGTTAGCTGAGGTTGTTCATATCCCTCTCATTATATAATTTTTTTTTTAACAGATGGCCTTACAAATCATGCAACTCGACCTGATGTTCTTTTGCGGTCTTTTAAAATATAACACAACAGGATAGATGCACAAAGCTGCTAACCTGGTTGGGCATAAGCCAACACCGCGAAAGAACTCCATAGTCTCACAGGTAAGAAGAAAAGAAAGCTGAGGGCCTTTCACTTTGATGCTTAAAGAGTTTCTTGGATGCGTCTTTAAGTTCTGTGCGGCTCATATTACCAATAGACGATCAGTACCATGTTCATCGAGAGTCAAAGTTGTTCTACTTGAGATGTGGTGGAACAACATTTGTTATGAGTTAAGAGGAAGGACTCAAGTTGCCTCTAAGGTGGGTCCCATCACCTGTGAATATTTGAAAAGAAAGGAGTGCTACAAGGAAAGGGCTTTCTCCACTGCTAAGACTTAATCGACGTTTCACCTGGGAACCTTCTGCACTCCAAACGACGGTTCAGAACCGCTGTGGAGAGCCGCAGCCTTTCCATTGAACCTCAGCATGGCATCCACGTACTGTGAAAAAGGAGGTAGGCATTTTTTTTTAACGATCTCATCACAGGTCTTCACAACCTGATCCTATGACATCTCATCCAGTGGGAGCAGGTATTGCTAGGGACCTAAATGGGTCAAGTTTATATCAGTCAATTGTGGATCGAGTCAACTCTAGTAAATTGTGTATGGCAGGAATCAGGTCCTATTCTGGCGGCCATGAATGAATTTTGAGCTGACTCTGGATAAAAGTATACATATAGCTGGATCTGGCCGGTTCCAGCACCAACAGACCTGACTGCACCCAATCCTAAATATGGGCCCAACTTAAAATCCATGGCCAAGACCTGACTGATTAAATATACATAGCCGGACATAGGCCTGAGTGAACCATAGCCAACTCTAGCGCAACTCAAAATCCATTTAATATAAAAACAAATGATATAAAACTACAGCAAGCAAATTGCATTCTTAGTCTTGTAGCATCGGTGCTGCAATTGTCATTTCCAATGGATTTATAAGATAAACATAATAATGCATTTCTTAAAACATACATTAATTATGCAACAATGAGCAACCGAAAGCTGTGAATGGTTTGTGTTTTAAAGGGTGGGAGGAGAGAATGAGATGGAGGGATTCAATTCAATGGCTTCAATGAGCGACCGAAAGCTGTGAATGGTTTCTCCTTGAGAGTGAAGGACAAGGAAGAACCTTCGTAGTAGTCAAGGAAGGACTGCTACGCTATTTTTTTTTTTCTTGAAACGGTAGCAAAAACTTTATTGAAGAGAGAAAATAAGTACAAAGCTGAAAAAGTAAAAGAGAAGGTACAAGAGTATTTTACCAACCCCAACCCAATTACATAATCACACCCACCTATGGAGACAACCTCTTAACCCCTTGCTTGGCTAGTGCATCCGCGATCGAGTTGACTGATCTAACCTCATGACGAAAAAAGATATTTGGAGTGGCCGACAGCTCCCTAATTTCATTAAAATGGAATTGAAATTTCCAAGGAAAATCTTTTTTATTGGATACCCAAGTGATCGCATTTGAGGAATCACTTTCCACCACAAGAGCACCAATATATCTCCTTGCAAACAACCTAAGACCCTCCAAAATAGCTAACACCTCGGCTTCGTTTGAATCACAAATGCCCACATTCTTAGAGAACATAAGGAGCACCTCACCCTTACAATTACGCAACACGCCTCCAATTCCTGCAGGCCCTGGCTTACCCCTGGAAGCTCCATCCACATTGAACTTTAAAACCCCAAAAGGAGGGGGAGACCAAGTGACAAAACTTCTCTCCTTAAAAGGAAGACACCCCATACAAGCTTCTCAATTATAGATAACATCGTTCAAGTTAATATTTATAAACTCCTTCGTATTGAAGCCCATTTCGCAATCCTAAAGGCAACCTTATCTATCAAACCAACCACCGAAGATGAAGAGCCTCTAAATATCCTCTCATTTCTTTCCTTCCAAATAGACCATAAGATAGCAAAATGAATCATTCTCCATAATAAACACCCACAACCAATGAAGCACCCACCATGCCAAGCATTTGCCGCTTCCGCTATATTCTTCGGACAACACCAAGCAATACCACATCTCTTAATAAAGTCATTCCAAACTTGGACCGCCACCTCACAATGCAGAAAAATATGATTAATCGTCTCATTCTCCTTACCACACATTGTATAATTAATTAGTTCACAAGGAATGCTCCCCAAGCTCAAAATATATATATATATATGCATATTTTCTTTTTTTTCTTTTTTTTTTAGAAGAGGTTTTAGCGGCGGATAAAAAAAACCGCCGCTATTGGTTGGCGACTCATGTTTTATTCTGCCGCTAAAAGTATCACCGATGCTGACTTTTAGCAGCGGAAATTGAGACGGAAATATTTCCGTTGTAACTACTTTTAGACGCGGAAATTGGGCTTTTATCAGTGGAAAAAATCCACCGCAAAAAGTAAAAATTGCAGCAGTGAATAGCATACAATCAATATGACTTGATCCGAGCCCGAGATTTAAATTAAATCCGAGTTAACTCTGAGTCGCGTCCCATACTTAACTCCCGTGAACTTCTTCTGTGTAAACAATCCATTTACACTTATAAAAGACATCCAATTGCATATTTAAATACAATGCAAGGATGATAAGTTTGAAACGTTTCTTTTTAAAAGTTCTCATTTCCATTCAACTAATTCTCCTGGAGGAGCCGGATATCAGCAATTCTTTTTCGCCACTGAGTACAACCATCGATATATCTCCTTTCCAATGTAGAGTTTTAAGTGTAGAGTTTTAAGAGGCACATTTGATCCTTATATGGGGTACATTTGAAGTCTTCAATAAAACAGGAAAATGTAATTCATGAGCAATGATGATAGGTAGAAGAAAGAGAGCAAAAGCACATCTGCAGGTTCACGAGAACCCATAAATCTGGTTTTTTCTTATAAACTTGATTATATTATGTCAAAACTGATAAATAGATTTTATGATTTTCTATCTGATTTATATCGATGATGGTTCTTCGTTTCCAATCTTATTATTTTGTATATTGAATACTCTGAAATTACATGATGTTAAGGTTGACCTTCTTGTGTTGCATTCTTTGATTTAGTTTTCTTATGATTTTATATTAAAAAGCTAATAAATGGAGAATCTGTGCTATAAGTTCTAATAAATTGATATTGAAGCAGTAGTTGATCTTTTAAATGAATTAAAAAGAAGTGTAAATCATTTAATTTTAAAAAATACTACTAAGTATAGTATCATTTGAAAGTGTATTATTTCTACAGATAAATATTTTCTCATCTGCCATCAGCCAATCAAATAAGAAAAATTAACTTCATTACGTTGCTTATTGAAATTTGCAAGCATTGTTGGTCAGGCCCGAATAAAAGGAAAGCGTTAATGTTCAGTTGACATTAGATGCTTACTAATGACTTAGAAAGAAAAAAAAATATATCTTTTTACTCGGGCCCTTTGAACCTATCATGGACGGCTCTAAGGCTACACAGAAAATCCGGTATCACTGGTAAACCGGACCGAACCGGGGGGTTCGGATCGGTTTTATAGTAAATCGGTTCGGCCTACGGTTTGAAAATCGTAGAAACCGCTTAGATCGGTCGGTTATTGGTTTGAACTCCGATTCACCGCCTAAATTGAACCGACCGGTATATTTTGTAAATTGATTATTTGACTATTTAGATTTTAAGTGTTTCATTTGGCTGGCATTCGACAACTCATGCGCCTCTTCTGGGGGTGTCATCATTTTAAAAATTTTAATTTCTGGTTTTCAAAAATAATAATAATAAACAGTTTAACCGACCGACACAAGACGAAATCCCTCTCCATCGGTCGGGTCAGATTGGTTAATTGAAAAAACCGATAGGTTAGGTTGGTGGTTGGATTTAGTACTAAACCGGTCTAAACCGCCCATGTGCAACCCTAGTCAGCCCTGCCCTGCTTAGCGTAGTGTAAGCTTAACCCAGTACACAGATTCTTAGGAAAAGAATCACCAAATGAGGTGAGCTATGGCAGCTATATTTTGAACTGATATGTCCCTGGTATCAAGGCCCCCTTTCGTGAATTGGTTTGATCATTTTCTCCTAGGCCACAGTGGCCCCACCTCTATCCTCTTAGCATCCCTCTCTAAAGAAAGGATGAGTTCAGGGGTTTTGTTTCTCTTAATGAGGCCATTTTCACTATTTGGATAAATGAGGAGTGGAGTAAAGTGAAATAGATTTTACATGAGAAGTGAAGTGGATTGAAGTTAATGGTGTAAAGTAGAATCGACCTTCACTCAAAGCAACATGAGTATTTAGGGTTGAAAGTTGACAACAGTACTTCATCTGTCGGACCAAACTCATCCATACAGGATAGGGTTGAGAATTTAAACCGTTAGGGCCCATTTAATTTCACTTTACTCTTTTTTTGCCAATCCAAAGATGCCGAAAATCTAGTTTCTCTTATAATCTCGAATGTGGAGCTGCTAAACATAAGGTTAGACTTGGCTTTGTTAACGCGAAGGCCCCATTCTTTTACAAATTGGGTGAACAAGGAATTTAGCCCAGCGGCATTTGGATTTTTAGTATTGAGTAACACTAATAAGTCATCTCTATATTGGAGAAGCTAGGCTAACCCTAGGATCATCCTAGAGAGATACATCACACCCCTAGCAAGGGATTCACCATACATTAAGAACAAGTATGGAGATAAAGGAGCTCTTTGCCTTAGGTCTCTTGTGGTTAAAAAAGATCTAGAAGGATCTCCTTGCCTTAGGCCTAAGTGGTATTGATAGTTTTGTCCAAAGATCCTTTCTCAAAACATAAGAAAAAAGAAGGATTGGACAAAACAGATTACTTCTTGTTTAGCTTCTGTCGAGTAGGTTAGGTAGAAGAAGGCATTGAATCCGTTTGGCCTGGGGCATTTTCCAGCCTTTCTAATTTCCCACTCAATGGGTGTGGCTAACAAGCCTTCAACAAATGCATTGGGCTGTGTATTGTGTACTCTTTGATGGTATGGCTTAATTTGTTTATCTTAAAGCAGGCATAGGGATCCGTCCCATAAGTGCCACTATCCCGAATCATGGGTGTTCAAGAATTTTAAACTAATGTATGTTTCACACTGCAAATTCTGGTGTCTGAGATTTAGTAAAACAGCTTAGTCTTTCGCTAGAGTCTTATGGAATCTTAGGTAGCGTTTGGTTTGCTGTAATGAAGGTTGGAATGGAATGATCATTACAGCGTCTGGTTCGCAAAAAATTGACGGAATGACCATTAGCTCCGAAATCTCATTCTCTTATGTAGAGGAATAACCATTCCATTGGGAATGGGAAGGAATGACCATTGTATTCATTTCTACTTTTTGTTGAGACCAAAATACCCCTGTTTCACATCTACCACTATTATAAACAGAAGAACTTGTGTGGGCCCCACCTATATAATAATGA
This sequence comes from Litsea cubeba, assembly GCA_012931725.1. Lineage (NCBI taxonomy): Eukaryota > Viridiplantae > Streptophyta > Magnoliopsida > Laurales > Lauraceae > Litsea > Litsea cubeba. The sequence goes on from CM022945.1 coordinate 117,647,195, forward strand.
TATAATCTATACATTATTATTATTATTATTATAATAAGATTATAAAAGAGAAGAACTTGTGTGGGCCCCACCTATATAATAATAATATAATATATACATTATTTTATTATTATTATAATAAGATCATAAAGAAGAACTTGTGTGGGCCCCACCTATATAATAAATATATATCTATACATTATTATTATTATTATAATAACGTTAAAAAGGAGAAGAACTTGTATGGGCCACACCTATATAATAATAATATAATCTATATTATTATTATTATATTATTATTATTATTATTATTATAATAAGATATAAAGGAGAACTTGTGTGGGCCCACCTATCTAACAATAATATAATCTATACATTACTATTATTATTAGTATAGATTATAAAGGAGAATAAAACTTGTGTGGGCCCCACCTATATAATAATAATATAATCTATACATCATCATTATTATTATTATTATTATAAGATTATAAAGGAAAAGAACTTGTGTGGGCCCCTTCTATATAATAATAATATAATCTATACATTATTATTATTATAATAATAAGATTATAAAGGAGAAAAACGTATGTGGGCCCCACCTATATAATAATAATATAATCTATATATTATATTATTATATTATAAGATTATAAAGGAGAAGAACTTGTGTGGGCCCCACCTATATATAACAAATAATTTATACATTATTATTATTAAGAACAAAATGACAGCTTGTGTGGGCCCCACATATAGAATAATAATATAATCCATACATCATCTAACAATGGTATTTTGGTCATACTTGATGAGTCAGGCCCAAATGACCCAACCCATGAGGATGAAGCTCAGGTCCAAGCCCACGAAGAGACCAAGTCAAGGCAGCCACGTTGCTTCGGAAGCAATCCCGCTCCTACCAGGTCCTGCGGGGAAATATCGCATCTGCCTCGTCCAGCGCGATGACAGTTCCTCACCTGCCTCCTCCAGCGCGAGGGCAGTTCGAGGGCTCCAAGGACGAACGTTGCTGAAGAGTCGTCCCCATCTGTTAGGGGAGGACTATAAATCAAGGACTTCCACCAGCACTTGCAGGAGGATGGTTTTTTCCCTACTTTCTCATATCTGTAACCCTCTACATTAATCAAAGATCACCATTTTGGAAGTGGACGTAGGTCACGCTTGACCGAACCACTATAAATCTCTCATCTCTCTTCAATTATTGCACAGCATTAATTATCTGACCGGTGGTGTCCGAATTCCTCCTTTTTGGCATCATCAATACTTATGTAAAATTTATTCCATTCCGGGCATCATTCTTGCGTACCAAACGCAGGAACATGAATCAATGCGTTGATTCCTCCAGCGTACCAAACGCTGGAATGGTAATGACTATTCCTACCTGATTCCATTCCAGACTCATTCCGGTATCCATTTCATTCCCGCCTACAACCATTACAGCAAACCAAACGCTACCTTCATTACTAGAAATATTGGCATTGGCGCATGAGGAAGCGGGTGGCCGCTTGGGGCGGTCGCAAGTAGCACCATTAGCGACTGCCTATGGTGGTCGCTGAAGACTTATTAATAAACTCCCGCGCGAGTCCCTCTCTTCCTTCCCACTTTTTTTTCCTTTTTACCCTCCCGCGCTCTGCACTCCTCTGCTCCCGCGATTTGCACTCCCGCCGCGATTCCGCCGGAGCCCGCCTGCGCCGGAGCCGCCTCCCTCCCTCTCTCTATTTCTCTCTCTATCTCCCTCACTCCCTCTCCCTGTCGCTCTGCATGCTACCGTCCCGCGCGCCGGAACCACCACCGGAAATCTCTCTCTCGCTCCCTATTCCGGAGCCGCTCCTCGGTCTCTCTCTCCCCCTCCCTCCCCTCTCTATTCTGCCTCTCTCTCCCTCTCTCTCTATTTCTCCCTCCCTCTCCCTCTCCCTCTCTCTTTCTCTATCTCTCTCCCTCTCTCTCTCTTCCTCCCTCCCTCCCTCCCTCCCTCTCCCTCTCCCTCTCACTCTGCACTTTGCCTGTGAATCTGTGCAGTGCTATGACATTGGGCGATTTGCTGTGCTGCCTCCATTTCCAAACAGGTAATTTTTTTTTCTACTCTTTTCGATGCTTTTTGTTTACATTTTAATTGACTGATTTTAGTGGATATGGTTTCTGCTTCGGTAATTCAATTTTTATCCTTGCATTCTCTTTCAAGGTCTGTTTAGGTTTAGATCTGATGCTTTTTTGGATTTCATTTGGTAGATGACATTAACATTTTGTTAAAATTCAATATCCATACAATTTGCTGATGGATCTGACGCCTCTTTGATGAGGGAAGGAAGTCGAAATCCATTAGATAGTTGAAGAGTTTTGGATGATGATATAGAAAGATGGTGATAGATCTCAAATGGTTAGAAAGATCTAGTTTACCTACATTTCTTTTTTGTTGTTGTTGCCATTGATCTGGAAATCTGCAGATTCCTATATGCATTCTTTATATATATATATGGTTGATGTCATGCGGTGAATGGAATTGAAAATTGAAAATCCATACAGATTGGAGATTGGAGATTGGAGTTTGGACTTTGGATTGATAGTTATACTGACTTATGCAATTTTTATTCTTTTGGGTAGCCACCACTTTGACTGGATTTCATTTCACGGTGACTGCAATCATCGGTTGGATTTTTGGGGGTTGGGCTTGGAGACTTGTTTTTTGTGGATGGAGGGTCATGGTTTAGGATATTTAGATGTGGGTTTTCTTTAAATTGGTTTTTTGGGTTTTGGGTTCTCTTTTGTTTTCAAGATTTTTCATTTTTTGTTCTTGGTTTTGTTTGTTTCTTATAAGATGGGTGCATTTTGTATGCGAGTTTCTCCAAGATTCATATTTGATAGGAAGGTATTTTGCAATTTATTTTTCTGATTTTATTTTATGTTTGCATTCTGGAGTGATGGCCTGGGGGCTGGTGCCCTTGTTTCTCCCTTCTTCCTTTAATTCAATTTACCATTAAGAAATTTTTTTTTTTAAACTAGTGTTCAGTTGTTGATCTACAAAATTACGTTTGGGACCTGAATAATGGGCAGGGCTGACAAAGCTTAGATTTTGAGTCTTTTGTGCTTTCATCTTTATTACATGGATATTGGATATTCAGAATGAAATATTGGGAGCTCTTTCCCTTTTATTGCAGCATTTTCTTGCTTAGCTTCTATGACCCAAGTGTGGAACATTGCATTTTTTTCTGTAGTGTGATGGATTTTTGTTTGTATATCATGCAATCTATTCATCTTATTTTTTTAGTAATTTATTGATCAGTCTGTATAACCCTGTTGAAAAATTTTACTTTTTCTGCCACTTGTTGGAGATTCTAAATGAATAGTATCGATTTTCCTTTTATGTTAGCATTTTTTTTTGCTTCACCTAAGTGGGATTAAGAATGTTTAACTCTAGGGTCTATTTTGGAAGAGGAGGAAAAAAATGTAGGAAATGTAGTTGGAACTTGGTACAGTGAACATTGTGTGGCAAGTAGTAAAATTGTTGGAAATGTCTTCTTTTTTTTCTTTTTTTTAATGGATGATCTTACTTATTATATAAGCCAAGTGGGATATTGTCATCTTTTTGCCTATTTTTTTGAATAGTATGGCTCTATGGGCACTAAAAATTCAATACTACTTGATGATAAATTGGGCTTTCTCAGAAATAGCATAAAACTACAATTTCTCTGCAGCCATGAATTGGGTCTTGCATAAAAACCTAGAAAAAAATTTTCAGATACAGAACCCAGAGCTAGAATTCCAAAACTACTCAATATCATTCATTGATTCTTTCTAAAACGGTGACTTGTGTTCTATCTTATATAAGAATCAGGAAAAAGAGTAATCTATAATTTCAAGACAAGGCTTATTAGAAACAAACTCATAGGGTTAGATTACAAGTTTGTTCCTTTGTTTGAAATTTTATTAATAACTGATGTCCAAGTCACAAAAATCCTCTCAATGGCTCTCTTCGATTTTGATCTCTAATAATCCTGTAAGGATTTAGTGTGATGCTCAAGACCATAACTGAGGCACTAAGAACTATATAGCATAAAACAACATATAATACAAGCTTTATAAATATTCTAAGGAAGAGACTCACCTTTTTAATCCTTCATTGATGGTTTGTTTCTTGTTAAAGGAAACCAAAGAGTCCCCATTTTAATCACTAGCCAAAGATCCATCCAGACTATAAAAAATTGTACAAATGTCATGACCCACATCCAATAAAATGAGAAGAAGAAAAAAATCACATTTAGGATAAATCACTTACAAGAGAATGAAGAAGATTGAGAAGAAACAACTCATAAATTGGAGAAATCACCCACAACACAAATAGACACTGATGTTGGAAACAAGCAAATTAAAATAATTTTTTCATTTCAGTCAAATCCCTACCCACCGACCAAGAAGAAAAGATGAAGAAATCAATATCAGCATGCAAATAAGTGACCCAATCAGTTTAGAATGAGTAAAGAGCAAGAAAAGGGAAAGGGAAAGAGAACCCATCATAACAAATGACCCTATTTCTCACATACAATGACCCATGAAAATAAATAATAATCAATTCTTTCTTCTCCTACAATAACAAAGAAAAAGGAGGAAAGCAACCAAAAAATAAGTATTAGCACATACAACTCATCCTCACAAATGAATACGTTATCCATGAATATTACCCAAAAAAAAAAATACATTGGATTAATCTCTAACTCACTACCTTTCAAGGTCACAACCACATAAATCACTCCCCCGTAAAAAAATCCAATAAAAACCCAGTCTTTCATCTCTTATTCACTACCTTTCATTAGGATAACAGACAACAAGAAAGAAAGCGACCAAACAGAGCAAAACATGAAAAGAGAAAGCATACTTATTGGAAAGAAAGAAATTCCCTCATACACTATAATGGGTTCTTTTCTTTTATTTCTTGATTTTTCTTTTTGTGGATCTGCATGAGATATATCTACCTGATTATAAGGGGGGTGTTTAGAGAGAGTTGGGGAAAGGCAGCTCCACCAACCCAAAGCTGCACTACAACCAACAACAACAATCAACAACAAATGCCAACAGAAACTACAACAAGAAGTAAAACAAAGATGCTGAAAAAGGATTTTCTGGTGTGATTAAAGCCAATAGATTGATTCATTTTCATGGTTGATAGGTCATGGATGACTATGTTGATGCATGTTTTTTTTTTCCCCTTGCTGTAATGGTAATATAGTCTGTGTGTCTTGTGTGAAAGAAATGTTTGGTTGTTTTACCCATTTTCTTTCAAAAGAGAAATTGACATACTATCTTTTTTCCTGGACAAATATGTTGTTAGTTTACATATATTTGTGGTCTACACCATGCTTCTTTCTTATTCTTCTTTTATGATGGTAGCAATGAAATTGGAAACTTTTATTCATTTGCATGCATTATTGAAACGTAGACCCGTTCGAGAATTGTGGACGACATCTGTTCGGTAATCCTTGATGCGACGGATTGGGTCTTTGACTGGATTCGTTGTTCTTGTGATGTACATTCGAACTTTGTCATATGCGAATCTTGAATTGTCCAGTTCGGACAGTTTGGGAATGCAATTATCCATCTTATACTCAATAGCTCATGCAAGTCCGATGTTAGATAGAGTTTCGGTTGATGTCCCATTGTTCTCTGGGTACATACATAGGTACGTCTGGTGTTGTATCTGTGTCGTATACTTGGAGAACCACGCGAATATGCTGCTGAAATTTTTATCTGACTAGGGGACGAAGCATTCGAGTTGTTGAGTGTAAGTTGGATCGTGCATTCTCAAATGGGATAGGACCATCCACCCTGTAGTAAGGAGTTTTGCAGTTTATGAATAAGTGACTTGCATGATGCACGATACCTTGGGCTAATTGTGCTTGCTCATTTTAGATTTCCACGGAAATAGTTACCGAGATGGACAAGAGTTGGATTGATTTATCGAATAGGATGTCACGGGAATATATGGAGGGGATTAACCAGTTCATGGAATTTACGAATGGGTTTGACAATGAGTTCATCAGTTGTCCATGTAGAAAATGTGCGAATCGGTATTATTACAAAAGAGAGTTTGTTCGAGAGCATCTGTTTCTGAACGAATTCTTGAAGTAGTACAAGAATTGGATAAGACATGGAGAATAGTATGTTTCCTGTCGCATAGAGGAAAGAGATGAAATTCAGGTGGATGATATTACAAAGACTGATCCGATGATCGCGATGCTAAATGATATCGCGTGCTGTTTGGCACCTGAATACACAAGCTGTGAGACTGAGGGGGCGAGAGGGAGTAATCCTCGCTCCGGTGCCGATGAAGAAGCCCATAGATATTTTGAAATTCTAGAAGATGCACAGACAGAATTGTATCCTGGATGCAAGGACTTTAGTAAATTGTCCTTTATTATTAAGTTGTTACATTTGAAGGCATTGAATCAGTGGTCTGACAAGTCCTTCGATATGCTCCTCCAGTTGTTGCATCGAGTGCTCCCATCTGGTGCAAAACTTGCCGAGTCCTACTATCAGGCTCGCAAGTTAACTGAAAATTTAGGCTTCACATATGAGACTCTGGATGCATGTCCAAACAATTGTATGTTGTTTAGGAAAGAGAATGCCCATCTTGATACGTGCATTGTGTGTCAGACTTCGAGATGGAAGGAGGACGGGGTTGGTTACAATCGTCAGAATAGTTCTACAACTGTTATCAATCGTGGCAAACTTGTGGCAGCAAAGCAAGCGAGATATTTTCCACTCAAGCCAAGGCTGAAGAGGCTTTTTTGTCATCAAATATTTCTAAACTGATGAGATGGCATGCCGAGAATAGCAGGGACGATGGTAAGTTAACCCATCCAGCAGATTCTCCGGCGTGGAAAGACTTCGATCGGAGGAATCCAGACTTTGCCTGCGATTGTCGCAATGTTCGGCTTGGTTTGGCTGCAGATGGTTTTAGTCCATTCAGATCCATGACTGGGGCAAATCATAGTACGTGGCCAGTTGTTTTGTTACCTTATAATCTCCCGTCGTGGATGTGTATGAAACAACCTTTTCTGATCCTATCCACACTTATTGATGGACCAAGAGGTCCAGGGGACAAGATTGATGTATATATGCAACCTTTGATCGATGAATTGAATGAATTATGGGCTGATGGTCTGATGACATTTGATGCCGAAAGCAATGAAATGTTTAAACTCCGTGCCGCATTATTGTGGACAATCAACGACTTCCCGGCGTACGCTAACTTGTCGGGTTGGAGCACAAAGGGAGAGTTTGCATGTCCTTGGTGCAATCGAGAGAAGAAGTCCACTTGGTTGAAGCACGATAGAAAATGGGCATACACGGGTCATAGACGTTTTCTACCTCCATTGCATAGGTTCAGGAGGGACAAAGTGTCATTTGATGGCACTCGGGAATATGGTCCAGCACCTCGAACAATGACGGAGTTGAATTGTTGTCACAGCTCGAGCAAGAGAAAATACGTACTGTGTATGATTTTCAAGATTTACTGCCCCCCCCCCCCACCCCCCCGCTCCCTTATATTCCCGGTGCAAATAGAAGGCGAAGTCACAATTGGAAGAAAAAAAGTATTTTCTACGAGCTACCGTACTGGAAAGATAACTTACTGAGGCACAACTTAGATGTCATGCACATCGAGAAGAATGTCTGCGATAATATATTGTGGACCATCCTCGGTGTCCAGGGGAAGTCGAAGGATGGTGTCAATGCACGCCGTGACTTGGAAGAAATTAGCTTGAGAAAACCGTTGTACTTGCAGCTGAGAGAGTCCAACAAGGCATACATGCCTCCTGCACAGTACACGATGAGTAAAGATGAGAAAGATGTCTTCCTCTCCGTTCTGAAGGGTGTCAAGGTTCCCGACGGGTACTGTTCAAATATCGCTAAGCATGTGAACATCAAAGAAAGAACATTACAGGGTTTGAAGAGTCATGACAATCATATTCTTATTCAACAGTTACTGCCTATCTCCATACGGAATTGTTTGCCTAAGAATGTTGTAGCGCCGTTGATTGAAGTTAGTAACTTCTTCAGACAACTGTGTTCTAGAGTTAACCGAATTGATGAATTGAATAGCTAGTCTGCAAGAGAGGATTGCTGTGACATTGTGTCATCTAGAAAAAAAAATTTCCACCTACATTTTTCGATGTCATGGTTCACTTGACCATACACTTAACCAGTGAAGCCCTACTTGGAGGCCCTGTCCAATTCAGATGGATGTATCCGATCGAGAGGTACATGAATACATTGAAGAGGTATGTTTGTAATAGAGCTCGTCCAGAGGCATCAATAGCTAAGGGGTATTTGATGGATGAGTGTACCAATTTCTGCACAACATATCTTAATGATAATATTGAAACAAAGTTAACTAGGCCCTCGCGGATTAATGATGGTCCAGTTGGGGAGGGCACGCCATTTGATCTTAACAATATTGAGTGGATTCAAGCTCACCGGTGGGTGTTGTTCAACATCCCATCTGTTGCGGCTTTGGCTCAGTAAGTTATCACTCATTCATAAGAGTAACTTGTCAATTCTATTGTTTAAATTATCATACTCGTCATTAAACACGTGTTATGCATCGCAGGGCACACATCGATGACCTTAAATGGGACATGCCTCGTGCTACAGAGAATCAAATTCATCAGTCCCATTATCGGTCATTTCACAATTGGTTCAAGAACCATGTACGTATTCATTCATTATGAGTAGTTTCACTTGCTACTATCATATTACTTTTAAGTACTGATATTCTTTGATTACATGCATTGCGTAGGTGTGTAATTTACGAAGAACCAACGATCCCAATTTGACCGATGAAATGAACCAGTTAGCTGATGGTCCCTTTATAACGGCCCGACGTTACACAACTTGTGATGTCAACGGCTTTCGATTTTGCATCAAGGATGTAGATGAGAAACGAGCGACGCAAAATAGTGGGCTCGGTTGTCCATCCGTCGATGCTGGTTACTACTATGGCCGGTTGAAAGATATTGTTGAAGTTGTATACAATCACGGGTTAAAATTTATATTGTTTAAGTGTGATTGGGTGGATCCCATCCGAGGAGTGAAAACAAATATTTACCGGTTTACATTGGTAAATTTTGATAATTTGTTACATCGTGAGGATCGATTAAGCGCCGAACCCTACATACTGTCCTCAATGGCGGAGCAAGTTTACTATATCAGAGATCCGAAAGATCCTAATTGGCAGGTTGCAGTTAAAATGTCAAGGAGGGGAGTGTATCAGATTGAATGTGACGAGCCATATATTGATGGATTCACCCAACAAGTTCTTGACCAGAATGCAGTTATTCAACGTGATGAAGACGTTAATTGGGTTCGGGATACCATTGACGGAGATACAGTTAACTTACATGATCAGTGAACGGTTGGGAACTAATTCACCAATGTTAAATTTCAGTATAAATAACTTTTAAATGTTAATTTTAATTATCACGTTAAATTAATTTATCTTACAAAACATTTGAACAGATATGTCAGGACGAAAGAGGAGAGATCTTCCGCTGACGATGGACGAGCTACTGCACCAGGCCCAGGCCAATATGTCATCGGGGGACCCTAGACCTACATTGGGTTCTACCCAGCCCAGTTCGATGGCCCCATCGAGTATGCCATCGATCTCTCATCCAGTGCTAGCTACTGCGCCAGCTTCTACATCCCGGACTGCATCAGCCGATACACAGACTGGTATAAGTTTATTTAATTAAAATATTTTAATTCTAGCAAATTATTTTATTTTAATTTAATTATATTATCTGTAATTTAAACAGATTCTGTGAGCACAGGCCCATCCACCAGCAGGGGGAGAGGCCCTGCTAGAGGGATCCGGATATGGAATTCCGGTCATCCCATTGACGTGTCATTTGATGAGACGTACCACCCGGTGGGTCCGCATGCTCGCCAGCTTATCAGCCAGTTGGGACATATGGTCCGGGATCCACATGCATTCCCTTTGAATGCACTTGATTGGGATGCATTCCCTGTGGAGGCACTAGATCGTATCTGGAGTCAGGTCAAGGTAATAATTTAACATTTCTCCGCAGGATGTGTCAATTTAATCTATAACTAAATGAAAAATTATTTGTCCTTTGCTGGACAATTTGAGGGCATTTCCTGAGCTATTCCGGCCAGTTTGCATGTCGAAGTGCCGGAAGATGTGGAAAGATCATAAAAATAAGAATGAAAATGCAGCATTGGAAGCCACACCAGGATGCCCCTAACATACTTGAGCGAGTTCCGAGGGGCATTCTCCCGGATCAGTGGACTCAGCTCGTCCGGTACTGGACGAGCGAGGAGGCACAGGTGAGAAAGTTGTATATATATTTTTTTTCATACGTGCATTTTAACGATTTATTAGTAACTATCGTAACTAACAAAAATTAACTGATAAATATTGAAAACAGAGAGTGGCGGATACAAATGCGTGGAACCGCGCAATGCAGGGTCCCGCACACAGGTTGGGGACTCGACACATCATGCAGGTCCGCCACGAGGTAAAAAAGTTAGATCGTATACGTAATTTATATTTTTGTCATTTTGTATGCTATTATACTAATTAACTATGTCTCAACCAAACAGCTGCGTTCCAAGGGCGATCCGAGCGACAGGATGTCCGTTTGGACGCTTTCTCGAGATCCTAGCCATCCGGAGGTTGCAACTATCCTCGTAAGTTAAAATCATTAAAGTACATTTCATGTAGCTAGCTGCTTATGTATTGCATTTATCTTCTTCTTTGTCCTCTTTCATCCTATATATAAAAATGGCCTAGAGTTACATATCCTAATTCTTCATTGATTAACAGGAATTAGTTAAAAAGTCCAAAAAATCCAAATAATTCTAAAACCGTTGGATGTACTCATTTACTCGTGTGAAAATGATATTTTCGACAAACACGGTTATGTGTTTCTCATGTGTAACATTTGCATATGTAGCATTTACATATATAAATCTCATTTCCCTATCACATGTATAAGAGGCAAATAACCCTTTAAGTATGTGAGGCATCTTCATCGGGTTTTGTTTGCATTTTTTTTCACCAAATACAACCTTGAGTTTATGCAATGGGATTTCTGGATTGCTGGATATTATATCCAAAATTTCTATCTATACATATAACTATATAGAGCAAGAAAATAAGCAAGCTCTCTCTCTCTCTCTCTCTCTCTCTCTCAATATGAGATGTGGAATACCTCCTTGCATCGCCGGATGGTAAACAAGACATTACCGGTGTAGTCCATGAGAAATGTCTCCTCTCTCCAATTACATGCATAATTGTCAACCCTGAACACCATCCTCCCATTAGAATCGTCGAAAATAGTGTCCCTAATGCCATTGAATAGCAATGACTGGCGCCAGATGGTGAGTCGAACTGGGGAAGAAGAGAGCAGCTGATGGAGGCCATTGCCACTCTTTAGAGCCCTGGGAGGAGTCTCCTTAGACTCCATCATTCATTTCTCAACTTCTTTATAATTGGGCACTGACATTCACTTATATCAATGCTATGCATTGGCCTGTTCTTAAGAAAACATCATGGTTCATTAAGTTGAGTTTAAGATTGAGCAGTTTCAGTCGCACCAAATTGCAACATGCAACAGTTTTGGTTCAACCAGGTCAGACCGGAAGTGCGATCTTTAGTTGTACTTATCCACACTGATCCCAATAAGTCAAATAGTGTGCATTTTCATACTCTTGTTGGATAAAATAAGGCAATCAACTGAAAGTTCCTCGCAAATGACTTTGTCACATTAGGACTGGTCTTTCTCCTACCATTTCTTTGCCTTTTCAATGTCATCTCATTCCATTTAATTCACTTTGGAAAGTTTAAGAACCCTGTAGCTCATCAAATGAATTTAAAACTGAAATGATGACCTTCATGCCTAACAATCCAAGTTAGCTGAGCTGTTTGATGCTTTTGACACTTTTTTGGCATAACTAAGAATTCTCTCTTCCTTTGATTGAGAAATCTGTTCTAATCAGGACTTTTCACATTCCATCATCATCATCATCATCAGGCTAAGGATGGATACATTCAGTCCACATCTGATGGATGCTTCCACCCAATTTTTTTAGAGTATAAATTCCACCTTTAAGGGTACTGTTTAAACACCTCTGGCTTTGTTTTTCATGTGGTGTGGACAAAGTGCTTGCTGCCTATTAGCTGAGCTTCCTCGATATGAGGGTTTAAGAGACTGTTCAATAGTATACTTCTTTCTCAAATCCTTAGTAATTTTAGCAGTCTTTAATGATTGAGAGAAGCCAATTTTGGGCCGAATTCTTCCCTATAAATTTAAACTGCATTCATGCTTTTGGATGTCAAAGTCTTCCACAGACAATGTGTATGATACTTAGTGCTCAAAGGTGGTGGAAGGGAAAAGGTGGTGGCCATCCCCCATGTGTATCACAGAGTTGGTGGGGCGTGATGGCTTAGTGTTCAAAGATGTTTGACTCGACGGATCTTGGCAGCCATGAATATGAGTTCAAAGATGTTTGACCTGTTATGCATAATAATATATTAAATGAATCAACTACGCAAGCCTAGTATCAGTCACACCTGGAGGAGTTGCCTGAGGAGGAGCGTAGTTTGCCATTGCGGAGGGATGAGATATTCCACCCTGTCGTTGGCCGGGACGGGCAAGGATACACGCTCACTTATGGGTCGGGCATTCCACACTCGCACATCGCGCGAGCGGAGTCATCCGGTGCTAGCTCCTCCCAGGATTTGCGCTTCCGTACACATGAGGAGGTTGAGGAGATGCTGCATTCCATGAAGGCAGCGATCAGGGATGAGGTGACAGCCGAGCTCAGGGCAGAGATGAGGGCGGAGTTGGCAGAGCTGGAGGCTCGTCTATCACAGAGTCGCGGCCCGCTGACTTCAGACCCACCACCCACTACTCAGGTTAGTAACAAATAAATTTGTACGTTTAAATTGTCAATTATGTCATTGATGTATCAATATTTATGTTACTTTTTTTTAAAATTATTTTTAACTGTATAATAAATAATTACAGGCACCTGACGCTGGCAGCGGCTACAGAGCGAGAAATGACTCGGTTAGAGAGGGTAGTCATGATCCAGCAGGCTCGATTGATCCTGACCAGGTATAATTATTTTTTTTTAATTCAAGATTTTAATTAGCCTCTGTATACAATCACTGAGCAAACGGGCTGCATGTGTTGGATACATTCATCCATTATTATATAGATGCCACACTTTCAACCATCATGATCTTTGAAAGTATTATTACAAGAGAGCAATAAAAAAAAGTTCTAAAGTTAAATAAAAAGGTCAAGGTTGTTTAGACTTTATAATAAATTACATCTCATTGTGCAGTTCACTTTAATTGTATTCACTTTAATTGTATGTTAATCTTGATCTTTATTTTTTTTTCATGCAGGATTGAAGAAAAGTGGATGCAGTGTTGCTCTTTGTTTATTTTTAAACAATGTTGCATGTGTTTGAATGTCATAACAATGCTTTGTTTTTTAGGATGGTTTTTTTTTTCAATGATAATGGTAAGTTGCTTTTAATGTTGTAAGAATATTTGAATATATAAATTTTCATTGGCATTTAAATGTTAGTATGTAGTAGAATGTTTGCATGAATTTTTATTTTGCAATGGTAATGGTAAAGTGGAGGAAGAATGGGTTGGCAGCGTGTAGGGGCTGTGGCAGGGAGTAGATGATTTAAAAGAAATGAAGTTCCCACAGAACATAGTTACCAAGCGAATCTACAAGAAATATAAGCAGGTAACTAGTCTTATGTGAAATTTAAAATATGTATCCTTTCTATAGTCTTTGATGTCACCCAATTACCTTTTGCCAGATGAACAATTAGATTTTTTCCCCGATTACCACACATGTCACTTGCTATCATATGTGATTTTTTATTCTAAGACATGGACCTGTTTGAGACTCTTTACTGTATGCCTAAAAGGATAGAAATCTAGTTATGAACTTCAAATTTTTTGTATCTTGGATTTTCTCTTTCATGAAAACCAACTAGGTTCTTCTTCGGTTTTCTGTATTATTTGATTTACTCTTTTCTATCGTAGATGGCATCTGAAAGTAAAGGGCTGACTGCATTATGAATTCCCTTGCTTTTCTCTTTGTAGTGATACAGGAGTACTCACTCTTGAAGCTGATGGTCCCTTTGAGTTGTGAATGAAAAAGAAATTTTACAATGCATGTATTATGTGACAACCAAGCTCTTTATTAGGAGAAACATATCAAGAGTTGGTAAAAAGGTTGGCTGAAGGTAATTTTCAATGCTTATTATTTTATTTTATTTTATTTGCTTATTGCAATCTGTTCATTTTTTGTATGTTTTTTGTTGGATATTGAACAGTGATTAATGATTAAGAAATAGGCTTGTATAGGCTATTTGAGACCTACTAGGTATCGGCTATTTGGTGAATGGCTGGACAAGAAGAAAGAACCATGGACAGATGGGTTGGGGAAGGTGTGAGCCACAGAGGTTTGCAGGGAAGGCTTTGGTAAGTGCCAGATTAATTGCATTAAATTCCAACTTCTGATTATGGGCAAGTGTAAGTGAGGACTGTGAATGAGAAATTAATGCCTTTTCATCTTTTCATGCTTACATTTTGAGATTAGGGCCATATAGAGGAATTTATTATGTAACACTTTGAGATTTTATTGTTATTTGATTGACTCAAATGCTGCAGCACCCATTTTTTAAGGTTCTTTTTTTATTGTATACTAAATTGCAAAGTGGTTTCATAATTTTTGTAGCATGGATAGTTCCATTCTCTTATGCATTTGAGGCCATCAGGAATTTGGAAATCATTAAATAATATAAATCTTGTTACAGTTGAAAAAAAAAAATGATTCCAATTGCATTATTTAAGGTTCTTATGTTTTTCTCTTTCATTTATATTCTACAGGGTCGTTTTTTAATGAGGAAAAAATCTGAAGATCAAATAGAGGTATAAAAGGGAACAATAAACATGGTTTCATTCACCTTATTTCCCAGTAAAATCTCAATTATTTACTGTATGGCTTGTTCAATGTGAGAGTTAATGAGTCTGTAATGAAATGTCATAGAAATGTATACACTAAATTGTAGTTTTCAATGGACCGCCGGGGGTCCGGAACGTGATACGGCCCCCGTGAAAATTTGAAACCGGCACGAGCACTACTCTCGAGGGTAGAGTGACCTGTAGGAACTAACGGCTCGCAAGTAGGGCTCCCGGTTAAAGAATTACGAGCGAAAACATCCGATTTTCCAACACTTAGGCTAAAAAACGGCCCGTCGGGGGTCCGGAACGTGATACGGCCCCCGAAAAATTTCGAAACCGGCACGATCACTTCGGTCGAGGTAGAGTGACCTGTAGGAACTGACGGCTCGCAAGTAGGGCTCCCGGTTACAGAATTACGAGCGAAAACATCGGATTTTCCAACACTTAGGCTCGAAAACGGCCCGCTGGGGGTCCGGAACGTGATACAGCCCCCGAAAAAATTAGAAACCGGCACGAGCACTTCGCTCGTCGGTAGAGTCACCTGTAGGAACTGACCGCTCGCAAGTAGGGCTCCCGGTTAGAGAATTACGAGCGAAAACATCGGATTTTCCAACACTTAGACTCGAAAACTGCCCGCCGGGGGTTCGGAACGTGATACGGCCCCTGAAAAAATTCAAAACTGGCACGAGCACTTCGTTCGAGGGTAGAGTGACCTATAGGAACTGACGGCTCGCAAGTAGGGCTCCTGGTTAGAGAATTACGAGCTAAAACGTCGGATTTTCCAACACTTAGGCTCGAAAACGGCCCGCCGGGGGTCCGGAACGTGATACGGCCCCCGTAAAAATTCAAAACCGCACGAGCACTTCGCTCGAGGGTAGAATGACCTGTAGGAACTGACAAAACGCAAGTAGGGCTCCCGGTTAGAGAATTACGAGCGAAAACGTCGGATTTCCAACACTTAGGCTCGAAAACGGCCCGCCGGGGGTCAGGAACGTGATACGGCCCCCGGAAAAATTCAAAACCGGCACCAGCACTTCGGTCGAGGGAGAGTGACTTGTAAGAACAGACGGCTCGCAAGTAGGGCTCCCGGTTAGAGAATTACGAGCGAAAACATCGGATTTTCCAACAATTAGGCTCGAAAACGGCCCGCCGGGGGTCCGGAACGTGATACGGCCCCCGAAAGAATTCAAAACCGGCACGATCACTTCGGTCGAGGGTAGAGTGACCTGTAGGAACTGACGGCTCGCAAGTAGGGCTCCCGGTTAGAGAATTACGAGTGAAAACGTCGGATTTTCCAACACTTGGGCTCGAAAACGGCCCGCCGGGGGTCCGGAACGTGATACAGCCCCTGGAAAAATTTAAAACCGGCACAAGCACTTCGGTCGAGGGTAGAGTGACCTGTAGGAACTGACGGCTCATAAGTAGGGCCTCCGATTAGAGAATTACGAGCGAAAACATCAAATTTTCCAACACTGAGGCTCAAAAACAGCCCGCCGGGGGTCCGGGACGTGATACGGCCCCCGAAAAAATTCAAAACCGGCACGAGCACTTCGGTCGAGGGTAGAGTGACCTGTAGGAACTGACGGCTCGCAAATAGGGCTCCCGGTTAGAGAAATACGAGCGAAAACATCAGATTTTCCAACACTTAGGCTCGAAAACGGCCCGTCGGGGGTCCTGAACGTGATACGGCCCCCGGAAAAATTCAAAAATGGCAGGAGCGCTTCGGTCGAGGGTAGAGTGACCTGTAGGAACTGACGGCTCGCAAGTAGGGCTCTCGGTTAGAGAATTACGAGCGAAAACGTCGGATTTTCTAACACTTAGGCTCGAAAACGGCCCGCTGGGGGTCCGGAATGTGATACAGCCCCCGAAAAAATTCAAAACGGCATGAGCGCTTCGGTCGAGGGTAGAGTTACCTGTAGGAACTGACGGCTCGCAAGTAGGCTCCCGGTTAGAGAATTACGAGCGAAAACATCGGATTTTCCAACACTTAGGCTCGAAAATGGCCCGCCGGGGGTCCGGAACGTGAAACGGCCCCCGGAAAAATTTGAAACCGGCACGAGCACTTCGGTCAAGGGTAGAGTGACTTGTAGGAACTGACGGCTCGAGATTCTGACTCCCAGATTGCTCGTATAGTTGAAATGTAGGTTTAACTTAAAACGTTAACTTAAAACTTAGGAAATCAGATTCGAAGCGCCCAAACCGAGTAAATGGGCTCCGGTGTCCGTGAAACTGGACGGGAACGAGCCCATGGTCATTCCTGACTTGCCGGAACTGGCGGCTCGAGATTCCGACTCCCGGATTGCTCGTATAGTTAAAACGTAGGTTTAACTTAAAACTTAGAAAATTAGCCTCCGATGGCCCAAACCGAGAAAACAGGCTCCGGTGGTCGTGAAACTGAACGGGCACGAGCCCATAATCATTCCTGACTTGCCGGAACTGACGGCTCGATATTCCGACTCTCGAATTGCTTATATAGTTGAAACGTAGGTTTAACTTTCAAAATTTTGCTCTTAATACTTAATTTTATTTATATTTACTATATATTCATAATTTTTATAATTTACTATTAATATTTGTTTTCCTTTTTTTTCTTCAGGTTTGAGAGCATCGGATCGATCACGGCACCTCGCCCAGCAAATATATTTATTTATTTTTTTAACTGTATTTGTAATGATTATAATTTGTTCAAACATTAATTATAATGTTTTAAATGTTTTTAATATAAGACTTTGTTTTGTTATTAGTATTTTTAATTGATTGTTATAGTTGTAGATATATAATATATTCAGGTACAAATACAGGTATTAAAAGCAGGATAAAAATTATGAAATTTTAAAAAGGATTTAAAAAAAAACTTATTAGCATTAGCGACCGCCATTGCAGTCGCAAAAAGAAAAAAAAATTAAAAAAATTAAAAAACAAAAAAAGATCATTAGCGACCGCCAATGGCGGTCGCAAAAGGTGTACCGGCGGTCGCAAAAAAGTAAAAAATGAAAAAAAAACTTATTCAAAAAATTAAACAAATAGTATTAGCGACCACTGTTTTTACAAATGGCGGTCTCTAAAAGTATTTAGAAGTATTTAGAAAATAAAAAATGAACATTAGCAACCGCCATTTATACCTTTAGCGACGGCTACTAGCGGCCGCTAAAAGTAGTCGCACGGTCGCTAATACATTTTTGCGACGAAGTTTCCGTGGCTGATAATTTGCAGTCGCTAGGAGGTCGCTAAAGAGTATTAGCGACCGCCAGTGACTTTTAGCGACGACTAATGGCGGCCGCTAAAAGTCTAATTTCTAGTAGTGCTTAGAGAAGAGAAATGATCCCATGCAGGTTGCGGTATTATGCTGATAGCAGCTAATTATCTGGTTTCACTTTTCTGGTGCTTACCTTTGTTTGATCAAACCCGTTTATATTACCATGCACATGGATAACAGTCTTAAAACTATTCAAAATCTCACTACTGCAACTGCAAGTGATATGACTCAATTCATGCATTAAATATATGTTTAAAATATCCAGCTGGAGTGTATCACTCCATTGGGCGTGAACTTTGGGTGAATCACAGTCTAGATGTTAGTGACATAAGCACGTTTTGGTTCGCAAAGGTGGATCCAAAAGGTCGGGATAACTCAGATGGATAGATGCACATGGAAAAAGAAGAAGAAGAAGATAGTTGCCCTCAGCACTATACTGCTGGCAACATCGTTTCTCCAGCAAACTTATCAGACTTTTTTTTTTACCTATAAACCTACACTGTACAAGTTGGGTCTAGTGGATTTGGGATATGGACCCCATCTTTAAGACACTAAAACCACTTACTAGAATATGAGTTGGCATCTCAATAACAGAAAGATTAGAGGTTGGAAAACTACCTTCATAGCTCATCTTCCGCGACTCAGTAGTTTGAATAGTTGTGTCCTTATTTTTTTTGAACGAACCCAATGATATCTTCTTGGGACCTATTCACATCATATTGCACTAGCTTGCCGCTTGCAGATGAGAAGTATAATGTTGGGTAAACTTTAACATCAAAAATATCATTTGGATATCATTTGCAGTGGCATCCTACGCAATGATCAAAAGAGTAAATCAAGTTAGAAGCAAAGTAAATAACAAAAATATAGAAAAGTCTAAAAAATATATTGAAAATGCAATACAGAACAGACAGGTGATTCCAAAGCAAACTAACGCTTGCCTTGTTGGCCCACCTAGATGCATGTCAATCACATTAGGAGGGGATATGGGATGGCAAAGTATATATCAAACTTAGGTGTGCGCAAAAAAATGGGAACCATGTGATCATTCTAACCCTTAGTTGAAGGGTCTCAGTCGTACAGAATTTGGATTGGTCAAATGGGGTGAGCACTAATTTGTATGTAGTTTGGAAGCTCATTAGCATGAATGTGTAGTAGGACTGATCATTTTGGGGGCGTGGTGTTTGGCATGTGGGACCTCATAGACTGGAAGTTAGGTAAAAGTGGATCATGAAAAGCTACTAAACAACTAAGCCATTGGATACATTGATGTTCTCTCAGTCCACACAAACCAACAAGCTATATTGGGTACACAGTGCTGGTCTTTTTGCAGAGAGACAGCTCTCATGCTTTCATTATTATTCAGGATTACTTTTAAGAAGTCAATTATATACAGTGAACACACATCTTTACCTTCTTAAAACTTCTATCCGAGAGAAAATGGTACTCCTCTGCAACTGAAAATAGTATGCTATTTTTGTTTTCCTTCTTAATACGAAACATCAAACAAGATTAATAGAAACCAACAACATGACCAGAATAAAACAAACACAGAACACCAATTAGGCTCAGCATTGGAAGGTAACATATGAAAAAAAACAAGCTCAACGATCTAGAATATTCAATAATAATCTGGGATACGATGGCACGTTTGTTTGCACTTGAGTGAAGTGAAAGCAGAGTGGAATTGGTCCCAACATTAGAAAATTATACTTTCTAATGTATTGGGATGGCTCTGAGGAGACGAGGAGTAAATATTCTGCTGATGTGGATTCCTATTTTATTCCACTTCACTCTACTCAGAGTTGCTCCCACAATATATAATAAAATGCCTTTTTACTCCATCAAATTCATTTAAAACTTTTTTTTTTCCTTTACACCAACCATCCAAAACTTTATTTCAACTCACTCATCTTTAACTTTATGCATAGTGTGACACTTATCCACTCTTACTCTATCTCTCTTGCAAACAAACAGGAAGCTAAAGGAAAATTGTTAAATAGAATTGCAAATGGAAATAGTGGAGAAAGATAAAATAAACAAAAGCATCTCTCTGTTTGCATTTGGACATTATACTTAAATGCCAACAAATAAACAAAAGCATCTCTCTGTTTGCATTTGGAGTTTTGGACATAATACTTAAAACGCTCTAAATAATAAGCAAATTAGAATTGTTAATTGCTGCTAAGTAGAAGCCGATGGCCGTTCCAAGTGAAGTACTGCAGCTTTTCTTCACCGTAATCGCTCCTTGTGGAGGGAATAGGGCGGGGTTGTAATCCATACCATAGAGGAGGTGCTGAGGGAGGATGAAATCTGTCTACAAAAAGTTGTTGGACCTTCTGATCCTCGACATTAAAAACAACCGAATCACAACATCCGCGTGCAAGGCCGGCTCACCATATACGCAAGTGAAGAAAGTGGTGGATGCCTCACCATGAGGGGGCCTCATGATTTTGTAAATCTGGGTTGGATTTTCTTCCCACTTCCAAAGCCAAATCCCAATTCATAATTATCTACCATGTAAACACATTAACTACATTAACCAACCAATGCCAAATCCCAAAGAACGCATTAACCATCTACAACTCTTCGTTCTCCACAACCCACCCTCTATGGCTCTATTTACCTCCTCTACCCAATACCCATTGTTTTATTCTCTATAAACTAGCAAACAACAACCCAAAAAAGAAATTGCTCTCGGGTATCAATAGCCATCACTGTCCCCCAATTCTAGCCCCCCCCCACCCCCCCCCCCCCACCCAATCGAGCTCTTCCATCCATACCAAAAAGCAGATCTGAGAAGAAGAGACAACGAAGAGGAAAGAAACCAAGCATCGCCAGTGGCCCAGCACCGCCGCCGACCTCCAGCCGCTTCTTCTCCATCCCCATCATCGCATCAGCACAGGGCCATCATCATCATCATCACGCCTTGGCATCAACACCATCTCGCCGATCTCAGCCCCTCTTCTCCGATTGAATCAAACAGCAAAAAAAAAAAAAAAAAGAAAGGAAAGAAGAAGAAGAAGCAGCGAGGCGGAGAAGGTACCTGGCACCGGAGTACATGCTGTCGTCGTCACCACAGCCCTTGCCCTGCGCTCTTCACTCCCGCCATCCATTGACATAGCGAAAAAAAAAGTAAGAGGGGTTTTGACACTTTGTTTTGCGCACAGAACACGAGCAATAAAGGTCAAGTACTCAAGTGCCAGACTTCATTAGTCAGTGGGCCTACATCACTTGGGCCTAGTTTCTAGATCCGGGCCAGAGGCAAGTTTGGATTGAGTTCACGCAGTCTCTCTCTATCTTTTTTCTCCAAACAACCTTATCTATGGCTGCATTTCTGCTTGGATTTGATATTTGGACTGCACGTGCTTTTTTGGGACAGGTTCTTGGCTTTTTTTCTCCTTTTTTTTTTATCATATCTGCATCCATTATACTGTTACAATATATGTGATCTTCATCTATTTGTTATTATTATTAAACGTAAGTTTGAATCCGGTGCTCAAAAATGTCAACGAAAAAAAAAAAGAACAAGAGTTGATTCAATCTCAAAAAGATGCAATGTATAAATTTATTAAAAGAAATAAAGAAGATGAGATAGTGAACCCACCTGTAGAGAATGAACAGCTAGAGGGTAATGACGAACATAAATTAGATGATAATGAAACAATTAGACAAAACGATGAAATTGAACATGAACTCGATGATAATGAAACAATTAGACAAAACGATGAAATTGAACATGTTCTTCCTAGCATAGAACCTAATGAAAGTGCTGAACCGAATCAGAATAGGAACATAAACTTAAACTCAGCGGAAGTTTCGTCATTTGAGGAGAACCCAGGTGAACCATCTAACACTCTACTTGCAGATATATACGACCCGGGACAATGGAATAATGTTAACATAAAACTAAGAGATTTATTAGTAGAAAAAGGTCCAGTTAGGGAAATCGGTTTAAAATATCCAGTCGGTGAAAAGTCAAGGAGATTTTCAATTAGACATTATACTCAAATAACGCCAAATGGAGAAAAGTTTGATAGAAAATGGTTGGTATATTCAAAACATTGTGATAAGGTTTTTTGTTTTTGTTGCAAGTTATTTTCAAAATCTAAGAAAAGTCAATTGAGTAATGAAGGATGCAAAGATTGGAGAAATATTAGTCTTAAACTAAAACGTCATGAAAACATAGGGCTAGTGGGTGGTTCTATGTATCCATAGGTTTACCAATGATCCTCCGAAGGAGGGTCTGCGGGTTCCTATGTTATCATAAAAAAAAAAACCTCAACTGGACATGCTAAAAACATGCTTTTGTGGATTGATTTAAAACAAAGGTTATTAAATAATAAGACGATTGATAAAGATATCCGAGAACAGATTGATAAAGAAAAAAAAACATTGGAAAAATGTACTAGTAAGAATTATTGTTGTGATTAAAACTATTTCTAAGAATAACATGGCATTTCGTGGAAGCAATGATGAGCTTTATGAAGATAATAATGGGATTTTGTTAAGTATTATTGAAATGATTGCTGAACTCGATCGGCGTATCAAACAAGGTGTAATTAATAATCACTATCTTGGGCACATAATCCAAAATGAATTGATACAATTGTTGGCAACTGAAGTAAGAAATTTCATAATTACAAAACTTCGAGAAGCAAAATACCTTTATGTTATCCTTGATTGCACTCCCGATATAAGTCATCATGAACAAATGACCCTTGTTTTACGATTTGTAAATGTTTCAATAAGCCCAATACAAATTGAAGGATATTTTCTGGATTTTATAAAAGTTGATGATACGTCGGGAAAAGGACTTTTTGAGGAACTTATCAAAGTTTTAGAACTACATAATCTAGATATTAATGATGTAAGAGGGCAGGGATATATGTAAGAGGGCAGGGATATGACAATGGATCGAATATGAAAGGTAAGCAACAAGGTGTGCAAAAACGATTGTTAGATTTGAATCCTAGAGCATTTTATACTCCTTGTGGATGTCATAGTCTTAACTTAGTTATTAGTGATATGGCAAACTCTTGTACAAAAGCGGTGTCTTTTTTTGGAGTAGTCCAACGTATCTATTGTTTATTTTCTTCATCAACTAAGCGATGGAAAATCTTTGCAGACAATGTGAAAAAGCTTACTGTTAAGACATTATCAATAACTCGTTGGGAGAGTCGAGAAGAAAGTGTTAGAGCAATAAAGTATCAAGTTTCAGAAATAAGAGATGCGTTACTTGAGTTAGCAAATAGCAGTGACAATCCAAAAGTAAAAAGTGAAGCTAAAAGTTTAGCTATACATGATATAGGAAATTATAAATCTTTATTAGGTATGGTTATTTGGTATGAAATATTATCTTCTGTTAATTTGGTTAATTGAAGTTTACAATCTAAAAAAATGCATATTGATGGTGCCATTAGTGAATTAAAAGGTCTTGTTACATTCTTTGAAAAGTTTAGAGAAAACGGATTTGAGAAATCTATAGATATTGCAAAAAGTATAGCACGTGAAATGAATGTTGAACCAATATTTCGTGAAAGACGTATAATCCGAAGGAAAAAACAATTTGATGAGAGTGCTGATAACGAGGTGACTCAATCCCCAGAAGAGTCTTTTAGAACTACTTATTTTTTAATGTATTATGGATCAAGCACTTTCATCTATTAGAAATAGATTTGAACAACTTAAGAGCTACGAAGAAATGTTTGGATTTTTATTTGATATCAAAAGGTTGAAGTTATTAGATGATGATGATTTGAAGTTAATCTTGAGCAATTCCTAAAACATGGGGAGAATTCTGACATTGAAGGTATAGACTTGTTTGGAGAACTAAAAGCATTAAGAGAAGCTTTGCCAACAGGAACTCAAAGTGCACTTCAAGTATTAGATTATTTAAATAAAATTGAGTCTTTTCCAAACTCATATATTGCTTATAGAATACTATTAACAGTACCTGTTACAGTTGCTTCCGCCAAAAGAAGTTTTTCGAAATTAAAGTTAATAAAATCTTATCTACGATCAACTATGTCACAAGAAAGATTAAGCGGGTTAGCCATTTTATCTATTGAGAAGAAAATTTGGAAAACCTTGAATACAAAAACTTGATCGATAAGTTTGTATCACAAAAGGCAAGAAAGGTTAAATTCACTTAAAAAAAATGAATCCCTCAACAAGTTCCAAAAAAAAAAAAAAAACCAAATTTTTTTTTTAAGTCTGCCAATGTTCTACTTATAGTGTACATTACCGGTCCCAAGCCCGGATTAAGGATGAGGGTTTTCTCATGTCACACATAGAAGTTAGGGGCCTCGTTTATACTTTCGCCTGGGGCCACATATTGTCTTGAGACGGCCTTGTCCGCATGGACTGCGAAAATATAGTTTCGGACAGTTGCCTCCAAAATATATGCGATTTCCTTTGAAGCCTGGGAATTCGCTTGCCATAACAATTATGGAAGAATTATACCCCAGAAACACTATCCTATCCCCCAAGCTTTCCACCTTAGTCAATTCTTTATCAGGCGCCCCCTCACCCACCGGGGCAAGGGACTTGTAAATGTCAAAATTGCGCAATATGCGTGGACGAGTGTCATCATCGATATATCCTTCATCTCTAATAATCACAAACATGCTATCAGAGACTATATATGTCTGGTACCAAGTAGGAAGGGCAATGGTGATGGGGGTCCAAGCCTTGAGTGAGCTTTTCAAAGCAAGGGGACTGTCCATTGTGATATACGACATCCTCCGTGTATGGAGCGTCATCGATCTCAGTCTAGACCTTATCTCCAATCCTACAAAAAGCAGAATGTCCAAGTCCGTAGATGGCCACTGCCATGTTGGCATCATCCGAAAGTGCAGCCTTGCATATGTGCATGTCACGGATCTCTTCGATGGTGTAAGCTCCCACCTCACCCTCCTTGGCTACGTAGTTCTGGTGTTTGAAGGTGGATTGGTGAGGGAGCTGTAATGTCTTTTTAGACCAGGGATGAAAGAGAGATACGTTGAGATGTATGTCCACAGTCATCAGCCACCCGTTCTGGAAGGAGCCGCAGCAGCGCTTGCCGCGCATCTCCGGAAGCCCAACAGTGAATATCTTCTGCCCGGAGAGACTAAAGAAATCGCGAGCGTCGGGATTTTCTTCTTCTTCTTCTTTGTCTTTAGGAAGCATCATCAACCATGGAAGCTCACGGAGTTTGCTGCTTCTCTTGTTCAAAATCGACTGCCATGACTTGCAAACAAATTTCATTCTTATACAATCTGGTGAAATCAAGAGATTGCAAATCATCTCCAACAGATCTTTAGGAAGATCCGCCCAGATGTTGTTGGCCATAATATATATAAATATATAGCAAGGCTCCTCTAAGCTCAAACTTAGGGTGAAACTTTTATAAGCATATGCTTGTGGGGCCCACCTTTAGTCCATCCAAATGAACCAAACACATGAACCCTTTAAATTACATATGTCCATCAACTTTCGGTTAGATCCGAATTTACTAGACCGTTGGATTGACTATGTATTGATCCGAATGGACTATTAACCATTAAACTTTTGGGCTCATATGGAGATGATAGAAATCACGGTTAGGGCTGAATTTTTACAGAGAGGAAGATTCTAGGGAGTCCTTGAAATCTCCCCCACCCTCATCCCCATGTGGGTCCCTAAGTAGGCTCCATTACACACTTGAGCTTACCTTATCCTAAGCTTGAATTTAGAGGAGCTGGCCCCATATATATATATATAAATTGATAGATTGCACACAAAAAGGGATAAATTATATATAACCACAAACAAATCAATTAGAAATCAAACAGGACAAGTGAAGTGAAGAGATGAACGGAACCAAAGGAGAGAAAAAGGTCAAATAGTAACTGATTTGGAGACGAAGGAGACTTCTACTTTTATTAGGGCTTCAATCAGAGGACTCGTCTCATCCGAATCGTATCCAATAGATTTATATAGGAGTTTTACTAGATACTGCATGACGCCAGCAAGTCTGGATCCTCCGTTACAGACTTAACAGGAATTATAAGGTAACAAGGGCCACGTTTAGATAATCTGGACCGTCTACTGATATATTCTATTCTCAAGTTTCTTTCCGAGGGCACGTTTGGTAAACACAAAAGAATCCTCTGTTTAGAGGATTCTCTCCATCTCCAAAGAATCACTGAATCAGGTATAATTTCTAATAAAGAGTTCCATGCTTGGACTGTTTTGGCACCCGATATGCATTTACTATGAACATTAGTGACATTTTGGCACATATCTCGAGATATAAAACGAGTTAACAGCTGAAATTTGATCACCTTACTGTGTCTGACCTTCTCGAAATAATGAACGTTCCGATCTTGATTGTGGACCCCACAGAAACCAAAAAAACTGAAAAACATGGACTGTTTTGGCACCAATATACATTTACTGTTAACGGTAATGACATTTTGGCACATATCTCGAGATATAAGAGGAATCAATGGTTGAAATTTGGTCACTGTGGCGTGTTTGACTTTCCAGAATTAATGACCGGTTTGGATCTTGATCGTGGACCCCACATAAACCCAGAAATGAGAAAAAAAGACTGTTATCGATAATAATTTGAAATGTAATACGTTTTGGCACATATCTCAAGATATAAGATGAATTAACGGCTGATATTTGGTGAGGTGACCGTTTTGGAGTTTTTAAAGGTGACTAACGGTTTGGATCTTGATAAGGGAATCTAAAAGGTACATTCCCAAAGTAAAAACGTATTAGGCTCATATTAACTTATTCTCACCGTAACTTATCGTCACTGTCACTTATTGTTACCGTCCGGACAGTTTTGCAAATAAGACGAATTAACAACTGAAATTTTGGACATAGGTTATGGACCTTCTTAACACAATTATCGGTTCAGATCTTGATTGTGGGGCCTATAAAAATAAAAAAATACAAAAATCGGTCTACCCTATATTAACGTCAGATGCACTGTAGCTCCGCAAATCCATCGAAGTGCAGAATCCACCAATCCAAAGGGGGGGGGGGGGGGTCAGACCCTTCAAATATTTATTATGGTGGAAGTCTACAATCCATCTTCTTCGATTTCCTGTGAAACCAAACACTCAAAATCCGTCAAATCGTAGATTTTGGACTCATAATCCGACCCTTAGACCGTTGCCAAACGTACCAGTTTAAAAAAGAGTGGATTCCACTGTATGACGCATGCATGTGTGTTTAAAACAAGTGGGTTGGACCATATGATGGAGCAGTATGATGCGTATGCATAATTGCTAGTGTTAGTGGCGGTTCTAGGAATTCGAGTTAGTATAATTGCTAGCGTAAGTGGCGGCTCCAGGAATTCGAGTTAGTAGAGTCAACAAAAGACTTATCTTTCGCAAATCGAGTAAATTTATTTTTTTTCTTTATCAATATTTGTCATCTACTTTCGATAATTCGATAAATATAATATAATATTAAATTCTCATAAAAAATATTACATTATTACTAATACTTCTTAATCTAAGTATATAAACTCCTACAATTGCCCTGAACATGCGAAAATATGTTGAAATCGTTACATAATAGCTTCATTATGAACACTGCTCTGTAGTGGGGTCAAAAGCTTCCCATAAGTTCAATTCATGACATTAAAATTTTTATTTCTTAATATTTGTTTAGGTCACTGTGATCAATGTGGCGCCGCCCATGGCTGATGTGTATTTAAAATATTTCTATCACACAGTCATACCATGGGACCCATAATTTTTTAATTGAAACTTGCTGATAACTCATCTAGAACAGTACGATGATCTATATATGGGTCCCAGATAGATTGTCGTGTAATAGCCGTAACAGTTTCCTAGCTAGAATCCTCACAGGGCTCCCTCCCTGCTCACGCGAGAACTCAAGGTAGACCCAATTTGTTCAAAACTCAAACAACTAAAATCAGACACCTCCTCAAATTGAAATGTCTACAAAGAGAGTTCCTTCTATTATATCATAATATAGATATATATATATAGAGCAAGGCTCTCCTAAGCTTAAGCTTATGATATGATTCCGTAAGCTAACGCTTCTAGAGCCCATCCTTGATCCATCCAAATGGACCAAACACACGACCCCCTTAAATTGCACAAGCCCACCAACTTTTGGCCAAATCCGAATTTACTAGACCGTTGGATCGACTATGTACCAATCCGAATAGACCGTTGACCATTAAACTTTTGGTGCATAGATGGAGATGATAGAAACCACAATTTGGGCAGAAACCACAATTTGGGCTGATTTTTTGTAGGAAGGAGGGTCATAGGGAGTCCTTGAAATCCCCCCCACCCCCATCCCCATATGGGTCCCCAAGTGGATTCCACTACGTAATTGAGCTTATTTCAGTTTACCTTATTTTAAGTTTCAGCCTAGGAGAGCTGGCCCCATAGATATATATATATATATATATATATATGGAGCTGCTCTGGTGAGACAAGAGAGCTCAATCTCAGCCATCTTTATTTTATTTCAGATCCAAGGTTCATGATAAAGGTCAAAAAGCAGCCCTGCAGGAGAGAGAAACGTCACAGGCACATGTCATGTCAGAACTTCCGCCCAAACTTGGGCGAAACCCTATCGATCCTCTTCTCGGCCGTTGCATCCCTCCATTCTCTTCTGGCGCCCGACCACGCTGCATAGACCAACCAAAACTGCCGCCCTAAAGAGAAGCTCGACGACGCTGTGACGATCCATTATCTTCTCTTTGAAGCCCGACAACGCTGCACCACTCCATTATCTTCTCTGAGATTCACCGAATGACACTTCGAAGCCGCTTGATGAAGCTACGAAGCCCGATCAAAACTGCCGGAGCGAGAGCAATTCACTGTGAAGCCTGAAAGAGAAGCCCGATGACACTGCGACAATCCATTCTCTTCTCTGCGAAGCCCGACGACGCTGCGACGATCATTATCTCCAATGCCGACGATGGATTCTGGGACTCAAGATTGTCAGGTGAGTTTCCTTCCTTTATAACTCAAGATTGATGTGGGTTTTGGACTCTTTTTAATTAATTTTTTTTTTCATGTACAACTTTCATTACATTATGTTGTTTTTCTGTTTGTGTGGGATTTCATCATTACTCATTAATGTACTATTTGTGTGGGATTTCTTTTTCTTGTTTATTCCTTCTTTCATTACTGAATGTTGTTTAGACATTTGTGTGGGATTTCGGTCACTACTTTCATTACTGTACTGTTTGTGTGGTCGGTCATTACTTTCAGTTGGATTTGTTGTCATTGTTGAAGAAATGGAGAGATTTCCACTTCAAGTTATGTGGTTTATTCTTTGGATGGTCACTTCCTTTGGCAAGTGATTGTGGTTGAATATTCACTTAATGAGACGGCCCACTTAATGAGAAAACCTTTCAGCCATCCTGTCTCCACTATGGATACATCTAAGTGGGCTCCATCATTAGATTTATTTCTTTGAAAACCCAAAAAAATTAAGAATACAGGCATATTTGTGGCATTGAGAAATCAAAGGAAATGAATTTTTTTCCTTCTTTCCTTTATTGATTTCCTTAAGCATTGGGTGCAGCTAAAAAAGAAGTATACAAAAGCCTCTCTTTCTATGCAAGAAAGAAATGTGATTGTTGAAGGGTTATTCTATTCCTTTGATGTGAGTTATTACGCATGTTTTATTACTGCTTAACTTTGTTCTTAATTGATAACATCATTTAGAAGAAATCAGCTAACATCATTGAGACGGAGCCTTTGCCTCTATCGGTTCAAATGCCTACGATGTATTTCTCACAACATATGCCCATCATGCATTCCTCACATCAGTCGCAAAATCCAATGCTACAACAATTGCTCGTCATCGTTGTCAGAAATTCATGCTCCTTTGATCAGGACGACGCTTCTATCAATACAAGTTCCAATGATGAATCTGAGGCTATATTTAGGTAAACATTTAAGTTTGATTCTCTACATATCATTTTAATGGGAATGCTTTGCATTTGAGATCTTATTATATTTTTCTTTACTTCCTCCACTGCTCTTTTGTCTTTGCAGCATATGAGACTATTGATACAATGCAGCTGGTTTGTAGGAGCTTAAAGTTAATGATTGAAGGACACGACATCAAGCACATACCCATTTATTTTTGTTTTGTTTCTAGTGTAATGGTTGTCTCCAGTGTATTGGATAAGACTATGTGTGGCCTTGTTTCTAGTATTATGGTTGTCTAAGTGTCTTTGTTTGTTTTGTTCTAGTGTAGGTAAGGCTATGTGAAGTAGATAAGTTTATAATATTGGATATTTGTAACGAATTTGCATACCAAACAATGTTCTTCACATTTTGATTCCCTATAGGTTCCTATGATGCTATTCATATCTGAATGTATTGAGAGGGGTAGAGATTTCTTCAAATTTCATTGATGAATGTAATTGGGATTAATGTTTCTATATACTTGCTGATATGTACGAAAAGTTGGGGCTCGTAGATCCCAGGCATGGGACTCCACTCTTGTTTGAGATCCATGACAATCACTGAACCTTGAAACCTTTTCTTGTTCTAAAACTTCTGCCTCGTTAGATTCTGTTTGACTATAGTAGGCCAGAGAAGTAGCATGACTGATCATCTTTTCGCTTCTCAATCCTACCACTATTCCAGATGGTCCTGTAAATTTTTGCATAATCACTTGAATATTAGAAAGTTCACTCATATGACAAGGTTGTCTATATTAATTCTTGCTTGAAAAATAATATCTCAGAGGGAGAAGTGTATCCCAGCAGATGTACAATCTGGCTTTATTAAATTGAGCTGGAGAATGGTTTTTGGTGGATATGAGTGCTTTTGCAACTGTTCCTATAGATTCAACTAGAGTAAAAGCTGGTCTAACAGAATAATGAAATAATGAACCAGTGCAGTCTATGAAAGCTCCCACTCTCTTTTCTGCGTCTTGCATCAACTATTTAAGGTCTCAATTGGAATGGAATTATTACAATGCCCTTGAGCACTGTTTAAATTCTTTTTGTGGATCACTGTGGTTATATACATCCAAAGATAGGTCAATGATTTTGATGGTTAGGCACATGCAGTTCTTGTCACTTTCATGTTATAGCTGCATAAATAAGTTCCAGGGACCTATAGTTTATTGGGGACTATATGCATTCTGGAAAAAAGCCTCTAGAACGAATTGGAAAACGCATATTCATTCACCCATTTAAACAGCATATGACATTGGGTGTTCTCGGCTACACCCATTTAAACACAGATTCATTAACAAATTCATTTACACCCTGAATGATATAAAAACTAAAATGCAACACATGATCATCGATAAACGACATATAGCCACGAAAATGTAATGTATTTTGCATAAATACATGTTCCTTAATTTTCGCTCTCAATATGTGCACGCATGAGTCGCTTTTGTGCCTCTAAAACTTCTTTAATTCCTTCAACAGATGATGTCAAGTCTCCATTGACTCTTTCAAGCCTTGAGTTAGGTGGATGCTCCCTTGAGACTTGATCTTTTCAAAAAAATGCATCACATCCATTGTCATCCTACAATCAAGTAAGTTTTTTTTATAGCAAAATGACATTTATTTGAATCACAAATTGAATATTTCAGTAATTACCACAAATAAGATCTTTTATAACTCACTTACATTCCAATATGGACATCTCCAAAACTTCTTATTCGGATTGGTCTCTGTATGACTTTTAAATAATCTCAAGTCTCCACTCCCACACGGGCATTTTGGAGCCCAATTAGTGTTCCTGGAATTGGATGATGACATCTGGTCAACCGCTTTTAACCTGCAAATCAATCAAATTGATTTTCTGAGAGAATTAGTATCAACTCCATACATGCCACTTGTAAATGAGTGACTGCCACATCCTTCACCTTGAAAAAAACTGTGGGTATTAAAATTTATCCCAATTACTGTTTACATTGTTTAAATTATGTCTCAGGCATCACTAAGTTGCCGCATTCTGCCATGTTTAAAAATCAGCTTTCACATAGGCATATTATCAAACACCCTTTCTGCATACAACAGTAACACACTTTGGTTGGATATAATGGCATTTCTATTTTTCCATAAAAGAAAATACATTTTATAACTTATCATGTATATTAAAATGGCATGCCCATTTCTATTATCTAAACCATCTCCATCTATCCATTGGCACCATTACACCAAAACCATCACAGGATACACCCATAAAAAAAAGCCATACAAACAGTGAGCAGAGGATTGCAGACCTGAGGAAGAAGAAAAGAGGGCTTTCTGCCAGAGCACTGCCGACGCGAGAGCAGAACTGCCTGGCAGTGTGAGGCAGTTTCACCGTCACGTTTTTGTCGCTCTACAGGAGCGAGAGCAGCGATGCCTGCTGGAGAAGATCACTGCGACGTCCTGCAGCAAGACCCTCTTCTTCATTTTCGAGCCTTTGACGCACTGCCGGACCAAAATGCTTTGCCGGAGGCGAGAGTAGCAGTGCCTGCTGGAGAAGATTGCTGCGACGTCCTGCAGCCAGACCGGCCCTTTTCTCCGTTTTCAGGCCTTTGACGCACTGCCGGACCGAGAGCACTGGCGCGTGCCGGAGTTGATCGTCGCTCTGTCCTGCATCCAGATCAAAGAACAAAAATAAGAGATACTTTTGGGAGACTGGAAGAGAGTCCAGTGTGTTAGAGATATGAGCTTTGAAATGAGTTTTGACTAGAGAGTTTTGAAATGAAAAATTGGGCGGATGAGTTTTGACATGACATGCGCCTATGACGTTTCTCTCTCCTACAGGCTGCTTTTTGACTTTTATCACAAACCGTTGGATCTGAAATGAAAAAGGATGGACGAGATTGAGCTCTCTAATAGAGATGGTGAGAGGCTCTCTCAGCAGAGCATCTCCTATATATATGGATTTGTTCAGGTGAGAACAGTTCTCACCTGAATGGTGAGAACTCTCATCCCGGACGTTCATTTCTGGAAAATGATCCAACGGCTGGAAGGTCCGAATATAAGAGAAGGAAAAAATTCGGAGCCCGCTCACATTTCCCATTTCCCCCCAAATCCCCACCTTCCTCTCTCCCGTATCCTCCATCTCTCTTTCCCATTTCCCCCAAAATCCTCTCATTCCTCTCTCTCGTTTCCTCCATCTCTCTCCCGGCCAGCGCCAAACGAGGACGAAGAAGAGCTTCATCAGCAGCGTCTAGAAGCAGCAGATCCGCAGCGGCAACAGCGGATCTTTCTCCCGGCGTTGCGCATCCCATTCACGGCCAGCGACCGACGCCCTCCGATCTCGGCACCTGGCGGACCAGCTGCTCTACTCCTCCCACGAAGAAGAAAAACATAGCCTCTGTTTCGATCTGCAGCGGCAGCAGCGCTGTACGCACGATTTCAGTACCTTGCCGGACATATTTCTCCACTCCTCCCACGAAGATTTCAGCACCTGACGGACCTGCTTCTCCACTCCTCCCACGAAGAAGAAAAACATTCTCTCTGTTTCTTCTTGAGCTTGAGCTCTCTTTATCTATTTTCTTGTTCTCTCCCGGCGTACGCATCTCTCTCCCGTGTTGGATGTGGCCATTGGTGTTGGATGTGGCCATTGGAAATGACATAGATATTTTTTGGATAGGGCTTTCGATTGTTGATCCACAGATTTTATTTGGATTGGTCCTAACTCTGTATGATGTAAATGGCCAAGCATGTTCATTTCATCTTGTGTATTTGGTTATGATGTAATTTGTTCATTTCATCTTGGATTCCAACTTTATCATGATGTTATTTGGTTATGAAAAGATGGTTATTATGATCTTAATTGGTCTGTCCCTTCTCCTTAAACTTGTAGCACTTTATTTGGTTTGATGGAATGCTT
The DNA here is from genome assembly GCA_012931725.1 of Litsea cubeba. Classification (NCBI taxonomy): domain Eukaryota; kingdom Viridiplantae; phylum Streptophyta; class Magnoliopsida; order Laurales; family Lauraceae; genus Litsea; species Litsea cubeba. The sequence continues at coordinate 117,681,297 of CM022945.1, forward strand.
CTACTATGGTATTCTGACGGTGGCAATCTGATTACATCACAGGTGGATAGACATTGGTCTTCTGATAATCTGATTACATTTTGTGGTAATAATGAGTATGCTAAATTGAGTTTTTCCTTCCATTTGGATTGAAAGTTTCTTTCCAAGTTTAAGATTCTGTAATGAACCTCTTGATCCCAAAAGGGCAAGAAGCCTAATTATCCAAGACAGCAAATTCAAATGACTACCTGATGGGGCTTTTTTTTCTCAGTTCAAAAGGCTTCATTGAGATCTATGTTTTAGAAGCTCAGAATGAGTGGTGTAACTGCTTCATTGAGTTCATCTACACTCTCAAACCTCTCAGAATATTACTCTGATGAGACATGTCCTTGATTAAAGCAGCACTCTCAAACCTTTCAGAATATTTCATATTCCTTTTTAAGTGTCTAGTAGCAATGTGGGACGGCGCCCTTTTGGGTGGTAAATGGTACAGAGGCTGGGAGATGACTCTAGTGGGCTATGAAAGGAGATTCTGATTAACAATTACAGTTTGCTTGAGCAGTGTGGGATCGTTACTTTGGTTTATGGCATGGGTGATGTCAGATGTATTCATGGGTAATATTTGGTACCAGGGTCAGCAGTGGTTAAAGGGTGTTGCTTTGGATCACCACTTGGGCTGGTAATAGACCAGTAATCAAACACTTTTTGAGCTCCTTCAGGTATGCTATCAACCAGAATGCAGTGATTCTGTACAGGAGCATTCTCCACCAGATTGTAGGGCTATCAAGGCCCACCAGATGGATGTTATAACAGAGCATTTTAAAGTCGTCCAATCATTAAACAACAAGAAGTTGGATGTTTTAACATAGCTAGCAAGGCCCACCAGATTAATTGTCTAATTCTGCAATAGTATTCAATTGGATGGTCTGCAGGTACATGGGTTTTGGTATTTAAGTGGATAACATGACCAATAACACCATCATCATCTAATGCACAAAAGGGGTCATGAAGCTGAGATAAAATGCAAATTCTTTACCACCAAATTCCCCAGACTCTCAAACTCTAGAAGGAAACTTCAATGAAAAGATTACATCAACTGGAAGAGCAAAAACATACATCCAGAGATTAATTTCTCAAAAACAAACAAATTCTAGTCACGATCAGACATCCAGAGATTGATGTCTAGCACAACGTTTTCCATCCTACAAAAAAAAATAATAACAAGTCTTTCCCGGCGTCGGTCGCTGGCCATGAATGGGATGCGCCAGGTGCTGAAATCTTCATGGGAGGAGTGGAGATGTATGTCCGGCAAGGTGCTGAAATCGTGCGTACAGCGCTGCTGCCGCTGCAGATCGAAACATAGGCTATGTTTTTCTTCTTCGTGGGAGGAGTAAAGCAGCTGGTCCGCCAAGTGTCGAGATCGAAGGGCGTCGGTCGCTGGCAGTGAATGGGATACCGAGAGAAAGATGCGCTGCTGCCGCTGCGGATCTCCTGCTTCTAGACGCTGCTGATGAAGCTCTTCTTCGTCCTCGTTTGGCGCTGGCCGGGGGAGAGATGGAGGAAACGAGAGAGAGGAATGAGAGGATTTGGGGGGAAAGGGGAAAGAGAGACGGAGGAAACGGGAGAGAGGAAGGTGGGGATTTGGGGGGAAATGGAAAAGGGAAATTCTATATGCACCACCATTTTTAATGAACACACCCACATTCTGAGCTCACCACAGCCATTTTAGGTTTAAAACCTATTTGCTGAGCCCACCCACCAAAATGCCGAAACTGCCCACCAGCCCTTGTCTTCTCCTTCTCCATTCCCTCTTCCTCGTTTTTCAAATTTGGCTCGGCTAACAGAAGTTGAAAAAATCCGGCATCTCCTGCTACATCTTCTCCACTGCTCTCATCACGTTCTTCTTATCTTCATCTTCTTCTTCTTGTCCAAACAAGGTAAGGTAATCTTCTTCTTCTTCGTTAAAGCTTTTCAATCATTTTCACCTTCTTTTTAGGTTGTAATGTATGTGTATTTAGATTGTATTTTCACCTATTTCGATTGTATGTGGATTCCCTAATGCATGATATGGATGTGTATTTCGAACGCCAAATTTTCCCTTCCCATTTGTTTTCTTCTTCTGGTTCGCGTGGTACTCGGCAAACCAGAAGTGTGCAGGTTAAATTTGCATGGCATATCGACACCGTGCATTTACTATATGCACGGCCAATGTTAACCGTGCATGTCATATATGCACGGCCAATGTTAGCCGTGCATATATTATTTGCACGGTGTCGATATGCCGTGCAAATTAAATAAGCACGGCTAACATTGGCCGTGCAGGAACAATCTCATCAACATTGTCAAAATGCTTGAATGTGAGGATATGTTGTATATCAACTGTAAGCCCATTAAAGTATCTGTCAACTAACACATCATCATCTTCATTCAAACCACAACGAGCTTGCATGGTCATGAACTCCTCTGAATACTCAACAACCGTCTTAGATCCTTGTTTCAAATCCTGAAAACTTGAACGCAGATCTCTGGAGATATTGACAGGAAGAAATTTTTGCTTCAACAGATTTTTCATCTCGGTCCATGTGTCAACGGGGTCAATTTGTTGGTTTCTTCTCTTCTTTTGCAACTCGGCCCACCATATTGTAGCATAATTACGAAATCGAGTTGCCACCAATGTAATTTTATGACCATCCGTCATTGGCTTGTGTGCAAAAATATTTTCAACACACACTAACCAATCTATGAATTCATCCGGTTTCAATTTTCCATTATATTCAGGAATCACGAGTTTAATACCCAAATCACGATCAACATTAACGGCATGTGGATCTCGTTGATTCTGATGAGGTCCTCCATCATCGCGATGATTATCATCTCGCTGATTAGTTTCCAAATTGGTTAATCGGGTTTCAATCCGTTCAAGAGTCGCTTGCATTTGAACTTGCATTTGAGCCATCGTTGCGGATAGTTGATTAACAGTTATTGATAATTGCGCAACGGTTCCCCTCAAATCATCATCATTGTGAGAGGAAGACTCCGTGTCAACCTGCTTCTTTGGAGGCATTTTTGTTTAATGCAAATTGAAAATCTCTGACTGACCTGATGTGTAGATCTGCTCTCCACGATCACGCTGGCGAAAACGGATCGGAAATCTGACCGCGGATGGGCCTGATAGTGTAAAAATAAATTGTAGTCGTTGATCTGGTCAAGCCGTCGTATGACTGCTCCTGTGATGTTATGCTTGTGTTCTGGGCCTCGTCAATGGGTCGGATCCACTTGATCTGGTCCGAACTAAAACTCAGGCCCAACACTTAAGTCCTTGTGGCACGTGCACAGAGGGTCTTTGAGTTTGCTGCACGAAGGAAAAAAAAGGGTTTCTCTTCCCTTTTGCTTACTGCTCCAACGAAGACGAAGAGAAGATAACAAAGCTCTGGCGCTGGTGATGGAGTAGTGCTTTGGGGTTCCGGAGACAGCTGGCGACAGCGGTGGTGTTGTCTATGCTGTGTGCGGGTCAAGCAGCTGGAGATGCAGGGCGCTGGCGCTGTTGGTGTACGGTACACCTCTCCTTCCCTTTGTTTCTTCTATGTTCTCCCCTTTTTTTTGTCTGGGTTGGGTTTCAGGGAATCGGTAGATGGGTTCGCATTGGAGAGGGGCAGGAGTTTTTTTGGATGCTGGTGTGGCAGGGTTGCTGATTGGGGTGGGTCGTCTGGGATTGGGTTTCGTCGGACGAAGGTGGAGGTTGGGAAGTAGGCGATGATGATGGGGAATTGGCTGGGTCGCGCGCAGACAGGGAGCAGGGTGGTGTGGGTTTGTGGATTTTTGTTGAAGAAGAGTGAAGGGTTTCCGATCTGGGTTAGCGGATTGGGGTTAAGTTCTACGGGATTGGGTCGGCTCTGGGCAGCGGGTGGTTGTCACAGGGTCGATTGGGTAAGTGGATTGGGGCGGAGGTTCGGGACTGAATGAAAATTGGAATGGGGGCAGCGGATATGGAATGGGATCGTGCTGGTCGTGAGGCGTGTCAGGATTGGATGGATGGTGGACGATGGGTAGGCTCTGATCGGTGATCGTAGACAGATCGGAGCAAGATGGATCTTTGCTCTGATACCAAATGATGCAGGCCCTAGGGTTAGGGCTTGCGTAGATACCGAAGCACGTGTCAAAGACACATTAATAGTATGCCGTGCAGAACAAATTTACAATGTTAAATAATAATTTTTGTTTTGTATTTTGAACAGATTAGAAAATGCCTAGAAGACCTGCTCGTCGCGGTGGCAGCTCACTTTCAATAGGTGGACGGGCTATTTCTTCTAGCGAGCCATCTAGAGTGAGGACGAAGATCGGTGTGGCAAGACCGCCACGTCGCCGAGGTTTGCATACTAGTAGTTCGACTGCCGGTCGTCAACGACCAACGGCATCTGAACGAAGACGAAAAATGCGACAGGATCCACTCCCAGATTCATCAGAGGAGTCAGAGGATGATTCATCTGAGGAGGATTCATCAGAGCATGATTCCTCAGAGGAGGAGGAGGCACAGCCGTCCACTTCTGCTGCAGCGGCAGCAAGGGATGATCATCCATCAGGCCAGGATGAACAGCCATCCAGTCCTCCCCCAGCGGCGGCAGGGGAGGGTCCTATCCCCGGTGGTCCGGTTGATTTATCGGTTCTCCCTAGTGTCAGGATGCACGTGGCCATACCCATATGGGACGGGGAGGTAATCTTGCTTTTTTTAAATTTGTGAATTATTTGTTTTTCAAATAATATGTGTTGAAGTCTATAATAACATATATTAATTAAGTTTAAAACTTTTAATGTGCAGGAACGTGAGCCGCTTAAGTGTATCAATCATTGGCGAGGGTTGAAGGATTGGTACATACCTCGGCCCGGGGATGGGGCCGATATCGAAGCTCCTCGATTTCGTGCGATTTTAGAAGAGTCTGGATTGGCTGGCCTTAAGTCATTGTCATACCGATATACTTCCGCCCCTTTGATATCCAGTTTCGTTGAGAGGTGGCAGCCCGAGACAAACACCTTCCACATGCCATTCGGTGAGATGACGACCACCTTATACGATGTGGGTACTCTCCTCGGCATCCCAGTAACGGGATTGCCTGTCCACGCATCGACCAGTATGGGATTTACCGAGCAGGTAGATTTACTTGAGGCTGGACTAGGCGTGGATAGAGCGACTGCGTCTGATGAACTTCAAGTGGCTCGTGGTGGGGTAGTGAGGCTGGCCTGGATCAAGCGAGTGTGCAGTAGTGTGGGTCCTCAGTCGTCTGTTGAGCAGGTAGATTGTGCAGTGGAGTGGTTTGTTAGGATTTCACGTCCTCGGGTACAGAACCCTGAACGGCACTCCCATTATCATCCTCATGAGGATCAAGATGACCCGACTCCAACAGTGGTGAGCGTTTGAAATTGCAATTGTAACATTATGCATCCATTTTAAAAGTTATAATTCTCTTAATTATTAACATGTATAATGATTTCTTACAGATCCGCCGAGCGAGTGATAATCTTCGTGCTACGATTGCACAGCCTGGTCAATCTGCTGATTTTTACTACTGGGCAATACAGACCACTCTGGAGATCTTGGATGGCTTGCCGGTGACGTACCGACGACGTACGCGTCCTTAAGGAGATTTGCATTTTTTGGATTTTATGATTGTGTCATGGGATTTTGTAATTTATTTTGGAACTTGGCGAATTATAAGCCACTTTTTTTAAGGCAATTATGTAAATGATCACTTTTACATATATAATGATGAATTCAAGTTCTTTCTTTTTGAGATGTCTAGTATGAAGAATGAATTTTATATTTTAATTACTCTTATAGTCTATATTTGTGTAAAAGAAAGATTAGGCAAAATGGAATGAAAAGGACATATGTCAGCACAAAATATAATTAACGTGTATTGCACAGTATGCTCGGCCGTTAATAGCCGTGCATAATATGGTCTGCACGGCTATTATGTGCCGTGCATAACGGGGTCTGTACGGCTATTATGTGCCAGACATAACATGGTCTGCACGGCACATATTGGCCGTGCATAACAAAGATTGCACAGTATCTGTTAGCCGTGCAGATTCTGACAAGCCATTACATGTTGGCGTTGCAGACCATGTTTTACATCACTTTTACATATCGGTGTGAGTTACATCAAATGATAATCAAATTGTTACATCAAATGACAAGCAAACGGTTACCTCGAAAAGAGTTACATTATATAATTTATATGGTTACATCAAATGAGAATCATTTTATATAATCAATCGCTGTCAAGATTAACCTTCTCTTATACATTCTCCAATTTCATGTACACATGTTAGTGGTATATGAGACCCTTCTCTTATACATTCTCCAATTTCATGTGCACATGGTAGACCATGGGTCCGTCGTACAACGCACCCACATGCATTCCAATCCGAACCAATATCAGCAGCTCTTAGCGACTCATTTAATACTATATCCAAAGCACTCCTTGATACAAATCCTCTCAGTTCACGGAACAGTGCCGGTTTGAATTTATGTTGCACGATGTTCAAACTCCTTTCAAAAGAAGCCTTTATTTCAGTAAATAACAACTGAAGCAGGGAATGGATAACCTGCCAGGACGAATCAAAACTACAGCTCGATGTACCAAGATGTCTCTTTAATTTTGCGTGTGCACTCTCAGCCCTGTTAGTGGTGCAGTTGCCAAAATGCATATTCTGATCCGTCCAAACAGACACGAATTGTTCCTTATGCTTATTCAACCACGAGTTCTTCACATAATCAACAGCATGTGGATACCCACAAAAATTCCGTTCCAAAGCACTTAGAAGTTGAATATAGTCACTTTCAGTTGGAGAGAGTACCAATATGTTCTAACAAGAGATAAAAGCATCCCATCTGTCGTTGGTCTCAAAGAACTTCTTACAGTTTGCCAAGATGTTCCTAGATATATGCCACCTGCATAATAAGTTTGCTGCATTCGGATATACAACTTTGATTGCATTCATGAGCGCTAACTCTCTATCTGTGACAATCACACGTGGCATAATGCATCCATCCATTACATCCTTAAGCCTCTCCATTGCCCATCTATAATTGGCCTCCCTCTCTGAATGAAGGTAAACAAAAGCAACGGAGAACGTCAATTGGGTAGATGTAACACCAACAATCTCAAGCAATGGAAGTCGATATCTATTGGTCTTGTACGTGGAATCCATTATCAAAACTTCTGGAAATGCACGTAATAGCTGAATAGATGACGGATGTGCCCAGAATAAGTCTAAGATTGCATCTGTATCATCATTGCTAGTGTGATACTCAATGTACTTGTTCTTCTCCAAATGCATCATAAGTTGCTGCATCTGTGATCGACCGGCCATCTCTGTCACCCTAAACTTCTGACGAGCATTGTAGATACTCTTCATCGTAGTGGTGTTGTGCACATTCCTCTCCTGCAGTGTTCGAAGGATGTTCCTTGGCTTCACCAGACTCTTAGACATATCAATCAAAACATTAATCTCTTCCGTAGAAAGCCTCCCAGCGAACGAGTGCCCTTCGAGATGTTGTGCGTTTGGATGATTGTGTATCCCACAAACCACTACTAACATCCAATCATCGTCACTAGGCAACTTTCGACCCTTCAAAGCAAATGGGCAATTACACTTCTTCGTTCCCGTTGCCTTGTTAGGATTCTTCTTTTCGTATATCTTCGATGAAGCCCTGTAACTACCACTTCTCTCACATGATAAAACTATTCTCGGTTTCCTGCCATCTCCACCAGCATCCGAAGTTTTGATTACAATCACCAAGCCATGTTTCTTTCCGACATCCCGTGTCCATTGGATTAGATCATCTCGGCTTCTGAATATCGTTTCAGTGGTGAAGACATTAGTAAAATCAAGAGAACACTGACTTGCACCAGTTGAATCAATCTCCTGAAAATATGATCCCAAAATTATTAGTTTATTAGTGCACGGTCCTGTAGGACCGTGCAAAATCACACTGCACGGCAAATTATAGCTGTACATTATTTTTTTGCACGGTTTAATATAACCGTGCAAGTTTATTTTGCACGGTTTATTGCGACCGTGCAAAATACTATTGCACAGTTAAAATGTGCCGTACAGTGTGATTTTGCACGGTTCTGGAATACCGAGCATATCGCGGAAAAAAATAATTAACGAGCTGGAAACGGACTTGGAGAATATACCTCCTCTTCGTAGATTGACAGTTGCTTGTCCATGTTGAAAATGCCTGCTTTCAGTAGACAATGTGCCTCGGGGAGATGAGTACTTTCAAGGGTTGAAGATTCTTATGAGACTTAAGGATACTTTTAAATGGTTGAAGAAGATGATGAGGAAAGAGATGAACATAAACGGGCATGAATGAGTGCGAGGGAACGGTTACGAAACAATGGATGAAAGGGAGAATGAAGAAGAAAAAGAGGAGGAATAGGAGATGACAACGGCTCCCCCACTGTGAAAGAACGAAAGGAAGAGGAGAGGAGGAGGTTGATGGTAAAGGGCTAGTTCGTCATTTCACTGGAGGGCAATTTAGTAATTAAAAAAAACTTAAAAGTGGGTGTATTCATCAAAAATGGTGGTGCATATAGAATTTCCCAATGGGAAATGTGAGCGGGCTCCGAATTTTTTTCTTCTCTTATATTCGGACCTTCTAGCCGTTGGATCATTTTCCAGAAATGAACGTCCGGGATGAGAGTTCTCACCAAAATGGTGAGAACTGTTCTCACCTGAACAAATCCCATATATATACGGATTTATTCAGGTGGGAACTGTTCCCACCTAATACATGAGAACCCCACTCACAACCGTTGGATCGTCTTGAATGATCCAACGGATCCCGTGCTTTACATATAACGAAAATATTGGGCTATTGGGCGCCCAAATGAGAAAACATTTCCCCCTTTCGTCTGTTCAAGCAAAAACGAAGAGGAAGTCATCTTCGTGAACCAGAAGCCATCTTCCTCTCCTGTAGCTTCTCCTCCTGCAACTCTCCTCTCCATCTCCATCTCTCTCCTTGGGTCTCCATATCGCACGCAGAGAAGAGAGTTCTCCTCCAAAGGAGAATAAACCCTACGATCTGTAGAACTTGGGACCTGTCGCTGGCCGGAAGCTCCATCCATCCTCTTCTTTCCTCTCTTCTCCTCCAGAACGACGAAACTCGTCTCTCACCGAAGATTTGGGGCGGGCGCCATTCTAGGGTTTATATCTTCTTCCCCCTTTCATTTTTTTCTAATCGAACCCATTTCCTTCCTAACTTTTCTATCTGTGACATTTTTCTGTGTATGTATCTTCTCCGGTTTAGATTTTTTTCCCAGAAATCATTGCATCCTGATGAGGACGACATTGTCATAGTCGCAACCTAATTAAAGCGATTTTACAAAACAGAGGCCCCTTTTAGCTGTATTTGACTAGTTCAAGGAAGGTGTGGAAAAACCCTCCAATATTTCCCTATTTAAGCCGACTTTGGCATTCGCTTCCCTTCCATCTCATTTGTGTCATCCATTTCAATGCGTTTTATTTTCATTCGTTTCGGTTTCATCATTTTCAATGTGCGTTAGAAACGCATTCTGAAAGATTCCTCCTTTTTTTGCAGTTTATGGTAGAAAATAGAAATGCATGTGCATGTTTCAGTTTTGGAAAAAGAAAACCACCTTCTCTTTCTGTTTTTGTGACTGAGCTCCAGAAACCCCAGCTTGCGTTTTCTTTTTGTCGGTGATCGGGTTTTGATGGATTCTGTTTTCAGAGCTCAGGTCTGGAGTTTCCTTAGGGGAAAATCTCCCAAACTTGTGGCATACGAGGTTGTAGATCTTGTCTTTCATGGAAAAGATGAAGTTTTCTTGCATTTCCTGTTGAATATCCTCTTTATGCTCATAGTTTTCTTGCATTTCCTGTTGGACGAAAAGTGTTTTCTGCTCTAATTAAAGCCTATTCATTCATTCATTCTTGTTCTTGTCCTTCACCCCAAACTTTAGTGGCGAATTTGGCTCTCAATCAATTAATTTGTACCGATACAGATGTGTGCGTCAATAGTCACTAGTTGTATAATTTTAGTTCGTAAATGCATATGTATTGATTCATATGCATTTGAAAGGTGTGGAATAAATATGCCTATTATTAAATTTACTGTTCTGGGTTGTTTTTACTAATTTCATAGCTAGTTCCTAACTAAGGTGATTCACATTGTTTGATTTAATAGCTGAATTCCTATGAAAGAATTGTTCTCTATTGTTCACATTGTTTGATTTAATAGCTAATTGTTCAGAGGCTTAGCCTCTGAAATGTATTTTCTGCTATGCCATTTTGCCTCAATGAATGAGATGTGTACATATTAAACTGGGTTTTGCATATGTTGGTGTCAGGTGTGGGTCTTAGGTCCTGGTATTCCAGGTCTACAGATAGGATTTGGAGTTGAGGCCCATCAGTGAGTTGAGCAGGTCTAATCTGAATCATCAACTTATTGCAGTTGCTTGATTTTTTTTTTCTTTTAATGCTTCTTTGTATTTTCCATAGCAACATTCCCTGGAGCATGGACATCCATTGTCAGGTGACATAGGGTTTGAACCATTTCATAGTCAGATTGTAACTTCAATCTTGGGCATTCATGTCCTTTAAATTGTTTAGCTATTCATGTCTTTTAATTCTTTTTTCTACTGTAGTCTCATCAAATTCACATTTTCGTAGGTCGAGAGCATCGCATCGTCGTATTCTATTTCCAGTGATTATGTGCCTAAATGCCAATGTGGAGAGATGATTTGTCTGACCTCTCATACAAACTCTAATCCAAATAGGAAGTTTTGGAGATGTCCTAATTGGAAGGTATATATTTTTTATTTATGAATTTAACGACAATGTTATAATGTGCCGATTAAAAAAACACCGGCATTAATATGGGGTTAATATCTTCTTTTTTTGTAGGATAAAAAGGGATGTGGTAGATTCATATGGAAAGATGAAGTTGACTATGACAAGAATGCAACAGCGCTTATGGAGGATGTGAAGAAGACAATGGACAAACTGAGTGAGATAATATGTGTTGCAGTTGAAGAGATGAGACATGCGGCTGAAGAAAGGAAGAAAATAAACAAATTTCTTTCTGTATTAGTGTTTGTCGGTTGTCTTGTAATTTTGATATGCATGATGAAATATGTGTGATGTAGCTTTTGAACCAACTGAGGTGCTTTTTTGGGGTAATTTTATAGAATCTATGACATGGCCTATCATGGAATAAACTTGTGTTAGAGCAGTGTACATGAAGCAACCAACCCATCTATATTAAACATGCTGCTTTCAATGTAGCTGTGTTAAATGTAGCTGTAGTGGATATAACATTTTCTGCCAACTGAATACAGAGTATGGACAGGTTGGGATTTTCTTATTAGGGGCCAACATGCAAGGACAAAAAATCCATAGTGGGTCAATAGTGCCTGAGGGGTTTCCATCCACAGTCCACATATGCTATTTCCCCAGCACCTAGCTATGCCTTTAATTAGTGCGTTGCAGTTCTTACATAGCTGCCTGCTAAGTGCCTATAGGAAAAAGCTTGTAACAATTACAGCATGGTCAAATACCAACCAGATGTATTATTCTAAAATGCAAGGTACCAAAGGAGGTGAAGCAACAAATGTGAAGGGTATTTGGTTAACACATCTTGCAAATTTGGAAGGATCCGGATTCCCGACCTCTAAAGGGTATTCAACGCCAACCACAATCAATCTCATATTCTACATGAAAATTTTGTTTGTGTCTGGCAAACAAGTCAACAAAGATATGAAACCTCCAGGGGGGGGGGGGGGGGGGGGGGTAGACACAAGGTTTTTATGTATGTGAATTTTCAAACCCGAGCTAGAATTTTCATTATGAATTTGGAAGCAAACTAAGGTCCAATGAGTGCGGCCGCCCCCACATAAATGCACTTGGGTCCTCTATCACATGCAGCTCTCATTCCCTTTGCTATTAAAACCACCATTTTAGAATGAGCTAAGGAGACTCTTTCTTGCTCTGTCTTCATAGCCCTAGCTATCTCTCACAATTTATTCCAAACTAGTCAAAAGACAATCAACCAAGTCTGCTATTGGTCTCTCCTTTTATGTCTGCTCGACTTCCCATCACTTTAGCAAAAACATAAATCTATACAAATTTCATTTCATGAAGTGAGAATAACCTGGATCATAATAACCTGGAGCATTTCATTTCATGAAGTGAGAAGCTCCTGAAGTCACACATCAATCCCAAAATGAATACACAGTACATTTTTTGAATCAGATTTTCAAACTCAAAATGAGACTTACAAACTCAATGTATGTTCCATCCCAAAAATGCCCAATACAACTTTCCCACTTCCATTCTTATAAAAAAATTACAAGCACGAATAACCAAAGGGATACACCAAAAAACTATCATCCCAAGAAAACATCATTAGATGATCCAACATGAGCATCAATACATCCTGCCATCAAACATGGACTGATTAGTATGACGATAGTAATGTAAATAACCCATTACTATCATAATAAAATTGAAAAAAATGGAATGATTAATAGGAAATGAAAAATGTATACCTTCTAATTGTGTTAATTCCTCGTCCTCAGAAGTCCTTTCTGATGCCTCATTTTCATTGGAAGGCACATTGTTGTTCTCTACACTATTAAATTAAGTACATGCAAAACAAATAAAACAAAAAAAGCATGTTAATGTATATCAAATTAAGAAAATGCATTGGTATGAAAAATTCATTGGTATGGAATTGTACCTCTTGTCAAGACCAGGGCAATTGCGTCTGTCATGTGCAACCCCACGCTTGCCACATCCGCGGCAAAGTCGATCTTTGAGTTGCAATCCCTTGATTAAATCGAAACATAAAACCACACAGACCATTCTTTTGTGTCACATATTGCTTTAAAAAGGCATTGATACTTTCACTCCTTCCAGTTGTAGACATTCCTCCAAGAAAAATGTGTCTCATATATATGGGCACCCACATATGACGGATATTGTACATCCCATTCAGCCAATCGTTCTCTGCAACATCCTCTTCTATCAACATATTTTTCCAATCTGAATCAAATTCCTCGATGGTCAAAGAGTTGAATGCAATTTTCTTAACAGTTGGGATCAAGTCATTCTTATGTATCGCAACTCCTCCTAAATTCTTTTGTAAATTTTCCATGATGTGCCACAAACAGTAACGGTGTTTCGTATTTGGAAGAACAGACCCAATGGCTTTTGTCATTGCGGGGTCCTGATCTGTCAAGATGGACTTTGGTGGGTCTCCCGGCATTGCTTCAAGCCATTTATTGAAAACCCAACTAAATGTATCAAAAGTCTCATTTGAGATTAGGCAGCATCCAAATAGTATGGACTGATCATGATGATTAATTCCAGTGAATGCGCCAAAAATGAGACCATATCTGTTTGTGTTGTACGTTGTATCAAACGAGACAACATCACCGAACTCCTCATATGATTTCTGAAAATAATAATCAGCCCAAAACACATGTTTTATGTGGTCCTCATCATCTTTCTCAATAGAAAAAACATTCCTTGGATCTCTCTCCTTCCATTGTCTAAAGTGTTCGTAAAACATATCACCATCATTGTCCTTTGTTTCCTCATTTTTGTCTCTAATGTGATTTCGAAAGTCTGTTTCTGTGAAACCAACTTTGTCTCTCCCACCTGACTGCAACACTAAAATATTCATTTGTTTATTTGGTCTGATATTAGCAGCTCCATAAGTATCTATCAATTTTTTTTGGGTGCGTCAATCCGACGGTGTGACCGTAGCATGTGGGTCTTTCTAGGGGTACTTAGTAGGTGAGAATGCTCCACAACAATTTTAAATACAATCCAGTGCCCCCCTTTCATTTTTTTTAACTGAAGATATGCACCACAATTCTCCCGTGTATCTGAGGTCCGCCTTTCACCACCAAGACTTTTTTTCTTACAACCTTCTTTAGAGCACACAAATTTTTTTCTCACTACTTGGTTATTGACCCTCTTCTCCGAGCTTCGTCTAATGCTAAAACCCGCTGCTTTCGCATAACTGTTGTAAGCATTGTATCCATCCTCTATATTTTCAAAAACTTGACCTACTTTTGGTAAAATCTCCTCGTCAACTTGTGGCAAAAATTTTTTAATTGGTAAAGATGCCACATCATTTATCTTTTGTCCGTTTTAAGAACCATAACAATACATGCAAAACAGAATAAAAAAAGGAAAGTAATTAATCGTAAGTTTAATATTTTTTTCTATCTAGAGATGCTGAGACAGGAGAGAGATATAGAGAAATAGATATGATAATATACTTGGCTGCAAGAGACTTCTGATGCTATTGGAGGCTATGAACGGATCGGAGACTGTGTTTGGATTGGAAGCCAAAGTTGCGAATCAAGATTAGGATCATGAGATGGACATGTGTCATCCATTAGGGACTATCTCTTGATGGATCGGAACCCACTCCTGTTTTATCGCAAAAATGAAAGCATCATCAAATATTATTTGAGATTTCAATTTGTGTATAGAAAAATATTGACAGCAAGTTCTTATGATGATGCAATGCCCCTCACTCCTCAAAACTACACTTGAGAGGAAGAATTTGGAATTTGCATGAAAATCACAAAATCAAAAAATAATGCTATTTTTTTCCCTTCAAGTTGAATAATGGTTGGTAAGATGAGAGAAATTTTGAGTGCAAATCGTTCTTTCATTCTCCCACGTTAGCATATGTGACCCAATTCCAACCTCAAATTTAAAATTTGAAAAAGAGAAAACCGCACCAGCTGCTCCCTCTTCATACTACACACATTGAAACGGTACTTCTCCTTCTTCCTCAACCATCAAGAGCTCAAATCCCCTCTTCCTCAACTATTGCCACTTTTCATCAGTGAAATTATCATTCCCTAACTCACATCTTCCTGTCCCTCATGTACGCCCCTTTTGGTTTCTGGTTCTAATGATCGACTATTTTACTACTTTTTTTGTCAATAGAAATGTGTTAGTAACTTTTCTTCTTCTCTTGCGCATAGAATATTGGTGTTAGGGCCAGACCAAATGTGAAAAATATCAGTTATATTTTTACTACATGATAAGTCCAATGGGTGCATAAAAAAAATTTAGGCCAGTGACAGCACAGAGTAGAGAATCTTATGTGAACATGAGAATGGATAAAAAAAAAACCCGCCCAAGAGTTTGCATCAGTTTTGTTTATAAAAAAACCTTGAATCATCACCCTACAGATGGCTGGTGCTTTGGTAGTATCTTTGAGCTTTTTATTGCACAAAATCATTTTAAAAAGAGGGGGGGGGGGGGGGGGGGGGGGGGGGGGGACGAAGTGAAATCTGACCTTGCTTCTATGGAGATGATCTATGAGTCATCTTTGCTTCCCATCGACAAAGGAATGGGCTCATATCTTGGGTGCCTCGATGGAGATAGAGAGGGAAGGAAGGAAATGGGTTCGATTAGAAAAAAATGAAAGGGGGAAGAAGATATAAACCCTAGAATGGCGCCCGCCCCAAATCTTCGGTGAGAGACGAGTTTCGTCGTTCTGGAGGAGAAGAGAGGAAAGAAGAGGATGGATGGAGCTTCCGGCCAGCGACAGGTCCCAAGTTCTACAGATCGTAGGGTTTATTCTCCTTTGGAGGAGAACTCTCTTCTCTGCGTGCGATATGGAGACCCAAGGAGAGAGATGGAGATGGAGAGGAGAGTTGCAGGAGGAGAAGCTACAGGAGAGGAAGATGGCTTCTGGTTCACGAAGATGACTTCCTCTTCGTTTTTGCTTGAACAGACGAAAGGGGGAAATGTTTTCTCATTTGGGCGCCCAATATTTTCGTTATATGTAAAACACGGGATCCGTTGGATCATTCAAGACGATCCAACGGTTGTGAGTGGGGTTCTCATGTATTAGGTGGGAACAGTTCCCACCTGAATAAATCCGATATATATATAATAACTAGCTAGAAAATTGTTGCAACTAGTTATGGCTTGAAATTGAATGAGGAGAGGAGTCGCTGAGGAGTGAGGATTCTCTGCCCCGTTTATACACTTTTTCTAAACAACCCATGGAGGTAGAATCGGGACCATTAAAGTTAGATGGATCGGTCGGATGATTTATATATGGACCCCACGATATAGTTCCAGAGCATCCGGAGTCGAACTCGGCACCACGTAAAGGTCTCCAAGTATATGTAGCATTCTCAATTTTTTTCCTAATACTATAATGTTGACTAGCATGAAGCTCCTACGCAATGCACAAGTTAAGTCTCGTGCGACCTAAATAATATATTAAAACTAATATCCTTTTCATATAAATTTATTTATAATAAAATAATTAGAAAATTCAAATCAACCAAAAAATTATTAAAACCAAACCTTTCTTTCTTCAATCCACGTTAGCATACACGTTTCATCTTAAAAATAAAGGATTCATATGCATTTTTGTTCATTTTTTAATACTATATAAAAACTTCAAAAATAACCTTAATTTATAGAGTTGGAAGGCATCCCTTTGAATTGGATCACATCCACACAAATGGGCCCAAGAGACACATTTTATTGAAAGGCACATATTATTTGTTTTTAAGATGACTGATTCACAAATGGGCCCCATGAAGCTGATGTGGCTTCTCCTAAAGCCAGAATTGATTTTTTTCCAACTAACATTGAGCTTTAAAGAGAGAGAATGATTTGATTAAGATCGTGTGTAACCCAATCTAAGTTCATAGAGTTATATTTTATGCAATCCAGCCTATCGGCCAACTTATATGCATATCAATTTATGCAGCCCAGCTCGTGGGCCGATTTAAATGTATGCTTATCAAACATTTATCGGAGGAAAGCAAATGGAAAGACTCGTAATGACTTAGGTCACCAACCCTAGATGAATGTTCCAAGTAAATGCTATAAGCTCCCTCCCCGCCCTCATCGGCTACGTAGTCTTGGTGTTTGAAGGTGGATTGGTGAGGGAGCTCTATTTGCTTTTTAGACCGGGATGAAACAGACATATGTTGAGATCTATGTCCATAGTCATCAACCATCCGTTTTGGAAGGACCCGCAACAGTGCTTGCCGCACATCTCCGAAAGCCCAACAGTGGGTATCTTCTGCTTGGAGAGACTAAAGAAATCGAAAACATCGGGATCTTCTCCTTTGTCTTTAGGAGCATCAACAACCATGGCAACTCACGGATATTCTTCAAAGTCGTTTGCCATGACTTGCAAATAGATTGCAATGTTATGCAATCCGGTGAAATCAAAAGACTGCCAATCTTCTCCAAGAGATCTTGAGGAAGATCAACCCAATTTTTGGCCATTGAGAAATAATTGTAGATGAAGAAGAAGAAGAAGGGAATACGTACTACCTACTTCTTAGGGCTTGAAAGAGGAGTCGCGGAGGGATTTTATTCAGAGCCCTGGGCTTCGCTACTCTAAGCCCTCTCCTACATCTCTCTCTCTCTCTCTCTCTCTCTCTCTCTCTCTCAATGTCGATTGCTTTTGGAATTGGCCTGGTCCTATTGTTTTTCTTTATTTCACATAAAAATATACTAAAATGCCACTTTTGAGGTATTTTTTAGGGCTGTATTTTTTGAAGCTTTGTGATTTTTTTTAATTTTTTTAGGACAGGAATTAATGGATTTATATAAATTTTGTTGCTCTTATGCCTTTGAAATAAATCTATGTTTGATGAGTGACATTCGACCTTTTGAATATGTTTTTATTCTAAATATCTTAGATTTAAAAAGAATAGAAAGAAATTAAAAGGTGCATCTGTTGCAGATTCTGATACCATAATTATCTCTTGTAGTTATCTCTTGTAATTATCTCTTGATTTGTAGATTGATAGCCATATCCCTGTAATTGAGTGATTTATTATAATCCCTGTAATTGATTGATTTGTACTCCTAGACTTTAGGAACAAGTTGTGTAAAGAGGCTATGCTATTAAAGCCGTGTATCACTGGATTGAAAATAAAAATAAGTGAATAACAGTACCAAAATCTTCATGGTATCAGAGCGATCCACTACGAAAGCTTAACCACTATTCTCTTCTGTAAACCAATTCCATTTACAATGGCCACCATCGACCCAACTGAATCCTCTACCAAATCCTCTTCATCCATCATCCATGTCCAATCTGAAACCTTAGGCTTCAAAGCTAGCATAACCCTCACCGAACTAAACTATGATGTCTGGTCCCAGATTATCGAGATGCATATCGTTGGTCGTGAAAAACTCGAATACATTATTGGTGAATATCCCCAACCTGAAGCGAAGGATCCCTTATATCCCAAATGGTATGCCGAAAACCATAAAGTTAAAGGCTGGTTACTCACATCAATGGCACCGGAAATAATGAAGCGATATCTTCGCTTACGTACGGCTCGTGAGATTTAGAGTGCCATTGCCAAAGCATCCTATGATGGATCCGACGAAACCCAAATCTTCGCTCTTAATCAGCGTGCCTTTTCTCTCCGTCAATCTGGTCGTTCTCTTCCTACATACTATGGTGAACTAGTTGAAATCTTCCAGGAACTTGACTACTGAGACAAAGTACACATGAAGGATCTCGATGATATCCTTGCATATAAAAAGTCTGTAGAGAAATTGAGGATTCATATATTCTTGAATGGACTTGATACTGACTTTGAACAGGTGCGTGGAGAGATTCTTCGCATGGACCCAAGCTTGGATCTTAAACACACATATGCGTATGTTCGCCGTGAAGGCAATCGTCGAACTCTCTTGGCCAGTGATCCAACTAACCCTGATTCTGTGGCTATGTTAGCCCGTCGTCCCACACCTTCAACATGGCGGCCTGGCTCTAGGAATGCACCGTCCGCTTCTGCACCCACAAGCCGTAGCTCTGAAATCAGCAACAAATCCTCTGGGTTATCTGGACCACCTCGAACTTGTACTCATTGTGGTGGTACTGGCCACACCAAGTCTCGGTGCTATGACTTGATTGGCTACCCGGATTGGTGGGATCCTGCCAAGGCTTCAACCAAGCGCAACTACAAGTCTTCGTCTACAGCAACTGCTTCTGCTTCTGCTGCCATATCTGAACCATCTCCATCCGAAGCTATGGCCTTGCATATTTCCAGCCCACCAGGTAAGTCTATCGCCAATTCTGTCTCTATTGGGTCTTGTACTTGGATTATTGATTCTGGATCAACTGATCATATGTCCTTTGATATTGCCTCTATTTCAACTTTAAACTCCTCTGACACACATGCCGTTTCTACAGCCAATGGTAATTCAGCTTCTGTAATTGGTGAAGGTTCTCTTTCTCTTCCTAATAACCTCAATTTAGACTCTGTTCTTGTGGTTCCTTCCCTTAATTTTAATTTATTATCTGTCTCTCAAATTACCACTGCTTTGAATTGTGTTGTAATATTTTGGCATGATTCTTGTGTTTTCAAGGACATCAAGACGCAGAGGACAATTGGTTGTGGTACTAGAAGAGAGAAGCTCTACTATCTTGATCTCGCACCATTAAGCTCAAGTGTATTGGCCAAGTCTTTCTCAGTTGCTAGTCCAACACCTCCACCATCCCCTGACATATGGTTGTTGCACAAGCGTTTTGGACATGCTTCATTTGGATATTTAAAGTATTTATTTCCCAAGTTATTTTTGAATACATCACCTTCACTGTTTAAATGTGAAGTTTGTGCTTTGGCAAAGAGTCACCGTGTTTCTTTTCAGCTAAGTTTGAATAAAAGTTCTTTGCCATTTATGATTGTTCATTCGGATGTTTGGGGCCCTGCTAAAATTCCAACACTAAATGGTGCACGATTGTTTGTCTCTTTCATTGATGATCATAGTCGAATGACCTGGGTGTGTTTGTCGAAAACAAAGCAAGATGTTTGCTCCCTCTTTAAACAGTTTCACTTAATGATTGCTACACAATATAAAGCTTCAATTCAAGTTCTTCGCACTGATAATGGCGGGGAATTTGTCAATCACGAGCTGAAACAATTCCTTCAACTTCATGGTATTGTCCATCAGACCACATGTCCCCTATTCTCCCCAACAAAATGGTACCGCGGAAAGAAAAAACCGGCAGCTTCTTGAAATGGTCCGCGCCACATTATTTGAAGCCCATATGCCTCTTCACTTTTGGGGTGGATCCCTTACTGCTGCTGCTTACTTGATAAATCGTCTTCCATCTCGAACCTTAAATTTCCAAACGCCTCTCGACACCTTAAACACCAGTCTATCCTCACCTACCACTCCCAACCTACCTCCAAAAGTGTTTGGCTGCACTGCTTTTGTGCATTTACCTAGTCCTACTCGCCATAAACTTCAACCACGAGCTCTTCGCTGCATCTTTGTTGGCTATGGTCTCCATAAAAAAAGGATACCGATGCTATCACCCCCCAACCCACAAGATATATGTGACCATGGATGTTCAATTTCATGAACACCAAATGTATTTTCAAGAAGCCACCACTGCCAGTCAGGGGGAGCAAAGTCATGACTTACAGTTCTTTGATCCTCAAGTTGAAAACATCAGCCATGACATCCATGAAGACACTGGGCCCCTCTCTGATGAACCTGCACCTGATGACCCTGCACCCTATGTTGTATCACCTTCACCTGTTGAACCTGCAGCTGCTGAACCTGCACCTGCTGAATCTGGATCTGTTCTGCCCGAACCCGTTGGTGACTCGATTGAGCTCCCATTGTGCCATCATGATAGTCAAGCTACATCGCCAGTACCACAACACCAATTGTTCCCACTTGATGGTTTTTCTCCTCCTGCGTCATCCTCTGCACCCCAGGTAACGCACGAACCTTCAATCCGTACACTTCCTACTCGTACCACACGAGGTGTCCCTAGAGTTAGTTATGAACCAGTTCTAAAATCCACCTCTCGGTACCCAATGAATAACTTTGTTTCTTACCATAGGTTATCAAAGGATTGTGAATCATTTGTGAATCAAATATCTACTGTACATGTACCTACCAGTGTGCAGGAGGCCTTGAAAGACCCCAGGTGGAAAGAAGCAATGAATGAGGAAATGAAATCCCTTAAAAAAAATGCAACATGGGAGGTGGTTGACTTACCCGTTGGAAAGAAACCGGTTGGATGTCGATGGGTTTTCACAATTAAATACAAGGCTGATGGGGACATTGAGAGGTTTAAAGCTTGACTTGTGGCTAACGGATATAGCAAAACATATGGAGTAGATTACGCATAAACGTTTGCACCCGTGGCCAAAATCAATACGGTCCATATACTCTTATCTTTGGCCGTGAATCTTGATTGGCCACTACTTCAATTTAACGTAAAGAACGCCTTCCTACATGGGCATCTTCGCGAGGAAGTATACATGGCATTGCCTCTTGGTTGTAGCTTATAGATAGAAGGCAGCAAACAAGTCTGTAGATTGCGGAAATCATTATATGGCCTAAAGCAGTCACCAAGAGCTTGGTTCGGAAGATTCACAAGTTCAATGAAGGCATTTGGTTATCGACAAAGCAATTCAGATCATACTCTCTTCATAAAGCATAATAGAGGGAAGCTCACTGTACTTATTATATATGTCGATGATATGATTGTGACAGGGAATGACGATGTTGAAAGAAAGGCCTTGCAAGCATATCTCTCTCGTGAATTTGAAATGAAGGATCTTGGTCCTTTGAAATTTTTTTGGGAATCGAGGTGTTACGGTCTAAACAAGGCATGTTCTTGTTGCAAAGAAAATATACTTTAGATTTACTAAAGGAAGTTGGCATGTCAGGGTGCAAACCATGTGATACACCAGTAGCTGAAAATGTCAAATTGAGTATTTTTTTCGGATCAGATTCCCACAGATAAAGAACGTTATCAACGTCTTGTAGGACGGTTGATGTATCTCACACACACCCGGCCGGATTTGGCATATTCTCTTAGTGTCATTAGTCAATTCATGCATTCTCCTAGTGAGGAGCATATGAATGCAGTTATACGTATCTTACGCTATTTGAAGTCTTCTCCGGGAAAAGGCATTATGTTCACTAAGGGAGACACTTTATCTATTGAAGGCTATACTGATGCAGATTGGGCCGGTTCCATTGATGATCGACGTTCAACCGCGGGATACTTGACATTTGTGGGCGGAAATCTAGTTACATGGCGAAGCAAAAAACAAGGAGTTGTGGCTAGATCTAGTGCGGAAGCTAGAGGAATGGCCAAAGGTATATGTGAGCTTTTATGGATCAAAAGGCTGCTGCGGGAACTCAGGATTCCATCAACATCCCATATGCAACTATATTGTGATAATAAAGCGGCATGGGACATCGCTCACAATCCTGTTCAACACGATCGGACAAAACATGTGGAAGTTGACAAACATTTTATTAAGGAGAAACTAGAAGCACGAATTATTGAAGTTCTTCATGTTCGATCACAAGCTCAACTGGCGGATATTCTTACTAAGGCAGTTTCAAGTCAAGCTTTTCATGGAATCGTTGACAAGTTGGGCATAAGAAATATCTATGCACCAACTTGAGGGGGAGTGTTGCAGATTCTGATACCATAATTATCTCTTGTAGTTATCTCTTGTAATTATCTCTTGATTTGTAGATTGATAGCCATATCCATGTAATTGAGTGATTTATTATAATCCCTGTAATTGAGTGATTTGTACTCCTAGACTTTAGGAACAAGTTGTGTAAAGAGGCTATGCTATTAAAGTCGTGTATCACTGGATTGAAAATAAAAATAAGTGAATAACAGTATCAAAATCTTCATCAACTGCCTATGCTATGTTAATGTAATTTATGTAGGTGTGTTGGATATTGCTTGTTTGTTGTTTGTGTCCATTATAATATATTAAGTTGAAAGGTTTTGGATACAATTTTGACTGTAATTTCTATTTTGATTGGTAGTTACATTCAGTTTTTATAACTATAACATGTTTTCTTTCCTGCACTCCCTCACTCATACAACTCCCATCTACCCCACCACTTCTAAAAAAATATGCAACCAACGCACCTGAATAATTCTACCACTTCATGCTCTTCCTCCTCTCTCTCAATTACAACATGTTGCCATTTGTTACCACTATGAAAGCGCGAAATATAAATCCATATGACATTACTGCGAGCATTGGTACCTCACAAGCACGTATTAGAGGACTTACAATTATGTCATTTTGCCACCCGTGATAGAAAACAATAGGAACATCGCTTGACCGAGAGAGTCCTCCCACCATTAGCCAGCAAGCAGGCATGTCAAACAAAGAAGACCAGGATCTAGGTGGAAGATCGACATCGCAAGCGAATGGTGGTAAAATGTTCAAACTGAAAAGAGAGGGGCCACAACCGTGAGAGCTGCAAAAATCCACCAGTTCAACAATGAGCTTCATGAAATTTGATCCAAAGAATATGTCATGATTTATTTTGGTTCTTTCCTTTTTTTGAGAAAAATGGTATGTATATGACATATATAACAGTCGATGTGATGTTTTGGGGTTGTGTGTGAACAATGTTTATGGAGAGTTTATTAAATGGCAATGATAGTCTTTGTATTGGGTATGTTAATGTGTTAAAATTATCCTTGATTTGAAGAATGTGTGGATGTTTATTTTCAACTAGGAAGATGATGTACGGATGTTTTTTACGTAATAAGAATCGCAATTCCATGCAAGTCACTTGCTATAAGTATGTTATTGCCTTTTTGGAATTTACTACACGGTCGGTATTGACGCAGGTTATTAGATTTTTTGGCAGAAAGTTGTAACTTTCTTATCCGAATTTTGATATAGGGTCGGTACCGACCTTACTAGTTAAAAATTAGGTCGGTACTGAAGCAGGTTTTCTATTTTTTTTTTTTTTTTTTGCACAGAGTTGCAACTTTTCATGACAATAAGGTTGGCACCGACCTTAGGTAGTGTAAATTAAGGTCGCCACCGACCATATGCTAAATTGGTAAAAAAGAAAGTTTTTCGGCCCAATTGCTCTAATTGGTGCAGCATCTAAAGTGCTTGATTGGGTCATACGTGCAAATTAAATGCTTTTTCTGGTAAAATCCTCTAAAATTTAAGATCTACGCCCAACCCAAATACTAAAACACAACATTCAAACTAGTTCCACCTAAATTTATTTTTGATAATTTGGACTCTACCCAAAATACTAAAATGTAAGGTTCAAACCAAGCTTAAAGTGGGCTACGCCTGTCCATTGGTAGTCCTAAGCTCAACCTAAATTTTATTTTTGGTAATTTGGGCCCAACCCAAATACTAAAACATAAGGTTCAAACTAGGCTCAAAGCCCGCCCAACATAATCTGTACTTATTTCTTCAAATTACTTGTAAATATAGTAACAGACCCTTCAATTACCCGCATGATTCTCATAGTGCGGTGGAGTGCATTTGAATTTGAAGTTCAATACCAGGTTTGAAAGACGCTGTTATAGTAGAATTTTTGGGTGTAATGCATTTCAACTTAAAATTGAATGCCGACAAGAAGCCAAAACAAAGTGAAAAGGTCTGATTTAGAAGAGTTATCAAGCCAAGCGGAAATATGCGTGTTTTTTTTTTTTTTTTTTGGATTCAAGTTGTTTGGCTGAGTCAGTTAGTGTTGGGCGCATTTTTTTTTTCTCATCTTAAAATTTTAAATGCCCCGCCGGCTGTGGATTTTAGAAAATTGGAGACGGCTGGTTTGAGACAATATTGCAGGTGTTTTAAACTTGTAAGTACTGTTGTTAAATGGTTTTTCTTTTAGTTGTTCCAATCATTACATTGAATGATTTTATTTTTTTTTAATTTGTACAGACTATAATCAAAGTTGTTTCAGGCATGACCTTTCAGGTTTACACAGCTTCATAGCATTTTTCACCCATAGATACAAACATATTGATATCATGTCAAGTTTTCTTTTGAATGTATGGTAATTGTATCTTTGATTTGTTTGATAAACGAGATTTTATGGATTGCTTGACAATTTTTATGGAGTTCATCCAGCTCTTTTTACCCAGTTCTTGTAATGGATCCCAACTTTAGCATTTTTCAGACTTTACTCATACTACAGAAGAAAAATCTGAAAGTTGTGAAAGGGCTGTAAGCATATAATATATATATAGGGGCCAGTTCTCCTAAGCTGAAGCTTAAAATAAGGTAAGCTGAAATAAGTTTAATTGTGTGGTGGGGCCCACCTGGGGACCCACATGGGGATAGGGGTGGGGGGGATTTCAAGGACTCCCTAGGACCCTCCTTCCTACAAAAAATCAGCTCCAATCGTGGTTTCTATCATCTCCATCTGGGCACCAAAAGTTTAATGGTCAACGGTCTATTCGGATCGGTACACAGTCGATCCAACGGTCTAGTAAATTTGGATTTGAATAAAAATTGGTGGGTATGTGTAATTTAGGGGGGTCGTGTGTTTGGTCCATTTGGATGGACCAAGGATAGGCCCCAGAAGCATTAGCTTATGGAATCTTATCCTAAGCTTAAGCTTAGGAGAGCCTTGCCCATATAGGGGCCAGTTCTCCTAAGCTGAAGCTTAAAATAAGGTAAGCTGAAATAAGTTTAATTGTGTGGTGGGGCCCACCTGGGGACCCACATGGGGATAGGGGTGGGGGGGATTTCAAGGACTCCCTAGGACCCTCCTTCCTACAAAAAATCAGCTCCAATCGTGGTTTCTATCATCTCCATCTGGGCACCAAAAGTTTAATGGTCAACGGTCTATTCGGATCGGTACACAGTCGATCCAACGGTCTAGGAATTGCACGTGCTCTCAACCAGTATGAATGAAAAGAGGAGTGGATGAGGCTTTGAAGGAGTGGAGCTCCACATTAAGGCCCATCTATTTGAGAATTCGGGCCGCTCAAAGTAAAGGTCTCCAAGTATATGAAGCATTCTCAAATTTTATCCTGATACTTTAATGTTGATGGTTCGATTAAGAACGTGTTTAACACAATCTAAGATTGTAGAGTTGTATCATATGCAATCCAGCCTATGTGCCAACTTATATGCATATCAATTTATGCAGCCAGACTCGTGGGCCGATTTAAATGTATGCTTATCAAAAGTTTATGGGAGGAGGGCAGATGGAAAGACTCGTAATGAAAAAAAGGCGAGAAAAAAAGGGACTTCGTTCAATTGTCATAGCCCTTGATGTAACATTGTTAAAGTCGAATGATATCTTAACCGCAAATCCTTTAGAGACTCAATTCAATGGTGAGTGAATGCTCAATGACAGCCAAAATTTATTCAAAAACACCCGCCCTTGCCCCCTTGGAAACTAATTATACCTAGAGTGGGACAAAATTAGCCCAAGCTCTATCCATAGCAACTCCTTTTCATCCTTCCCATTCTACCAATTTGATCATAAGGTGGGCCACACTAGAGGATACACTGCTTAACTTATGTCAACAATCCTAGATGGATGTAGGTAAGTAAATTTGGGCGGGCGGCCTAAAGCAAAGCATGGGCTCAGCACGGAAAAACCGTCCCTGGGCCGTTGACTTGGTCAACGGGCTGGCACAACAGTCCTCTGTTGGGCCAACACCCCGCGGGCGGCATAGCCCGGCCCGCCCGTGAACATGTCTAAAAAAGAAAAGGAAAAAGAAGAATAAGCATTGGGAAATGAATAAACCCAATTCTACAAAAGGATAAAAAAACTAAAATAACCAATACCACCAAAGAATAAAAGGGTCTACCCAGACCCTTAATTACTAGATGAGGCATTGGGTCAGGAATTACCACTACCTGGTGGAGTTAAGATGTATCATCTGTCTCTATTGGTACCCATCAAATCAACGGTTTGGATCCCACTATTGGTTGGGAACCCTGCTTCTCACCTTAGTACCTAAGATTCATAACTTTCATATTATTATATTTTTAGAGACAAAGGTTTTTTTCTTAGTGCACATTACCTCCTAGGGATAGGGTTTGGCCAAGTACCTGAGTCCAAGTCCAACTTTAAAAAAAAAACAGAGAGACGTGGATCGCCTACGACGGGCAGTGCCCTAGGACATGCTGGCCTGACCCTCAGGGGAATGGACACGGCAAGGCCCGGGCACTAGTGGGCCCGATGGTGAGTGGGCCGTGTTTACATGCCTAGATGGATGTTCCAAGTAAATGAAAATGAAATAAAACCCTCACCTTTCCACTCTCGTGATCTCACTTTGCTCGGAGAGAAAGGAAAGAGAGAGAGATGGCAAAGCCTCTGGGTCCGACTGGGGAGTTCTTCAAGAGGAGAGACGAGTGGAGGAAGCATCCGATGCTGAGCAACCAGTTCAGGCACGCCCTTCCAGGCCTTGGAACCGGCGTCGTCGCCTTTGGAATCTATCTCATCGCTGAAGCGGCCTACAACAAGTTCTATGCTAAGCCCCATGATTCTCACTCCACCCACTGATTCCGAATCAAAAGACCCAAAATCAAATCCCCTTCGATTAAGGTACTTGCATAATTATACCCGAATTTGCTGTTTGTTTCACTTGTTCCTCTTTTCTTTTCGATTCTCTCTCTCTCTTTCTCTCACATGATTTAATTTTTTCTCATCTGGGTTCTGTTGATGATTGATGAATTAGGAGTTTTGATGATTGCAGAAAAATGGGGTCTTTCCATTTTTTTATGTTGTTGGGTTGCTGGATTTGGATTGTTTTGAACTAGACCTTCTAGGATGATTGCTTTCGAAAGCAACTCTATCTCTCTCATTCTCTCCCAAACATTCTTTTTGTCTTCTGTTGATAATTGATGAATTTGGCCTTTTGTTGCCTTTGGAGAAATGGGTATTTCTTGTTTTCTCTGTTTTTTTGGTAAGGATTTGTCTGAACTAGGTTTTTGTGTAAGTAGGTGAGCGATTAGGGGTTTTCCGCTTTGTATTGGATTTGTTGGTAGTGGGGAATTATGTGTTTAACTTTTTTTGAAATGTACATCTTTTTTCATGTGTTTGGATTTTATGTTCTGTCACTTTCTGTAGAAGTCGAAGGATTAGGCATTTGGTGGGGTTTTGGGGTGTTGGTTCTGTAGGCTGGATAATGTTGCTGGTTGTGGAATTGTGGCTTTTGACTCTTGTAGAGAAATGACTCCTCTCTGTTTTAGGAGTTGACATTTAGCAGATGTGAAATTGACGCGAAACAGTGCTACATGGATGCTCAAGTGATAACATGTTTCTACGACAATAGCAATCAAATACTTCTAAGTTTTACCATTCAGATAAAAAAGTAGTTCTGAATTCAACATGGTGCAAATCGGTTATTGAAAGGGAAAGAAGCAGCAGTGGTAAAGAGAATCTGCGTTAAAGAAAAAAAAGAGGGAGAATAGGGAGAAGACAGCGCAGTTTGGAGAAACAAGATGCAATGGAGAAATTTTTTTTACTTGAGAGGGGTATCGAAATTTGGGAGAAAAGAGGGAGTAGGGAGAGAACTCTTAGAGAAGACAGTGAGTGGCAGTGCAATGCAGAGAAACAAGATGCAATCTGTAAAAACAATTTTCTTGAGTGGGGTTTGAAAATCCAGAATCTCACTATTTACATTGTCTAATCATAGCTCTCCCAAAGTCTGTATTTTCAAGTATTATACCACCATCAAAGGCGAATGGCTAAATCTGGTTTCAGAGACACATGTACTAAGGTACATTGAATTGCTAAACCCTGTGTTAGTAAATATGTAGGCAGGGACTGTCCCTTCTTCATTTCATGGAGAGAAACGTAGATATGCAAGTTCCTGAAAGAGGTAGAAAAGCAAATAGATGGAAAATCATGCTAAAGTCAGGTTATGGTTTTGTGGAAAAATTATCACGAAAGAAAATAGATTTTGTTTTTCCCCTTTGCGCTCTCTCTCTCTCTCTCTCTCTCTCTCTCTCTCTCTCTCTCTCTCTCTCTCTCTCTCTCTCTCAAGTTTTGGGTTTGTTTTAAATGCAAATGTCATCTTTCCACTAAAGTTAAACAGTCATTAAAGGGATTAACAAGAATAAAGTGCGTAGCATTTTGTGATGGCCTTAATGCACATGAAACATAAGAGGGTATCATTTAGAATTTGAGGGTATCATTTAGAATTTGGAACCACCAAAAGAAATTGATTAGGAATTTAAGCATATTGATAGGGAAGAGCTGAGTTGGCTAGTACCATGAAGAGAAGGGATGTGTTTGTGTAGTTATTAAGAAAAATGATGATCATGCTTGCAAGGGACTTGAGCAGTCATTGAAGGGCTTAACAATAACGAAGTGCTGAGTTGGTGGTACCATGATGAGAAGGGATTTTTTTATTTTTATTTTTATGATCATTCTTGCAATTTACTTAACTGGAGCGGATTCGGAGTGGAATAGGGAAAATTATTATGCTTGCAAGGGCTTAAGTGGAGTAGGGAGAAGTCTAGGGATCTTAGGATAGGTTTCTGTATCTCTATTTAGAAAGTGTAGTTCTAGAAACAGAGCAGGTATTGGAGTTGATAAGCATTCAAAAGAGAAGATTTGGAGTGAAAGAAAAATGAATAAGGACTAAGATTATATTTGATAGAAAAATCTTAAATGTTGGTGTAATGACCATTTGGAGGGAGGGCCCACACATAATAATAAGTAAAAGATGGAGGGCCCCTTACCCACATAACATGATAGACATCCAGGCTCCTAAAGTACACATGAGGCCATGCGGGGCCTGGCCTGTGCTAGAGGAGCGGGATAATTTGGTCAAGAAAATTTTTTTGGGGAACAAATAAACTTTCATTGATAAGGGAAAAAAAGCAATACAAAGAGAACTCTCAGCGTGTGTGCAAGTTGGAAGAAATAGGGAAGAAGAAATTACAACAGTGAGAGTGCCATTTGTGATGGATTTCGATGTTATGATGCAGCCCAATATCCAAGATTGAATGGACCAAACCCGCAGATGGGATTTGGCTGAATCTAGGTGGATTCTAGGCACACACGAACACATGAGCAGAGAAAACAAACACAAATCAACGTAAAGATGAAGTTCTTCTATTCAATATTCAAAATGTCCAGATCCCAAAAGGGGATTTACATATTTATAGAAAAAAGGGAGGAACGATCCTAAAGGAGGAATGAGCCTTTCCTAGCTAGGACTCTACTTGCTTGAAGAATATAAATTTCTAATGATCTAATCAGTAAGGTAACTTACTAATCAAATTACTGAAGCAAACAGAAAACTAAATATTTAAAGAATCCTAAATAATATAAACTTCTCACAGCAAAACAGTCGGCTGATCTCATTAGGATTGTGGGCTGATCCAACGGGTTGGGTCAGGTTGACCCAATAAATCATGGGTTCAGCCCAGTGGGCTTGGACCTGGCTTGTCCTGCACCATGTTGGGAACAACTATAAAAGAAAATGGACTTGAGGATATAGGAAGCGAATCAGTTTAGGATCGGTGAAGTAGATAAGCTCATGGAGTGTTACATGTATTTTTTTAGACGACAGCTAGACTTCTGTTGTTGTAGAGAACACTGTTATGTAGGGTAGAAATGACTCGAAAAATTGCATGTCTTCAGATTTGTAGATAGATATGTAAAGTAACAAGAAAGGGTAGAACTAATAACGAACACATAACATAAAATCTAAGGAAGACTCGAATAAAAAAGAATAATAGAGGGATTCCGTTTTGGGTTTGTACACAAAAGACTGAAAGCAATCCTTGTATGAAGAGTTTGAGTGTTGCAAATACAAGAAACTAGGAGAAGGTAGACTGATAAAAGATGTGGATTAAATCCTTAAATTAGTAAGAGCCTTAGATTGGGGAGTGACATAGGGTACAGTTTTAAATAGATACTAGAATGCGGGCACCATAGATGGGATACATATGAATGAATGAAAGCCCGAATGAAAGCCACGTACCATGAAAATGTTGCGAATACTACATTCAATTGTGAGATGATAAGCCATGAAATTGTTGTGAAATATTATTCATAATTTATTATGGAGAGGATTGCGGAAAATTCTGACTGCACAATTTTTTAGATTTCATTGGAATTTCAACTTTATTAATAAGTTGGCGAAATTTTTTAAAGGAGCCTTTATTAATAGAGAGTTTCAGGCAATCCCAAACTTTTAAGCTAATTTCTAAAGGGTGCTATAAATCTCAAATATCAGAATAGTCCCTGTAAGTTTTCCAATGGCTTTCAAAGTAGTCCGTCGTGGCTTCATCGCTAGCCTTCATCATCATAACAACAATGATTCAGAGTGGTTTTTGCCTATTCTTTTCTACTCTCTTTCTCTCTCTATCCCTCTCTATGGATGATAAAAGGAAGAGCTTTTTCACAAAAAACACCCTATATTTTCATGAAACTTCAAAAACACCCCTACACTTTGTGTTTTCACTTAAAGATACCTTGATTGACAGTAAGTTTAAGGAAAAGCTACTCTACCATTAAAAAAAAAAGGTTTAAGGAAAGAGTCCTGCTATTGGCACACAGCTTTTTTCTTTTCACCCACACACATTAAAAAAAAAAAACCCTGTGAAATTACCTTGGTGCCCACCCTCTTCCTTTCTCTCTCCCCACCTCCCCCTTTCACCTCCGGCGGCTCCGGCGAGGATCGACGCCGGCCGACTCCCCTTCCCTCCCTCCCTCCCTTCCTCCCTCCCCACTGTTTTCTCTCTCCCTCCCTCTCTCTCCCTTCCTCCCTCTCCCTCCCCCACTGTTCTCTCTTTCCTCCTCCCTTTCTCTCCCCCATCCTTCCCCTTCACCTGCACTCCGCCTGGACCGGCGAGCGCCGGCGGATCCTCTCTCCCTCCCCCACTGTTCTCTCCCCCTTCTCCCGATCTTTCCCTCCCCATCTCTTTCCCTTCTCCTCGTCTCTCCTTCTCCCTTCCTTTTCCCTGCCGGCGACGGATCTGGACGGTGGCGGTGAGTTCCTTGTCTCTCCTTCTCCCTTCTTTTCCCCTGCCGGCGCCGGATTTGGACGGTGGCGGTGATGGGGTACCCAGGCGCGCAAAAGCACGTGTACGCGGAGAGGGGGGAGAGGAGAGGGTCGGCCGGGAGGAATGAGAGAAAACAGTGGGGGAGGGGAAGGGAGAGAGAGAAAACACTGGGGAGGGAGGAGAAGGAGGAAGGGAGAAGGGGAGGAAGGGAGCGATTGGCTGGCCGGCGCCGATCGGGAGAAGGGGAAAGGAAGAAGGGAGAGATCGGGAGAAGGGGGAGAGAACAGTGGGGGAGGGAGAGAGGATCCGCCGGCGCTCGCAGGTCCAGGCGGAGCGCAGGTGAAGGGGAAGGAGGGGGGAGAGAAAGGGAGGAGGAAAGAGAGAACAGTGGGGGAGGGAGAGGGAGGAAGGGAGAGAGGGAGGGAGAGAGAAAACAGTGGGGAGGGAGGAAGGGAGGGAGGGAGGGAAGGGGAGTCGGCCGGCGTCGATCCTCGCCGGAGCCGCCGGAGGTGAAAGGGGGAGGTGGGGAGAGAGAAAGGAAGAGGGTGGGCACCAAGGTAATTTCACAGGTTTTTCTTTTTTTTTTTTTTTAAATGTGTGTGGTTGAAAAGAAGAATCATGTGTGCCAATAGCAGGACTCTTAAGGAAACGCTACTCTCTTTTCCACTCCACCCTTTACTTTCCAGTTTTACCCTTTGTATTTATTAAGAAGATGAAATCACAATTTTAACCCTAGATATTTTTTACTTCTCCTGTTGAGAAACCACTCAAAAAAAGAAACATGCAAAGAACCATAGACTCAATCCTTGACTGTCTTCTACTCTTAGTCCCATGACCATCTTGATCCATCTCCTTTTTTATTTTTATCATTATTATTTTTTTTATGTAGGTGTATAGATCATAAAGTTCTATTGAATCTGATGTGGCCAATGGACCCTACAAATTTAGCCACATGCTCTATTCTAAAAAAGCAACACAAATTGTCAGAATGCGAAATTGGTAGAGAATCTACATCCTTCGGTCAACAACAACACACATCAGCGCACCAATTTCATTTGCAAAACTGATGTAATTAAGAATATTGCCCAAACTCCATTAAGCTGCTTATTCAAAATCGATCAATTTAATTACATGATAATGTGGAATAAAGGATCAGAAAACTTAACAACAAAGCTTAAGTGTGCAACAAACTATAGTTTAAAATGATCCTTCGCTAGTCATTTCTAGTTAGTAGTTAGTACCATATTGTGCTGCAAACTCACAAATAGTGGACACTCCATGGAGTATAATCCTTAAACAGTTGAATTGGACTACCCATCAATTTCAACCCACTTACGGTGGGCCACCCTGGCTAAGTCAAACCAGTTGGATGATCCTAATTATATCCACATGGGGTCCTTTTCTTTTTTCAGTGATCCTCGGTGAACTTGTGATGATTGAACCCAAGAATGGAGATGCATGGTGGGACCTACCGATGGAAATGTATCATGTCCCCCACCGTCAAAAGAAGAAATGTATCATGTCCCACCAGATAGATGCTTTAACTGGTGACTGGTCCTTGTTTGAACTAATCTGAACCCCCCATGTTTCAGATCAAAATTGGATGGTTAGGATCATGAATTCATGATTGCAATGATATCGACTTGATAGACTGATGGTCTAGTGATTGGCCTTTTGATGTCATAGACATGTAAATTCTACCATTATATCAAAACACCATATCACTAACATTAATTCCTACAATTTACAAAGGTGCACTATGGCATCACATCCAAGGGTTAAAATTGTCATTTCATTGTTTCAATAAATGCAAAGGATAAAATTGGTAACTAGAAAAGAAAAAAAAGGGTAGAGTAGGAATGGCAGTTGCTTTTCCTTACCGTCAGTCAAAGGGTCTTAAAAGTAAAAATATAAAGTGTACGGGTGTTTTTGAGGTTTCATGAAAATATAGGGGCCTTTTGTTAAAAAAACTGAGGAAAAGGGTTTGGATCAAATGAAGGAGTTTGGCGTGGATTTGGTGAAAGGTTGGAGATTGATTTAGGTTAAATAATTGAACCATGAGGTTTCTTAAAACCTATGTAACAGTGAGATCAACCGAATGTTTTTTTTTTTTTTTTTTTGGCTCATTAAAAAACTTAAGCAGCTACTTTGATATTCTTGGTTCATAGGAGCTTTCTTGAAATCAGCCCAAAAAATGCTCAGACTGTTTTGAATTCCTGTAATTTTTAATAACTTGCTTTTGTGCTTTTGCTATGATATTTTTGCCATCCAATTCAACTTTTGGAACATTTGTTTGCACTATCTAATATTTGTACTCTGGATTGTTTCCCCTTTTCTGGTGTTGGGGAAAAAAACATGGTGAAAGAGAAATGGGCCTATCCTTTCTTTTCTTTTTTCTGCTTTACAAGAGATTCAAATTTGCACAGTCATGCACACTATTCGTGTCCCTATTTAGCTGAGCAATAGCCAGGGATAGTCTATCCTTCTATCCTTTCCCCTTGCTTTTCATTTTCTGTTTTATTTTTGTTTGTTTCTATAAAGAGATCGCCATTACATTCCACGTAAGTGAAGCAAGATGAAGGAATTTAGGAATCTCTCTTTTTTGGGGGTCTCAAGTCTTCGAAGTAATGTAATGCCTGTAGATGTTTGGCTGTTTGGTTGGCCTCCCTTTAGGTACTGGTTCTTCTTCACACTAAATTGCAGTTTCTGACTTTGTTGGTTTGGGTAGATGTTCTGTTTGTTGTTTGTAGTTATATGGTAGATTTGCTATTTTGAATTGTGTTTAGTGTTTTGGACTTATTATTTAGCGCTCTCTCTCTCTCTCTATATATATATATCTTATTATTAAAATTTTCCATTAAGGTTTTTAAGATGTAACCTTTGCTGCAGTTGCTGATAGAGCTATTCAAATATGATCTTGCTTTCGTACATAGATTTTTTTAAATTTTTTTTGGGTTTTGTACTCATTTTGCATTTGTTAATTTGATAGTTCTAGTTTGTATCAAATCAGTTTATGGAAGGCAATTTACATTTTTTCTTTCCAGGTGAGTACTTGTTGGGAGGAAATGACTATCAAGGAAGCAGGGCTTGTTGTGCCGTTCTTGTTTTTTCCTATTATCCTTTTTTCAAAGATTTGGCTAGCCATTAAGGTGTGCAATATTGACTCTAGCTGAACTAAGATTTATCGACTATGGATTTATCTTTCTAACTTCATTTTAATAAGTTGAATGTGGTTTGATACTGTGACTTTGATGTGGGTTTTGATATTTTGTTTTTGTTGTCTCTGTTTGATTGGTTGTCCTCCTCCCTCAATTTTGCCTTTGACCATATCCCACACTACTTTTCTGATGACCATCTCTTAGTGGGTCCATTTGGTAATCAAAGACATTTGCTATGCATATGTATATTACTCGAATGCATCAACTGAATCGTTTGATTATTTCGGTTAATGATTCTAATCAAAATCGATTCGCTGGGCACAACAATCATTTTGATTCTCAAATGATATCGGAGGGTTTTGTAGTCGTGGTGGAAATTCCATTCTCGCTGCGATTGGTATCTTCCCTAGAAGAAAAAGAAATAGCAAAATCTCATAATTTACGTTCTATTCATTCAATATTTCCCTTTTTAGAGGACAAGTTATCACATTTAAATCATGTGTCAGATATACTAATACCCAACCCCATCCATCTGGAAATCTTGGTTCAAACCCTTCACTCTTGGATACAAGATACTCCTTCGTTGCATTTATTGCGATTCTCTCTCTACGAGAACCTTAACTTTTAAGTAGAGAAATTCTACAACAATTCCATAACTCACAAAACTGAAAATTTTCTAGTGAATCTGGGTAATGTCATTTCATGAGGAAGACTTTCTCGACTGTTATATTTATTATCTTCATATATTTTTGTGAATGGCAAATGAGTAATGTTTAATTAGTATGAAATTCTGCACTCAGCACAGGCTTAACTGTAGGATATACTTCAAAATATTCTAGGCTTTCATGCTGTGAAAGGGATAGCGATAGACTGCTTGTAAAAATTGGGAACATGGTTTTAGGCAGGTAGCAGTTCGACTTTGGCTTATTTCTAGTGTTGAGGATGAGAATGCCGAGGATGCCCCTGCAGAACCCCATATCTTATTTATTTATTTTGTGGGTGGGCATCTTCTTCTTATTATTATTATTTGTGGCCACGGATCAAAGCCAAAAAGGTGTTATTATTGTTAATAAGGTCTCTGTTTCAACTGTTGAATTTCCGGGGCAAGAAACCTGGGTTGCATAAGTTTCAGTGATCCTCTCTTGCGCGGAAATCAAGTAAAAAACGTCTCCATTGTGATCTCTCTTTACATAAATTTCTTTTACTTGAGCCTGCGTCACCTGTGGAAGGTGCTAACTATTACAACCTTTGAGATTGTTGGCTTGAGTTAGGTTACCAATGAAAAAAAGAAAAGAAAAGGGGATACTGATTAAAGACTCGGGAACCATATGAAAGTGTCCAAAAGAAGATTTCATCTTATTTCCACATATTTTACATCTTCACCACCACTAAAGAAATATAAGAGCCTTAACCAAAAAGAGGAAAACTAATTTAATCAGATGGCAGTATATTGGTTGGAGGAAATTTAAGTAGTTTGAATTTTGAAAGTTGAAATCCACTGTATAGGGTTCCAATTAATCCTTTTGACTCACGAATTAGGGAGACAACCAGGGGACCCCACTCCTTATAATAATAAACCCTGGCCAGTTGGGCTACGGAGGAGGGTATATTGTATGGTTAAAGGGTGGGTGCAATATCAATCTGATAAATGATCACAGCCCTTGATTTTAGGTTCATAATATTAATGGGCCGGTTTACATTATACACAAAATTTATGACAATAAAACCCAGTGGTGGCCGATGCCCAGATCGATGTCAGATTTGGGAGGGCCAATTCTATTTCAAGTAGAGAGTAGTAGGTTTATCAGTTTATGTGAAGGGTTTAATCACAGATGGAGCTCCTGTGCCAAAACAACAAGTGAAGCTCGCAATATTGAAGTAGAAAATGATCAATGCCATTTTCTTAAACTATGGAAGAACCATCAATGTGTTTTTTTTTTTTTTTTTAATTAAGGCCGACGATTGTCTCTTATATAGTGGGACCCGCGGACCCCACCTACACACAACATGAACAATCAAGAGTGTGGCGACAATTACATAGTCTTTCTTAGTGGTATCTATCTTACAATTGGCACAATTACATAACATGGTGTTTGGATGCATGGATAAAATAATATCAACTAATTTAATTTAAATATTGTAATTAGTAATAATTACAAGTATTAATATCATGATAGGACGCATCTATTGTTAAAAAACCACAAAGATTACATGTTAAAACCATAAGATCCAAGCAATGTTGTTTAATTAAGGTGGGTAAACGTTGGTAACCATAGTGTAATACATCTAATCATAATTATCATAATTGACCCTATCTATTTATTTTTTATTTTTTTCTTTTTTGTAAAACCTTATCTAATGTCAAAGTCATTTATGAATCCATCTATAAGATAATCATTGTGGGCCTATTTGATATTGGTAGCCATCTTAACACTATGTGAGCTATTAAATAAGACCCATTTAATGTTGACACAATTCAATCTTGGCAACAGTATGATCCGACTAATTTTGGTAGTATGAGACCCACCTAATGTTGGTAATCACAATAAAAGCTCCCCAGTGTGTGTGACATTTGTAGGACTCACCTAATATTGAAAATTAATAAAGGGTTATGTATTCGCGATATTGCTATAGGACCTCACATTAAATTTGTAAACACCGTGGGGCCAATCTAAGGGAGTGTTTGGATAAATTCATAATATAATATCAATAAATTCAAATATTGTAAGATCTCATTATCATAGAATAAAATAGTCTCATATTATTATATTGTGTAAATTATAGTATTTTGATTTTCACAAATTTTAATATACCTTTGAAGTGTTTGACAATTTATACATAAAAATCACAAGATGATATGCCAAACACAAAATGGAGAGAAAGTAATCAATTGACACAATTAATACAGGACCCTTAGTAATCATAGGTGTTAATAATCATGGTAGGGCCCATCTATTATTAAAAAAAAAATCATATGATTAAATGTTAAAACCATGAGATCCAAGTAATGTCATTTAATTGTAATACATCTAAAGGTAATTATCACATATGACCTTATTTAGTTTTTTTTTTTTTTTTATTTTTTTTGTAGAACCTTATTTAATGTCAAAAATCACCGATGAATCCATCTGTGAAAAATCATTGTGGGACTCATTTAATGTTGATTGTCATATTGACACCAGGGGAGCTATCAAATAGTGGGACCCATTTAATGATGATAAATACAATCACACAATTCAATATGGTAATCAATATGTGACTTGGCTAATTTTGATGGTATAGGACCCACCTAATGTTGGTAACTACGATGAAGGGCCCATAGTGTGAAATTTGTAGGATACATTTAATATTGATAATTAATGAGTGCTATATAATCGTGATATGGCTATAGGACCCTACAATAAATTTATAAGTATTGTGGGGCCAATCTAATACGGGCAGAAGTCAAAGTTGCACTCCTATATTCATTAGTGTGGAACCTTATAGCGGACCACTATAATTAATTGTTGTTTATGAACTCTTCAATGATTTTTTACTAAAACTCTCCATTGGTATTTAGGAGTTTTTTTTTTAACAAGAGGTTATTTTACACAACATATCCTTATATAATCTAATATTGAAAGTTTTTGGAAGTAAGATATTATAAAATAAAAAATAAAATATTATACGATAATTTTAACCTATCCAAACACACACTCTATTATATTCTAAATAATAGATACGTTTCCAAACGTACCCAAAAAAAAAAAAAAAAAAAAACTCAACTGCCTTCAATTTATGGACGGTTAGGATTTGATGCTGCAATCAATGAAGCCGAGCATAATAAAAGCCCCACTGACCATAATCCAACACGTCGGGGCATGTGCAGGAACGGTCCAGATTGAAGTAATACGTCACCTCACATTCGTCCAAATCTACCACCTTCAATAAATGGACGGTTGGGATACGATATTGTGACAAATCATTGAAGCAAGAACATAGCAACAACCCATTTGAAACGGTCCAGATCAAAAGTAACACATCACCTCACATTCCTCGAACCGTCTAGAACATGCACATAGCCCACGTCAAAAGTAAACTTAAAATTTTCATGTGGATTTTAAAAGTGGATCTAAAATTTTCAAGCAAATTGTATAGGCAAGGGTGACCGCCCATGTACTTTTATGTACACTCGTGCTCTCTTAAACAGCAATTAAATCTAGTGGTTCAGAGTTAAATAATGAACTTTTGGGTTCAGATCTGCTGGTCCACTTTATGTAGTTTTGGGTGCTCACGGACTATCAAGAGTTTGAATAATGATTCTAATTAGGGGTGTACACCGGGCCGGGTCTCGGGTTATCGGGCCGGGTTTGACCCGACCCGGTAATTTTATAGACTTCAAAGACCCGCCCGAATGCCCGGTAATCCATATTCGGGTTTACCGGGTTCGGGTTACCGGGTTACCGGGTTTACGGGTCGGGTTCCCGGGTGACCCGGTTACCCATGTTTTTTTTTTTTTTTTTTTTAATTTTGAGTTGACTAGACAAATGTCAAATTTGTTTTGAATCCTGGAGGGCTTTAAATGGATCCTTTCCTTGCAAATATTTGTGGCCCATTCCAATTCCAACCCTTGAATTGAAACCCATGGCCTCACTTGAACAATGTAATCGGTAATCCATGATCCCATGTACTAATTAATGGTTGCCCAAGTCTGGGTCTCTATGGGTCATACTAAAACGAACTTCCTTAGTATAAATATATTTATACATATATAATTATATATATTATATATCAATATCATATCCAAATTCATATATTTTATAAAA
This sequence comes from Litsea cubeba, assembly GCA_012931725.1. Classification (NCBI taxonomy): domain Eukaryota; kingdom Viridiplantae; phylum Streptophyta; class Magnoliopsida; order Laurales; family Lauraceae; genus Litsea; species Litsea cubeba. The sequence continues at coordinate 117,721,044 of CM022945.1, forward strand.
TTTAGATATTTTATTAGTTTTAATGTTTTTTTTTATTTTATTTGTTACCGGGTAATCGGGTCACCCGATAACCCGAATAGCCCAAAAGTTGTAACCCGGAACCCGGACCGGTAAAATAAATACCGGGTCGGGTCTTAACCCGACCCGGTAAGTGACAAGTGTCACCCGCCCGATTATATCCGGGCCGGGCCGGGTTGCCGGGTCGGACCGGGTTTAGGAACCCGGTGTACACCCCTAATTCTAATAATCTAGATTGAGGGGAACATGTATCATTGGTTTTGTAAGCCACCCAAATTGTATTTTAGATGATGGGCTGCCTACTAATTAAAGATGATTCGGACCTCCTACTTGGATTTATTTGTTAAAGATGATTGAGGTTAACTGATATTGTGTGGGGATAATTCCGAACTCGCCGGGATCCTTGTCAGATGCTGCATCCGGGATTCCCGCACCAGCTAGTCCATCTCGGCCAAGTGATTCCACTTCAGCTATACGCTCATTAGCTCCACCTCGGCCAGGGGATCTCCAGCCCGGCTAGTGACTTCATCCCAATCATCCCGCTTCGGCATCCCTGCAAGGTTAAGGTCGCCCCCAACCTCGGCTCACCGACCTCAGCTCCCCGACCTCGGCAACACACCCCGACCTCGGTCAGGATGCTAGAACTAGCCAAGGCAGGGGCTGACAGCTGTCCTCCCTTGGACGCTCATGCACGCAACAGCACGTGCGACAAGACAACGGCACCGCCCATACTCTCTGACAGAGCCTCCCATACCGCCCATGCTTCCTGACAGATCGGTGTCCACAGACGTTACGATGGGACTATACCTCCCTAGTGCCTGACAGAGTGGGCTATGATGGGACGGCTAACCACCTCAAAGTCAACTCTCTCCCTCTCCCTATCCATATAAAGAGCAGCAGGCGCAGAGAGCAAGAGATGATCAGATCCAACCCACCATACACAAAACCATATGCCAGATCTCTCCCTCCCGAGAGAACCACACGCTGGTATCATCTTCTTCCCCAAAATCTCTATCCTTAGTCCAGTTCTCATACTGACTTAGGCATCGGAGAGCCCTGCGCTGCCCACAGCCAGGGTTCTCTGACCTACTGTTCTTCCTCCCCTTCTCAAGTTTCAGGCAGGCATCGGTGTTCAACCAAAGAGCTTCAGCTACACCCCCTATCTTTATGAGTGACATTTTATGCGCTTACAATTGGCACCGTCTGTGGGGAACGAGCAAAAAAATATCTTCCCCCAAACAACATGCCTCGAAGAACCAGAAAGGAAGAAGAACCATCAGCACTGCCGGCGCGGCTGCCGCCGGTCCCCCGCCAGAGGAGGTCCAGGGCAAAATCTAGTCCAGCGAGTATCCAAAGGCCGGAAGCTCAGTCAAGCTCATCCTCTAAGGAGGTCCCAACACCTTCCCGGCGAGATAACCTTCGATTGGAGCTTTCCCGAAAAGAGGATTCTCAGCCAGATGCATCTCAGGATCAAATGGGCGACGTCGACTTTCTCCTCACGAAGATTAGGGCCCAAAACCTTGTCATCCAAGCGCAGGACGAGTTGATCCGTCAACTTCAGCAGCAGCTACAAGAATAACGGGCGACCACAGCTCCATCCTCCAATCCCTTAAAGAAATTGAGACGAAAAATGGAGGAAGACGCAAACTCAAAGAATGGCTTGACCAGCGCGTCAGGCAAGCAATCCAGCAAAACACGGAGAGGGTCGGCCTCATTCGAGGTCGGTCAAGTGTCTCCTCTAGTTCAGCAAGCAACTCTCAGCAGACATCCCTTCCAGCTCGGGGGCTACTGAAGCCTCCTATCATCCTTCAGCTTCGACCGCCAGTCAGCTTTGATCGCACGACCCTCTACCGTCATTTCTGGAGGCACGGTCCTCTACTGTCAGCTTCGATGACACCGGTACAACCCTCTACTGTCGGCTTCGATCGTACGACCCTCTACCGTCATTTCGACGGCACGGTCCTCTGCTGTCAGCCTTGATCGCACGGTCCTCTACCGCCATCAGTCATCCAGAGCCCCGTGCTCTTACATCTCGGCCGCGCGCCAGATCTCGACCTCTTGCGTCTCGGCTACGTGCCAGATCTCGACTTCGTGCATCGCGGCAGCAGCGCCAGATTCTTGATCTCACGTTGGTGTCGCCCTCATGCTAGCCTCCACGTCATGCACCTCGACGCCCATGCCAGGTAGCTGAAGCGCCCCTGGCGACGAGCCAGCGGGTCTTCTCTAGTTCGCGTTATGAGCGCACCTCGGAGCCCATGCCATGTAGCCGACACGCCCCTGGCGACGAGCCAGCAGGTCTTTTCCAGTTCGCGTTATGAGCGCATCTCGGCGCCCATGCCAGGTAGCCGATGCGCCCCTAGCGACGAGCCAGCGGGTCTTCTCCAGTTCGCGTTATGAGCGCACCTCGGCGCCCATGCCAGGTAGCCGACGCGCCCCTGACGACGGGCCAGCGGTCATCTCCAGTTCGCGTTATGAGCGCACCTCGGCGCCCATGCCAGGTAGCCGACGCGCCCCTGGCGACGAGCCAGCGGGTCATCTCCAGTTCGCGTTATGAGCGCACCTCGGCGCCCATGCCAGGTAGCCGACGCGCCCCTGGCGACGAGCCAGCGGGTCTTCTCCAGTTCGCGTTATGAGCGCACCTCGGCGCCCATGCCAGGTAGCCGACGCGCCCCTGGCGACGAGCCAGCGGGTCTTCTCCAGTTCGCGTTATGAGCGCACCTCGGCGCCCATGCCAGGTAGCCGACGCGCCCCTGGCGACGAGCCAGCGGGTCTTCTCCAGTTCGCGTTATGAGCGCACCTCGGCGCCCATGCCAGGTAGCCGACGCGCCCCTGGCGACGAGCCAGCGGGTCTTCTCCAGTTCGCGTTATGAGCGCACCTCGGCGCCCATGCCAGGTAGCCGACGCGCCCCTGGCGACGAGCCAGCGGGTCTTCTCCAATTCGCGTTATGAGCGCACCTCGGCGCCCATGCCAGGTAGCCGATGCATCCCTGGCGACGAGCCAGCGGGTCATCTCCAGTTCGCGTTATGAGCGCACCTCGACGCCCATGCCAGGTAGCCGACGCGCCCCTGGCGACGAGCCAGCGGGTCTTGAGCGAACCTCAGCGCCCATGCCAGGTAGCCGACGCGCCCCTGGCGACGAGCCAGCGGGTCTTCTCCAGTTCGCGCTTTGTGAGCACCTCGGCGCCCATGCCAGTTAGCCGAAGCAACCCTAGCGACGAGCCAACGGGTCTTCTCCAGTTCGCGTTATGATCGCACCTCGGTGCCCATGCCAGGTAGCCGACGCGCCCCTGCCGACGAGCCAACGTGTCTTCTCCAGTTTGCGTTATGAGCGTACCTCGGCGCCCATGCCAGGTAGCCGACGCGCCCCTAGTGACGAGCCAGCGGGTCTTCTCCAGTTCCCGTTATGAGCGCACCTAGGCGCCCATGCTAGGTAGCCGACGCGTCCCTGGCGAAGAGCCAGCGGGTCTTCTCCAGTTCGCGTTATGAGCGCACCTCGGCGCCCATGCCCGGTAGCCGACGCGCCCCTGGCGACGAGCCAGCGGGTCGTCTCCAATTCTCGTTATGAGCGCACCTCGGCGCCCATGCCAGGTAGCCGACGCGCCCCTGGCGACGAGCCAATGGATCTTCTCTATTTCGCGTTATGATTGAACCTCGGCGCCCATGCCAGGTAGCCGACGCGCCCCTGGCCGAGCCAGCGGGTCTTCTCCAGTTCGCGCTTTTGAGCATCTCGGCTCTCATGCCAGATTGCCGGCACGCCCCGACCTCTTGCGGCTTCGCCCTCGTGCTAGCTATGTGCTTCACGCAGGTTCGGCCTCATGATGGTCCCGACCTCTTGCTGGTCCGTCCACGTGCTCGCTACGATCTCACGTTGGCTCGGCCTCATGTTGGTCTGGGCCAAGTGCTCCTACCTCGGTCTCAGTCTCCACCAGTTCCGCAGCAGTGCCAGTCTCTAGCTCGGCAGCAGCGCGGCCTGTAGCTCGGCAGGAAACTCTTCCTCCAACTCAACAGCAGTGCCAGTCTCCAGCTCAGCAGCAGTGCTAGTCCTCAGCTTGGCAGCAATGCTAGCCTCCTCGGCAGCGTCACTAGAATACTTCCAACAGAATTACACCTCTGGCGACGAGCTAGCTGGTCACGTCTTAATCTCTCAGTTGGTGACAAACCGGACACTGAAGACTATCAAGCTCAAACAGCTCCTCCCTTCTTAACTTCTGACCTCAGAGAGTACTCTCAGAGCTCAGAAGCTGGGGGGCTATTGTGTGGGGATAATCCCGAATGTGCCGGGATCCCTGTCAGATGCTGCATCCGGGACTCCCACACCAGCTAGTCCATCTCAGCCAAGTGATTACACTTCAGCTATACGCTCATTAGCTCCACCTCGGCCAGGGCATCCCCAGCCCGGCTAGTGACTTCATCCCAGTCATCCCGCTTCGGCATCCCTGCGAGGTCAAGGTCGCCCCCAACCTCGGCTCACCGACCTCAGCTCCCCGACCTCGGCAACACACCCCGACCTCGGTCAGGATGCCAGAACTAGCCAAGGCAGGGGCTGACAGCTGTCCTCCCTTGGACGCTCATGCATGCTACAGCACGTGCGACAAGACAAGGGCACCGCCCATACTCTGACAGAGCCTCCCATACCGCCCATGCTTCCTGACAGATCGGTGTCCACAGATGCTACGATGGGACTATACCTCCCTAGTGCCTGACAGAGTGGGCTATGATGGGACGGCTAACCACCTCAAAGTCAACTCTCTCCCTCTCCCTATCCATATAAAGAGCAGCAGGCGCAGAGAGCAAGAGATGATCAGATCCAACCCACCATACACAAAACCATATGCCAGATCTCTCCCTCCCGAGAGAACCACACGCTAGTATCATCTTCTTCCCCAAAATCTCTATCCTTAGTCCAGTTCTCATACTGACTTAGGCATCGGAGAGCCCTGCGCTGCCCACAGCCAAGGTTCTCTGACCTACTGTTCTTCCTCCCCTTCTCAGGTTCAGGCAGGCATCGGTGTTCAACCAAAGAGCTCTGGGTACACCCCCTATCTTTGTGAGTGACATTTTATGCGCTTACAGATATAATGGGTTTTGTATGCTCAACATGACTAGACAATAGGACAGTAATTGCTCTTGGTTAGATGATATTTTGGTACCCCTAGAGAGTAATATTAGAGAACTTAAAAGGAAAGTCGAATTTCTTTTTCTATAGACTTAGGTAAGATTTTTGAAGCATGTAAATCTTTGTGTGTAATTTTCTCACTTCTTATATGGCTTATTGATCACGGTGATTCACGTTTTAACACTCACGCGAACAACATGTTGTCCTATTGGATTCACATAAGCCCATATCTGCTATACTATTGACAAAAGATTTGACGTGATGTCTATGTAAGGCAGTGGGTGCTGAATGGGTTAAATGTATCCGCATCCAACACCGGAGGAAATTCATCCAACTGAAGTAGTTTTAACTTGAATTGTATTTGAAAATGCATGTCTATAAAATGTGAGTGTGAATCTGTAGCTAGGGGAATGAATATGAATATGAATATGTAACTGTATGAAGTTGACGGGTCAGGCCCGAATGACCCAGTACTGGATGATGGGTCAGGCCAAGTGACCCAGTCCATGAGAAGTCCAGGTCCAAAATCCATCCACTGAAGCTTAGGTCCAAGCCGACGAAAGACCAAGTCAGGGCAGCCACGTTGCTTCGGAAGCAGTTCCGCTCCTACCAGGTCTTGCGGAGAAGTATCTCACCTGCCTCGTCCAGCGCGAGGGCAGTTCGAGGGCTCCAAGGGCGAACGTTGCAGAGGAGCGTCTCCATCTGTTAGGAGTAGACTATAAATAGAGGAGCCCCACCAGCACTTGGGGAAAACTGATATCTTCCTATTTCCTTCTACTCTTGTATTCCTCTAGCTTGTAATCCAACTCATTGAGGAAGTAGCAACCTCTGCCTTTCTGAAGTGGACGTAGGTCATTTTGACCGAACCACTATAATCCCTTCTCTCTCTCATTAATTTACTGCATTTATTACTTGACCGGTGGTGTCCGAAATTCAATTTTGGCATCATCAGTTTGGCGCCGTCTGTGGGAAGAGAAAAAAAAAATCAAATACTTTAGATTATGGTGATCAGCACGAGATCGGCGAGATGGGAGGATAATCCCACTCAAGATGGGCGCCCAACAGGCCCGGGCCCTTCCGGGCGTCCAGGCCCTTCCAGGCGCCCAGACTCCCCCAGGCAGGGAGACAATGGTCCTCCACCGGGTAACCCTGCCCCCAAATACTCCTGCTCCTACTCCCACTCCTCAGCAGATGTTGGAGACCATGCAGCAACTGGTAGCCCAAAACCAGAAGATCTTATAAGTCGTGCTTGCGGGGCAGGGAGGAGCTCAGTTTGGAGGAGCACCCCAGGGAGGAGCACCGTTTGGTGGAGTACCGCAGGAAGTACTAGTCCCGAGGCATGCTCCACGGTGAGAAGCACCTCACCCGGGCGCCCATCCCCATGGCGCCCAGGGTAGAGAAGCACATGACCCGGGCGCCCATCCCCATGGCTCCACCCCGGGGTGGAGGAGCACCTCACCCGGGCGCCCATCCCCATGGCGCCCGGGTAGAGGAGCACCTCACTTGGGCGCGCCCATCATCATGGCGCCCATGGCCGGGGAGCACATCTGAACGTCCATCCCCATGGTGCCTCTTCAGGAGCCCCCCAAGTTGCCCCGCAAGGGATACTCTTGGTCGATCCTCAAGGCCGCGCCCATCACGAAGTTCCTCCACCCCCTGGTGGAGCCCAACTTAGAGGACCCCCTACAGGTGGAGTAAATCATGGAGGATTTCCACCTCCTCCCTTCAATTCTAATGCGGAGGATTCTCACTTCCAAGAAGGGGGAAGTGAGAATCACAGCATTGGAGATGAGAGTTATTTCCCTGATCCCTCCAGGGAGCCTCACAATCGCTGGGAGGAAAAAATCAAAGAAATGCAGAATCAACTGGGCGATGTCCTCAATGCCATGAAGGCGCAGGCGCCCGAGACGGTGGATTATCTAGTCGGGCGAACGGATACTCCGTTCAAGCCCGATGTGGTGAATTACCCACTTCCTCGGAAGTTCAAAATGCCCTCCATGGAGACCTTCGATGGAAGGAAGGATCCATTGGACCACTAGAGTCTTATAAAACCAAAATGCAGCTACACAGCATCCCTGACGAGATCATGTGCATGGCATTTCCAACCACGCTAAAAGGTTCTGCCCGACAGTGGTTTGCCAATCTCCAATCAGCATCCATCGCCACCTTTGGAGAATTGAGCAAATCTTTTATCTCACACTTCATTGGTGGGCGCCGCCACCAGAAGCCTGCCACACACCTGCTTAGTATAAAGCAGGACGAGAATGAAAGCCTCGGGAGCTACCTCACTCGTTTTAACGAGGATGTACTTCAAATTGAAGAGCCCGACGACAAGGTGTCCATGATAGCCTTCCTCGGAGGTCTCCGTTCATCGAGATTCCTTTTCTCAGTGATGAAACGCCCGCCAAAAAGCATGCCAGAGCTACTAGCAAAGGCTCAGAAGTATATAAATGCTGAAGATACCACAAGGGCCAGGCGAGGGGAGTCCTCCAGAGTAGTCAACAACGGAAAGGGGCGAGACAGAGAGGAAAGGAAGGATACAAGCAACAAGCGAAGCAGGACAGAGAGGCTACCTGTCAGAGACCAACTCGGTCCTGCTCCGCAGAGAGACAGACAAGCGTTCACTCCTCGCAATGCAGCGGTTGAACACATTACCAGGGAATGCGGAACTGTTGAAGAGGTATTACCAGTAATACCGTAAGAGAGTCAAAGCAGTGAGGGTTTGGGGGGCTTGATTTTTTCAACTTTGTTTCGATTAATGTTGTTTAGCACTAAACAATGGATTAATAAATTTTATCAGTGCTACAAATTGTTTAAAAAAAAAAAAAAAGTCCCCCGCCCTCTAATCACTCTCAAAGTTGTCCTCGGCATCACCATCGACATCATAAGAGCTGCCACTACAATCATCAAGCGCCTCAGTCGGCACGAAGCCTAAGAGGGCAATATATGGGAAAACAGTTCTCTCATGTACCGCCCCAATCACTTGTCTCCACAACGGTCTCTCTGAGCATCACCCTCTCACGGGTCTGTACAAGCTCAGCCTCATTGAGTGAAAGTCCTCTCGCGGGTCTTCAGAAGCTCACCTCACTGAGCGAAGCCCTCTCGCGGGTCTACAGAAGCTCAGCCTCATTGAGCGAAGCCCTCTCAGGGTTTCAGAAGCTCACCTCATTTGAGCGAAGCCCTCTCGCGGGTCTTCAGAAGCTCACCTCACTGAGCGAATCCCTCTCGCGGGTCTTCAGAAGCTCAGCCTCACTGAGCAAAGCCTTTCTCGCGGGTCTTCACAAGCTCAGCTTTACTGAACGAAGCCCTCTCAAGGTCCTTCACAAGCTCAGCCTCTGCCTTGGCCGCCCTCTCTTAGGCTGCTAAGAGTTCGGTCTCAAGCCTGGTCGCCCTCTCGCGGGCCGCGGAAAGATCAGCCTCGGAAGCCCTTCCAGCTAGCGCAGCCCTCTCCTCAGCCTGAGAAGCTCTCTCATTTTCCGCGCTGCAGCGACTACGCCCGCGCCCGCTGCTGCAGCCTAGGATCTGGAGCAATCTTTCTAGCAAGTTGCGGGCTCATCTTCTTCTTCTGGGATGACCCATCAGAAGTTACCGAGGGGCAGAGTCCAGATACTCGGAGTTAGAATTTACATATGCTAAGGGATATATCATGCGCTTCGCAGAGGGGATCCGGGGGTGTCCTCCGGTGGGGTCGAGCTGACCAGTCAGCTCGCGGGGGCCCAGGGGGCAACGACCCCGAAAAAAAAAAAGGATACGTAACGGCCGCCCAAGCCTTCTCCCCCGGGCGCCCAAATCCCCCAAGGCGCCCAGACCTTCTCCCCCGGGCGCCCAAATCCCCCGGGCGCCAGACCTTCTCCCCCAGGCGCCCAGGCCTTTTCTCCCCCGGGCGCCCAGACCTTCTCCCCCGGGAGCCCAAATCCCCCGAGTGCCCAGGACTTCTCCCCCGGGCGCCAAGTCCCCCGGGCGCCCAAGACTTTTCCCCCGGGCGCCCAGGCCTTCTCTCCCCTGGGCGCCCAGGCCTTCAGTCTCCCGGGCGCCCAAGCTCCCCTGGGCGCCCAGGCCTTCTCTCAACCGGGCGCCCATCACTCCCCCGGGCGCCCAGGCCTTCACTCCCCCGGGCGCCCAGGCTCCCCTGGGCGCCCATCTCTCCGTGGGCGCCCAGGCTTCTCCGGTTCCAGAGCTCTCCCAGACCAGGATTAAAACTAAAAAAGAGGAAAAAGATTTTGGAGGGAGAAGAGACCTGAATCTACCAATGCCTCCCTTTCAAAAAATTATTTGGGCACGGGGCATTGAGGGGCAAATGACGGGTCAGGCCCGAATGACCCAGTATTGGATGATGGGTCAGGCCAAGTGACCCAATCCGTGAGAAGTCCAGGTCCAAATCCATCCACTGCAGCTCAGATTCAAGCCCACGAAGAGACCAAGTCAGGGTAGCCACGTTGCTTCGGAAGCAGTTCCGCTCCTACCAGGTCCTGCGGAGAAGTATCTCACCTGCCTCGTCCAGCGCGAGGGTAGTTCGAGGGCTCCAAGTTCGAACATTGCAGAGGAGCGTCCCCGTCTGTTAGGGTAGACTATAAATCGAGGAGCCCCACCAGCACTTGGGGAAAACTGATATCTTCCTATTTCCTTCTACTCTTGTATTCCTCTAGCTTGTAATCCCAACTCATTGAGGAAGTAAAACACTACAGACAACCTCTGCCTTTCTGAAGTGGATGTAGGTCATTTTGACCGAACCACTATAATCCATTCTCTCTCTCTCATTAATTTACTGCATTTATTACTTGACCGGTGGTGTCCGAAACCCAATTTTGGCATCATCAGAAGTAATTGCAGTATTTGAAAACGAGAATAAATGTGATTGTAAATTGAAGTGTGATCAACCAATCAAAAAATAAATAAAAAATCGAGTGTGATCTAGTAAATGAGTTTATGAATTGATTCAGGTGTGCTGTACTTAAACATTGCGTTATAGTTTGTGATGGTTTTTTATGAATGTGATGGAATTTTGTATGAATAATTTCATTTGGAGGATTGTGGAGCATTGCATTCCCGGGCAGTTCAATGCTCACAGAAATTGAAGAATGTGGACTATTTCGGCCTCTCGAATTTCCTGTTAGGAATATGACTGGATTGTTTGGAATGTAAATGTACAGGTTGTGAATAAATTAATGTAACTAGCATGTGAAAGTGGAGTTCTTCAGTGTTGAATGATAAGTGAGAATATGATTTTTTTCAAGTGTTGATTCTCCAAAGCCTGTGGGCTATAAGACATAAGATAAATGCATTTTTTTTTGTTGAGACATAACCATGTTGCAAACTTGCAATATCGCATCCTTGCAATGCAGCTAGGGTGGTATTTAGGACAAGTGAAAAGATCAGTGAATGGGCCCCAGAGGTTGATGTCAGGAAGCACCGAAGCACCATTATATTTCTTAGTTTGAATATTGGAAAATCTAGTATACAAGCAGATTTTTGTTTTTTTCCTAGGGACGAGGGTTTTAAAAAATCAGCGGCCAATCGCATGGAACTCGACCAAGCCTGATCAGCTTCTGCCCTGGGCCCTATAAAGTTTTTATAGGTTCCACAGTTAAAGTTAATTTAGTAGGGTTAATAATACCATTAATCTAATTTGAATGTTGAAGAAGACCTTGAATTTTTTTTTTTTAAATGTACCTAAAATCCTCCCACGTCGTTTTCTTGTAGGAAAAAAGAACAGTTCGAAACTGAGCTACCACACTAGAGCCACAGGGTATTTACCTGGCTCCTCCTAGACCCCGTAGGGATTAGTCCAGCACAAAGGGCTCGGACACCCTCCAGTATAAAAAATAAATAAATAAAATAAAATAAAAGAAAACGAAAAATAAATGCAGTAAAAAAAAAGACCCAATGATGGGACTCGGCAACTGAGTGACTCAGGGTGACTCTGCTTGACACCTACCAAAACCATGGCTGAGAAAAAACCAATCTAGTAATATTGCTACACGCATGTGCAGGTTTGCAAAACTGGCAGAATCATGTATGCCCAGAGAATAGATTTCTTTTTTCATGAGGTTTCTTTTTTTTTTTTACTTGTATTAATCACTACAGAGATTCTTAAAATCTCTGTTTATTTCTTTACATTTGGCTCCCTCGTAATTTTATATTTAGAGGATATTACCGGAAAAAAAACACTTAATGTGCACGTGCGACACGAGTAAATTTTGACAATTCATATTCAGTTTTTTAGAATTATCCCTTCCCCAATATTTCTTTTATATAAAGGCCTCCAAGTTGAATTTCCTGGGTCCACCCTTGGTACCCTTGCATTTTGTGCTGACATTGTCCATTGAGCAAATCGATTGATCATCTTGAAGCGAAGGTTTTATTTAACATCAGTGCGTCCATGGAGTATTGAATATCAGTGCTTTTTATCTTCATCAGAAAAGGTCAAATAAGAGAGAAGTAGAAGATGCATGTAAGGAAAATGGTTGAAAAATGCTCTAGAGAGGACTCTTTTCTTTCTTTCTTTTTTTTTTTTTTTTTTTTTGAAGACACAAATGACTAACCAAAACCACTCACCAATTTCAATATAGATCAAAGATTTATCTAAAGCTTAGAGCCAAAGAAGTACCAAATTCATTTGGAGAAGCACGAAATGGCAGTAATGCAAATATTAAGAATTTTGAACACGAGGGAAGGGAGCAACATTTATATTCTAATAAAATAGCACAAAAATAAAGCATATCCAGACACACATACTTAAAGCCTGCCTTCATTTAGATTAGTGATGTTTCAATACCTACCTGAAAGTCAGTTATCCGTTTGAAAGGGGCCTTCTTTTTTTTAACTATGTAAGAAAATTTAATTGACTAGTTGTATATGTTTCAATTTTTTTGTCAAAACTATTACAATTTCTTCATTTTTTTTTTTTAGCTCAAGTTATGTTCGTTTTATTTGAACCCAAGAATCTATATCATTGACTTTGTGATCAGATGGTGAAAGAGAAGAAGCAAGTGAGAGATAAAAAAGACTTCTAATGTGATTACAGCAAAACGTGACTGAACTCTTGGAGCATGCTTGTGCACAACAGTTTTCTGTAGCATTTTATTTCCACAATGATTTCATTTTCTACAGAAATTGAAATTGAAGATTTCAGTGCTTATGGTTTATTGCAAAAAAGTATATTCCATGCTGAAATATGTTTTACCTTTGGGTACGACTACAAATAATGGTTCTCTACTTTTGGGTCGAAATTTGCTCTGCACAAAGATTGCAGAAAATACTTGACTGTCAGAAGATGAATATCACAAAACATGTCAACATGGAAGACTGGAAAATCATTCTCTTGGGATCATTTTAATTATCCATGGAGATTGCTCCACACAAACAAACCCAGAGATAAGCACAGGCATCACAATTTGCCTAAATTAAATCAAATTATAAATGAAGAGGGAACTTAGCCAACATGCAACAGAACCATTAAACAACTAAATATCTGCGTGCTGTTACTGAAAATTCAATCTAAAAAACAAGTATAAGAAACACCCAGTTAAAAAAACAGGGTCATAGGTGCAATAAGACAATAATTAAATTGAAATCGCAATAACCCACCAAGAGAGCCACCATGTGAAATTATATATACGTATTTATATCCACCCTCATTTAGGAAACACGTTGGATTTTAATAAAAATCAGATTCATGAACTTTCATCAAAATCAAAGATCACATGATATAAAGGAAGAATAGAGCTAGAAATAAGGAATGACAACATCATGAAACTTGCAATATTCATATTACAAACCACAAGGCTCAATAGTAACCAGCCAAAATGAAAAACATATGAAAACCCCCAGAAGTTCAAATTTTTCGTTATTTGTTATTTATGAAGTTTTGACATTACACAAATCCTACATGATTAAATGAAATGCTTGTTGTATAACCAAAATTACAAAAATAAGTAGATAAATCAAGTGAAATCAAACTCCTCTTCGACACTGTCATTAGCCAGCTTTTACCCCCACAGTGATGCATTGGTTCGCCCAATGTTGATCAGAAACTTTCCCATACCAAGTGTCAATATGCAATTCAAAACAACATGCTTTCGATTAGTATTCCTATGGTAATCTACCTTGATTTATCTCATCAACCACTCGAAATGGGCAGTTTGTGAGGTCTTGCAATGAAACCGGATAGAGAATTGTGGAAACAGAGCGTTCCTAGAGAAATTGAATACTCTTCATGGCAGAAGAAGATTATAGCAACACAAGATCAAAACTAAGCATCAGCTACAGCATATATACCCCTCCAGACTGATGATGGGCACTTAGCACCTGTAGCTGTGCTGCTTGCCTGATAAAACGATATCAACATTTCAAAGATGGAAAAAAAAAAATGTAAAGAGCATGCCTAGAAAATCAATCACAAAGAGGAAGAAAGTGTGACAAATAGAAATAACTATTGAAATGAATTGAAAATTAACACATTAAAACGGATTAAAACAAATGAGACAAAAAAAGTTAAAATTTTAGTGAGCAGGTGTAATACTCTCTCTCTGTCTGAGAAGTACAATTGATTGGAACGCCAATCCATGCAAAGATTGTTTTACGAAATTAATATCACAATAGAAGGCCACAACAACAACAAAAAAATAAAATAAAATAAAAAGAGGAAAGAAGTTAACATTTTTAGTGAGCAGGTGCAATAGTCTCTCTCTCTCTCTCTTCTCTCTCTCTCTCTCTCTCTCTCTCTCTCTCTCTCTCTCTCTCTCTCTCTCTCTCTCTCTCTCTCTCTCTCTCTCTAAGATGTTACACCAAAAGAATAGATCCTAGAATCTATGTACAAACTTGGAAAAATTCTCAATGGATAATCATCGAAACGATAAATTAGCACCAATCAAAAGAAATTTGAGGTCTTAAGGGGACAGTTGACAGTTTCATATCATTTAGGGAAATGAAGAGGTTAGAAAGGGGTGAAAAGTAAAAGAAAATGGCCAGAGTACAGCCAAAGTGAAACCATCAAATTTCTCAGCTATATGGTAATTATATTCAGAACGAAGAAAAATATATGGAAATTATATTCAGAATGGAGAGGAAAAGAAACTATCTACTGTCAAAGACGGAAAAATTGTTACAGACATTATTCTATCCTTCACTCTTATTTTTCCCCAGTATTACCCTTCACTCTTATCCCCTTGTAGGTAAATCCCAATTCCTATTTAAACTGTAGGAAATGACAAAAGCCCCTTAAAAAGAAGGAAAAACAGTCTGTTTATAATAGTTTTCTTACACGAGTGGGAACTTTGAACCCTGATAGTTTTTGTTAACCATGGCACTGTAAAGAATTACATGTCAACAAAAACTACATTCCTGTCAAACATTTGTAATCTGGGACTCATAAAATATTAGATACCACGGAAGTTTATCCATTGTAATCCGGTGTTAACTTAATCTTAAAGATAATCCCTTAACTCAAGGGATCATACATCTGTAATTCTATAATGAGAAAGAACAGAGGATAAAAGAGGAGGGTTGATAACCATGATCATGATTTCAATTTTCTGGGAATTGCATATTTTCTCAATTTGATATGGTATTAGAGCTAATGGGTTTCATAGTGTCATATCCGTAGTGGTCAATTCCATTTCGTTTTGACTTTTGACCCAGTTGTGGAACATTTCCGCATTCCGGTCAGCTTCGGTGTGGAAAAGACAAGATTTAAAAATGAGAAAAATATAAAAGAATACTTAGAATTGAAAAAATAGTGAAAAACTAAAAAAATACTAAAAATGCATAGTTATATCACTTATGTCCAACAGAATAATAGAAACCCAGTTTTTAAAATGCTTTCACTATGATTGACCCAACCTAATACCATTAGAACAGAAGTGATTTAAAAATAGATGATACCAAAGCACAACAGATTTTTTTTTTGAATGGTAAAGCACAACAGAATTTGCTTCCTAAACAAGAAAAAAAAAAGTTTATAATTATCACTCATCAACCAATAAAATACCTTAGCAGTAGCATTAAGAATCTAATGCTCCGTATCCAGCACTTCAGAAATAAAGCACCTAGCAAGGTACTGAAGTTTCGTGGGTACCATCCTGGGAATAGTCTGCCCCAAGGAACTATACTCTCTTAGTAGTCAAATAATTGCTGCACGAGCTGCAGGCACCATGATTGTATCCAATATACGAGTTAGTTGAACAACCACTTTTGAAGAAAAAAAGAATAGAAAATCAGTTAATAAAATTTAAACATACTACCACAACAAAAATAAATAAAACAGTTTCCATAGAAGTATGGTGAAACAACAACCAAAGTATAACATGTTTCTGTTCTTAAAGTAAGAAAAGAAAAAAAAAGGGGTTGACTTAAATTAAATCGACACTGCATGAGCTGCAGGCACCATGACTGTATCCAATATACGAGTTAGTTGAACAAACAGTTTTAAAAACAGAAGAAGGATAGAAAATCAGTTAATAAAATTTAAAACAGTTTCCATAGAAGTATTGGTGAAACAACAGCCACGACATAACATGTTTCTGTTCTTAAAGTAAGAAAAGAAAAAAAAAGGAGTTGACTTAAATTAAATGGACACTACTCACTGTTGAACTAATGAAACAGGTTTCAATCAACTTTTAGATGCATGTCTAGAAAGTGGAGACTATACATCTGGAACTCATGAATGTTAGAAAATGAAAGTGATATAAAGAAAGAGAACCTAAAAAAGATAGATTTTAGAGCAAAGTGGTAATCACCTTTTCATGACTGGCTGGGTTTTGGTTTATAATTGCTTTGATGGACATGACTACTTGCGCCAAAACAGCTTCTGCCCCAATAATAAAGCCCAAAGTACCTATAGAAGATTTTTCCATTTAAGATGTTAATTCAATAGCAAAAGTACCTAAACTAATTTAGAATTTGTTTGAACGAGAAGATCAAGACAGACCTTATATGGTCAAAGCAAGAAGCCCTTCCAAGCAAGTATTAGCGACATTGGAAAGCCTTTGTGCAAACATGCCTATATTCTTTATTGCATGTTTCCTTACCCAACCTCAACCTCTTATTGCTGCTGTAGCAAAACACAAGTGTTCTTTTTTTTTTTTTGCTAGACTGGATCACTGGTTAAGGAGTGGTATTACCTAGATGAAGACCATGGATTGGTTTCTAGTCAATATTGGTGAGATTGAGGTGCATTGCCGCTAAGGTATCAGTGGTTTGGCAAACTTAAGTGCATTTCTTTGTAGTATGGTTGTGCTATAATCTCCTAATCCTAGCCACTGAAAATAAATTACAACACCAAATGTAAAGAAAACTAATACATAGAAAAGTTGAGCAATAACACCACCACACTATAGAGCAAAAAAGGATTAGAAAACATTCTTCTAAAATGTTAAACAAACTAAAGAGTCTTTGCAATAGTTTCCAGCAGGATAAAATAAAGCTTACACCATGCCACTCTGGCGTACAATGGACTGATTTGGGTTTTTTTATGGTAAGACAGGATAAACAGACTTTGAGATAATTGATGTAAATTTTAGAATAGAATATATATATTCGTATTTGTATGATGGAAACCTGAAAGTCGTTATAAAAAATGCATTCTATACCATCATATTTTGAGTAATATTTGTAGCAAGATCCACTTCCTGCAATATACCCTTTCTTAGCATGAAACAATGAAAAACCTGAAATTCCTAATAAAATAGAAAGGCATTCTATACCATCAAAAATTTTTGACGAATCTTTGGAGGGTTCACTTCCTATAATATACCATTTCCAAGCAATGCATTATGAAAATTACTTGAAATTATAAAACATGAAACATTGATTTTGTACCTCCTCACTTGATTTTTATATGACGGGAATGAGAACTGTACACACCCCAAGAATTTATTGGATATTGTGTGGTCAATAGCTTTTTTTAATAAGTGCTTGACTATTTACAATATATGAATGATGCACATGCTATAAACCCCAACCTACAGCAAATGAAATATTTCATTCTCTTTCCTAGAAGAATGTTACCGTGTAGGCGACATGATTTTCCTTGTCAGCCTAATTCAGTTGAAAATGAAAGAAAAGGTTTGGTGTGTATCCTCAAGTTCATGTCTAGCTAATGCACCCCATTGGATGATTTTTACAAAGAATCTGGCCAAATCAAAGGTTGATAATTTGAAAAATTAGGAGCAGATATCGACATATAACATAAGAATATATTTTGATGCCTTCTCTTAGGTCTTCCTGGACTGGTTGTTGAAACTGTCCAAGCGAATGAAAGCTTTTTGTTTGAATTATTTCATCTGGTTTAAATGAAATTTATCCTTTACAAAAAATATATATATATTGTTCGATGCTTTCTCATGATGTGTTAAGATACATATTGTGAAAAAATATTGAAAATTTGAAAAAGGAAAAAATTAGTTTGCACCCAACAATCATTTGAGGCCAGAGTTGAAATTGACTTCAATGGAGAATTAATAAGGGTGAAGGTTTCACAAGTGTATGTAGGATGTGAAAATGAGCATTTATTTGGGGCATTCATTCAAATAGGTTGAATGCAGTAGCAGGTGAGGATAGGACATCAGGAGAAAAAAGAAAACAAAATCTTTTTATCCCTAATTTACTTGAATCTGTAACTCCATCTAAATGCCAATAATAGACACAATCATTCAAATTTCAAACACAAGTAGTTCTTAACTGTCAAATGGATAAGAAAAGATAATAAAGGGAAAAAAGAAGATAAATTGGATGAAAATAAAGAGAACGGATGAGAGAGGCACACCAGGCCTTGGATCTGGACTACCCTTGGCGATACGGCTCGGCTTACACCACAATACTGAGAGAGAGCTCTGAAAAATTCCGGTGATTTTAGGAGCGCCTGTTTTCAGCTGCGATTTAAGTCGGTGCTAAAGAGAGGGCAAATGGGTGAAACAGAGAAATTGAGAAAGAGGGAGAGGTGATTGGGTCGTCCTAGGCGATGGAGGGCAGAGAGAGGGGGGTTGGTTTGCGCGTCTAGGTGGGGCGGGGGAGGGACAGAGACAGCGAGAAGGGTTCGTATGGTTTGTGGGGATGCAGGTGGTGGAAAAGAAGAGGCTCTTGCGTGTATCTATGCCAGAAAGCAGAGTCATAGATGAACACCTAGCATGCAAAGGCCCCACCGTCAACTGCTTGTATCAAAGGAGGAGAAAGAGTAGGAATCGAGCAGGAGAGGAATCGAGCAAAGAGGGAAACATTGAGAGTGCTCTGGAAGCAGGGGTATCAAGCAGGTATGAAGAAGCAAGAGGAGACAAGAGGAAGCAGGAGGATAAACTGTCCAACTAAGCAGACAGCAAGGTGTAGAGAAATGGGCGAAACAGACAGGACATTATCTTCCCTTTTAGTATAAGTGTATAGATATGAAGATTGGATTTTTTTTATTTTTTTATTTTTCATTCCTTCAACGTTTTAAACATTTTTTGCACAATTTAACAATGCATAAAAACTACACATTCAAATATTCCTTCCAGCCATTCATCCCATTTCATTGCATTCCATTCCATTCATCCATTTGATGTCTTTCATTAAAATTTCAGATTCATTCTTACCAATCCTTTCCAATACATTGCTAGAAAGAACACCCACATTCCATTCCATTCTGTTCCACATTTACACATGGTTGTTTAAAGGTAAAAACTAGCAATCATTTCATACCGAGTTAGCTATCTTCCCTATTGCTTATATGTCAACAACTGCAGACATTTAGAACACATGGAACACAGGCAGTGCATCACTTAAAAATCAAAGACACTAATTTAATACATTTACTCAAAATCATCCTTCAAACATTAGCAATATAAACTACCTGAGAGGTGAATTATGACATGTTTTTCGATTATGTCCCTTTTGCTTGCAATAGGAACACGTTACTTGGTTCCTCTGTCTGTCCTCACATATTCTGATCTTCTTTGGCCGACCAGGTGGTCTCCTCACGCGTGGAGGTAGTACCTGCATGCCGTTCTTTTCCCATTGTCCCATATCCTGTGTTGCATGCACAATGTCATTGTAAGTTGACCGATAGGTCTCGGTTGAGAACCAATGCTCACAGAAGTCATATGGTTCAAGACCTTTTTGCTTAATTGCTGCCACGGCATGCGAGCACGGAATTCCAAGGATGTTCCACTTCCGACATGAACAAGAACGGTGATCAAGATGAACAACATCTACAGACTCAGCAGAGTGGATTTAAAATTCAAATTGACTGGTTGCACAAGCTCCCAATTGACTAGCATGTTCTGCCTCTGCATTCAAAACTTTTTCGGCGTCAGGAGTTACCATTGTCTGCATCATTTGTGAGCTATGACGGCGGGACTCGTAGATTTCCATCAGTTTAGAACGTATAGCTTCTACTTGTTTTGTTATGGGCAACTCTTTCACGTCTTTGAGTAAACTGTTCGTGAATTCGTCCATATTAGTAGTGAGCATATCGTATCGCCGGCCTTCTACAAATGCATTTGCCCAATACTGTTTTCCAATTTCTTCAATCCATGTATGCGCCTCTTCTGAAATATTTCTTACGTCGCTCATATGCCTTTCGTACTCGAATGGCCTGTACGCCCTTGCAGCATTCCAGAACTTCACCACTATACCATTGTCTTTAAAAACTGAATGCAAATTTTGCGAAATACGTCGAACACAGTAACAGTGGCTTGCATTTGGAAGCTTTTGTTGCACGGCACTGATTAGGTTTTCTTGTTGACCAGTCACAATAGTCAAATTTTGGAGAGGGCCTAAAGCATTATCAACTGCAGCCAAAAACCACTCCCAAGTCTCTTGGTCCTCGGACTCAACTATGGCAAATGCAAGAGGGAAAAGCCTGTGGTCCCCATCATAAGTCATGGCACAGAAAAGCAAACCCGGGTATTTTCCACGAAGTTGGGCCCCATCAACAGCAATCAATGGTTGCAAGGATGAACAGAATGATTGGATACTAGACCCGAATGCCCATAAAATTTTTGAAAATGAGTTATCATCTTCCTTGAGCAAATGGGTTATGGTGCCTGGGTTTGTCCTTTGCAATTCAAGGCAATAATCAGGCAGGATTTTGAAAGACTCCTCATATGAACCCCGTTTATCATGTATTGCTATTTCTTTTGCCACCCACGCCTTCCTGTAACTAACTACGACGCCAAACTCCATCTGGAAGTCAGATATAATTTTCTTTGGAGTGTAATTGGGATGGAGTCGAACCCGTTCCTTGATAAACTGGGCAACCAACTCCGATGTTGCTTGACGATGTGCTAGCCCCATCATTGGCTTTGAACAACTATGATTTTGTTTATATGTCTTTACTTGGAATTGGGGTCCGGATTCCACAATAGAAGCATGGATCCGCCAAGGAGAATTAGGATCACCACACCTTGCAGTCACCTCCGTTCTAGATGTCTTTATTGGTTTCAGAGCAAAATTGTTATACATAGCAAATTTCTTCAAAGTTGTTCTGAATGACTCGCGATCTGGAAATTGTCTCCCCTTCCACATATCACGCGAAGAACTCTCTACATGCTCATTGCCAATCTGATCTGGATCAGGTATTAGAGTATCAACAACACTGCACTCTTGCGCAGGATTACATGGCTCTGAATAACCTTCTGGAATAGGTGGCGTACTTTCCCTTCCGCCAACGGGCTGCTGTCCACCATCTAAATGCTCATCATCCCCGGTGTCCATGTCTTTTTCAGATCCTCCATCATTGTCATCTTCAGGTACTACGTCTATTTCTGCTGCCGTGTCATCAGTTGCATATGAGGAATGCATGTCAGCATTGTCTTGAAGGTTATCAGAAGGAAGAACATCTGCAGATTTTGTTTCCATTTGAGGGGCATCACACAGTGCTGGAGTGTTTATATTGAGGTGGATGGGTGACATACTTGAAAATTTTAACCTGCATAGAAGACAGTCCATAATTAATACATTTATTAGGAAAACTATTTCATATTGCATTTCACTCGTATAAAAGAGCAAACCTATGCGGTCCTCTTTTAGAAGGACCAGCTTGATCCTCAACACCAATTGATGTGATCTGAGCAACTGTATGCGTCATCAAATTTCTACTATGTGAATCCCTGCAAAGAAACACAAGCAGCAGATCATATTTACTGTCTAAAATCCACATGAACAATAGTACAAAATGAGAAATACAATTACCATGATGGATAAGGTGGTCGGACATTCGTATCTGCAACCGTTTCACCACATTGTTGTCTGCTTCTACTATCAGATGTCTTATTTCCGTCTCCAAACCTCTCAACCCGTTGAGGCCTTGCATGCATCCAAAACAAGTTAACTTATACCATTCTAATACCTTAAAAATTGTATCTACCTTGAAAAACTGTATCTTAAAACTATACAGGACATCAGTGTGTACCTAGACTGTGATTGGCATTGGCGACTCATTCCAACATTGTCAGAGTTTCTACGAACATATAAATATATAGCAACCATCCCATGTCGAAGTGCTTTAAACATTGTATGGACATCGTCATCGCTTTTTAGACTAATCAATGTGAAAGCTCGACCATTGTGATGTAGGTATTGCATGTAAGGATATTCATCATGAATTTCACAATTCGTTACTTCTATTACCTTTTGAACCAGCGAACTATACGTTCTGATGATACTGATGAAGATCATCTTTTGGTCACCACCGTTGTATACAGGATATCCCTTCTCTAAGTTTAACTCTCCGTTAAAGTGGATTACTAAACATACCTCACTGTGTGACATCCTGCTAATGAAGAAGAAAAGGTATTAAACAGAACTAGTATTCTGGCGCATTCTTATATATATATATATATTCAAAATCCATGCAAAAAGACAAATGCCATAAGATTAGTACTATAACAAACTAAAACTAGGAAATAAGAACAAAGGAAATAAAAATAAATTTAACATATAGAGGATCTAATCCTAAGAAAGCCAAGGTCCCATTTGCATCTCCGCGATGTTATAAATCCTACTAAATCAAATACCCACCCATTAACAGATAATTAGTCATGATTAATACTTGGTTGAATCTTATCATGGATATTTGGTATTTAAATCCTTGCTAAGAAGACATGAGATTAATACCTATAATAGCAAGAATATAAAAGCACAAAATAAAAATTAGAATTAACACTGACAATATATTATCTAAAAGCAATATCTAAAATCTCAAACTTCTGAGTGGTGAGATTTTTCATCCACATGCAAAGCAAGATAGAAGGAACATTTAGATTTTCTAGGGAGGAGAATGAGTGTTCATAAACATTTATATCTTCAAGGGAGGAAAAGGGGTGTACATACCTTTAGGGTAGAATGAAAGCCAACAAATGGAGAAGAGGAAAAAAGCTAGACTTGTAAAGGAAGGGACGAGCTTTGAGAAAAATGAGCTTAGATACAGCCAAAATGGGAGTTGCAGTTTTCTTAAAAGGGTCAAAATGGTTGAGATCTCTCTTTAGTCCTTTTACAGGCACTGCAGGGTGTAAGGTAAAATTTAAAAAGACAATTCCTCCGTGCTAATATATTAGAGTAGCACAAATTTCTAGGTAAAAATCCCAATAACCAGATATATAAAGCAGATTTGCCCATGAGTATTTCAACAAAAAAAAAAAAAAAAAGCATACTAGCATAGAACATTATAGACTTTCTTAAAAAACAGGGCAAAAAAAGACTAAAGCATCACACATTGATTTGCTCATAACTTCAAAATCTCACGCATTGATTTCCCTAGGATCTGTTTGTGCAATGTGGGAGAGAGGAGTACTGCGTTCCTACCCCCTCCTGCCATAGCGAAATGAAATCCTCTTTATTCAGAAAAAAATAGATATTTTTCTCCTTTTTCCACAAGGAAAATGTGTCGCATCAAATAAAGGAGAAGTGTGGCTACAGCCTGCAAGAAAAGTTATAACAAATCTCTTTTCTATCGCAGAATTCTCTCGGCACACAAACGCAACAGCCCCGGGGCACATTCGTGTAGCACATGCAGAGATGCCAGCCTGTTTTCTATGTAACACTCTGCCTTTCCAAACCTTTATCAGAAATGCTTTCCACAAAATAATGGTAAAACTAAAGTTTTTTCCACGCAAACCTAAAGGAAAAATGAGTTACACAAACATGCCCTGCGGAAAAACTAGCTTTCCATTCCAAGTGCCCACAAAGAACAATGCCCAGCAAGAAATTGGAATACAAAGGGATAACTGTAAGAACAGAAAAGTCAGAAGTTACAATAATTGAGAAAACCCAAATCAACATCCCTAATCTTCTTCAAGAAACCAGCATTTCCCCTCCCCAGAAAAACCAACACCCAGTAAATGTTGGAAGACGAAGGGAAAGAGAAGAAGATAAAGACTTAAATCTTTCGCAATTGTTTCAAAAACCCACATCAATTTCCCCAACCTCCACTGGAAAACCAGCATTTTCCCTCTACTTCACATTTCAAAACTTCAGAAAAATCAACACCCAGTAAATGTTCGAAGACGAAGGGAAAGAGAAGAAGAGAAAGACTTAATCTTTCGCAATGATTTAAAAAACCCACACCAATTCCCCCAACCGCCACTGGAAAACCTGCATTTTCCCTCTACTTTACATTTCAAAACTAGAGAAAAACCAATGCCCAGTAACACAATGGAAGAGGAAAAATGCGCACTTGGGTCATTTTAGAATCATGAGTACTAGATATATCTGCTGTTCCCATTTCCTCTGTCGCCATCGTTTCTGCTCTGATTCAGAAAGAAAATCATGAGTAGTCGATTCTTATTAAATAGGTATTGAAGAAAACGATTGCAGTCCTCTTTCGATTGCAGCCCTCTTTCTGTACCAAAAAGTCTACATGGACGAACCCATGGAGTTAGTCATGGATTCCCCCCCGGCAAGGCCCTCAAAATCCTGCCAACATGTAAATGGAAAACCTAGGTGAAAATTGGTTCTCATTGCACACAACAAGGTGAGCACCACATACCTAAATGCCCTAATGAAGCAAAACTTAAGATTCATTAGAGTCGATTATAAAATAGGGATCCCTTCTAATAGTCACCGATTCTAAATTTGGTACTCATCCGAATGGATTGCATTGAATCAACTATATTAAAAGGTGAAAATTTATCGGTCATTGATCGAGTGGTAGGTATGATGATTCGAGCCTCTGTCACCATATACAACTCACAAGTGGACCCTACAAGATAAGGTGAATCAGGTGAGAAGGATCATATATAAATATATAAATACTAAAAAATGGATTTTTGTGTGTTTTTTGCACATGATTCATTTTATAGCAATCGTTTTAAATATATGTGTAAATGAGTGAAATTAGTTTTTATCATTTTGTTAAGTAATTATAAATGTTTCTCATCGACAGTAAACAAATATGTTCATTTGACAATGAATTTTAGTCTATTCAAAATCGAATATTCGATTTGAATCAATGACTTTCTATGTATTTCAATTCCATGCAAACAAAAATAAGTTCGTTTGACAATTCTTTCTCAATAAAGTTTGAAAAACAGTTGAAAAGAAAAGGGATAAAGACTCTCTCCCTTGATCCATGTCATCACATGGGCCCCCGCCCTCCTTACTCTAAGTACCACTCTTTATTAATGAAACTCTCTTCCCCTCAAAGTATCTCATCTTCCTCCATGCCTCTTTCTCGTTGTATCTCTGGTCTTCCCAACTCTCACAAAGTCGCCCCAACTTACGATCGATTTGATCATGATGTATCTTCATTTCTCTCGCATATGCCTCGGATTACAATGTTTTATATATATATATATGCACCTAATAAGTATAGTTTTGGATTGGTTGTTAATAAATTAAGTATGATTTTTTTTGGATATAATGTTATGCTACTTTTAAACTGAGTGTGTATTGACGAGTTATTTTTGCTACTCTCAATATTAATAGAAATGTGTGTTTGTAATTAATGCTTCTTTTTTTTTTTTAGCTAGGTGGCATAGTGGCTAGGAAAGATGGAAATAACTTCCCATCCAAGGATCGATCCCTCGGTGGAGCTATGGGAGTGAATGTACTTAACCATAGCAAAACTCGGTGATTCCTGTTTGTAATTAATATTTTTTTAATAAACATGTCAATATAATCGTTTGTTAGTTAGAACTGATTTTTTTTCTAAGCCTTATGAAACCTCTCATCCCTTAAAATTGCATTGGAATAATCATTAACTCTCTTCTTCCTCTCAAATGTCTTTCTAAACATGCGGGACTGTAAACCAACTGTTGTTAATAAATTAATTATATTTATTTGTGTAGATATAAACTATGTACTTTTTTTTCTAATTTTCAGTCGAATGTATATTGCACCATTCATATGGAGGTCTACAAGTGTGTTATACCCGATTGAAATGCATGCTATTTGAGGGTGGTTAGAACCCTTATTTCTAAATCTAGACTGCTCTACTGAATCACTCAAATCCATGTTGCACCTTTCTTTCTTCTATACTGATTGTAAACTTGTGGGAACATCTCTACTTCTTATGAAAAAACCTTTTGCAGTGTGATTTTTTTTAATGTGTACTTGATTTGAATGACCTTTTAATTTTATTGAAGCCTCTTTTAATGGTCTATAAGTTGAATCATTCATTATTAAAAGATTCCTGTATCATGGTTTGTGGACTGACCTTCCATGTGGTGTTCTTGTAAAAGTTTATATATGCTACTAGTGCAGAATTATCCAGAATGGCTGGCTGTACTAGGGTATGTGAGGCCCACCTGAACCCACCTATGATCTACACCACCACTGATCACAACAGCCCCTGCACCCTTAAGAACCCATCCCTCCACTCACGCGCGCACCTTCCACTCCCCAACACCCCTCCAAAAATCATAATAGTAGTTCACTTGAGTGTGTTGATTGATGTGCAGGCTGAAGAATTGTCTGACTGTGGCCCTTAAGTCAAGTGCTTAGATTATCAGAGGGGCCCCATATTTTGCACACACCCTTAGGCCTTAGCCCACAAATGGACCTTTGTGTTCCCTCATCCCAAATACTTGGTGTGGATCCAAATGGGTTCCACATGCCGGTTGCTAGTTTCTTTATGTCAGACATCTGTTGTATCTTCCATATGTACTGCCTTAGTTTTCATCAACCAATATCCATTTTTTAGCTGTTGTTGCGACTTGTGACATCTAACGTATTGGTATTTACTATTTAAGAGAGAGTCCTTTTTGTACTGGTCATGCACTGGATATTCAAGGTAGTCATCTTTTCAAGTAGCTGTTTGCAACAAGGTATAAAAAAATTGGACTCGGACCCGACCTGGCCATGGCTGAGTCCGAGTCGAGTCCCAATTTCCTATAAAATTGTTGGAGGGCCAAGTCCCATTAGAACTCGGTCCAGTCGCATTGGACTTGGCCGAGTCACATGATTCGAGTCCGAGTCCCATCAACCGATTTTTTAAATCATGGTTTTCAATTATAACCTGTACATTATAGGCGATGCGGTGACCAATTAAAATAATCTTACATTGAAATTTTCAATCAACATAACTTGTGGATACATATATTGTTTTGTCTAGAGGTGACACAAATTCTAATATTTCCATGTCAAATTGGATATGAATGTTACCATTTTCTGTTGGACTCTGGTGCCTTTGTATTCTGTTATTTCATTTATATTGCTCTTCTTATATTTGAACTTTTTTTTTTTGTGTTCAGGCAGGTTTGAGCGGGTTGATGGTGAGAAGAAGCAGAAATTGTCTTCTGAACTCAACGAATTGGAGGTCTGCACATTCTTGTCAACAAATGCAATTTTTTTATCAGTCTTTATGAAATTGGGAGGTCACAAACATTAGGATTATTTACCAAGAATTTGTTTCATCTTCATATAGCAGAGAGTTTATCACCTTTATGCATGTTCAGATATCTAACCCTAGAATGATCTGGTCAATGTGAAAACAATTGAAGTACAAAATCGTCGGCAAACCATGCTTATCTGTCAATCTGAAAGCGTAGGAATGCATGAAATTAGCTCTTGAATTGGATGTAGCTTATGACTTGAGGATTGATGCTTTTGTGGCCACTCGTTGATTTCTAAGACTTCCAATGTATAGTTATCATCTTAGGACTTAGATTGGTTCAAATGGACTTTTTTGGACATTAGTCTTTAGATGCACCTTCCGATGAGCCGTTGATCACTTGTTCTCATCTTTAACTTTATTTGGATCTCGGTTGTATAATTCACTAAAACCTCAAATTTCCATGGTGAAATTTGCCGTTTCAGTAGTCAATGCTCTGATGTTATATAGTTATGTTCCTTTGAGATTTTACTAATATTTTTGTGGTATTTCCAATTTGATCAAACTATTAATTTCAATTTTTCTCGTTTCTTTTAACAATAGTCTCAGAGGGAGGCAGTTCGCCGCCATCATCAAGAGGCTCGGCGGCAAATTCACCATATGGTAACCCCAAATAATTAAGAAAAAATAAGATGCACAACTCATTAGATCAATAGATTAGTTTTTCAGTGTTTTTCTCTTTGATCAAACTAAAACCTTATGCATCTATAGATGGAACTGGTGGTGTGAGTTTAGCAGAGATGGGATTCATTCTGATGTGCAACCCATTTTCTGTCTTGGGCTGTTGGTTGGACACCTGTCCAGCTTAAGTCTGCTTTTTAGTGCAATAAACACTTGAGCAGTTTTTAAGTGTACTAGCCTAGTGTAGTCGCATTGATGTCTGTGTTGTTTTAATGGAAACCATCCTTTTGTTTCCACTATTTATGGTATGATAATTAGACAAATTAAAATAATTCCTTTCATTGGTTGAATTTTACTTAAATTTGTATTGCTATTGATCTTTTCTTCATTTCTAAACCGGTTTCACTTTGCAACCTGTATAGTTTCACAAGGTATGGGGACAGCTCATGAAGACTGGGTATCAAAACTCTCGCTTTGCGCATCAGGTCTTTCCTCTTCCCCTTTCTGCTCTTAAGTCTTTTCAAGAACTTGCTGATTTCCTGAGCCCAAACTGTGATTCTATAAATTACATCTTACATGGATCAAGCTCAATAATATATAATAATATATATATAGAATGTATTGTGCCTGGGAAGCCTCAGAAATTTCATGCGTTCTACAATCTTGATGAGAGATGTGAGTTTGCTGAATTGGTTATTCATATGCCATTAGCTCATCGTTCTGCTGTTGCTTATGCAGGTGGAAAGGTTTGCATGTCTTTACACAAGCCAAGTGACAAACTTGAGCCTGTATTCTCCTGACAAATATTACAGACCAAGTGACGATTTCATGCCCCATGAACTCGACATCCTTCCTCTTTGAGTTGCCTCTCTTAGTCAATTGTAAGAAAACTTATCCAGAAGTGTAAGCCACATGTGTTGTAGGACAGAGCCTGGAAAATGTTGGGCTTGGAAAGGGGTTGGTATCGCTGTACAACTATGATATGTTGTATGCTGTGGTGAATGTAATGGCACATGCTTATCTTTTACCCGCCCGGAAAACAACTTTCAGATTGATTGGTGAATAAAATTTGCCTCACAAAATGATGTTTCTTATTTGAAATTAATCTTGTTACTGCAGTGGCATCTGCTCTTGTATGGTGTATTTCATCTAGGCCTCGTGGTCTAGCTCTAGGATTTATGCTTAGGCTATGGAAAACTGCCCATCCACAATGCATGCATTGCTAGAATTTTTATGGGCGGTGGTTTTTATTTTCTAGTGGTGGACTAGTACGTCCACGTGAGGGCGGACTCACCTGTTGGACCTCTGTCTGCTTCTGGAACCATAATGAAAATTTTGGCTCTGCTTTAAAATTTTACATAAAAATCGTGCATCCACCTCCAAAATCTACATGAAAAACCTGGGTCTATTCCTAAAATACAATTGCATGTCTGGGTCCACGTTCTTCAAAAGAAAATTCTGAGTCCATCACTACGTGCGGCTGTATAGAGAAATGGATGTGCTCTAAGTGATTCATTACTTTATTCGGTTATCAAGAGAGGTGATTTGGCTAATCACTACGTCTGTATAGAGAAATAGACGTGCATTGAGTGATTCATTACTTTATTCGGTTATCGAGAGAGGTGCTTTGGCTAATCATAGTCATGTAAAATCAATTTATATTCACTTGTCATCGATCTGCATGTGATTCAATTGATATGTTATTTTGGAGATGTGAAGGCTTACGTGGCATTTTGAAGGTTTGAAATTTAGTAACTCCTAAAGTAGGATATACATCAAATTTATTATTTTATTATATTTTTATCTTTTACCTCTTTGATATTCACTTGTCATCGATTTGCATGTTATTCAATGGATATGTTATTTTGGAGATGTGAAAGGCTTATGTGGCATTTTTGAAGGTTTGGAATTTGGCTACTCCTAATGTAGGAATATACGTCAAATTTATTATTTTATTATATTTTTATCTTATACCTCTTTTGACGCCTTTGTCTTTTTCAAAAGATTTTATATTATTATGGGATGCACATCATAAAATATTTAAAAATAATAAATGGCATGTTGCCCTTTTCATTTGCCAAATTTGGTAGCCCAATGCCACATCAAATATGGCATTTGTGGTGGAGAGTCCTCATATATTTTTTTGACCGTTGCCACTGCCATGTGACATTTGACATTACCGTTGGAGATGTTATTAGTGTGCATATAGCAAGCTCTAGGTAGCTCTCTCCATGGCGGCTCTCACTGTAACGATAGGTAGCCATTTTCTCTATTTTTTTAGGCGGCTCTTACTCTACGTAGCTTTTTCCATGACTCGAACCTGAGACGTGGAGGTTGGCTCATATACCAAATGTTATATAGACTTAACCAATATGCCAAAAGCCCTAAGATTGATGGAACACGTCTAATTAAATCTTATAACTATTTTGGACTTTAATAGTGAGCAAAATATCCTTGAGGATCTCATTCTCAACTCACGAGTTGAATGTGAGGTTTTCATCATTACGCCATTTCTTTATCAGAATTCGAAGAATTCATGTCTATGAGATTTTCAAATTCTCCAAAAGTTGTCCCCTTAGGTGGAATTCCAAATTCCTTTTTTTTATGGAGGATTTAAAATTCCAACAAATGGTATAGAGAGTGAAATTTTAAGAATTTCAAAAGGTTTTTTGGATGGTTGGAATTTAAAACTCTAATGAAAGAAACACTGTATTTCAAATGCCAGGAGACAAGATGTCACATCATGTCCAAAAGACCTCAACCTCCTAAATTCTAGTCATAAATTCTGGTAAAGAAATAGGCCATGTACATGGGCGGTGACAACACCTTTGCCAAATTGGCAAGAATACATGGACGATATCAAAACAAAGGGCTTTTGAGAGAGCGCAGTAAACGTTGTCTATGTAGCGATCCTAGTGGTGTCCTCTCAGCAGATATAATCGGAGATTGATCCCTTTGAATGTAGATGAGGACTTAAGTGGCCTGAGTGTGTGGGGGAAAAAATTATTGAAGTCTACTTACTCTTTTAGGCGAGAAATAAAGAAAGTTCGGGCGCAATCTAGATAATTACCTGAGTCTATTGCAAATACCTTTTTTTCCTTTTCTTGCTTCAAACTTATTTCTTTATATAGAAACATTGCAAGCATCTTCTTGGTAGCAGAGGGCATCGTAATTGTAACAAGGCTTTTGTTATGGCACAGCAGAATAAACATGTGGTCGACTAACACAATCCATATTCCATACAAAGCGCACACACAATTAAGCAATCACACACATGCACTCAGCCATTTTCTTCCCCTCTCTTACATCAATATATATAAATTGGTCAAAGACCAATGTATCCTGGAATCTTAAACTTCTGTCCTAATTAACTCAGATGAACCTATCCTGCTAAACTGAAATACAGGACACACCCAGTAACTACAACGACGATACATGTGTAACTGAGGCACCTACCTATCGTGCCAGTGCCACACTAGCTCCTGTTCTAACGTCTAATATCTAATGAAGTCCTTATTCCAGTAAAAAAAAAAATCTATGACGATGAATTCTTACAAGCGTCTTCTTGAGGAGAAATGGTTGGGGCTGAGTCGTATGATATTTTCACGTTGCAAATGTTAATCAAACTTTTACAATTTTTTTTAGCAATTAATAAAACTCTAAGGAGTAGCTCAGTTGGTCTAAGACTACGATTTATATTCGAGACTGTTATGAGATATGGATCTTGGGTGGATGCCCACTTAAGATGAGTTAGGGTTAGAATTAGGGTTCCTCTCTTATGAGGTTACTTTGCCTATAAATAGGCTCTCTCTCTATGTATTTGATACACAGTTAATGAGATAACAGAAAGACTCTATCTTCTCCCTCTAATCTTCTTTCTCTTGGTCTCTCTCTTTTATAACACGTTATCAGCACGAAATAGAAACCCTTCCAAAGCCTTTTGCGTGCGTGGAGAAAAAGAAAAGAAAACCAAGTCTTCGGTTTACTTTTGTCATCAGTTTGATATTGTAATTGGTTTGCCTTTTTCATCAGTTTGCGTGCAAGAGTACTTTACTCTTGTTTCACTTTTGGCTTTGGCTTCTTGTTCACATTTTTTTTGTTGCATCGGGTCACGCGCCAAAGACTAACCTTGTTTCCTCTCGGTTTGCTCACGGGACGCGTGCAAGAGGAGTCCATCTTGTTATCAGGCACATCCATCACTTTTTCATCCGACCTTGTGTGATGAATAGTTTTTCAACCATCACGGTAAGTAGTATCCAAACCATAGTTTAGGTCCAATTTATTAGAATGCATAAAAATTAGTTTATGATAGTATTTGGTTACTGTTTATCGTCTTGCACGATTTTTTTTAAATTTAAATTTATTAATACTATGAATGAATCACAAAATAGAACTAAAAGTTCTAAAAGTGAACCTGAAGTTCACCTATCTATGGACCAGCAGTCCTAGAAGTTGGAATACTGATATGAACCTGAAGATTCATATGATAAATCAAAACCTGAAGTTTTTGACAGAACCAGAAGTTCTGATAAATTTGATAGAACCAGAAGTTCTACTTCAAACCTGAAGATTTGATAGAATCTGTAGTTCTAATTTCATGTACTATGAACCTGAAGTTCTAAATCAAGCCTGCGGTCTTGACAGAACCAGCAGTTCTGATTCTCAAAGTTGAGAACCTGATGTTCTAACTTTTCATTGGTCAATTTTTTTATTTTTGTTTTGTCATGTTCAAATTCCTTCCTTAATTACTTTTGATGTTAATATTTCATTATTTTTATTCATTATCTACACACGGTTAACTCAATATATATTTCCTATTACAGTTCTTGCAAGATGTCAAATTTGGCTTAACATAAATGGGAACAATTACTTATCTTGGCAATTGGATGCTAAAATCCACTTACAATCCAAGAAACTAGGAGAGACCATAAAGGAAGGTAACAAAATGTCCCCAGAGGAAAAGGCATTAACCCTTATCTTCCTACGCCATCACATACATGAAGACCTCAAAAATGAATACCTTACTGAGGAAGACCCAGCAGGCCTATGGAAACCCCTGAAGGATAGGTATGATCACCAGAAGAAGGTCATACTACCAGCTGCCCAGAATGACTGATTAAATATGAGGTTGTAGGATTATAAAACCGTATCTTAATACAACTCTGCTCTCTTTAATATTGTTTCACGATTAAGACTGTGGTAAAAAGGTTTCGGAAGAGCAGATGTTGGAGCAAACGTTATCAACTTTTCATGCCTCGAATGTGCTCCTGCAGCAGCAATATCGAGAACGACGTTTCTCCAAATATTCAGAACTTATCTCATGTCTCCTAGTCGCTGAACAGAATTGCATAGTATTGATGAAAAATCATAACTCCAGACCAACTGGATCTTTTGCAGTTCTTGAAGTAAATGCTAGTTTTAGCTCAAACAGAGGCAGAGGATGCAGAGGAAGGGGCAATGGAAGACATAACTCCTCTAGACGAGGTGGTTTTAAAGGTCCCCCTCCAAAATTCAAAAATCACCAGAAGTGGTCCGCCCCTCATCAAAAGACCAACAAGAATCCACCGGCTAATCCTACCCACCGTCCTGATAACACGTGCCACAGATGTGGAATAAGTGGGCATTGGTCACGCACTTGCCGTGCACCAAAGGAAGTGGCAGAACAATACAAATTAAGCATACAAAGCCTCTATTCATTTAGCATAGACAAATGATCTGGAAGGTTGGAATTGGAATGCAATGACACCAGAGACACCTCCAATTGACATTACAAACTTGGAGACTCGAGACTTCTTTGAAGATGAGGACAACCAACCTCTGAATAATGAGGCATTTAACACTCACTTGGGAGCACCCCCTGGCATGGTGTAGAAGACCATTAATTTTTTGAGCTTTTACAAACTTAATTTTTTTTAGTTCATTTGAGATGCATGTTTCTTAGACTTTTCTTTTATGCTGGGGATATTTATTTTTCACTAATTTATGGTGAATGGTTTAATTATTTCAATTTTATCATGTGATTGCATAGTTATATTGATTTATTATTTAAGGTATGAATCATGGAACTGCGGACAATTTATGTTTGGTAGATAGTGTCATAACACACCATATTGAAAATATCAGAATTTTTTTTTAGAATTGTCTTTCATTCCACGAAAGGTATCTACCATAGCTGGACCTGTGCAAATAATTGAAGGCTCTGAAAGAGCCCATATGATGAGATAATATTTCCGCTGTTAAGGGGAGATAAGATTATTCCTGAAGAACGTATTGTTCCTGTAGAACAACCCATTCCTGAAGAACGGCGAGAACTAACATGTAATACTTTCAGTCTGTCTCATCTAGACCCACGTGCCTCACAATATGAAAATGAAGTACGCAAGAAGTGTGGCAGCCTTATAGGTTTAAAAAACTCAGCTCCGCGGAAAAGGAGAAATGCACGATCATCATCATATCCTCCCGAAGAGGCACAACCCTCCTGAAGAGGCACATAATACTCCTGAAGAGGTTACTCCCGAAGAGGCAAGTAACGCTCCTGAAGAGGCTCCTCACAAATAGGCAAGTAACGCTCCTGAAGAGGTTCATCCCGAAGAGGTACATAACGCTCTTGAAGAGGTTATGGTAAAATCCTTCTCTCTAGAATAATGAAAGTCCCTGGTGAGACTATTGGAAGCCCCTGAAGAGGCACTGGTACTGGTTAATGAAGAGATATGCATACTTTATAAATTATTCAAGAGAGAGATGTAATATAAATGATGATGATGATTGGGACATATAACCACATTCTATAAATCCCGGAAGGATTTCCTTTGCCTAAAGCAAAGCCAGGGAGTACGTACTTCATCCAATTAAGGCATTGAATTAGTATTAAACACATCCTATGATTTTTGCATGGAATAACTGATTTATGAATATTTTATCCTTATGATCGTAGAGATTTCAGTTTTGTAGGATATGCAGATTCAGGTTATCTCTCTGATCCTTATAAGTGTCGATCACCGACAAATTATGTGTTTTCTTAATGATAATGCCGTCATTTTTTGGCATTCTACTAAACAGACTTTGGTAGCTACATCCTCTAACCATGCTAAGATTTTGGCTCTTTATGAAGCCAGCAGGGAACGTGTATGACTAACATCTTTGATTCAGCATGTTCGTAGTTCTTGTCAATTACCATCTATTGCAGGTATCCCGAAGATAATAAAGCATACATAAAACAGATTCGAGAATGTTTCAGTAAATGAGACAAGACTAAGCATATAGCACCAAATTTCTTCTTCACTCATGAATTTCAGAAGAACAATGAAATTGAAGTCCAGCAAGTTTGTCTGTTTACCAAATCTTTGCCAAAATCAGTATTCCAGAAGTTTGTATATGAGATTGGCATGCGTAGAATTCATCATCAAATTATGTAAATGGTTGATATTATCAGGGGGAGTAGTTTAGCAGGGAGCATCCTGAAGTATGCTACCCAAGACATTTGTGCGCTATACTCTTTTTCCTTTTCTAGGTTTTATCCCACTAGGTTTTTCCTAGTTAAGGTTTTAACGAGGCAGCATTAAGCACGTCCAACACCAGTTCAATGATCATGACGAATGTTGTACTCTTTTTTCCTTCGCTTTGGTTTTTCCCACTGGGTTTTCCTTAGCAAGGTTTTTAATGAGGCAACTGTCATTGAATGGTGGTCATCCAAAGGGGAGCGTTATGAGATATGGATCTTGAGTGGATGCCCACTTAAGATGAGTTAGGGTTAGAATTAGGGTTCCTCCCTTATGATGTTACTTTGCCTATAAATAGGCAATCTCTCTATGTATTTGATACACAATTAATGAGATAGCAGAAAGACTCTCTCTTCTCCCTCTAATCTTCTTTATCTTGGTCTCTCTCTTATGTAACAGAGACTTTATTTTAGCACATGGTAATTGTAAGTATAAAAAATATAACTCACAAGAAGAGGGGGGTGCCTGCACGGACTTATCCAAAGAGATTAGGAACACCGATGCCTGCGCCTAAAGCCTGAGAAAAGGAAAAAGAATAGTAGGTCAGAGGACCCTGGCTTGGACAGCGTAGGGCTCTCCGATGCCTAAGTCAGTTTAAGAACTGAACAGTAGGATGGAGATTTTTGGGGAAGAAGATGGCGTACCAGCTTGTGGTGTATTTGTTGGCCATCCTTTGCTCTGGAGCTGTAACTGTGCTTATATAAAAGAAGAGAGGAGGCAAGGAGGTGGTTGACTGTCTTGTCATAGCCCACTTTGTCAGGTACTAGGGAGGCGCAGTCCCATCGTAGCCTACTTTTCTTTAATTGCAGTTCCATCGAGCCTTATCATGGCGTTTTGGGAGCTGTGGACGGCGATCTGTCAGGGATTATGGGTGGTGCCCTTGTCTTGTCGCTCGTGCTGTAGCGTGCTTGAGCGTCCATGGGAGGACAGCTGTCAGCCCCTGCCTTGGCTAGCTCTGGCATTGTGACCGAGGTTAGGCAGCCGAGGTCGGGAACGACCTTGACTTGGCTAGAGAGAGATCTGGCAATGGTGCCGAGGTGGAGCACTTGACCGAAGTGGGATGCTTTGGCCGAAGTGGAGTCTGCCCAGGTGGAGGTATGGACCGAGGTGGGAGCACCTGGCCGAGCTGATGGAGACTGAGATCGAGCCTTGGCGAGATGGATTAGCTGGTGCGGGAGCCCGAGATGGAGCATCTGACCGGGACACTGATGAGTTCGGGAATATCCCCACACAATAGGCCCCTAGCTTCTGAGTTCTGAGAGTACTCTTTGAGGTCGGAAGCTAAGAAGGGAGGAGTTGTTGAGTTTGATAGTCTTTAGTGTCTGGTTTGTCACCAACTGAGAGACCGAGACGTGACCAGCTGGTTTGTTGCCAGAAGTGTAGTCTCCTTGGAAGTATTCTAGTGATGCTGCCGAGGAGGGAGCACTGCTGCCAAGCTGCACTACTGCCGAGCTGGAGACTGGCACTACTGCCGAGCTGGCTGCCGAGGAGGTAGCATTGCTGCCGACCTAGAAACTGGCACTGCTGCCGAGCTGGAGACTGACACTGCTAAGCTGTATCAGGATGATTCCGGACAGCCGTGTTGTTGTTGAGGTCGGTCAACCCGAGGGCATCTCTCTGGCACTGGCCGAGATGGAGAAGCCTGGGTGTATGAACCCGAGGGCAGTCTCAGGGTGTATGAACCCAAAGTTTTAGGAGCGACTGGGTGTATGAACCCTAAGTCAGTCCTTGGGTGCGTGAACCCAAAGTTTAGGGAAGACTGGGTATATGAACCCGAGGTCAGTCCCTGGGTGCGTGAACCCAAAGTTTAGGGAAGATTGGGTGTATGAACCATAAGTCAGTCATTGGGTGCGTGAACCCAAAGTTTAGGGAAGACTGGGTGTATGAACCATAAGTCAGTCATTGGGCGCGTGAACCCAAAGTTTAGGGAAGACTGGGTGTATGAACCCGAGGTCAGTCCCAGGGTGCGTGAACCCAAAGTTTAGGGAAGACTGGGTGTATGAACCCGAGGTCAGTCCCAGGGTGTATGAACCCAAAGTTTTAGGAGCGACTGGGTGTATGAACCCTAAGTCAGTCCTTGGGTGCGTAAACCCAAAGTTTAGGGAAGACTGGGTGTATAAACCCGAGGTCAGTCTCA
The DNA here is from genome assembly GCA_012931725.1 of Litsea cubeba. NCBI lineage: Eukaryota > Viridiplantae > Streptophyta > Magnoliopsida > Laurales > Lauraceae > Litsea > Litsea cubeba. The sequence continues at coordinate 117,758,237 of CM022945.1, forward strand.
GGGTGTATGAACCCGACGTTTTAGGAGCGACTGGGTGTATGAACCCTAAGTCAGTCCCTGGGTGCGTGAACCCAAAGTTTAGGGAAGACTGGGTGTATGAACCCGAGGTCAGTCCTAGGGTGTATGAACCCGAGGTCAGTCTGTCTGGCGCTCGCCGAGATAGAGAAGCCTGGGTGTATGAACCCGAGGGCAGTCTCTTTGGCGCTGGCCTAGACCAACATGAGGCCGAACCCGCGTGAAGCGCGTAGCTAGCACGAGGGCGACACCAGCATGAGGTCGAGAATCTGGCGCTGCTGCCGCATGCACGAAATCGAGATCTGGCACATAGCCGAGACGCAAGAGATCGAGATCTGGCGCACGGACGAGATGTAGGAGCATGGGGCTCTGGATGACCGATGGCGGTAGAGGACCGTGCGATCAAGGCCGACAGCAGAGGACCGTGCCGTCGAAATGACGGTAGAGGGTCGTACGGTCGAAGCCGACAGTAGAGGGTCGTGCCGGTGTCATCGAAGCTGACAGTAGAGGACCGTGCCGCCAGAAATGACGGTAGAGGGTCGTGCGATCGAAGCTGACGGGCGATCGAAGCTAAGTGATGATAGGAGACATCTAGCTGCCTCCCGAGCTGGAGGAGACTTTTGCCTAGCTGGGGGCTGCTGCCGAGCTAGAGGCTGCTGCCGAGCTGTAGACATCCGCCGAGCTGGAGGCGCGGTAGAGCTAGAGGCTGCTGCAGAGCTGGAGACATCCGCCGAGCTGGAAGCTGTCTGTTCTTTTTCGTAGAGGTTGAAATGCTCCTGGGCTTGGGCTTCGTCTGCTTCTTGCCTGACGAACTGGTTCACCCTGCCGATAAATGCCTTCATTGAGACCACAGGGTGCAGGACCAAGTCCATCCGAAGCTTGTTGCTTGGCGGAAGAGCTTGTTGGAAAGACGTGATTGCTATTGTGTCTGAGGCTTCTTCGATCTGGCTGTAGATAGTCCAGAATCTGCTGGCGAACTGCGTGATGTTCTCGGTATGCTTCATTTTGAGGGCCATCAGGTCGGCGCCCGACCTAGGGATGACCCTGTGAGCTTGGAACTTCACCATGAAGGAATTCCGGAGCTGCTGCCAACTTATGATTGATCTTTGCGGGAGTGCGCAGAACCCTCTCAGAGGGAGGTCCCCGAGACTAGAGGAGAAGACCCTGCAGTTCAAGTGGTCTGCGTCGCTCCACACTGACATCCTCTGAGTGAAGTGCCGGAGGTGTGCTGCTGGGTCCGAGGTCCCATCGTAAACGACGAACCTTGGGACGCTGAAATCTTCAGGAAGGGGGAAGTTTCTGATCTCTGGAGAGAAAGGGGATGTGCCGAAATCGTCAGAGTTCAGCCGAACTCGAGCGAAACCGGCTACCTCCATGTTCTGTCGTACTGCTTGCTCGATGTGTCGATCAAGCCACTCTCTGAAGTCGTGGTTGTTACCCGAGCTTTCGCCATGAGCTCGGTCGCTTCTGTTGTCCTTCAGGGTGCGCCTTTTGGAAGGTGGAGTCGACGTCGAATCCTTAGAGGATGAACCCGATCGAGTATCCTGCTGCTGGACGCCCGCTGGACCAGATCTTGCTCTTGACCTTCCCGGCGGCGGACCGTCGGCAGCTGTGTCGACAGTGTCAATGGTTCCTTTCCCTTTCTGGTTCTTCGAGGCATGGTGTTTGGGAAGATGACCTTTTGCTCGTTTCCCACAGACGGCGCCAATTGTAAGTGCAAAAAATGTAACTCACAATAAGAGGGGGGTGCATGCACGGACTTATCCAAAGAGATTAGGAACACCAATACCTGCGCCTGAAGCCTGAGAAAAGGAAGAAGAATAGTAGGTCAGAGGACCCTAGCTTGGGCAGCGCAGGGCTCTCCGATGCCTAAGTCAGTTTAAGAACTGAACAGTAGGATGGAGATTTTTGGGGAAGAAGATGGCGTACCAGCTTGTGGTGTATTTGTTGGCCATCCTTTGCTCTGGAGCTGTAACTGTGCTTATATAAAAGAAGAGAGGAGGCAAGGAGGTGGTTGACTGTCTTGTCATAGCCCACTTTGTCAGGTACTAGGGAGGCGCAGTCCCATCGTAGCCTACTTTTCTTTAATTGCAGTTCCATCGAACCTTATCATGGCGTTTTGGGAGCTGTGGACGGCGATCTGTCAGGGATTATGGGTGGTGCCCTTGTCTTGTCGCACGTGCCGTAGCGTGCTTGAGCGTCCATGGGAGGACAGCTGTCAGCCCCTGCCTTGGCTAGCTCTGGTATTGTGACCGAGGTTAGGGAGTCGAGGTCGGGAACGACCTTGACTTGGCTAGAGAGAGATCTGGCAAAGGTGCCGAGGTGGAGCACTTGACCGAAGTGGGATGCTTTGGCCGAAGTGGAGTTTGCCGAGGTGGAGGTATGGACCGAGGTGGGAGCACCTGGCCGAGCTGATGGAGACTGAGACCGAGCCTTGGCGAGATGGATTAGCTGGTGCGGGAGCCCGAGATGGAGCATCTGGCCGGGACTCTGATGAGTTCGGGAATATCCCCACACAGTAATAAACTAAAATTCGTAAAAATGGCCTCTTACTCTGGTTAAACCATCTTCTCAATTTAGTGCCCGTGGTGGGGAATGGACCCACTTGGAGCCATTGTCCCACTATCAGAATTGGACCCTCATTTTGCATGGCAGGGTTAAATCGATAGAAACATCAGTCTATATTTGCCGTTCGAACTAGCATCTATCTTTCCTTGTCTCACTCAAATCACAGCAGCGGTAGAGAAAGACGATCGACATCGAGATTTGTCTTTCTCATATGGCCGCGTCGATGCTGGCTCGCAAATCCCTCCTCGCATTCCGCGCCAGGAATTTGGCCATCACGTTATGTTCTTTTACGAATCTTCTTCTACTTCTGCTATTAGTGGCATTTCAACAAACATCTTCCGATCGTGTTTCGTAGGAACCCTAACCATCTTTTTCCCATCCTTTAAAGTGCCATTGCATTTGGGTTTTTACAAAAAAATCATGGAAAGGTGTTCGAATCGAGCAATTCACAGTTCGATTCGCCCTCGCCCTAATTCGAAGAAGATAAAAGAAATCACAGTTGGAAGTAGTTCGTTGTAGAAAAGGAAGATAAAAAAAAAAAAGCTAAGGTCTTTTGAGGCTTGACTTACCTATCATGTGATATCAAGCCCAACTGTTTGAATCTTGCGTATGTCTTGGATTGTTGGAATCTTCACGAGGAATTTTTTCCAGGAAGCTCCACTCTCTCAACCCCTCGCCCCCCTCCCCCTCCCCAATCCCTGTTTATCTATCGTCTGAGTGAAAGGTTTAATACCTGCAAAGATGAGGCCTGGAACGCCTGCTGCCATCAGGGGAATACTATTTCAATCTTTAAACTTGATATCTTGAAATTCATGGTCATTTGGAAAATCTTCACTCTAACTTGAGCGAGGCCAATTCTCAGATTGATCACATGAGAATGAATTAACACAAGCCGATTTTCGAATCAAGGTAAATGTTGAACTTGGAAGTGTGAATTCGAATGGAAATCAGTGGAACTACAAACTAGCTAACCATGGTTTAGGTGCTTTCCATTTTGGGGACAGAGGAATTTTTTTCCTTTTTTTAATTGTTTGAAAAAGATCTGGTGAGAATTCATAGAGCTTGGAGAATTTTTCCTATGCACATAATTGATTAGGAAAATGCAGTCTTCAAAAATTTTCATGGTGTTTTCGTTCTTAAAAAAACAGAGAGAGAGAGAGAGAGAGAGAGAGAGAGAGAGAGAGAGAGAGAGAGAGAAACCAAGCTATGGACCTGTCAAAGAGAGGAATTTTGGTGCTTTTGTCTTTTGATTTGTATTTTTTTTTCATTTGTTCGACTGATGAGAAAAATTCCAATTGTAAATACTAACAGTACGATTCTAATGTTAGTTTACTGTAGGAACTTTTGGATTAGACTAAAGTTGCAAAAATAACATATCAGGATTGTACGAATAAGAATCGGTTGAAGAAATACCAAAAAGGTGTAATATTAAGTTGCAAAATGTCTAAACCAAAACAAACCAAACCAAGCCTTTTTCCCACTAGGTGGGGTCGGCTATATGGATTTGACGACACCAATCAAATCTGTTTAGGGCCATGTCTTCCGTTAGATCCATGTAGGTAAGGTCATGTTTAATAGTTTCTTTCCAACTTCTCTTGGGTCTCCCTCTTCCTAACCTACTCCTGGCAATCTCCATGCTTTCACACCTTTTAACAGGTGCCTCCGTTGGACGCTTTCTAATATGGGAGAACCATCTTAGTCGATTTTCTCTCATTTTATCTCCAATCGGTGCTATTCCTACTTTGCCCCCAATCTCCTCATTCCTAATCCTATCTCTCCTTGTGATCCCGCACATCTATCTTAGCATTCTCATCTCCGCAACTTCCATCTTCTTGACATGATTATGCTTTACTGTCCAACACTCTTATCCATATAACAACGCTGGTTATACCGCCACCTTCTAATACTTTTCTTTAACCTTGAGGGGGACTTTCCGATCACACAAGACCCCCAAAGAACTCCTCCATTTGGTCCACCCGGCCTAAATTCTGTGACTTACATCAGTATCAATCCCTCCATCCTGTTGCACCATAGATCCAAGGTACCTAAAGTTTTCTTTCTCTACAATCTTTTGTGTGCACAAACTTACTTCTATGTTACCAGGTGTCCTACTTTGACTAAACTTGCATTCCATATATTCCGTCTTGCATCGACTTAGCCTGAACCCTTTTGTCTCTAATGTTTTCCGCCACAATTCTAGTTTAGCATTCACTCCTTCTCTCGTCTCATCTACTAAAACAATGTCATCTGCAAATAGCATATACCACGGCATCTCATCCTGGATATGTCTTGTAATCTCATCCATAACTAGGGCAAACAAGTACGGGCTTAATGCTGAGCCTTGATGTAGACCAATCGTGATAGGAAACTTCTTAGTTTCGCCGCCCGTCGTCCTTATAGATGTCACGACTCTATCATACATATCCTTTATCGCCTCAATATAAGCGACACACACTCTTTCTTTTCCAGAACTCTCCAAAGAATCTCCCTAGGAACCCGGTCATAGGCCTTCTCCAAGTCAATGAACATCATATGTAAATCTCTCTAACCTTCTCTATACTGTTCCATTAACCTCCTCAGGAGAAAGATAGCCTCCATGGTTGATCTCCCAGGCATGAAACCAAATTGATTCTCTGAAACATTTATTATTCTTCTTAGTCTTCTCTCAATAACTCTCTCCCATAATTTCATCGTATGACTCATCAATTTAATCCCGCGGTAGTTCGTACAGTTCTGAATATCTCATTTGTTCTTGTATATGGGTATAAGAATACTTTTCCTCCATACATTAGGCATTTTCTTGCTCTTTAGCACTACATTAAAAAGCCTTGTCAACCAACTAATACCATCCTCCCCCAAGCACCTCCAGGCCTCAATAGGGATATCATCTGGCCCAATCGCTTTCCCATTCTTCATTCTTTTCAATACTTCTTTAACTCTTCCCCAGTGATTCTCCTATAGCACATATGATTCGCTTCTTCTCTAGAAATGGTAAGCTACCCCAATTGTATGTCACTACTACTGTTTTCATTAAATAACTTGTAGAAGTAGCTCTTCCAACGCTCCTTTATCTCCTCTTCCTTTACTAATATCTTTTCATCATCATCCTTAATGCATTTAACTTGGTTTAAGTCCTTGGTCCGCCAATCTCTAGTTTTAGCAAGCTTGAATATCTCTCTTTCACCTTCCTTAGTGTCAAGTCGCCTATATAGCTCCTCAAATGCATTTGCCTTGGCCTCACTAACTGCCTTTTTTGTTTCTCTTTTTGCTTCTTTATACCTCTCCAAGTTCGCATCTTTTGGATCATTTTGCCAAGTTTTAAAGCACCCTCTTTTAACTCTTATCTTGTCTTGGACGGCTTCGCTCCGCCACCATGCCTCTTTTTGTACCAAAGCACCCCCTTTAGATTCTCCTAAGACTTCTTTCCCTACCCTCCTAATACACTCTGCTACCTTATCCCACATATTATTTGCACTCTCATCTATCGCCCAAACGTCTTCCTCTAGTACTCTTTCTCTTAAAGTTAGTTGCTTATCACCTTTCAGGTTCCACCATTTAGTCCTTGAGCATCTATACAACTTCTTTTTTCTAGTCCACCTTTGTAACTGCACATCTATGATCAACAACCTATGTTGGGAAGTCAAGCTCTCCCCCGGTATAACCTTGCAATCTTTACAAGCTAAACGATCTCTTTTCCTAGTTAAGAAGAAGTCAATTTGTGTCCTCGATGAGCCACTCTTATAAGTCACCAAATGCTACTCTCTCTTTCTAAAAAATGTATTAGTTACCATGAGATCATAAGCCACTGAAAACTCCAAGATATCCTTTCCTTCTTCATTTCTATTACCGTACCCATGTCCCCCGTGTACTCCTATGTATCCATCTACGTCACGTCCTACATGACCGTTCAAATCACCTCCTATGAAGACCATCTCTCCTTGGGGTATCTCTAGTAGCACTCCTTCCAAGTCTTCCCAAAACTTCTCCTTATGTCCATCTCCTAAGCCCACCTGAGGGACATAAGCACTAATTACGTTCACTATCTCTTCTCCTAACACTAACTTAATTGCAATAATCCTATCCCCATAGCGCTTTACATTCACTACATCTTCCTTTAAGTCCTTGTTTACCACTATGCCGACCCCATTCCTCGATCTATTAAGTCCCGTATACCATAACTTATACCCAGTCCTCTCAATCTCTTTAGCTTCGTGTCCCACCCATCTTATCTATTGCAAGCAATTGCAATTCGTCTCCTTTCCATTGTATCCACCACTTCCATAAGTTTCCCAGTTAGGCTCCCAATGTTCCAAGTACCCAATCTCAACCTTCTATTTTGGACTAGCTTCCTTACCCCCCACACTCGTCCAATAAAGTGTGAGGACCCTTGCCTATTTAGCACTGCACCCGGGCCGATGCAGCGGTCCTTGCTCACTTATCACTGTACCCGGACCATACAGCGCATCGCTAAGTAGGGGACGCCCCCATGAAATTTCATTAGGTCTCAAATCCATAAAAAATCCGACTGAGTATTGTGCTGGCTGTCGGCTACCTAATGCACAACCCTCCTCCTTTGTCCGGGCTTGGGACCGGCTATGTCAAGGATACCCCAACATAGGCGGAGTTTAAGTTGCAAAAAGTGTAATGTTTTTTTAATTTGTACAAATCAGAATGTTTGCATTTATCAATCTATCGAGAAATGGTGATGCTTTATTGCATCACACCTTTGCGAAAGTTCTTCCCTTCTCAAGGCCACTCCTTTAGGGGCACGTTTGTATAGAGGTGCTTTCTGCGGAAAGCGGAAATTGCCACACCAGCAAAATCTATGGAAATGAATGCCACGAAAAGGTTTTCTGTGGTCCTCAAAATTCTGTGTTTGGTGCAGAATTATTTTCTTTGTTGAAATGGTGATTTTCATGTTGGTGTAGCTGTTGATTCCTCACCTATGCTGCCCAATTAACATAGCAGAGAAAAATTATCAACAATAGCAGAAAAATCAAATTCAACACAACAATCAATAAATTAATAGAACCCAATCAAATCCAACAAGAGCAGAACAATCAACCCCACATAATCAACAACAAGAACAGCAGAACACAGAAAAAAATAGCAGAAAATAAAATTCAACATTATCAACAACAAGAACACAACAATTGATTTTTTTTGCAAAGAAAGAGACATTACAATCCGATAGGAACGATGGAGATGGAGACCTTCGTCAATGATCACGGCTATGCCTAGAACAATGTTGAGTGTTTGCTGGCTACATCTCTCTCCTTCCCTACCTTGGGCAACCCAAACTCCAGAATATAAATGCAAATCTGAGATAGAGATGGTATGAAGATAGGGATGGGGTTGATTTGGGTTCAGGTAAGGATTTGGAATTGGTTTAGGTTTAGGGTTGCGATTTGGGTATACTGTTTAGGGTTTGGCGATTGAATAATTGTAATGGGGTTGGATTTAGGTTAGGATTAGAGATGGTGATGGTGATTGAGATGGTATTTCCAAATAGAGATGGAGATGGATTGAGTGATAGAGAAAGATGGAGATGAAGGTGGAGAGAGAGAGAGAAGCTGGATTTGGAATGAAGATCGACTATGAAAGATTTGAGGGAGATGGTGACGAGCTTAGGCATGGAGATCTCGTTCATTTATTCGTCAGAGCTTCCGATCGTTTTTCTCTCATCCCATTTTGAGAAAGACTGGGGAAACATGGTTTATACACGATGGGCCATTTTTTCTGCGGAACTGAAAGTTCGATACCCCCCATGGGAATTGCAATTCCGCTCTTCCTGTGGAAAAATCTGACGTGGTGGAAATAGGTTTCTATGGACTCTTGCTGCACCAAACGTAGGAAAAGCCATGTTTCTGTAAAAAATTGTCACCTTTTCCGAAGAAACTTGTTACACAAACATGCCCTAGATATTTTCTCATATGGTTAACTTTGTGGACTGACATTACTTTGAAACCTTGGGATAATTTTTTTTTTTTTGCGATCTAAATTTGATTTGGATACTTGTGTGGAATGAGAGTGTCAATGCCGACAACCTTCCTATCTCTTTTTCTTCTTTCCCACAAACACAGGGAGATATTGAATCACCTTGTTATGCCATCTGCCCACATTCTTTGAAGTTTATGGGTAGGGCAGTGGTGCCTACATCAAAACTGATGTACTTTAAACTGGAGACAACTCATGCAAGTAGATTTAAAACATTGAAGATGTTGATGATGTTTCTAAAAGTATCCTGGAGTTGGAAATTGACAATAGGGCCCATCTATTGTTAGAAATCATGATTGGACTCCAATAGCCATCTAAGGTTTTAGACTTGTCATAGTTTGCGTTCATTGTTGGATCACAATGAGTTATTTGAATTCTGAAGTTGAAAATCCGGGGTTGGAGCCATCTACTATTTAGATCATGGTGGGACCCATTTAATGTTAGACACAATGAAGTTGGAAGTCGCAATAAAGGGTAAAGGCCCTTCTATAAATAATAAAATGAAGGTGGGACCCATCTAAGGGTAAATCATTCTGAGACCCATGTAATCCTGGAAATTATAGTGGAGCTCATCTACAGTTCGAATCATGATTGGACACATACAATGTTTTACATTCATGGCAAGATCCCTCTACTGTTGGGAGTCACAATGTGATTTATCTCCTGTTGGAAACCAGGGAATTTATCATGTCACGTTGGAAATCTCATGATTATAAGAAAAAGGACATGTTTGCTATTAAAGTGATAAAATTTTAACATACCTACATTTCTTGTCTAGTTTTCTGCTAGATTTTATTGTTTGACATCTTGGTGACAATTTCTCTACATGCTCCTGGTTGCAAATGAAGATTTTCATTTATCAATAAAAAGGCAAGATAGAAACAACGGGTTTGCATTCCCCGAGTAAATGTTCTCTTCTTAAGAAGAATTGTATCTGTAGGAGTATACTTTGTTTCTTTTTTGTAGTTGTTTAGTGTTGTGATGGTTATTTATCATGTTCTTTACTTTTAGCATGGGACTTTGATTGGATTTTTAACTTTGTTTTAGGCTGGAGCTGAACAGTCCCTACAAGCTTCTCGTAATTATGGACGACAGTTCAGTTCACACCCTTTTTCTAGAGTTACAAAAGGTCTGTCCTTTTCCTATTCTGATGGTCTCTATATGGGCACTTTGTATTTCCTTTAGTTGTATTGAGAATAGAGTTAATATTAGAAAGGACAAATTAAAGATAAGGAATTCTTGCTCAGTTTAAAATCCTTTTAAACTGAATTTGTTATCTACAAACCTGCAGATGATTTGGAACGAGAACAGCTTGCTAAGGAGATCTCAAAGGATTGGAGTTTTGGTAATGTCCTAGAATTAAATCTCAGTTTGATGGATCAGTAATTTACATTTAAATCCTTGTATCATCCACAATTTTTAAGTTTCTTTGCATGTTCGTAAATGGCTACATGTTCTTTTTTATGGAATACAGTGTTTGAGAGAAGTATAAATACGTTGTTTCTGACTGAAATGGTGCGGGGTCTAATGTTAACACTCAAATATTTCTTTGAGAGGAAAGTTACTGTAAGTATTATCATGCATTCTTACAGTTGTTTTCTATTCACACCATTGGTTGACGTTGTAAATCCTCGATGATCATTTATGTGCTGCAGATTAACTCTCCATTTGAGAAGGGACCATTGAGCCCTCGATTCCGAGGAGAACATGCTCTACGACGTTATCCAACTAGAGAGGAGCGATGTATTGCATGTAAATTATGTGAAGCTGTAACTTTTCCCAATCATGTGATTAGTTTTAAGCATAATTTCTTATCATGGATATTTTTTGTAGCCAAACATGAATGCTTCAATCTGAGGTGAACAGAAGTGGATTAGAAAAATATGTGTCAATACTATAAAGTACTAGTTGACATCGGCATCATCATTAACAATGTTGCAACCTTTTCCCATCAAAACGGGTCAGCTTAAAGAGTTTTACTATAGGCTCCATAATAATCTATGATGTCATAAATCTTAACTACTAGCGACGGGTAAGTGATCACGGGTAAGGGCTTAGTTGGTGGAGATGGGCAAAGAGAGTAAACACTAGAGGGCAAGGTGGTAGCTTGAAGGCAAAGTGGTAACTTTCTAAAATAAATATAATGAAAACAGACTGGATCGATGCTATAACTTCATAAATAGATTGCCGTGGTTTCATACTCTAGCTTTTAGGAATTCACAGCATGCTGATGATAAAATGCCATGTCGGTGGTGTTGGTTGTCGCATCTTGATTTTTTAGAGGCCTAATTCACTGCTTAAAATTTTGATTTGGTACTTCATTGAAGAGACTCGTTGGATTGATTTGATTTAGTCATAATGTAGACCATGTTATGGAGATATCTATATTTTCATGAAACTTGAAAAAGAGTGAGGGCTTCTACATGTAGTTTCACCTGGTTTCTTTTGAAAGTAGAGGAGTTCAGTTGTTAATTATGAGACAAACCATGGAGTGGATGGTCAATTTTTGTCAGAAAATAGGTCACGAACTCTCCCCCCAAGAAAATGAAATTGGACCCTTGAGAAACTTGGTTCTTCCTCTTTAATAAAGTCTTCACCTCTCCATTTTCTACATGAACCAGCTTGAAAATGCACAAGCATTCCCTTTTCGGCTCTTTTTTTTTTTTCTAATGCCAATCCAAAAATGAATGCCTCAATTGAAACACCAGAAAACCCAAAGAACAGAGAGGTGATTTCGTGATAAGCATTCAAAACAAATGTTCAACTGAGTTGTTTTGATATTTTAAACCTTGTTCAACTTATGTTTCTCATGAGTTTGCTTTGTGTGATAAGATATGCACAAGCTATCACAATTGAAGCGGAAGAACGAGAGGATGGCAGCCGTAGGACTACAAGGTTATATATATACCTTTTATTTGTCAGTAGTTCCGATGCAGCTGGTTTCTGTTAGTTGCCAATTTACCTTGTTCTCTATCACTTTCTTATTTTGCATATTTTGCAGGATTGTTATTGACATGACAAAATGCATTTACTGTGGGTTTTGCCAAGAGGCATGCCCAGTTGATGCCATTGTGGAAGGCCCAAACTTTGAATTTGCCACAGAAACAAATGAGGTGAATTTCCATGTTTGTTAAAGACTTCCAAATTCCAAATGCGCTTCCTCTTTGTGATTGGAGACAACCTAATTGCAAATTTCTTCCCCTTCATTGCAGGAGTTGTTGTATGACAAAGAAAAACTGCTCGAGGATGGAGATCGATGGGAAAGAGAGATTGCGGAGAATCTCAGATCTGAAAGCCTCTACCGTTGATTCACCAATTATCTTTACTTTGTTAAGAGGACATAAAATAAAAGCAGAAATGTCTGCATGATTGAGAAGTCTGAATTTATTTTATTTTGGCGTACACTCCTTTTATTGCTTTTCTCTGGTTCTACTGCCTATGTTGCTTTTGTTACATCTGTTGGGTGAATTGGTGATCAGTGTTGGAACTCTACTCAACTGTAATTGATTCCTGCTGCTTGGATCCTTGTACCTCTTAGGATACATTGTATAAACTTGGAGAAATTCCTAATTTTCAACCCTTTTGATTTTTTAACTATTAGAATAATGAATCATATAAACTCAAATGTCATAGAATCAGACTTATCAAAGATCAGGCAGTAGCAAGATATTGATGAGGAAATAACAATTTACTCAAGCCATCTCCAAGATTTGCTGGGTGATGGGTTCTACCTAGACTTGGAATATCTCTGTCATAAGGGAGAGTGGCCCCCCTCTATAGATAGGGTCTGATTTTTGGCCAACTTGTGATGATTCCCCACTCTATATAGTGTGTGCCGATGTGAGATTTGATTGTATGAGCTTTCAGATCTGCTGCTTCTAATTAGGTAGATTATGCACTACATCTTAAAACTCTCCAATTAGCTTCTTATGCAAGGACAACCTATCCTGATTTAGGGCTTGGATCTTCTGATATTGGTTTGATGATGGGGCTTGATCTAATTATACTTAAAAGTTTCCAAAACTATAGTATTTACACCATACAACAGATGACATACATCTGCCAAAATCTTTGATTGTTTTAATAAAAAGGTCACCGTACAATCGTGCTCTTGATTTGGAATAATAATGTTTCTCTCTCATCAATTGATGTCGAATTATTTGTGCTTATATGGTAGAGCATTGATTTATGTCAAATAGATTATTTTTTTTCTTACAAAAAAAGCCCCTCTATACTTTCACATAACCTCAGAAAGGCCCGTATATTTTGTGGTTTGAGTAATACCTATCTTGACCAACAGTTAGACTGTAGGAAAACTGATTGGACCGTCCAATTTTTTATTTTCTTGACTGATTTACCTTTAAAAAAATTTTAAATGACTTATAGGGTTGCAAACGGGACGGTTCTGGATCGGAACCATAGTGGACCCGGACCCGGACCCATTTTTAAATAACGGTTCTGGTTCCGAAATCGGTTTTGACTCGGAACCTAATTTGTTGGTTCCAAACCCGGTTCCGATAGGAAAACCCAGATCCGGTTCCGGAACCGAGTCCACCTAAAGGACTAGAATCTAGTTCTATAATCAATTTTAATTTATCTTTATTCTCATTTTTTTTCTTAAAATAAGCATATCGTTCAATTTATAATAGTGCATCAAGTCTATTACCTCTAGTATTATACATAAAAACGTCAAAAAAAGTTTATTTTGAGGTACAAATTTGCAATACTAAAGACTCATATGCTGGGTCTCGGGCACACGGGTCGGAACCTATATGGACCCAGAACTGGACCCGTTTATCAATTGGAACTTAAATTGGGTTTTGGACCCGGACCCGTTTACGAATTAGAACCTAAAATAGGTTCCGGACCCAATTTTTTGTGAGTCGGAACTTTCGGGTAATCGGAGAATCGGATACCCGTTTGCAACCCTAATGACTTACCCATTGAGTTAAAAGGATAAAAAGACAATCTTGTCCTATAAATTTTGAGGGCTTAAAACCAAAGACTAAGATCATTTAAATGGCCCAATGTTACATATTTTCTTAATTTACATCCAAGCCTCTGGTATTAGCCATGTCTCCCTTAGTCATCATGTATTCAAGAAGGCTTATTGTTCTTTATCTATAAAACTACTAGCCATATGTCACCGTGTCAGGTCAGGGAGCTTTCTGTAAAAATATAAAATATGGTCATTTTCGAAGTTGCTGAGAATATAGGCGGCTTTTTGTAAAAATCCTATTTCAAATGCAAGGTTTTAAGGTCCGTTTCGGATCCGAAAACCAAGTTAGATACGGACCCAGACTCGTTTAGATGAAGCCCGTTTACAGTCGGTCACGCCAAGCCGTAACTTGCGGAGTAACTCCTTAGTCACGCATTTTTCATAACTTTGGTAGTTTGTACATATACAATGGTCTAACTGCGGTCCTCAAGACTCGTGTAAAGGAAGCTCGGAGAGAGAGAGAGAGAGAGAGAGAGAGAGATAGAGAGAGCGAAGCAATGCGACTGCGGCGGAAGATGCGATTTTAGGGTTTCTTCAATCGAAAGATATCGAATTCTGGAGATTTTGCATCGAGCTTTGGAATCGATCACGACATAATCGTGAATGCCATCAAGAGCCTCCACGGATTCAAGTTCGTCGTTGCCAAGTTGTCTCTCTCCATCTCTACTCCCATTCAAATCCATTTAGGGTTTTTTGTTCTCCCAATTTTGTTCTTCTATCATTACTAGAAACCCCATTAACCCCACCTCGAAAATGATTGATATGGAACCCAAACCCAAACCCCAACATAATCAGTATTTTCTGCAATGGTCATGGAAATGATTTTGTGGGTGTAGGATATCAAGAAGGATAGATGGGTACTTACAGATGATGGGAAGTCGTACGTGGTCGCAGGCTCGCCCGAGGTGCAGTTCTTCTTGGCTGTGCCCCTAGAAGGAATCTCTCACGAACAGTTGCAGGTTTGCACGAAATCCCCTCAATCTTCTTTGCCTTAAGCGTTCAATCCTGAAATTCTATTGCATTTCGGCCATGCTCGGGTTAAGCTAAGCTAAGGTGCTTTTATTTTTATACTACTTCTTCCTTAATTCATGCTTGGTAGCATCAAGTCCTGCCTTAAATTAAACCATGGTTGCGAAACTTGAACTTGTATTTATATTTAGAAAATTCAACTCCAATGAGTATACTTAATGAATTGGATTGGATGAGTCAATATTCTAATTTTAATATTCAGAAAATAATACATATATTGCATATTTTGCAGGTATGATATTGACATGACAAAATGCATTTAGTGTGGGTTTTGCCAAGAGGCATGCCCAGTTGATGCCATTGTGGAAGGCCCGAACTTCGAATTTTCCACAGAAACTCATGAGGTGAATTTCCATGTTTGTTGAAGACTTTCAAATTCCAAATGCGCCTCCTCTTTGTGATTTGGAGACAACCTAATTGCAAATTTCTTCCCCTTCATTGCAGGAGCTGTTGTATGACAAAGAAAAACTGCTCGAGAATGGAGATCGATGGGAAAGAGAGATTGCGGAGAATCTCAAATCTGAAAGCCTCTATCGCTGATTCACCAATTATCTTTACTTTGTTAAGAGGACATAAAATAAAAGCAGAAATGTCTGCATGATTGAGAAGTCTGAATTTGTTTTATTTTGGCGTACACTCATTTTACTGCTTTTCTCTGGTTCTACTGCCTATGTTGTTTTTGTTACATCTGTTGGGTGAATTGGTGATCGGTGTTGGAACTCTACTCAACTGTAATTGATTCCTGCTGCTTGGATCCTTGTACCTCTTAGGATACATTATATAAACTTGGAGAAATTCCTAATTTTCAACCCTTTTGATTTTTTAACTATTAGAATAATGAATCATATAAACTCAAATGTCATAGAATCAAACTTATCAAAGATCAGGCAGTAGTAAGATATTGATGAGGAAATAACAATTTACTCAAGCCATCTCCAAGATTTGCTGGGTGATGGGTTCTACCTAGACTTGCAATATCTCTGTCATAAGGGAGAGTGGCCCCTCTATATAGATAGGTTCTGCTTTTTGGCCAACTTGTGATGATTTCCCCCTTTATATTGTATGTGCCGTTGTGAGATTTAATTGTATGAGCTTTCAGATCTGCTGCTTCTCTTTAGGTAGATTATGCACTACGTCTTAAACTCTCCAGTCAGCTTCTTATGCAAGGACAAAGACAGCTTTATAACCTATCCTGATTTAGGGCTTGGATCTTCTGATATTGGTTTGATGATGGGGCATGATCTTTGATTGTTTTTAATAAGAAGGTCACCGTACAATCGTGCTCTTGATTTGGAATAATAATGTTTCTCATTCATCAATGGTTGTCGAATTATTTGTGCTTATATGGTAGAGCATTGCATTTATGTCAAATAGAGTTTTTTTTTTTTTAGAGATGATATTCAGACCGATTTGGAGCATGAATTGGAGTCCGAATTGGATTGTAATGACATCTTTGACCCTCAAATGTCTCTCACTCAAACCTACTCAAATGTCTTTTCACCTTATCAAAATTCGGTCTCCAAATCAGTCTGAATATCATTTCTCTTTTTTTTTTCTTACAAAAAAAAAAAAGCCCCCGATACTTTCACATAACCTCAGAAAGGCCGGTATATTTTATGGTTTGAGTATTTACCTATCTTGACCAACAGTCAAACTATAGGAAAACTGATTAGACCGTCCAATTTTTCATTTTCTTTACTAATTTACCTTAAAAACAAATTTAAATGACTTATCCATTGAGTTAAAAGGATAAAAAGACAATCTTGTCCTATAAATTTTGAGGGCCTAAAACCAAAGACTAAGATCATTTAAATGGCTCGATGTTACATATTTTCTTAATTTACATCCAAGCATCTGGTATTAGCCATGTCTCCCTTAACCATCATGCATTCAAGTAGGCCTATTGTTCTTCATCTATAAAACTACTAGCCATATGTCACCATGTCAGGTCAGGGGGCTTTTTGTAAAAATACAAAATATGGTCCTTTTCGAAGTTGCTGAGAATATAGGCGGCTTTTTATAAAAATCCTATTTCAAATGAGTGGACAAGGGTGGAAGATTTTAAGGTCCGTTTCGGATCCGAAAACCAAGTCAAATACAGACCCAAACTCATTTAGATGAAGCTCATTTACAGCCGGTCACGCCAAGCCGTAACTTGCGGAGTAACTCCTTAGTCACGCATTTTTCATAACCTTGGTAGTTGGTACATTTACAATGGTCTGACTGCGGTCCTCAAGACTCTTGTAAAGGAAGCTCGGATAGTGGTGTTCATTGTTGTGTTTTCTAGTCACCAAGCAAACAAAAGGTGTTGATACGATTGATTTGCCTGAATTTATGATTTGGTACCGTTCAAAGGTTAAGAAGTGTTTTTCGACCTAATCGACAAAAATAAGTGGATTTAGCTCGTTTGAATCCAACGGTTTAGATTCACTCTGGAGAGATCTCACCTTAACTTGTAATCTTTAAAGGAGAAATTAGCGAAAGGTCCCTATAAGTCCATGTTTCCAGCCTCCAGTCCATGGAAAAACTTTTTAAGGTCTTTGGTCCATTTAGCTAGACTTTTTCCAGTCTTAGGTCCCTGTGCACACATGTTTTCATTTTTTAAGACAAAAATGCCCCTGTAACTGACGCAGCATGGAATGAAATCGTTCCAAACATGTAACGTTATTTCAGCAACGTGTCACGATAATGTAGCCTGAGATGTAGGTGATAACTCATCGACTGTTACTGATCTGCCCTTGTAAGTTACCGCAAATCTGTTATTTTGAATTTCAAATGGCAGTCACGGTAGAAAACTTCTGATGGAGATTTTATTGGTTGTAGATTGCAAACGAGTCGGCTGTGTTGCAGATTATAGATCTAGCATGATGGAAACATGTTGCTGCTCTGAATCGAATCAGATGGTAATTCATATGCAACGATTATTTCAAATCAGATTTCAGAGATTACAGACTAAAAGCAGTTCGTAGATTCAGTGTGAATCAGATCTGAGTTTCTGTGTGTAAGAGATTGCAGATTCAACTTTGGACGGAGGTAGATCTGAGTTTCTGTGCGTAACAGATTGCATATTCAACTTTTGTCAGAGGTAAAGAAGGTTTTATATTCATAGCAGATTGTATGCAAGTTTTCTTCACTACGTCAAAAACGCTAAAAAACCACAGCCAATGGCCGTGGTCTTTCCCTTTTAGCCACAGATATGACGGTGGCAATTGCCGTGGCTAAGAATGGTGTAGTATTTCAAAAGCCACAGCTCGAACCTGTGGAAAATTTAAAAATTACCACAGCCATGCATGTGGATAACAACAAAATAAAACCACACACAAAACCGTGGTTGTTTTACTGTTTTTTTTTTTAAAAAAACCACAACTCGAACCTGTGGCAAATTTAAAAATGACCACAGCCATTACATGTGGATAACAATAAAATAAAACCACATACAAAACCGTGGTTGTTCTGACTTTTTGAAAGAAAAAAAAACCACTGCCAATGCCGAGGTTTTTTTTATTTTTATTTAAAAAAAATATTTTAAAAATAAAGAATGCACCTGTTTTATACCAATAAGAATAAACTAAATCAATCTTCCATAACAATAAATTAAATGGATCTTCCAAAACATCCAACCCAAACTGGTATATAATAATAAAACATCCAACATTATTTCAAACAACCATACAATAATCAATCATCTATCAACTAAAATATTAACATAATTAACAATGTAACCATCCATCACTAAATTTAGTGTCTCAAAATATTAAATTGAAAATGTTAAATGGAGATGATCCTAAATTCAGGCCAATCTATGGCATCGCCTGGTGTGAGATCTTCGATCTTGCCTTGTCCGTTTATCAAGTGAACATTCCCATCAACGATCTCATCTAAAATGATCCTTTTCCAACTTGATTCTTCAGCAGACTCATTTGAGTGTCTTCCATATGCGACACATGTATTTTTTGTCAAATGCAACAATTTTAGCAAATGTGAACTTGATTGATCAGTGGTTGCTTGGTCGGATTGTACCTCCTGACGTGAGGAATCTTGCATTACCTACATATATTATATATTAAGAAAAGTGAGTAATTCATCAATAGGATAATTAATTATGTTAGGGGATATATTATTAATGTAAAATAAATAAAGTACCCGAGATGAACTCCCATGATTACTCAAGAATCGAGTATGTCCCCCACCACGAGATGCAAGAATTTGTTGCATTTCCCTCATATGCTCTTTCAGCTGTTCCACCTCAGTATGAAGGGTGACATTCGACTTCTTCTCCCGCTCTAATGCTCTCTTATAAGGAGCTGAACGCGAAATGGCATACTTAGAAATTCCTGAACCCATACCCTTCACGTGTCCACGAGTATCACGACCACATACCCGTGCCACCGGGTCTTGGTCCAAATGTCCTTGTGCAAAGGAAGGATTATTCTCATGTATTACGCGAACTCTTTCCTGTAAAATGAAAAACATAATAAGGTTTTAAACTCTGAACAATAATAAGGTTTTAAACTATGAACAAGTCTGCTTTGTAAGAAAATGGTGCATGAACAAAAAAAAATAAATGAAAATGGTGCATGAACAAGTCTGAAACTGAGTTTTAAAACCATAGCACTATTTTAGTTGGGACTGACATTATTTGGTTAAAGGTGATCAATGCCTTCACCCATGTGGGATTATCGTTACGATTTTCTCTGAAAGATGGATGAGGAAGATATAACTTTAGAAAAATAGAAGTCATAACTTTAGAAAAATTTCGACAGAGTCTCCCCTGTATTTCGGGCCCCGAAAAATATCTTGGGTGCACAAATGTATTACCTGTTAATAAAACACTTCATATATATAAATCCAATGCCCCTCAAACCTCCAATATCAATAATCCATATCACCACATCACATAGTACTTAAAACACTTCATATATATAACTCCAATGCCCCTCAAAACTCCAATATCAACAATCCATATCATCACATCACATAGTACTTACATAATGAATTTAAGAATGAGAATTCTTATATATCTTAAAAACAAATCAAAATTGGCGACTAGTAAATGTGATAATCCCCTAACTAAACTTAGTGCCAATGTAGTAAGTTGGAATTAGGTCTGAAAGATGGATGAGGAAGATATAACTTTAGAAAAATAGAAGTCATAACTTTATAAAAATTTCGACAGAGTCTCCCCTGTATTTCGGACCCCGAAAAATATCTTGGGTGCACAAATGTATTACCTGTTAATAAAACACTTCATATATATAACTCCAATGCCCCTCAAACCTCCAATATCAACAATCCATATCACCACATCACATAGTACTTAAAACACTTCATATATATAACTCCAATGCCCCTCAAAACTCCAATATCAACAATCCATATCATCACATCACATAGTACTTACATAATGAATTTAAGAATGAGAATTCTTATATCTCTTAAAAACAAATCAAAAATTGGTGACTTGTAAATGTGATAATCCCCTAACTAAACTTAGTGCCAATGCAGTAAGTTGGAATTAGGTTTTTCTTACCGTTTCTTCGCAGGAAGCAGAACCATCCTTCTTTGTATGAGTTTCAAGCCAGACATCCGTACGCGTGATCTCCTTGTCAGGATTTTTTCGTCGCTGAAAAATTTTTAGAAACGAACATCCCGATTACATAAAAAAATTAGATAAATATTAAAAAATAGGGAAATTCATAAATTGTGATTACCAGTTCATCAGCAACCCTCGCTTGCCCCTTCCTACCGGAGGTGTGTGGGCACCTCATAGCTTGCCTAGCGGCCTTCCCCAGCTTACTCTTTTCTTGTGCTGCATATGTCGAGCACATGTCGATAAAACTCTCCCAATCCTCCTTCTTAACAAATTTAGGTACATTCTTTTTTCTATCCGCGTCTGTGTGATATTTAGAATATATGTAACGCTTCAGTTTTGACTTCCGATTCCTCCAACACTCATTTGCCTTCATAAGTACCCACTCTTTATTATCGATTGGGATTTCATATTTACTCTGCAAAGTAGATTATTTAGCGAGATAAATCAACCAAAAAACATAAATAATATATGAAAACTGCTTGAACCAAATTAACAATTACTCACAGTTACTGTGTCCCACACTTTCACCTTCATTACATCGGGCACGTTTAACCATTTATCGAATGAGGGCGGTATATTACTCTTCACAGCCCGCCCTATCATTGTGGACAAACTAGCTGCATTATCACCGATGGGTTGCCCGTCAATGTTAAATGTCACCAGGGAGACATGACCTGTTACAAATGACATATCAACTTATGAACATTAAAAAAGTTAATATCTCAAATAAACATTAATTGGGATATGCATTTCATACTCTCACGAGAACCACATCCTTGTACTATAGACGCGGTTGCTGACGATGGTTGATCATATGACATAATGCCTGCAACCAAATATGTTAAATTTTAAATAGATGTTATTAAAATAAAATCAAGTAAAATCTTATATAAAAGATATCAAATTTTTACATTTATGATTATGCTACATTTAAAATAATATCAACATGCAAAATTAATGATACTGTTAAAAAGCAATAAAGACGACGTCGTACATGGATTTATAGTTCAGTCTCCACATTATCAATGATATCATCTAGCAGTGCCGCTGTTAAGTCATTTTCATTCGTTCTTCCCTCAAAGACTAAAGGATCTTCAAAAGAGTCCATATCCTGGTATAGATTTCTTGGAACATCCAATACAACATGCCATTCTTCATCAGGCCTACTATGATCTTTACAGTAGAAGACTTGAGTTGCTTGATTAGCTAAAATAAATGGCTCATCATATTCTTTTGTGTTTCTTTGCAACCTCCCTAAATTAACGTAGACCAAGTTCACTTCTGGATCAACTCCACATCCATGACTGTCTAGACGCACCCAATCACAATAGAATACTACCCGTTTAAAGTCATAATAATCCAGCTCTAGAATTTGTTTGACTATACCGTAGTAAGCAGATTCTTCATGCACAAGATTCATGTCCTTTGCACTCGCCCTGAAAGGGGTCAACGCCATCAATGAGACTCCACTGTTCTGCGTCGTTTTGTTCATTTCTGCCTCCGCTGTATAGAAAGCATATCCATTGACCATGTAGGATGTATACGAAATGGCTTGAAAACTTGGTCCATCCGCAAGCCTTTTGAGTGTACAATTTTCTTCATTCTCTAATTGCTTTCTAAGCCAAGGTATGTAATCTAATACCTTTTCAACTTGAGTACTGCCTCTTCGATATTGATTGCTAGATCTTAGGCCTTCGACGTATTCAGCATAAATCATGTATTTATTTATGTAGTGTGAATGCTTTATATATTAAAATAATAAACTTGTTCACATGATCATTAAAATTCACATGATCATTAAAATTTACTTACTGCTCCATATCAACATTCTCAGTAGAATGCTTTAGTACCCATTTGCGTGCTTGCTGATATTGCACATTCTCAAGAATATAGACCTTCCCATTTTTATCGATAGGATAGGCAACTTCACCTTCCTTGTCCATCCACTCCAACCTTCCTTGCTTATGGCTTTTTTTTGTGCCATCGGGCATGTAATTCATGGCGTACAACATTGCTTCATTTATGAGGTAACACTCAGAAATAGAACCCTCTGGATATGTTTGATTCACAACATATCGTTTGTATGTTTTCATCTTCCTGGTAAAAAAATAAGTAAATTAGATCACGGTGCTACCTTGTGATTAATATTAAGAATCTCAAGCAATCAAGCATTTTATTTACCTCTCAAAAGGATACATCCATCGATATCTAACGGGTCCGCAAACCTGCGCCTCTTCCGCCAAGTGCACAATAAGGTGTATCATGGATACGAAAAATGAAGGAGGAAAATACTTTTTCAAAACACAAAGTGTTTCCACAACTTTTTCTTTCATCTTTCGCAGTTCTGCACGATTGATTACTTTTGAACATAAGACATTAAAGAATATTGACAGTTGCCGAATAGCGACACGTAATGGCTTATGGGACTGAAATGCGTGCATCAGCAACACTGGTAATAATTGTGAGTAGTATGTGATAATCATGTGACTTAATATTCTTGAGCTCTCTATCCTCCAAGCTTACTTTGTGTCTCCAATTTGCACTATACCCAATAGGAACCTTCAGATGATACAAGGTTTTACAAATTAAATCTTTCTCCTGTCGGGATAGAGTGTAAGGTGCTTCTGGACATGTCAACTTCCCGTTATTTTCCATTGGCCATAACTTTTTTCTAATTTTCATAGCCTTACAGTCTTGGCGGGCTTCAAGGCCATCCTTAGTCTTATCCTTAGTGTTCATGATTGTTGCAAATAAAATTTCAGCCACATTTTTTTCCACGTGCATCACATCCAGATTGTGGCGAATAGGCAGATCCTATAAAAAATAATAAACTTATATTAGTATAGCATTTTATTTGATGCATCATTTTAACATAAGGAGTTAAAGTTAAGCGCACCTTCCAATATGGCAAGTCAAAAAATATGGATCTCTTCGACCATGCAATAATCTCATTCTCCTCTTGACGTCTCTTCCTCTTCTTATTCTCTGCCTTTCCGAAATTGCTATCAATGGTTTCCATTTTTAATAAGACTTCGGAGCCAGTCAAACGCCTAGGATGTTTCGCATTTTCTTCTTTCCCATTAAATTGGGATTTTTGGCTTCTGAAAGGGTGGTTAGTTGGTAGGAATTTTCTATATCCCATGTAGGCAAACTTCCTTCCATATTTTAGCCACACCGAATCAGTTCCTTCACTACATACAGGACAACCATACTTACCTGCAGTCCTACAACCCGACAAATTACCATATGCTGGAAAATCATGTATAGCCCATAACAAAATTGCTTTCATTGAAAATATACTCTTAGTGTGAGAATCATATGTTATGGCTCCGGTGGACCACAATTCTTCTAGCTCAGTGATCAATGGTTGCAAATAAACATCAATGTCATGTCCTGGACCTTTCTTTCCGGGGATCAATAATGCTAACATGGTGAACTCTTTCCTCATGCATAGAGATGGTGGAAGATTGAACGGAACAATCATAACGGGCCAACAACTATAGGAGTTGCTATTGTTCCCAAAAGGATTGAATCCGTCCGTCGCCAGTCCCAAGCGAACATTCCTTGGTTCAGTAGCCAAGTTAGCCCATTTACGATTAACCTGTGACCAACAAGAAGAATCCATTGGATGACGCATTATTGCTTGATTTTGAACTAAACTGGCATTTGCGTGCCATGTCATACTCTCTGCAATCCACGGTACACTATACATTCTCTGCAACCGTTGTGTTAATGGAAAGTATCTTAGCTTCTTCCATGGCAAGCGTTTGCATCTTGGCTTCAAAATGTTCCTTGGTTGCCACCTGCTTACACCACACGTAGGACAATTGTTTCTATTTTCATGCTCTCTCCAATAAAGTATGCAGTCATTTTTACACGCATGGATAATTTTGCACTCCATACGTAAAGAATTGATCATCTTCTTAGCAGTGTATGTTTTCTCAGGCAATGTGTTCTCGCTTGGTAGAATATCTTTGATCAGTTCCAACAACTCTGTGAAACTCTTAGTAGACCATTGATGTCTAGCCTTCATGCTTAACAAATCAACCGTCACTGACAACTTCGTATGCTGAACTCGGCATGAAGGATATAATGGTTTTACTGCATCCTCCATCAGCTTCTTGTATCGAATATTCTCTGGTGAATCCTCTTGTCCTTCAACAAAACTTTGATCATTAGCTTCATCAGGGCATATAGACGTACTACCCCCTACATTAGATTTAGGATCATCCTCATTACAAGCACGTCCAAATACGTCATTCACCATATCAACCATTCTTGGGAACAAATCTTCATTATTAGTACCTGCTCCTACGTTTACATGACTTCGGGGATGGAGTTCTCCATGGTGGATCCATGTTGTGTAAGTTTTATCCATACCATCACAAATTAAATGCGTATGAATTTCTACTAAGGTCTTTTTCTCTCTTATCAAATTGCGACATTTGACACAGGGGCAACAATACCAATCATCATCCCCTAATTCATCTTTATTAGCTCTTATGAACTCAATGAATGATTCAACCCCTTCTAAGTATTCAAAAGAATTTCTTGGCGCTTTCATCCATTCCTTGTTTAGGGACATGTTCTGAAATATTAAAATCATAGAGGGTAAGGTGCATTAAAAAGGTAGAACACAAGTACAACTTATACAAGTATCTTGGACTCAATCACAAAAGCAAATGAACTTGGAAAACCATTACATCTTCAGGCTCAAAATTTGGATGCTACGATTATAGGACAAGAAAACTAGAGAAAATGAACTAAGGAGTATTAAGTATTGCTAAATTAGAGAGCAAAATTAGTGGCCTCAGAGTTTTTTTTCATTTTTTTGTGATGAATCCTACTATGCAGCTTCTAGTTTTTCAAGTAAAGGAGCTGCCCTAAAACCATTTGCCTATAGCACATCATGATGCGCATGTTCATGAACAGAATAATGCTTCACAACCATCTGTCCATTGCCACTGTCACACCACCACATCACAACAGACGTAACACATATGGAAAATAAAAAAAAATCTGCAAACATGAAAACACATTTACAAGCTACATTTACATAAATTTTAAAAAATCATACCCTTTGATGGTTGTAGAAATCGTGAGCAAATATGGGGTTGCAAAGATTGGGCAGAGAGAGGATTGCAAACCTGAGGGAGAAAAAAAGAAAAGAAATAATAGAGATGAGGAATCGCTGGGGCATACCTGATTTTTTTTTTATTTTTGCCCATACTAAAAGAAATAAGTGGAGGAGAGAGCTACAAGTGGTACGGAAAAATGAAACACTAATAATGCAAACCTGGGCATACGGAAAAAAAAAAACGTACTTAATGAATGCAAGTTAAAATTAGTATCATGGCTACTTAGAAGTTACAACCTTGTTTCTTAATCATCGAAACACGCCTGGAAAACAAGATCCAGCGCTTTTCAGAACACTGAAGTAGACCAGCCAGTCTATGTCAAACCTTTTAGGTTGGTTACGTCCATTCAAAACCACTAGATCCCACTACCAAGTACGAACAAACAATTGGGCAGCTTTAATTTTTCCTTAACATCATTTCTGATATCATTGTTGTGCCAATTTGGGATGGCAGTCAAAAGAGTCAAATCAGTGGTCAAACACTCAACTGCACCCATTTCAAGGAGTCTAGTTCCTTTCCTAAAACATGAGAAGATGCCTTCGGCAAATGTGATTTATATGGGAAGTGTGCTTACAGAAATTAAAGAGGCAGTCTCTGCACCAAGCAACTTTACCAACCAAATGCCAGATAGGGTATATCTATAAATGGAACTCTGTTCACCTGAATGATGCGTGCATCTGCATCAATTGCATCTGAATTTTGTAATGAAGAACAGATGAATAGAAAGGCATCCAATGCTAGAAAAAGAAATATGAAAACAAAGGCAAGTTGGGAATCTGTTTTGCTGTTTATACTTCCAGAAATGCTTTTCTTTATCAGTTTGTTTCTTTGATACTTTAAATTAGAATATGTTTTTTCGTCTTGTCTGGAAGAAGTGAGTAGAGAGAGAAGGGATTTAAAGTAATAATACATGGAAATAAACTCAAACCTGATCTTTATAGTTATTGGCCAAGCCAAAACCGTGACTAGATTTTTAAAACAATAGGTCAAGACACTTCAAGTTGCACCTGATTAAGGTCAACCTGACCCCACCTACACAACCTGCTTCTTTTTTTTTCTTTTTCTTTTTTGGGGAACAAGGGAATTCATTAACAGAAAAAACAAAGACACCAAACAAACCCCAAAAACCTCCCACTAACCATAACATCAAAGAAACCCCCTTCCCTTAGCCCTTCAAAATCCTATCCCAAGAAAAGTTTTGGTGAAAGGAGTAGCTCATTTTTGCCAATACATGAGCAGCACCATTAAAAGACCTAGGGTTAAATTTAAAGCTGATATGATCAGAATTAGAAGCTATGGATTTAATGTCCAAAATAATTGAGTTTAAAGTCCAGTCATATGCTTCATTAATAGCTTGAATCACCTCTTTGGAAGCCGACAAAATACAAGCCTTGGAGAAGCCTCTTTCTTTCTCCTTTATCTAAGCAAGGAGGATCGCGCTCGCTTCGGCCACCTTGGAAGAGAAGACATTTGGTCCTTGAAAGCTTCTGCACACACAATATTTCCTTTTGAGATCAAAACAAAACCCACTTCAATACAGGCAAATCCTTTTAATCTAACCCAAAATATAGAACCTTCTCCCAACACCAATATTTTTTATAAGTTTTAAGGTTGCATTTGAGTTAAATTGTAGGGCAAAAAAAGCTAGTACAAACTTTGCTCATTCCATATGAAGTAGACTAATCTTAAACAACAAAAAAAGTAAACCACCAAATTGTTTAAATAGGTTAAGATATGCAGGTAATCCTAGTCCAACTCTTTCAAATACGTTAGCAGGTTTACCCTAACCTGACCACTTAATTGCAAGTGAGGTTTTCCTAACCTGTGTTTGACCTGCACATATATATCATGGGTAGGGCTATATGGGGTCAAATGCGCGGGCTGGATACCTAACCCATGATTGACCCATATATTGGGTAGGGCCATATGGGTGAGATCATGCTACTAATTGGACAATATATCCTGTTTGAAACATACTTCAGGCATCATCAGGATCATCATTTTTGTTATTTGTTGTAATCCCAACTGTTCAACATTTAGTTTTATATAAAAAGACTGGAACCCCTATAACATTCATCTAGTTTGTATCATCTGTGCTCTTCCTGCAATGATCTTGTCTACAACATCAATAACAAACCCTTCATTATAGTCTATGATTTTTATCAAGAGCCAAAGTACTATCAGATGATACTAATCTTCTAGGATGTTTCTTTATCTTTTTTTTTTTTTAATCTGCTCAGTTCCTATATCCGTGTATAGTCAGCAAGGAGTGCAGTGGACCCCCAATTCAACTGTGTCCCCTAATCCGTGTCTCATTCACATTGAGTGAGCAGAGTAGAACTACACAGTGAGACACACCTATCAAAAATCTAAATTGATCAAAAATGAATGCCCTCCTGTTCAATGGGACCTCCCTAAACTTTATTTCAATAGGACTTGGTATTCAATGTAATTAACGTGTACTAGTAATAGTGCATAAGATTGTCTTGGTTGTAGCTCTATTGGTTAGGTGCATCATTTAGTGAGTACATTTTTATATTCAAGGATGTTATGGATTTTGAACTGAACTTGACTACCAGAAATTTCCTTCAACTCTTTAGTCGACTGGCCCAATTTAGTATGCTTTTAGTGATTACTAGGTAGATGGTGTTGACATGAGGCTAAAGATGATCCATTCAGCAGTCACTATTGGATAAGGATCTGCTTGCAAAAGGTTCTCAGGGAATTTCTGTTCTAGAGGGCAGTAAATCAAGTGAGGTGCAGAGTGCCTGTATAATATCCTGAAACAGAACCTTCCACATTAAAAACCAGAATACTAGAATATGAATCAGTCATTGGTTGCAAAATCTGAAAGCCCAGAAAAGTTCTTTGTAGTTGTCTAACAAGAAGAAAGAAGAGTTATTATAGGATGCTGACTTGTTTCTTAATGAAATCTCTCCTTCCAACCAAAAAATAAAAATCACTACCCAAAGACGTACTTGTTAGAACAATGTATATGATGATGTGGTTGATCAGGCTATGCTGCAATGATAGGAAAAGCCCACCCTTATTGATGGATAAGGCTATGCTGTGGTGATGATGTAGACAATTGCATCACCCTCCATTACTGTGATATGATTTGAAAGTTCAAATATTTGGGATTTTTATAGTTGACATGTTGTGAATTGGGTAGGTTGGGCTTTTATTGGTACGTATTTAGTTTAGGTTGATTTTATCTGCCTTTAGGTTGTTCAATTATGTGAACCTCAAATGTTTTTTATGCTTTGTTGATTACCATATTAGCAATGAGAAACCTATATATATTACCAATCTCTGTTTCTCAATGTCAAGTGATAAGTGAAGTAGTTTGATGGAAGAGTCTCTGCTTTTTATTATTTTTCATGCTTTCGTACCTTATGATTATGTTGTTAATTTCCACTTGTATTATATCAGAAATGAAGCTTAGTTGACAGTGCATTTAGGCGTTTGAGTTCGTGGCCTTTTCACAATGGATTTTTAATAAGTTGTGTCTATCTAGCTACATAACAGCCCGATCATCTAATAAATTAAATGTTAGTTACCGCTGAAATCTTACACACCCACATGTCAAAGTTTCGTTCTTTGTTTCTTTGTTGTTTTTATTTTTGAATGAATGCTCTCATTGAAATTTTATAGATAAGCACTTATTCATGTGTTGATCCATTAAAATCTTGATGTCATTTGGTATTACATTAAATTTGGATTTCCTCCATTTTGTTTTACTTTCATGACAGATGGACTTTGGCCTGGTTACAATGATGGAAGCTGGCCAGCATGATGTAGTCAATCTGATTTTGACATAAAAAAGATACCAGTCTATATTCTTTTTCCTTTTTTCTTTGCAGTAAAAATTTATCCAATGATTCTCAAATAGGAGAAACTGCAGGTGTAGTACTCGCAGCTGGCTATTTGGCTGATTTAGTAACAAAAGATATAGAGTTTCCCTTGGACATAAAACTGCTTGGGTTAGTGAAGTTTCAAGTGAATTTCAATTTCTCGTTAAAATTTACTTTGAGATATGGATAGAACCGATGCCATGTTAACTTGTACTCAAAGATTAGTGCAGTTGAATCTTAGTAAAATTTGAGTTCTAGCTATGAAATTGTGTATTGATTTGAAGATTGTGTTACAAGATGTATGAAGGGAATTTATTAGGAAGGATCAAATGCAGGTGGCGTGTGCTCAAACGTGCCAGGAGTATTATATGAATACGAATTTAATTAACAAGTATGTAATATATTGGAAATAAATAGAAATGCCCTCCCGTCAAGGGGAGACTGTGTCAAATTTTTCAAAAATACTTTTCCAAGTTCGAAAAGTTTATATTTGTCATTGTTTAGGATATGGGGTGGGTTAAATTGAAGATGGTGATTTGGGATATAAGATATGAAGGGTGGTGATAATGAATTTGAGATGGAGATAACTAGGACTTGTTTATCATTATTTTTTTTTACCGTGGATTTCTCTCCCGTTACCAAACGTTGGCTTGAAGGAATCATCTCTGATTCCTTTGTGTTAGCCAAACGTGGAGTGCGATGAATCCCCTCCCTCCTAAGTCCTTTCTAAAAAGAGTATAAATTTGTGGCACCAAGGATTCATCCAAAGAGAGGGTTCTTCTTCCTTTACCAAACGTGCCCTTAGTGTTTGTGAAATGTGATTGGGTTTGGATTAATCCATGGTGGGCCCCTATCAGAAAAAAAAAATCAATGTAAGTAATGTTGATGCAAATGAACAGTTTTGAATTTATAAGAACTCTACCCAAAATACAAGTTTAATTAAGAAGCTCAAATTACCCTATTAAGCTCAATACAAGATTGATGGAACCTTGAAAAGGCCTCTGAGTCAGCTGGCAACTCTTGCCACTACTTTGATGTTGGTTATATTCCAAAGGCGAGCTAAACTACACTGAAATCTTCAAAAAAAAAAAAAAAAACCAGTTGATCTTCTAACATTTAAAAAAAAACTACCACTGAAACCTAAAAAAAAAAAAAAAATCCCTCCATCTATCCATTGCAACAATCACACCACCACCATCACAACATGCACAACACATACAAAAAATAAAAATAAAAAATATGTTGTCATACAAACAAATATACAACCTAAAGTTACATAAATAAGTTACAATCATACCTGAGGTGGTTATCAAATCCGTGAGCAGAGATAGGGTTGCAAAGACTACAGAGAGAGGATTGCAGACCTAAGGAAGAAGAAGAAAAAAACAACAATGAAAAGAAAAGACAGAATAGAGATGAGGACTCACTGTGATTCACTACCTTAGCGAGATTGAGCAAATTTCTCCCAAAAACAGAGGAGATTGGGGCAGATCTGATTTTTCATTTTTGCCCAAAATTCTTCATAAATTGCATCGTCGCTTATGAGTCATTAGTGCAATCTCATCTCAAATAGCGCCTTAAAGGTAATATAATATGCACTGATAGATAATGCTGACGAATCTCATGGAAATCTTGTTAAAGTTTTAACAGCCTAGCTATAAAGAGGCTGAAAAAGGTCCTCCCTGTTGTAGTAAAAGAATACAAGCAATCCCAAGTATTTTCTTGGTCTGAGGAGATATTCCTAGTTCAGACAGGACCAGGGATGAGGAGATTTCCTTGTTGCGAGGGGCAGGCCCTGTATCTCGATTTGGGACTGTAACTATTTCCACCTATGCTTCATTCATTCCGATCCCTATGCGTTACACTATTCTCATCAACAAAAAATAAAAAATAAATAACCCAATTGCAAGAGCAAGAAAGCTATCAAGAAGTCCTGATCATGAATCTCAATTACCAAATATCATTATATATACTTACTGAAATTTAATGCCTTAGAAGACCATACAGAATAAAAAAAAAGAACCAGCTTCATGATTCAGCGTATAAAGCAAAATCATGATCGACTCACCAAACAAAAAGCTTCCTTTTCAAAAAGAAAGAAAAATTCCTACATCTTGCAGAACAGATCTGCAGCGAAGTTCATCAAATTTACAAATTCCAAAGCTCTAGGTCATCTAATTCAGACCAATTCTTGACTGTTCAAGATATCTTTAGAGCAATAGAAAAACGGACGATCCCCAAATACAAGAAAGCACAAAAAGAAGACGAAATCGAACACTGGAACAAAAAAAAATGATTGACGACTACCATTCCAGAACTGCTATTGATGGTAGAATCCATTCGCCTTCCATTGTAGGCATCTTGGCTACTGAAGTCGTCAATGGAGCAGATAACATCGTCAGAGCCGAAATCTGGATGTTTTGATCCGGAGGAGTTTCGACCGGATGATCCAAAGGCCATGAGCGGATCAAATTGAGAAATCTATTGATCGAGAATATAGCGAATGGAGATTATTAATTGATGGGATGAAAACCAGAAACTAGGGTTTTGTATTTTTTTTCCCCTTCTTGGAGTCTTCAATCAGATTTTCAAAGAGATGGAGAGGAAGGAAGCTGAGGGGAAAGATTATTATCTTTCTCTTGCCATGGCAAAAAATAAATTCCCCTTTGTCAATGTCCTAAGTCTGAACTCTATTCTTTGCAGCGACATCTAACCCAAGAACAATATAAAGAGAGAGAGATGAGAGAGTACCAAATCAAGAGAGAAAGTGGGAGATGAGAACGTCAGGTCGCACTTCGCAGAGAAGCCGCAGAGACGAGGGAAGCCGCGCGCAGAGATGAACACATCTGGCCAGAACGACTCGAGATGAGAAAGCCGCAGAGATTGGGAGAAAGTGCAGGGAGCGGGAGAGGGAAACGGATAGAGAAAGAGGAGCGCGCGTAGAGATTGGGAGAAAGTGCAGGGCGCGGGAGAGGGAAACGTATAGAGAAAGAGGATCGTGCGCGGGAGAGAAGTAAAAAGGGTGATTTTGGCGCCGACTGAATTAGCTTCTGAAATCGACGAATAAGACAGTGGTACTTCAAATAGGCATGTGGTAAAAAATAACCACAGCAGTGACCGAGTCTTTACAGCGCCTAATAGTGTGGCATTTTTGACGTTTTTGACGTAGTGCTTGTTTAAATTGTAGATTTATACTTCTGATACTCATTTTCATTTTTATTTGAGAAGTTATTTATTTTGTATAGGATTCTGATATGTTGTTGAGATTTGTTATTTGATTTTGTTATTTTTTTTTGTTTTTTATTATATTTATATTTTTGAATTAATTTTGTTATTTGATTTGATTCGTATAGATAAAGCCTGATGTATCTAGATGTCAAATAAGTTACTTTGTTTCTCATAAAATTGTTTAATAGTTTGAAATTCTGTTCCAAGCTGCAATTTTGATTGAACCATGTAATCGAATTTATGTGACTTTTTGAATCAAATCTATCAGTGTTTCTAATATACATATGCGATTTATAAAGTTAGTTCAATTTTGTTTAAAAATTATCTGAATTCTATATCGAATTTATCTGAGTTCTTAAGATTTTATCTGATTTCTGAATCAAAGTTATCTGAATTAGAATGAGTAATTATAGATAACTTTTATATAAATTCATATAAATTTGTTCAGAAATAAGATAATTTTGTTCAGAAATCAGATAAACGTGTACAGAATTCAGATAAATTTAGATAAATGTTTGTTTGTTGTTGTTTTTTTAATATTCTGCACAATTTTAAAGATTCTGATGACTTTTGAACTTCGTTGATTTTAGTAAATTCAAAGATGGCGCAACCGGTAATGCTTCTTTGTAAGTATGGCATGTTTACTGCCGTCATTCATTTTAGTCTGGGCATGAGATTTGATGATTTAATTCGTCAAGTTTGCAACAAATGGAAGATGTTGGCAGTAAACATGGTATGTCTGACTTACACATTGCCTGGCCATCCAAAGTGCTTGCTGGACAGCGACTCAGATTTGTTGAGCTTATCAATGTTGGCGTCTTCAATGGGTTTGGGAACAGTGGATGTTTTCGTATCAGAAATGCAGGAATCAGATGATGATGATGAAGAGGAAAACGTTGATGATTTTGTTGAAGATGCCATTCAATTAGTGGGTTATGAGGGCACAGATATTGAGACAGATCTACTGCCGCTGTTCTGCACACACAAGGAGAAGATTTTGCTGTCTTCAGGCTGGTCAAGTGGTATTAGAGAAGTGGGACAGAGGTTTGAGGGCGGTGTTGCAGAGTTTAGAAGTGTTCTGTGTAGATATTCAATGGAAGTTGGGTTTGAGTTTGTATATGTGAAAAATGATAAAGTGAGGGTAACAGCTGAATGTTCTCGCAGTCGTTCGATGGGTTGTAAATGGCGTGTTCATGCTTCGATTGAGAAGTCATCTGGACATTTTTATATCAGGACATTAGATAATGAGCATACGTGTGGTGCGGCAGTCCGAACTTCGAAGAACAGCCGTATGAGATCTGAGACGGTTGCTGATTTAATGATTGATCATATTCGTGAGAGGCCACTCACTAGACCCATTGATGTTGTGCACCACTTTAAGGCGAATTATGGACTTACAATTACATACCATCATGCATGGTGGGGTGTGGAAAGGGCTAGAAATAAGTTGTATGGTGATTCGTCGCTATCTTTTGACCATCTTCGTTGGTACATTAAGGTGGCGGAGGATGTGAATCCAGGAAGCTTTTTTGTGCTAGATTATGACCAGTCAACTATGTGCTTTAAGCGGCTGTTTGTTTCATTCTATGCTTCAATTTCTGGTTTTAATCATGTCCGTCCTTTGTTATTTTTGGATGGAACTTTTTTGAAAGGTAGATACAAGGGAAACTTGTTGGCAGCAACAGGGAAGAATGGAAATCAAGGTATGGCAGTTGTTTTCGATTCTTTTATTTCTGAGATTATTTTTATTAATGATTACCATTTACTGTTTTATATTTATTTCTTGGAGTATAAAACTTTATTTTTTTATAACACAGGTTTATTTCCCCTTGCTTTCGCTGTGGTGGACTCAGAGACGGAGGACAATTGGAAGTGGTTTTTGCAGAATTTAAAGAAAGTTTTGGTTTCGGATCGCACTATTACTTTTATTTCCGATAGAAATCCAGGTCTGATAGAGGGTGTTTCAAGTGTTTTCCACTATGCTCATCATGCTTTTTGCCTACAACACTTGAAGGCAAATTTGAGAGACAAACTGTCAGGTGGATACACTAACGAATTTAGAGAGAGAATGGTTATGATGCTTCGGGAATGTGCATATGCCCCGACCATAGCTGCATTCCATGCCAAGTTGCAGGCGTTGAGGCATCAAGGTGGTAGCAACGTAGACAGATTTCTTTCTGGATTGCCTCATGAAAGATGGAGCAATGCCTACTTTAAGGGTCAACGGTATGGTGAGATGTGTTCAAATGCAGCTGAATCTTTCAACTCCTGGATTAGAGAAGCTCGTCATCTTCCAATTACAAAGATGGTGGACACAATAAGGGTTCAAATAATGGAGCAGATGGCTACTAGGAAGGAAGTTTCCAGCAGATGGAAGTCAGTCATTTGCCCGGATATGGATAAGAGGTTGGATGCTTTGATCCAGCTAGGACGGACGTGGACTGTCAGGCGTTCCAGTGAAACTGTTTACGATGTTCACTCTTACCCGTCAGTGACTGTCGACATTTTTAATCATATATGTTCCTGTTATCAGTGGCAGATTAATGGATTTCCTTGTGCACATGCTTGTGCTGCGATTCAAAAGAGTGGAAAGGACCTGAATTTTTATGTGGATCATTATTTTCACACTGATTCATATAGGGCTTCATATGATGAGCAGATATTTCCAATTCCAACTGTCGGAATGCCGGAGGCAACAGTTGCTGGAGCTGTTATTCTCCCACCTCTGGTGAAACGCCCAGCCGGCAAGCCCAAAAAAAAGAGGATATTGTCAAGAGGGGAGATGACACGGCAGATAAAATGTGGGCGTTGTGGTCGGTTTGGCAGTCACAATAAGAAGTCTTGCAAGGAGCCTATTATTTGACAAATATTTGAAATATACTTTGACTTTAGTTTCTGTATAATAGTAGTCAATTCTTTAGCATGTATAGAAGATACGATATGAATTGTGATTAGTGAATAAATAGTCAAAGTGACAGACATTTTACTACTGTTTATTGTGTTGTTTATCATATAAGCAATCACTTATATAATTCTTTATCTCATTTAAAATGTGTTTTCAAAAATTGATAATAAAAATGTATTATAAGTGAGATTAAATATGCAGCAGAAGTCATATAAATTGCTTCATATCTCATATAAATTGATTATGAAGTTATAGAATTTATTTCAGAATTCAGATAATTTCTTGTCAACTCAGATAATTACTGTCAGAATTCACCCAATTCGTTTCAGAACTCAGATAAATTTATCTAAAAAACAGATAAATTGCATCTGGACTCAGATAATTTGTTTCAGAACTCAGATAAATTTATCTAAAAAATAGATAAATTCCATCTGGACTCAGATAATGTGTTTCAGAACTCAGATAAATTTATCTAAAAAACAGATAAATTGCATCTGGACTCAGATAATGTGTTTCAGAACTCAGATAAATTTATCTAAAAAACAGATAAATTCCATCTGGACTCAGATAATGTGTTTCAGAACTCAGATAAATTTATCTAAAAAACAGATAAATTCCATCTGGAATCAGATAATTTGTTTCAGAACTCGGATAAATTTATTAGAAACTAAGATAAATTGTTTTTGAACTCAGATAGTTTGTATCAGACCGTAGATAAATTTGTGAAAAAACAGGTAATATTCTGTAAAAATCGTATAAATATGTGAAGAGAATCAACGAAAACTATATCAGGACACATATTTTACAATTCATTCACAATTTAATTCATTCATCGATTCAGAAATTTTGACAATTAAATTGCCAAAGTTGTTTCCCTTACATTCATTGTGCAAAAGTATACATTCACAAGTATGTTGCAGTGGTTCTTTTCATATTACAGAGAAATACATGAATTTGGCTTATGTTTACTGTGACATAACCCTGTTTCAAACCCTATGTCACTGTTCGAAATCATCATCAGCACCTTCTCTCCTTGCATGGAAGTTTTGAATTGACCAGCAGTGATGCATGTCATTGAGGAATTTGGAAACTATCTCTCTTCTCAAATCATCAATGATGTTCTGTTGCAGTTTCGAATCAATTGGTTGTTTGTGAGTAATTTGCTTCATGATGTAGCAAACAATGACGCCGCAATCAACACTGCAAAAGAAGATGATGTTGGTACTTTAAAATGAATTGAATCAGTGTTTATACAAAATGATACTTACGATCCCATTTTCTGTTGTGGGGCGTCTTCCACGCTTATCAACGGAGCTCCATATGGCTGGGTTTCTTCAATATTTACGTAATTGTAGTTCTCCACATATTGTTTCTACAGAAATAAATAAATTGATATAGTCAATGGGTTGGGGTTTATTGTTATGGGCAGTAGTCTGTATTTAATAATTATGTGAATGAGACATGCCAGAATTTGTGCATCTTCAAAGTAATGATCGACTGTTTTAGCTAATCTCGGTTTCAAGGAATTGTAATGTAGCCAATCCCCCTCTTTCTGATCCAGCACCAACAGTGTCCAATGAAATGATTGAGCATTTTTCCTTTTTCCATTTGAATTCATTGGAAAGTGCACGAATCTGTGGTTTGCAGTTCTGCTTGGGGAGATTTGTTTGTGTAAAATCTTTTCTCTCATTTCTGATGTGTTTGCTGTAACGAATTTCTGCATTAATTTTAGTTTAGTAACTGTTTATTATATTGTAAAACAAAGTAAAATGTTACTTTATTAATTAAGATTCATTGTATTTTACCCAGCATAAACTTGATACGAAGATTGATTTTTCTTGGGGCAGCAGGCCTTGCTGTAAGTTGTTGTTGGATTTCTTCCTGTTCTCTGCATAACAAGTCAGCATATCCGTCAATAACCTGTTCAATTTGAAGCAGATAGTGTTAGTTATATTAATTGAATATGACCATTGTTGTTATATTACAAAAATTAAGCAATAGTATGGAAAGTTTATTTGTTTGGATGTTTACATTGCTGGAGAATTATGCTTTGTTGAGGATTGCAATGATGTCCTCGTATGATACAGCAGATATTCCCTCACCTCCCCAGACTAGCGCCCTGCAAATGCAATTGTAGAAAGTGCTTAAGTTGTTGTCATTTTGAATAATTTTTTTTTACAACAAGAGCTGTGTTGCTTAGTTGCATAGGACTGTTACTTACTCATTGCCTTCTGCTTCGTAGATTTGTTTCAGCTTTTCAATGTCGGGCTCAGTCATTTGCTTAGTGACTGTATTTCTGGGGAGTCTAAAGGGTGCAGCTGTTTCAATCATTTTCCTTGTTGCCCTCCTTTTTTTAATTCTTTTTATCATGGAGGATTGTTTCACCTCCTTAACTGGCTTGATTTGTGTGTCAGAGTAGTTGATCTGATTAATCATTCAAACAAATAAATATAGATTAAATAAATTGGAATATATACAAGGTAAGATAAATTCAATGCAACATCAGATAAAATTGATGGAAAGTCAGTTAAATTCACAAATAACAAAGATAAAGTTGATGAGATATGTTACAAGTTCAGTCAGAATTCAGATAAATTTGTTAGAGAGTCAGATAATTTGAAAGAGAGTCATATATTTTGCATACTAAAGGTCAGGTAAGATAGATTTGCAATCCAAAGAATAATCTTCAAAAAAAATATGGAAGTGTAAATAAATTACCTCATCAGCATTCTCTTCAATTTTCTGATCTGCTGCAGACCCCTCCGCTTTTTTCTGTGCGATTGTAGACCCTTTTTGTTCTGAAATTTTGTTCTTTGGAGACTGGAAGATATCATCCAATGTGTTTCCAGCCCACTCCAATCCTTTCTCTGCATAATCAAGTGTCATTTCCTTTAACAGCTGCCGTAATTTCATGTTGTTCGAATCCAGATTTATTATTTTTTTCTTCAGCTCCTTCCCCTCATTTTCTGCCTTTGCTGCTCTTGAGGACTGTATATCTGACACACTCATAGTATGTTTGAGCTGCTCTTTTAAGGAGTTTACCATTCTAGAAGTATCTTCTATAGTTTGATCGGTTTTGACGTCACATGTTTCATGGGAATTCTTCTCAATTGTCAACTGCTCAATCATCAATAGAGCATTGTCTCTTTCTTTAAGCAAGCTTTCTATTTTTTTTTTCCATTTCAAGCCTTTCCTTTTTCAGACTGTTGTTTTCTACTGATGTCCTTTCAAGTTCAATAGCCATCCTTTGAATCTGTTCTTGTAAATCTTTATTATCCTTGGTCATTTGGTTGGCTAACGAAGTTGCCCTGTCACGCTCTTCAGTTAGATTTTGTAGTTTGTTGTTTTTGATTGAATGTGACGGGTTAGTAGGAGAAGGCCCAATGTCAGCAGCTTCTTGTTCGGTTCCAGTTATTGTTTCAGATGTCACATTGGTTGATGCATTGGTGGCATTTCCAATTATATCAGCTAAAATGTTGGCGACCACCAGATCTGTCTCTAGAGCCATTTGGT
Organism: Litsea cubeba; assembly: GCA_012931725.1. NCBI lineage: Eukaryota > Viridiplantae > Streptophyta > Magnoliopsida > Laurales > Lauraceae > Litsea > Litsea cubeba. The sequence goes on from CM022945.1 coordinate 117,797,076, forward strand.
GATAATCAGCCATCTCCACACCAAATGAGACAAACTGGGTTGCCACACCAGCAGAAGTTGTTTCTTCACTGTTGTTTTGTTCTCTCTGCTCTTCCAATTCAGATATGACCAATGTCTCTATCATCATGTCTGTATCAGACTGTTTGCCTTCATTCATTTTATTATCTGTTTCATTTTCTCCTTTTTCCTGTTGTTGTTCTTCTTCTTCATCTGGTTCCTCTTGCTCCTCTCCTTCATTCTCATTTTCTCCTTCTGCTTCTTCTACTGCTACATGGACTTCTTTCTGGTTTTGATGTTCTTCTTCTTCATGTCCTTCCTCTTGCTCCTCTCCTTCATTGCTTTTTTCTTCTTCTGATACAACTACATGTTGTGATACATTTTTATTTTTTTCTTCTTCACCCTCTTCATTATCTTCTACTATCCTTTCTTCTTGAATTTTTTCTGTTTCTTTTACCTCTTCTTCTCCTTCTATCTGCATTAACCCCCCTTCAGCCCCACTGACACTGCATAACAAAGACAGGAATCGCTGCGATTCAAGCAGTGTGCTCTCTAATGAGTCAGCAAGGACCTGCAGTTTGTAACAGTGTTAGATTGAACATGTCAGATTAAGATATTAGATAAATTTAGATAGTGAAAACGAAGATAACAAATAATTATTTATATAATAGAGTACCTCATTAACCTTTAGTGTATGAAGGGGTTTTTTCCTAAGTGCCATACTCACAGCCCTTAGATTCCACTTTAGTATCCGTGGGAAATGCAAAGACTCATTTGGGCTGACAATTGTTGAATGTTCACACAGCCAATACTGTTACAAAATTAGAAAAGTCATATGTTAATATGTCATTATTTCTAAACTTGAATTCAAATGTTTTTAGTATGGAGTTGTATATTGTACCGGTAATGCAATAAGGCAGCCAATGACTCTATCAGAACCACGGCTCCTACTGTGTACTGATTCCATTAAAAACTTTGATATTTCTTCTGCCCAGGCATAGTTCTTCATATCCATGTACTTTTCAACATAGCCCACGTATGCCCACCCTATTGTGTTGCCATGGGTTGAAAAAAAAAGAACCACAAGGATATACAGGCATATTAGCCTGGCAACATCAGCAATTTCAATATCTGTTGATCCACTCAATGCAAGATGTAGCTGTTCCTTAATCTTTGGAGCTGAAACCCTCGCAGGACCTTGGAATCTCCTAGATATGAATTCAGATCCTTTTCTCTTTGCATATTTCAAATCAAGTGGTTTTGATCCATTTGGTATGCCAAATATGTGTGATATGTCATTTGCAGTGAATGACACATAGGATTTTCCTATTTTGAACTGCCTCCTCTTGCTGTTGTATGTATCGAGGATCAACATAATGTCGCTGTCATACTTTCTGCAAACCTTTTCTGAGAATGTGCCATCCAGAATGCACTCAATTAGGCTCCAGAAAGGTGTCTTTCTCAATTCAGCTTTATGTAATTCTGAGATCAAATTCTTTATGCCATTAACTAATCTGACGACTGAGACCAAGTTAGATCTGAATTGGTAATGGCTTGTATCCTTCTCATCTTTCTTTTTCTTCTTCCCTTGTATGTTCTTCGATGGATTTTCTTCTTGCCTCTTTCTTTTGCTTATTTTTTTTTCTGCATACAGTAAAATTATACAGATAGATACTATCTTTAATCTAAACAAGTGTATTCAAATTCAGAAGAATTACATTTACAGACAGTTACAGTTTATAGAAACTATGTTAAAGTACTAATAAAACATTGAACTGTTCTACTGAAGTCTGTTAAATGTACTATGAACTGGTAAAAAATTGCAATTAATTCGTATATTTATCCTTTTAACACACAATGGCAATATTAAAATCATACACACATAAGTGAAAATGAAACAAATATAGAAATTATCTGAGTTCTTTATCAAATTTTTTCTGAATTAGATGAACAAATATAGATAACTTTTACATAAATTCAGATAAATTTATTAAGAAATCAGATAAATTTGTTCAAAAATGAGATAAAATTATACAGAATTCAGATAACTTTGTGAATAACATGTGTCCATTTTACATTCTGCACACAGTTATAAATACATTACAATCCGTATCAACTCTCATTCGTAACTCAGTTGCATTCTAATTATGTAATATCAGATAAATTCAAAATAAATTCATTTAAGATAAATTCATCCAGAAGTTAGATAGATTCATTTACATGGAAACAGTGAGACAAAATGTATTTGCTACTACGCGATCAAAATTTATTAAAATAACTCTGATAAACTTACTTATATTTGGACTAGTAGCAGTGATTGTGTGACATTTTGGCTGAACATTTCAAAATTTTATAAAAGCATTGAAAACTATGTTTTTTGAAATGACAAGCTCAATTAAAATGATATATACATAAGTTAAAACGAAAAAGATATAGATATTATCCGAGTTATGTATTAAAGTTATCTGATTTGTAATGGTGGTAGATAGATAAAATTATATAAATTTGTTCAGACTTCAGATAATTTTGTTCAAATATCAGATAATTTTTTTCAGAAATTATATAAAATTATTAAGAACTCAGATAAGTTTTTGAAAAACATGTGTGTATTTTACATTATGTATGTAGGTATAAATAGATTATAAATTGTACTAATTTTTATTCGAGACTCAGTTGCATTCCAATTATGGAATTTCAGATAAATCCAACATAAACCCAGCTAAGTTAAATATATTGAGAACTCAGATAGATTTAGTTACATGATATTTCTCAAAACAACTCAGATAAACTTATTTATAGGTAGACAAGTAGGAGTGATTGTGTTACATTTTGGTTAAACATTTCAAAAATTTATAAAGACATTGGGAAAATATGTTTTTCAAAATCACAATCTCAATAAAAATCATATATATATAAGTGAAAACGTAAAAGATGTAGATATTATATGAGTTCTGAATCGAATTTATCTGATTTGTAATGAAGAAATGTAGATAAAATTATATAAATCTAGATAAATTTGATCAGAAATCAGATAATTTTGTTCAAATAACAGATAACTTTGTTCAAAACTTAGATAAAATTGTGAAGAAATCAGATAAATTTTTGTAAAGCATGTGTTTATCTTAAATTCTGCTTGTAGATATAAATACATTATAATTCAACTAATTTTGATTCGAAACTCAGTTGCATCCCAATATGGAATATCAGATAAATTCAACATAAATTCAATTAAGATAAATACATCCATAACTCAGATAGATTCAGTCGAATGATATTTCTGAAAAAAAATTGAGATAAAGTTATTTATATTTGGACAAGTAGTAGTGATTGTGTGACATTCGTTTAAGCATATCAGAAATTTACAATAGTATTATTCAAAACTTCATACAGTAAAAGAGATTGAGAGAATTGTTTATTGACCTTCTTCTCCTTCTTTCTTCTGATGCTCTTGTTCTGCAAGAATGGCAGACTTCGTTCTTGCCATTTTCCTGAATAGATTTTTGGATTTAGAAAAATAATGAGAGAAAATGAAGCAAGAACATCGCAAATGTGGTTGAAAAGAAGTATAGGGTTTCGAAACATCGATGATTTCTCCGATTTGAAAAGGACGGAATAATAAACTTACAATAGAAATCGAGTGTTTGTAGTTTTTTTTATCTTGTTTGCAATCACGTTTGCACTGAAATCCGAGACGTCTGCAAGTAGGGTTTGAATCTCGTCTTCTTTGGAGTTCTTCTATCCGAAATGAGTTCGTAGATGCAGAGCATAACAGACAATGAAATGGAAACTATTCAAAAATTTGACCTAAGTGCTTCTTCTTCGCTGTATGAACCATCAATCGCCGAAAATCGCCTTCGTTTTCGTCGGTTTCTCGATTTGGAAGATGAGTCCAAGAGTTGTATCCATATCGGGCGACGTCAGCGTTTGTTTTAAATTAATAAAGCTAGATTTTAGAAAGGGGCAAATTAGTCTTTTCAGGTATGTAAAAGTGTGAGAGGGACCTTTGGCAAGATGGCTTTTTTTTGTGGACTGTTAGCAATAAGTAATATTATGAGGGACCTCCGGCCAAAGCTCCCATCTTTAAACTAGGGCATGAGCTCTTTCATTATTTATTATTTCAAGTAATCAAGTTGGGGGCGGCTCCTATCTTGGATGTGTGCTCTTTCTCCTTTGGTCACTTTAATGAATATTTTGAGCGGGACTGCTTGAGAGAAGAAAGGATCTTATTATCTTCCAAGCCATATCTCTACTCAGTCTGCAACTTTGATATCTCATTACTACCGATCAAGCTCAACCTGCCTATGCCTATGGTATACCCACCTGTAGATTAGAGGAGTGCCTGCCCGCAGGGTCAAAAACCTAGAAACCTGTCCGATCTATCAGGTGGTTACTTAAGTGGGCCAACAGGGGAAATATATGATCGTTACCGCCTGTACTGTGAGAGAGAGCTCGAACAGTGCGTGAGAAGTTCGGACAGTGCGTGAGAGAGAGAGAGAGATATGGAGCGCAGCAATGCGACTGCGGCGGAAGATGCGATTCTAGGGTTTCTTCAATCGAAAGAGGAGATATCGAATTCTGGAGATTTTGCATCGAGCGTAGGAATCGATCACGACGTAATCGTGAATGCCATCAAGAGCCTTCACGGATTCAAGTTCGTCGTTGCCAAGGTGTCTCTCTCCATCTCTACTTCCATTCAAATTCATTTAGGGTTTTTTTGTTCTCCCAATTCTGTTATTCTATCATTACTAGAAACCCCATTAACCCCACCTCGAAAATGATTGATATGGAACCCAAACCCAAACCCAAACCCCAACTTAATCAGTATTTTCTGCAATGGTCATGGAAACGATTTTGTGGGTGTAGGATATCAAGAAGGAGAGATGGGTACTTACAGATGAAGGGAAGTCGTACGTGGCCTCAGGCTCGCCCGAGGTGCAGTTCTTCTTGGCTGTGCCCCCAGAAGGAATCTCTCACGAACAGTTGCAGGTTTGCACGAAATCCCCTCAATCTTCTTTGCCTTAAGCGTTAAGTCCTGAAATTCTACTGCATTTCGGCCATGCTCGGGTTAAGCTAAGCTGGGGTGCTTTTATTTTTATACTGCATCTTGCTTAATTCATGCTTGGTAGCATTAGGTCCTGCCTTAGATTAAACCATGGTTGTGAAACTTGAACTTGTATTTATATTTAGAAAATTCGACAGCAATGAGTCTACTCAATGACTTGGATGAGTCAAGATTCTAATTTTAATATTCAGAAAATAATACATATATATCTATGAGCATGCAGAAGGAAGCTGAATAAGGAAAAAGAAGAGGTTATACTGTGCGTGAAAGTTTCTCTTCTTAATGTGACATTTAATAATACCAAACCTTGAAGAAACTCACACAAGTTACACTTTCTATTGCACAGTCCAAGTCCACTTTTTTACTCTACTTTATAGAGTATTGACTCAGGTGCATTAGGAGTCAACTCTTTAACTTTCCAACCTTGAATTAAATTGAATCACAACCTTGCTAAGATGCACTGTGCTTGATAAAACCATCTGTGCTACATTCTACTTAATTTTCTTATGTCGTTAAATAGCCATCGCAAATGATTCTTGATTAATAGGTCAGTGATTGCTAATCTTGTGCATCAAATTCTTGTGTTTGATGCAGAAACAAGTCAACCCTGCAGTTTACAAAATTGGTCGTTCCCAGGCGACAAAAAATAAATGGGTTGAAATGGGAAAGACGCATGTGTCAAGGAAGGTATAGCAATTTGGATTTTTTAATTTTTATTTTCTACTTTTTTTTCCTCTGTCTGCAGTCGGGGCGCTTTCTCTTCTAGCTCTAGTACGTGTATAAACTCTCTCTCTCTCTCTCTCTCTCTCTCTCTCTCTCTCTCTCCCTGTCTCTGTGTGTGTTTGTGTTGTTTTTTTTTTTTTTTTGGGTGGGGGTGGGGGTGGAGGTGGGGAATTTTTGTGAGATAATGATAGAAATACCCTACTATTGAAACTTTTCCACGTAATGCTACTAAGCCAGTTTTTGGTTTTATCACATTCTTTTCTTTTTTTCATATTATATAACTGCCACAAAATTTCTTTAGTTCTTCTACTTCCATTAATTGTGAAGCTTGGAAATGATAATATCTCCCATAAATGTCTAAATTTAAAAATGTTCGAGTTTCATTTGTTAGCAAACCATTTATGCAAATCACTGTTGGCATTTGAAAACTCTCATTTTGTTATTAATAGCATGTTTGTTAAATTGAAAAATGTTACAGTGTCATTTGTAAGTAAACCATTTATGCAAATCACTGTTGACATTTGAAAACTCTCATTTTGCTAGTAGCAACATGCTTGTTTAATCCCAGAAAATGGATGAAATTGACTGCTCATCTGGGAATAATATTTTGTGTAGGTTATGCTGTAGAAAAAGCATTGACCATTGTTTTACATTCAAAAGCTCAGCTAGTTCCATGTGGGTTTTCAGATTTTTTTGTGCCTTTCTCTAAATGCATTTCCAATGTACCTGTCGTTTTATTTCCTGCCTCATTTTCCATTTTTTTCTTCACTTAGTGAGGGGGGTCTTTTACCTTTGCTGGAGGCCCCTATATATGAATATATGTGTATATGAACAAGTTAGTAGGAGTCTAGTAGATGTGCATTTCCTTATTCATTTTGTGATTAATATTTAATATACATGGTAGCATTAGTTTGCCCAAATGACTACTCCTTTTTTCACCTTCTGTAGGTTGAGCACGTTGAAGACCGAGTGAAGGATTTGCTTCAAAAAGTACATGATGGAAAGGTGCATAATCTGTTGATTGTTAGCAGATTGCTATTTGTTTGTATGAAATTATTATTATTTTGTTTTCAATCAATCGCTTATTAGCTTCAGTGTATAGACTTGTTCATATAAACTTTCAGGAACTACTATTCAAATTGTACAAAAAAATAAAAATAAAAAACACTTACTGCACAGGTTTATAGTTGGTGGTTTTTTACCTTACACTAGCTCTTAGCGGCATAGTTGTCAATTTCGTTTAGGCACCTGTTTTGGTTTGGCCTTGAAACTGTTCAGAAATTTGATGAAACGTTTCAAATTTGCATTTTGGAAAAATATAAACATATAAATATGGAAAAATTTAAAATAACATATAAAGTGTATACATTTAATTTATTCTACTAAATCAATAGTGCAATATGTTATTTCTACGTTACCAACTTTTGGATTTTTGCTCTCTTTCTTCAAACAGTACTAAAGAATTTTTTTTTTTTTTCCCTCATAAAAGGTTATACTTGATCAATTTGACAGTGAGCTCATGTCCTCCTAGAGTGAAATTTGGCTAGGGTTTGGCCAGGGCCTTATTTCCTATTAGAGTGAAATTTGGCCAGGGCCCATTTATGAGTGGGACATTTTTAATAAGTGGGTCTCACTGTGGAGTCCATGAATCTCAGGTGAAGACACGAATCGAAAGGATGTAAAAGAAAATAAAAACGAAAATGTTTGAAAGGGCATTTGGCCCTTTTTGTCCACGCAGAAAAAGAAATAAAACGAGAAGAGGGAAAGAAAGGAGGTAGGGAGAAGGAAGAGGAAGAAGAAGGGTTTGTCATCTCAGGATTTCGAGGATCGTCTTTGCCAAATGTCACTTTTTCTTCACCTACTTTAATGTCATTTAGACATTATTTGACTCGTGGGTTTGGTTTTGGCCAACCCAAGGTGGTTTTATGTTGCATTGTACTTGTTCATAGTGAAAAAAAAAAAGCACCTCTTTGAATTGTCATCATAATATTGATAACTTCTATGTTGTTGTAGGTCATTGACACTAAAGATATTGAGGATTTGAAAAAAAGAAAGCTTATCACTTTACAGTAGGTTCTCTCATCCTTCTTTTTCATCTTCTTTATATAATGCTTGGCTTTGGCTACAGTTGCTGTTTTGCATACTTCACCCTTCTTCTTTGGAAACAGACATTTGTTTATGTTAGTCTACTTGGATTGCCATTTTGTAGTCCTACAACTTGATATGGGCAAATACTCTATAATTTTTATGTACTTGTGTATAATATTTTACACCTTGCTGATGTGAAGGACGTGGAAGGGCTACTCACTCCAGAAGGGTCCCAATTATGCTCCAAAGAGGGTGAAAGCTGCTACTGATTTAACTCGAGAGCATCTGCAGAGGTACTCCTTGTATTCATAAATGATTCATTTACTTTATTTTAGAGGATTATTCTGTTTATAATGAACAGAGCACTTATCACATGGATTCCACTAGCATTAATGGTGATCTAGGATTCCTGAGTAAAGCTATGTATGGATCCTTTTTCCTTATTGTGATTTATTTGTATTCCATTAAAAGAAAGAAACAATACCTCCACAAAGGCACCCCAAAAGAATGGCAAAAAATCCCAAGAGCACATGATACATGCCTCAAAACTAGGTCATAAAAAGGATATGCAGTCTAGATGCTCCTGCTTTTGTTAGAGAAGACACTCCCATCAAGGTTCAATTTAATCTAAATACTACTTTTGGTGGAGGAGATCACTTAGTTAGAGCTACTCACCTACTCACTTTTCCTCCCACAACCTCCATCTGGCACCTGAGGCAAAAGCTCTGCAACGGTCAAATCAGATCTGATTGAAATTGGTCTCCTTCATGGGTATTGATAAAAAAAAAAAGTCAAAGCCAGTAAAAATTGGTGTTTGAACTAGTTAGACCCACCATTAATTGATTTAAAATATTTTTAAAATTATATTCTTTTAGCTCATGATTGAGCCGTGTTAAATTGAATTGTCAAACTGGGGGGTTGAACTAAATTGTCCAATCCACTAGATTGCCCTGACATCTTGTTTTTAAAATATTGGGAAGGTCCAAGGCCCCATTTATCATTGAAATTACGCAACTTAGCTACCTAGAGATACCATTGTAAGCAACTTGTTTTCATGGAATCTGTTGTTTTGTTCTTTCCAAGTAGCCCAATTATTTGCAGAACAGATAGGGTTCCAGATAATCTTGCCTGTCCCTGCTAGGGCCATGCCTCGTCAAGCTATAAGGAAGTAATCAGTCCTATTTAGGAACACCCAGGAGCAATCATACCATGCTTGTTTTGGTTGCCATTTGATTGAGCATATGAGCACCAAAGTAAGTAGAAGGTGAGATGTCGTCTCCTCTGCCTTTAAGCACGTTGGAAATCATTAACAATAATAGTTTACCTTTAACCTTTTTATAGATTATCCATAGTCAGAATCCACTCTTCAAGGGCTATTTATGTGGAGGCTTGTACCATGAACTTGTATAGGCCACACATTTGATAATGGGTGTCTATCAACATTACCTACATCTGAGTAGCTTGAGAACAACAAAAAAATGGGTCTATTTGAAAAGGCATCACTCCTATGGCACGTCCATACTCGTAAGTCCTATCCAGCTCTATAGTAATACACTTAATGAGATAATTGAATGAGACCTTTGAACTGTTCAATTCATTACGAAGATTCCCTGGAAAATGGAGTTCCATGAATTTTCTCCCTCAGATTAGTTGTAGGCTAGCAGTCATCAACTGTCAACTGGTTTTCACTTGGTACTGTAGTTACACAGGCACTGTAGCTTTGACGCTCAACAGGGTGGGGTTCAACAACATTTTTACCCCAACATAGTTGGGACAAGGCTTTGATGATATTTTATTGCCTCCTTGGTAACCCTTAGGTTTAGGATCTTCCTGGATTGGTTTTTCGTAAAATCTCCATACTAAGAACTGGATACAAATCCTGTTGCCTCTCTATAACCTGCTATTTATCAGATCTATGGCTCTTTCAGCCTCAGCTCTGGCTTTGAAGCACAAAAAACCCACATGCCTTAGGTTTCTATGTCCGCGGCTTCTAGGTTCGAATGTATCGAACTCTATCCCAGCTCTACAAGTCTACAACACATTGCCATAAGCTTTGGGCCGCACAAAGGAGGTGATGACATTCTTCCACATGTGTCTGATCTTCTCAGGCAATAGCTTGTGTCAAGTCCTCTCATCTTACCCCATGGCTGATTTTCCATCAAGCCCACTTGAATCTTTGAATCCTTGTACATGGCTCAATTACCATGTTCAACCTATGCGATGTGATTTTGGAACTAAACACCGATAGTGAACTTGTAGGAATCTCTGATTTAACTAAATTATGCTGCCTTGGCTCTGTGTATTTGAACTTATAATTCTATAAAGAGATTCTGTTATTATCAAATGGAAGGTCTCTACTATGGAAGAGGTCTCAAGTTGAGCTAGTTTATGCCTGATTGCCTGTTACTATTAACTGTCCGGGCAGTTGGCTTCCATGAAAATGGTTTTCTTTTCTTTTCTCTCTTTCCTCTTTTCCCCTCAAAATGCCTCTTTTTTTCTTCTAATTATTGGAAATGTCTATGATGAACTTTCAAAGTGTGTCAAAGTATTTGTGATTATCATGGGTAGGTGCACCATAGCGGTCAACCAAAGTGTTATATGTGTGTGAATACCCTCTCCCCGCATCACAGTTATAGCACATCTGACGTGCTTTAACATGCTCCTCTCTTTCTCTACATGTGTTGAGTCTCACAAAATGATATGACCATGTGAGCCCCTTCCCCCCATCCCTCCCAATTATAGAATCATGGCGGGCCCCACAATACCTCTACCTTCTGTTGGTCTAAGTTCAAAGATGTCTATGACGAACCAACATTCTAAATTTGTCTTTTAGGTATTTGTGTTGTGACTAGATCCCTTAACTAACAGTACACAGTGTAAATGTCAACCAAAGCATTATAACTTGGTGTATAAATTGCTCCTTTTCCCTTTTTACAGTTGTAGCACTTCTCACATGCTTTAACGTGCTTCTCTCACCTTCTACATATGGTGGTTGTCGCCAAAATGATATGATCATGTATGCCCAACCTAGCCCAATGATGGAATCATGATGGGCCTCACTCTCTGTGGCGCCCACCATGACTCTTATCATTGGGATGGATGGAGCTCACATGACCATGTATTTTGGTGGGGGCCGACCACATGGAGAGATAAAATTGAGATGTTAAAACATAATGTATAAGTGCTACTACTATAGCAAAGACAATGGTTATGTTGCACATCAGTTAGCACCTTTGACATCGCTGCCTACCATCAATGGAAGGATGGGCATAAATATTATCTGTCAAGGAGCTAGTTTAGAAATATCAGTTAATCAATGACTTCTATAAAACTAGGAAAAAGGCACAGCTATTGGGATGGATTGTGCCCACAGAATCATTTCATTTTGGTGAGGCCCATCGTGTGGGGAGAAGTAGATATAGTTTAACCTAGTATGGTGATGGTGTGGGCCTCACTCTATTTGGTGTCCCACCAAATTGTAGGATCATGTACGTCTGATGTAGTTCAATGATGGAATTATGGTGGGCATCGATTGTCTTTTTATACTAATGGTGGAACATTGTGATTCCATCCATCATTGTGTAGTGGGGGCCACCATGATTCTATCATTGAGATGGACTGGGCCCACATGATCATTCCATTGTGGTGGGTGCACTGTGTGGGAAGACAGAGAGATAAAACTATAAAATTGATGTGTTAAAACACAAAAAAAGGTGCCATAGCTCTAGCAAGAGTTGTTGACTTACTCTAAGAACTTAAGCCGATAGAGAATGGTATAACAATCTATATCAAAGGGCACATGTCAACAACCCCCTGCAGGTGCAAGCTCTGCACGGGAACATACACCACACCCTTGATGGGAGAACACAGGGCACCAAGGCTCAACACTATTTTGGGACGCACCAAGGCTCAACACTATTTTGGGACGCGAACACTCGACCTTCTGCTCTGATGCCATGTTGAAACCCTAGACCTGATTTGATCTATGGTTTTAACTTAGTGTCTCTTAGAAAAAAACCAAAGAAGAAACAAAGGAAAAGGAGAGAGAGGAGTTTGAGGGAGAAACAGAAGAACGATGTAAACCATTAGTGCGGGCAACTGACCATTCTTATATTACTAGATCTCAGTTTCTGCTAATTACAAATAAACCCCTCAAGTTTCTGATATTTACACCAAGGTCCCATCATATTATGAATAAGTCCTATTCTCTAACTTGTAACAAGAGCAAATGTTCATGTTGCAAACTTGTGATGCCTTTGGCTGATGGCCTCTATGCACACTGCGAGTCAAATGAGTTGTGAATATTTTTTAAGTCAAGGGGTTATTTTAGAAGTATCATTTCATTAAGGATTTTCTAAATTCAGAACAAAATTCATAGGTGTTTCTAAATCAATCTCCCAAGACAGAGTTAAACAATCATAAAAATTTTTGGTGGGCTTTCACCCCTGTAAAACAAAATGCATGATTTTTTTTCTAAATCAATCCCCCAAGACAGAGTTAAACAATCATAAAAACTTTTGGTGGGCTTTCACCCTTGTAACTTTCCAGTACATGTCTCCTTTGCTGTTTACCTATTTTAATAGCAGTTACTATTTCAAGGAAAATAAGTTCCAAAAAAAATAAATCATTAAACTAGATGTTTGTCTTATGTTATGAATACCTTGCCGGAATCATCCATGTGTTGTTTGTAATTTGTGAAATTGCTTCATATCCACATTTCCCCACTCTATTCCTTTACCTATACCAATATTCATATTTTCACTTTGCAGATTGTGGCACATGTAGCCTCCAAATGCATAAATAATTTACAGGCATATAATTTAAGAAAGCTTCTTTGATTTCTGAATATTTTGATCCCCACAAGATATGTTCTTGATGAAGTATATATTTTTACTGCCTTCATTTATTTTATATGCACATGCAAAGAGGGTCTGGTACTCTGGTTGCAAATTGGGAATTCATTATTCCCCATCTAGTGCCCTAGTGGTTCAATTATAATGTCAATCATGTTGCAATGCAATTATGGGGCTGAATGCTTAGATACTTGGAAGAAACGAACTTACTAAATTACGTTGCCTTAGGTTTTTGTATTTGAATTCATAATGCTTTGTGGAGATTTTACTATGGAAGACAGGTTGCCAACGGTTGGCATTGTGTTTGTTTGGCACTATCTTTTTCATGGGTTTGAGCGGTGTTTTTTGTAGTTCCTTACTTTTAATGGTCTGGTATGTGCTTTTGGCTGCCTGGAGAATTTTTTTTTATATGATCGTTGACTTTATTTTCCAAGTTTAAAAAGGTCCTTGATGAATGAACATTCTAAACTAATCTTTAACAAATTTATGAATTATGACCAAATCCCTCAACTGACAATAGGCATTGTAACTGTCAAGCAAGTGTTAGAACTTAATATCTCAAATGACTCTCTTTTCTTTTTCTATTTTCATATCTCTTTTCCACAATTTAAAATCTCTCTCTCTCTCTCTCTCTCTCTCTCTCTCTCTCTCTCTCTCTCTCTCTCTCTCTCTCTCTCTCTCTCCATATTGTCTCCCACCTCATTGTAGGATCATGTATGCCCTACCTAGTCCAATGATGGAATCATGGTGGGCCTCACTGGTCTTTATAGACTAATGGTGGAACATCATGATTTCATCACTATGCAGGGGGGCCATCATGATTCTATCATTGGGATGGATTAAGCCCACATGATCATTTTATATTGGTGGGGGCACTATGTGGGGAGGCATAGAGATAAAAGAGACGTTTAAAACACATCCAGATAAGTGCTACAACTCTAGCTAGAGCGAACTTGTAAAACCGTTCGCTGACAGCCACTATGCATACTGTCAGTCAATCAAAAGACAGTCATGAATATTGTTTAGGTCAAGGTGGTGCTTTAAAAATATTAATTCATTAAGGACTTTCTAAGTTCAGAACAGAACTCATGGGTGTTTCTCAGTTAATCCCCTACAGCAGAGTTTGGTTGAAAGACGTGCTTAATTTCATAGAAGTGAAGTAATTATAGGTAAATTGTTTCAAGTAAAGAGTCATAAAAAGAGATGTTTATCATTTGTTGTGAATACCCATAACAATATCATCCTTGTTTTGTTTTTGGAAAATTGGTAGGTTAAGTTGTTGACAGCTGACCCCAACATAGTTGGGACAAGGCTTTGACGATGATGATGAGGTTGGGCTATTGACAAGAGCCCTTTGCACAGTTGGAAGGTGCTCATTGTTACAACCACAAGGTTGTTGGTTTGAGTCATACAAATAAGAGAAGTGTATGTTTTCACTAGGGGGACGTTTGTGTAGAGCTGCAGAAGAGGAAAGACGTGTTCCTCTTCCACAGTAATATGCCAACAAGAGGTAGGTAGTGTTTAGCGCGGAGAAAATGCTATTTTTTAGGTGTTATCTGTGGAAAGCGTATATGCACCATATGTTAGTTACACTTTCGGAAGCGGAAACACTTTTTTGTGGAAACTGCCTTACACAAACGTGCCCTTAGTTTATCTTGTATACACATGGAAATTTATACAGTACAATTCTAGTAGGATATCCACATCATCAGGAGAAAAAGTCAAAAAACTGCTTGGCTAACCATAGCAATCGACTTAAAAGGTCCAAACTTAATGGTTTCAATTTAGGGAGATTGCTTACAGTGACACATGTCAGTTTGATTGCTGTGAAATTTGGGCACATGAGGGGTGATTAATCCAATGGGAATCTTGCATGGAAGTTGTACGGGATTCACAGTTTATGCCTTTAAATCAGGCAGGATTGAAGAAATTTTGCAGAGTAAGAGCATGATTTATTTATTTATTTATTATTTTGTGTGTGTGTGTTGGTTGGGGGGGGGGACTTGGGTAGCACAGAATTTTCAATACATTCCTATGGGCCATATTCCGGACCACGAACCAACAGAAGGGGGATGGACATGTCTCATCGTGGTTCAGTGATGGCCAAATATGAGGCTGGCTGGATGATGATAGCTATAAATTTTGGTTGTCTGAAAGATCTAAATGTGTAAGATTAGGGTAAATAGTCTAACAAAGATTATCACTATGATCAAGAAACCATTTAGTACTTCACGTGGATTAAGTTCCTGAGCGGTGGATTGATCCCAAGTGGGCCCCATGTAAAGCTGATGCGCGCAAGCAATTTATAGCGTGACACACAAGTAACCTACGTAGTGAACTTGTCCTGTGAGTCCACGTATACCATTAAGTTCCCAACAGATCTCTCCTAAGACAACCACTTTCCTCCTTCAAACATCTCCTCTTCCCACGAATCGAGGTATGTCACTATCAAGCTGATGGGTGTGATATAGATTGGAAGTGCAGATGATGTGATTGATGCAAAGCACATACATACAGAGCAAGTTGCACCCCTTGTCTGAATTCTAAAACCTTGTTCACATGTGAATACACAGACATGATGACAATGCCTATGCCAGAAGAGATTAGTTGCTTATCTGTTTATTTATCATAGATAAGTCTTGATATCACTTCCTGGTTATTTTGCTGATAGTTTATCATTTGATTGCTTGGCAAAGCGGTGAGTGGAAGGATTTAGAATTTAAGGAGTATAATTTCAGAGCTCTTGGCCCACCCATGGAAGCTGGCCATTTGCATCCTCTTCTCAAGGTGTGCACTTTTCCGTTCCTATCTTTTGTTATCATTTTAGATCTTATGCATTTGATAAGTAAAGTGCTTTGTTCTCTAATTGCAATTATCAAGTGCTTCATTGCTGGAATCCTAGTACTTTCTGAGACGTGAATCTCAAGCACCCTTTCCACATGGTGCTACTGCATATCTGATTTCTAGAATATCAGTGCATGAGTGGCTTGGGCCTGTCTCACATTGGGCAGGATTTTGGCTGAGCTTTTAGGTCTGGACTGGTCCATGAGTAATTTGTTGACCAATTACTAAATGGGCAGCATGTGTGCCCTTCTATCTTCTATGGCCCAACTAGATAGGCCAATTTGGCCTGGCATTTAAAACAGGTGGACTAAGTGATTTGCAAATTGTTAGGCTCCTAGTTGACTTTAAAGCTAATGTTATGAGTTGGGCCCCAAATAGCAGACATAATAAAACAATATAAAAGGTACGGGCTTCAGCAAGCTTTGGTCTAGACTAAATGGTTGCAACTTTCAACCTTAGGATGCCTAATGGGTAGGCAAACAGCATTAGATGAATGGTCTGCAAGTATTTAAGGCACTGGCAACTGTTGCTTGCCTCATTGACATCGTTTAACTTCTTTTGCATCATCATGTCATGCAGGTACGGGAAATGTTCCGTAGGATCTTCCTTGAAATGGGGTATGATAGTTTATTTATTTTAGCTGATTATTTTTAACCCTTTATAGATTCTATGTTAGTGAATATTGGAGTTGATCATCGGTTGAATTTCTGAAAATGGATGTGCAGCTTCGAGGAGATGCCAACTAATAACTTTGTCGAAAGCAGGTTTGTTTTTTTGTCTTAATTTGCATTGTTGTTTCTATTACAGTGACTCGCATTCAATCAAATTCCAGAATTTGTACTTCCTGAACGTGGTTGAGGGTTGTTTGGCAAAATGATATGTGATAGGAAAATGATTCACATGTGCAAATGATGCACATGTGATTCATTTCCATATGCAATTTAGTCCCATGGAAACACTTTCCATTGTTTGTCACTGTCACATGTGAATCTCAATAGATCCAACCATTCACCATTTTTCTCAAGTTTCTCAAAATCTACAATGAAATAAGACATAACATTTGACCCCTTAACTATTTTTAGCCTTCCAAAAAGGATAAATGGTTTGGATAATGATTCCCTAGCCCACAAAAGTCCAAAGAACCAAATATATCAGTTTGGAGTTTTTTATAATTTTCTCAAAATATATGATAAATCAACTGCTAAAATTTGATCACCCAATTATTTTTAGCATTTTAAAGAGGATGAATGGTTTGGATCATGAAATAGGGGCCCACAAGAACATAAAATTGAAAACAGCAGACTGCCTCATAACCACACGCAAAAGGCGCCATTTTCCATCAAACGGTTCACAGTTTTTCTCAAGTTTCTCAAAACCCATGATGAATCAAAATCTAAATTTTGGTTTCCTAGTTTGTTTAAATTTTTTGTGCATTTTTAAGAGGATTAATGGTTCCGGTCGTGAAAATGAACCCCATAGAAGTCCAAAATGGCAGATTTTTCTATTCTGGACTCTCACAAATATTAAAAACCCTATGAAGAATCAACGGATGAAATTTGAACACGTGGCCCCTTTTTATTTTATAAAGAGTTTGAACTGTTTAGATGTTGATTACAGGGCCAACACAATTTGAAAAATGGAGAAAAACGGACTGCTAGTGGAGAGACATCCATAACATGTGATTCACGTTGGTTCAATCCAACAGTTGTACATATTTTAAGATTTCTTGAAATCCGTAAAGAGTTAAGATCTGAAATTTCACCACCTTGCCCTTTTTGGCCTTCTAAAGAGGATTGACGGTTAAAATTTGACTTGGCCGTGTTTGGCCTTTTAAAGAGTCCGAACGGTTCAGATCTTGATTGAAGGGCCCACATGAATCAAAAAATTGAAAAAAAAAAGGGGATGGGGCGTTGATGAGGAGGAATTACAGAAGCAGCGCCTTTTTTTGCCAGTTTTCACATCTCCTGCTGTTCTCTTTCACATCTATTTAGGTGTGAAATTTTGGGGCTAAACAACCACATCATTTTCACACCCTTTTCACACCAACACCAAATTTATGCATGTGATGCATAAATGAGTGGAACCAAACATAACCAATGCATAACCATTACACACCTCCTCATTTACATATCATTTTCACACCAACCAAACAACCCCTAATGTTGTTTAAGTTTTTGTTTGCAGCTTTTGGAATTTTGACGCCCTGTTCCAGCCACAGCAACACCCTGCTCGTGATTCACATGATACCTTCTTTCTAAAAGGTTATCTAGTACCAGCAAACAGTCTACTCAAGAATTGATTGTTTTCGCATCCTTCAATAGATTAATCATATGAAAACCATACTTGCAGTTCCTTCCACTACAAGGCAGCTGCCTGAAGATTATGTTGAGAGGGTAAAGCGAGTTCATGAATCTGGTGGTTATGGTTCCAAAGGGTATGGCATTTTGTACTCTTGTTTCGGCCTATTGTTGAAGTTACTCATATGCCCTTCTATCTGTAGGTATGGATATGATTGGAAAAGAGAGGAAGCAGATAAAAATTTGCTACGGACCCACACAACTGCAGTTTCCTCAAGGTTGCTTTACTTGCTTGCACAGGTACTGACAGCAATGAAGTCTCTATTTGACTTGGTTCTCTGCATACTTTTCAGGCAAATTGCCATTTTCTTCTTTAGGCGGCAAACATTTCTCTCTCACTTATGCCTACTGAAAGGAAAACAAAATTGGCCTTTTTTTTATGGTGCCATGACAGACCACATAGAAAGCGTCCCTGATAAATATATGCTGTGATTAGTGTGTATCACAAACATTGTGATCATTTGACAAGAACTTGTAGCTTAGTTAGAACATAGAAAGTGCTTCCGCAAGGTTGAGGACTCGAGGCATGTTCCTTTATAAAAAAAAAAAAAAAAAAGAAGCCATTTATGCATCTTGTCTTCATTATCTGTTTCTTTATTCTTCCACAATGTCAAAGTTTGTGTGTTGCGATCAGTTCTTTATGTTACGGAGGCTCCCCTGTCTTTTATGCTGTATTTCTTTTTCACTTGATTGATAGTTTTTATTGATTGTAAATGAGAGCTGGGATATTGACAATTCCACTTGGTTCAGTGTTTTTTTTAAGCATGACATAAAGATTTAATGCACTTCTTTCCTCAGAAGTTTGAGGTGTCTTCATTCTTATAGACCTTTTTTTTCTTCTTCTTCTTCTTTTGCTTAACTATTAATTTTATGCTCAGAAACCTTTTGCTCCAAAAAGGTATTTCTCTATAGATCGCGTGTTTCGAAATGAAGCAGTTGATCGGACGCATCTTGCAGAGTTCCACCAAATTGAAGGTACCTATCCAATAGTAAAAACTTTTCTATTCTCAAATGAAGTTGGTGTTCGTGGACATGACTGATTTTTCCTAGATCAAGTAGGGAGTCAAGTCAAGCATGATTACTTCTCTGCTTGTCTCACATAATGAACCTATTTCAATTCTTCTGTTCATGGTCTCAGGTCTTGTCTGTGATCGAGGGCTTAAACTTGGTGATCTGATTGGAGTCTTGAGCGATTTCTTTGAACGCCTGGGTAAGAAGTTACTTTAATAAAACATTACTTGGTTTAAGCCTTGCGTCAACCATATCTTGCCCAACATTACTCTAGGAAAAAATGTGTTTAATTTGTGTTTGACTTGGTGGATTTGATGCATGGTAAACTTGCTCTAGCCCAAGTAAAATTAGTTATGAGCGTTCACTGAGAATATTTGTTACGTGTCCTTTATTATTGGTATTTGTCATCTGTTTTTAAATCTTATTTGGAAAGATCCTCAATATGTTTGTGTTCCATCTCCTGCATTGTCTAGGAATGTCAAAGCTGCAATTCAAACCTGCTTACAATCCGTACACAGAGCCTAGCATGGAAATTTTCAGGTATGTAATCATGCTCGCTGATTAGAAATATTATAGCAAGAGTCTTCTGCTTATGTCTTATGATGTAATGGTGTTCCTCTTGCTTTGGAATATCTTTTCCCCAGTCTCCAGATTAATTGCTTCATAAAATGAATCTTATTCACATTTGTTACTTTCTGCCTCCAAATCCAATGCATATTCATAGTTCTGCATCTTCCAATACTTAAATCCTCTATGTCCTCTATCTATCAGCTACCATGAGGGTTTCAAGAAATGGGTGGAGGTGGGGAACTCTGGTATGTTTAGGCCTGAAATGTTGCTTTCGATGGGGCTACCTGAAGATGTTTCTGTAATTGCATGGGGCCTTTCTCTTGAAAGGTTAGAACATCTCTCTCTCTCTCTCTCTCTCTCTCTCTCTCTCTCTCTCTCTCTCTCTCTCATATATATATATATAAATATAAATACACGCACTAATTAAATTAACATGTCTGCTGGAAGAGCTAAGATGACTCAGTCCAGGGCATTGTCAAGGTAGGCGTCCAATGTCCAGGCAACATTAGTTGATGGATCTGCACACAAAAGATCATGTACTTTTATGTTGGTTAAATGGATTCAATTATATTGAAATGTTGGTGGTCAGGCGAAATCTGTGCAGTGAAGTGTATGGCTGATGCCACAAACTATTGGATCTCAATGTCACCCTATCTTAGGTGACAAGCCAAATATCACCAGTATACATGTGAATTTTTTTAATGGGGTTGTATACATGTGATATTTGGCATTGAACCATGGCTTAAGTTGTGATCAACTCCCACAACTATATTGGAATGTGAGGCCTCATGGCATATCTCAAATCAATGGTCACAGGGGCATATCTCAAATCGAATGTGAGGCCTCTGATCATGAGGAGGTTGACATCTATTGACTTGGCATGAGAAATTGGCCCCTATTGTCAGTAGCTCGTCCTATCTTTGAAAAATCAGTCCTCATATTTGTGGATTGATTCATAGGGGGACTCTGTCATTTGAATTTGAAATGTGATGTTTTATCCCAAACGCAAACCACATATTATCATCATCATCATACCCTTGTCCCAACTATGTCGGGGTCGGCTAAACGAAAGAGAGTTTGGTTGGGATGGAAAGGTGTCATCATGAAATTTTCAATTTAAGGTAAAATTTTCTCCTGAATGAGCACACATCACCAAAGGCGGGACCCCTCTAAATTTCACCGGGTCCAATGTGATGAATGGCACCAATACGGAGCACGCAAGAGCGCTGGAGATTGTCCTTAAATTTAAGGTCCCGGAAGATTAATTAAAATTTTAGCTGGTTCACTCATTTTTCTTTGGATTACGAAAGTACACTGACATGGATTTATTCTTGTTTTACTTGTGCTAGACCCACCATGATATTGTATGGAATTGACAACATCCGAGATCTTTTTGGACCCAAGGTATGTACTTGGATTTGTATCTTCCCTCCTGCTGATAAACATGATTTTTAACTTAATCAGGGCAACCCTTGCCTGCATTTTACCACTCCAAAAAAATAGAAAGAGAGACTTGGATGCATTGACTGACCATGGTGCTATTTGTCAGCTTGCTTAGATTTGCTTTGGAAGTTGCAAAATGGTGGGTTAGGTTAGGTTAGGTGATAAAAGATTCTAATGTCCTTTTGTTTGTGCAGGTGGACCTCACTCTCATTAAGACTAACCCGATCTGTCGTCTTGGAATTCAGTAGGAGGGGCCCTTCAATGTGCGCATCCTGCAAATGGCTTGTTCTTTGAGCCATCTTGTCTCCTGGCAATGTCTTGGCGGGAATTGTTGTGCAAATGATTCTTAGTGAGTTTAATAGACAGGATATTGATTATGTCACAAACGAATGTGATTGATTCCCAAAGGTGTGGGAAGAGTTTTGTCAATTTTTATTACCTGATCTACATAGGAAGGGGGGGCTTTGTTGATTACTTTTTTTTTTTTGCCAAATGCAAGACAATGCACGCTGCAGCCTTTGTTTTGTCTTTTTTTTTTTTTTCAATTGGTCGAAGAATTTTATTGCGAAAGGAAATTTCCAAATCATCGTTTGGTCACCAGACACCAGCCACAGCACAAAGCGTTATTTTTGTATGCATCGGTTGAAGTGAGCCTTATGTGACGTGGGTGGAATGGGACTGAATTTCCTTTCCCTTTGAAATTCAACCTTATGCCCTTGCCCAATTCTTCATGCAACCTCTTAATGGTGGATCTCTTCCAAAGATTGAATCAATCTGATTGGTCTTGTTGACCACAGGGTTTTTGTCCTCGTACTTGACCCGTTGTTCTTTTGTGCCTTTGATGAAGGTCACATCGATCTGCAAGTGTTCATTAATGATTATGTTTGCCCTTTTAAGTTGTCACTGCCAAAACAAGCCCCACCAAAGAAAGCTCAATTAGAGTAGCTAGTTTAAAGAATTTGCTGCGAGGCGACTCATGTACTTGATATCCCATACATTTCAGTCGCCTTGGGTCCAAACCTATGGTGAGTAAAAAAGATGAATGATTGATTACAGGTCACCAAAAGTAAATCACCATTTTCTGATGGGCTCCTGCGATGCAGGAAATTATATTTTCAAATTTAATTTCCAAGACAAACGAAAAAAATACTCAGCACACAAATAATAGAAAGAAGATTCTCAATGAGTGAAGAACTGTGTAATTGTTATTCAGAACTGATTATATAAAAGAGTAAACAATAGCACCTATTTATAGGTGAATACAAAACTTCTTCTTCCAAACAAAAGCTTCAACTGAAACCTACTTTAACGCCATCAAGTGACTAACCACTAATTGCATAAAAGTGCCTACAAATCTGCTATACAGACTTATTCAAAACAAGACTAAGTCAACAAAATAGTTTGAGTTTAAACAATTCCAACAGCCTCCCTTAAACTCAAACTTTCAGAGCTACACATGCCCACCTTCTGCTTCAATCTGTAGAAAGTTTCAGCTTTCAATGATTTTGTGAGAATGTCGGCAATCTGATCTTCAGACTTGCAAAATTCAATTGCAATTTCATCTTCTTTAACAAGATCACGGATGTAATGAAATTTGATGTCGATATGCTTGCTTCTCCCATGAAACACCGGATTCTTTGTGAGAGAAATAGCCGACTTGTTGTCACAGTAAATCTTCGTAGGAAGTTGCTGCTCTTGTCTCAGCTCATCACAGTCGCCGCAGCCAAACAGCTTGACATGCAGCAGATGCAACTGCCATATATTCTGCTTCAGCAGTTGAAAGTGCAACTACTTGTTGTTTCTTTGAAGACCAAGAAATTGCTCCTGAACCCATGTGGAACACAAAACCAGAAGTGCTTTTTCTATCATTCACATCTCCTCAATCACTGTCTATGTACCCAACAAGATCACAATTGTTAACAGATGTATAAAAGATACCATGACTTTGAGTACCTTTTATGTAGCGCAAAATTCGTTTCGCAATTTGCAAGTGAACTTGACTCGGTGTCTCCATAAACCGGCTAATAAAACCAACTCCAAACGTAATGTCAGGTCTAGTAGAAGTCAAATAACGTAGACTAACTACTAAACTTCGAAAATAAGTTGGGTTGACAAGCTCACCATTTCCGACTGTATCCATATGCAATCTTGTTTCAACAGGAGTTTTGATAGGATTACATGACTCCATCTTGAACCGCTTCAAGATATCTGCCGCATATTTCTTCTGTGAGAAATATCCCATCCCCTGTCTGCTCAATCTCAAGGCCAAGAAAGTAAGACATCAGTCCCATGTCAGTCATTTCAAGTGCTATTCATAGCCTTCCTGAATTCATCAAACAAGCTGGGACTAATTCCAGTAAATATCATATCATCTACGTATAAACATACAATAAGCATATCTCCTTTTGCATTTGATTTGATATATAATGTAGGTTCATAAGGACACTGGAAAAAACCATTTTCCTGGAAATATGAGTCTATACGTGTGTACCATGCCCGCGGAGCCTGTTTTAACCCATACATGGCTTTCTTCAACCTGTGAACCTTATCTTCATCGCCTTTCTTCACATAACCAGCTGGTTGATCAATGAAAACCTCTTCATTAAGGAATCCGTCCAGAAACGCAGATTTGACGTCCATCTGATGTATCTTCCATTTCTCTTGGGCAGCTAAGGCAATCACCAGACGTATTGTAACCATGCGAGCTGCCGGTGCAAAAACTTCATAGTCAATACCTGGCTTTTGTTTGTAGCCTTTCACGACCAACCGAGCCTTCAGCTTGTCCACCTGACCATCAGATTTGTACTTTGTTTTATACACCCATTTGACGCCAATCGTTTTCTTTCCTTCAGGAAGAGAAGTCAGCTCCCAGGTATCATTCTTTTCTATGGATTGAATTTCAGCATCCATAGCCTGCAACCATTCATCATGTTGTGCTGCTTCTGCAAAAGAGAGAGGGTCACAATCTGCAAACAAAGCGAAATTTACAAGTTCCTCGTCAGTTACATCATTATCATTTCATCTGGATACACCACTGATCAAAAAAATTTCCGCTAAACTTCGGAAGCTGAGGTTGAATTGTTCCGTTCATGTTTATGACCTGCTTACAGGCAATCTAAGTGAACTACTTAGAAAAACAAGAACTCTGGAAAATTTGGCTATGATACCAAATGCAGGAAATTATATTTTCAAATTTAATTTCCAAGACAAACAAAAAAAAATACTCAGCAGACAAATAATAGAAAGAAGATTCTCAATGAGTGAAGAACTCTGTAATTGTTATTCAGAACTGATTATATAAAACAGTAAACAATAGCACCTATTTATAGGTGAATACAAAACAACTTCTTCCTAAAAAAGCTTCAACTGAAACCTACTTTAACGCCACCAAGTGACTGACCACTAATTGCATAACAGTGCCTGCAAATCTGCTATACAGACTTATTCAAAACAAGACAAAGTCAACAAAATAGTTTGAGTTTAAACAATTCCAACATGCGAGTGCGTTAGTGTTATGACATCTCTACCTTAGTGAAATTTTTGGAGAGGATGGAGTTAGGGATGTAAACGGGTTGGTTTCATACATGTCTACGGTAGAGTTGGAACCCTCAATGAAAGGGGATCTATGGTAGAGCTGGAACCGTTAATGAAAGGGTGCAACTAGAACTGGTGATGTATACAGGTCGGTTTCGTTCTGTGTCTAGTGGACCCAGAGCTGGAACAGGGTGCAACAGAACCGGTGCTGTTTATGGGACAGGTCCAGGTCTGAGTCTAGATAGATATGGAGGGATTTTCGAAAATTGAGGTAATATATCAGGTCCACGGGTCGGAACCAAAGTAAAACTAGATCCTGACCCAAATCTGATTTTTAGCGGGTTGGAATCTCTGAGTAATCATAGAATCTAGATCCATTTACATTCCTTGATAAAGTTGATGTTTATAGATGTAAAAATGGGACCAACAACCAAAGCATTTGTTCACTAGCGTACTATTCTGCACGGCTGCTTGTGCTTTTGATCCATCTTATGTTGTGGAGTCCAATCACTTGTCAAAAGAGTGAAACTATGCAAAAGAGTGAAACAACATAGTGGAGTCTGCCTGTCAAAATAAATGCCGAATGAGAACTGATTCAACTGTATGAATGATCATTAGATAAAAAACATGTGATTGGTGGATGTGAAAGTCTCAATGGACCGAAATTTCAGGCCAGAAAAATGGCCTGAAACTTTGGTCCCTGTAGCATTACTCTTGTTGATGGGTATGGTTGATGAGGCTTGGAGGTTGTCTCCATTCTATAGGTGTGGTCTGGTTCTTTGGATGCTTGTTCTGTTTTCCATATTATGGTATGTGTGGAAAGAGAGGAATGCTAGAGTTTTCAGGGGATTTGTGACGTATGTGGTGCCCTTTATGTTTGCAGATAACCAAATGGGCTTCTACTAGGGGGGTATTTGACAATCTTAGTGTTGATGGTATCTGGCATAATTGAGATGCCTCCTCGTATCATGAGATATCTAAGGAGAGTAAAGTGGTATCTTGGGCTCCACCTCATTTAGGAAAGTTGAAGCTTAATGTTGAAGGAGTCGCTAGGGGAAGCTGTGGCTGGCGGGAGTAGGTAGGGGGTGCTTAGCAACAGTCAAGGTGTTATTTTGGTTTTCTAAGGGTGCGCTTGTACGATGAGAGGAATCCAAGGTAGAGAGGAGCACTGTTCTGATTTTCCATGCAGCCACTTATTTCAATTGTTTGGTGCAATGTTTTTTCCTCATGAAAAATGTTAAAAAAAAAGAAAAGAAATGTTTTTCTTTGATGAAAAGGATTTTGATTTCCTATGTGAGGGGTAGCAATGCGAGACTCCTCTATATCATGGAAACGGAAATCAGCAGAGAACAAAATCCTCTCACTACACAAACACGCCCTAAGAATGTGGGTTGTATCGAGTCTAATGAGGCAGAGGCAATGGCTATTTTAAAAGGCTTCACATCTTTGATTCATCGTCTCTTCAAGCTAATTTGATGGTGGAAAGTGAATTTGAATCAGTATTTTAAAACCCAAACTCAGCCCTGACTCGATCATGGTGGGTCAAGTTGAGTTGGGTACAACTTGGTTGTGTCGGGTTGAGTCTCAAGTGGAAGCCTGAGTTAAATGCTTAGAGAATCCACTCTCTTTTTGTGGATATGCCATAGAAAAGCACCTAGCAGTTGCCAAAGAGAGGACCTGGCATTATTGACGAGACTAGAAAGCAGAATCCAGTTGTTGATATTAATGCACGTGTGCATTGAGTCTGGATCCTTTGATGCTTTGACAATTGACCTACAAAATTCTTTTATTGAAGGTGTGAAATTCCACATTGGGGCCCGTGTATTTTGTGCCTCTCAAAATGACCGACCTCCCATTTTATCATAAATCCCCAAATTTTACTTCGGCAGACCAACTCCGACAAAGTATCTGGGGATATACAATAAACTGGGAGGGCATTCACTTTGAGCGGCCAAGATTTACAATAGGTGGGCCCGACTGTAGGGTTCCACTCATTTAACTCGGGATTTCTTTAAGTTGAAGCAAGAGGATCCGGACTCATATGCACTACATTTCTTGGAGTCTCAACTCACTACCACTCATTTATTACTTTCAACTGTTTCTTTTCTCATTTCAATTCTCCTTTAAAATCTGCTTCTTCTTTACTCCTCCATATGATCCTCGCAGAAAAAGAAAATGATATATCACAGGACTTGACCGAATCATAATGTTATCAAAAATCATTATTTATAATCATAAAGCAAAAAAGAAAAAAAAGAAAAGAAAAGAAGAGGAAGAAAGGAAAAGCAAATTCAATCCTGTCATTATCTTTCTGAAACAGCACTCTATCTAGATTCAAGAAGGAAAACATAAACAGATTAAAACATACAACATGTATAATAATAGTTAGAATAACAAAATAATCATTTGCCTCCAAAACTTTTGAAAGTGAGAGTGTCTTATAAGCTATGACAAGAAGAAATCTATTTTGCCTAGCATACTACACTAAAATGGAGGCTCAAAGGCTCATTTGGATGTACTATAACCTATAGGCAGTTGGACATTTCACATAATAGATGGTTATCCATTTTTTAATGTTTTGAGGAAGTGTACAGGTTAGAAACTATGTTAGGCTTTCTTCTGCCTATTCCGATTGAGAAGTTTGAACAATTAGCATCCAATATTGTCGTTAATGGGATTCCGATGCACAAACCCGGTGAAAAATAGTAACCATTAACACTATCCATCCGCATTCAAATGGAAGTCCCTTCCCAAGCTTCTGTATTCCACATCTCATTTTCCACCACAACCAAATGGCATTATACTTCGTATCTTTTAGATCCTCTTATAATGCCAGCAAAGAACCGCAGGCAATTAAAAAAACCCTGCATATCCAATGCATCCCCAACCCATTCAAACTCAATTCTACCATCCAATATCTGACGAATTGTCTAACTCAACTCCATCTGCGTCTCTATCCACTACCCCCTTCCTCATCAATTGCGCCTTCTCAGACATCTGCTGCAAATCTGTGCACCGATTTTTCATTGAATAATCTGAACTCTCCTCTCTTCAATGGGCTCTCAGCCTTCTGTTCGAGCTCCATGAACCCTTCTCTGCCATCTTCATCATTCCCTTAACTGCCATTAAGATATCACACCCGAATTGGACGAGGCCTTTCGTTGCCACCACTGCTAATCCTACAATTGCCGTCAAATCCTTATTTTGACCTCTGATCCCTGGGAAACCCAAATCCAGAGATGGGTTTTTGTTAATGACGTTCTAGGTTCACAGGAATCACCGCAAGGATTAGCAGCAGTTAGTTCAACTATTTTGTCTTCCCATTGCCCCATACTGCTTACATCTGTGAACGTCGGACTTGCAGGAGACCTCAGGAACAACAACGGGGAAATAGAAGGGAAAAGAAACAATGTGATGAAGAAGAAGAAAACTAGTTTTTTGTTTCCCACCAAGTTACCATTTCCGTGCGAAATGCTGTCCGCAAAAGTGAAGCAGCAGCTTCCTAACCTGAAGTCCCTGGAGGTTGGCTTGCGAGAAAAGTGAAAATTGACGTTTGCTTAATAAAAAGTGTTTTTTAAATGTTAATGACCAAACACAATTTTAATAGCTTTTCAACTTTTCATAAGCATAAGGTCAAAAAAGTTCTTTGAGAAAGTACAACCAAACGCACCCTAGTGATTCCAACTCTATTGCAAAGAAATTAAGTTCTTACAATCCTTGTTTTAAGTGAAGTTTCAGCTAGTGGGGAGGATGGCTAATGGTTTTGTGGATGCTTTGGCCAACAAGGTGCATTAATTTTCTCATTTGCTTGCTTTCACAATGAAAAAAAAACAATGTAGTTAGTAGTTTCTTTTGTTTTGGTGTAATTCTTTTATACCGTTGTGTTCTCCTTATCTCCAAGATGGGGTATTTTGGATGGATGTAAATCTTTCTCCTCTTTGATTAATTTTCTGTTACCGGTATAAAAAAAAGGGATTATTGACAACTGGCAAGCCACGGTTGACAGTATACACTAGAATATGAGTTGGCATCTCAATAACAGAAAGATTAGAGGTTGGAAAACTACCTTCATAGCTCATCTTCCGCGGACTCAGTAGTTTAAATAGTTGTGTCCTTATTTTTTTTTTAATGAGAACCCAATGATATCTTCTTTGGACCTATTCACATCATATTGCACTAGCTTGCCGCTCACAGATGAGAAGTATAATGTTGGGTAAACTTTAACATAAAAAATATCATTTGGATATCATTTGCAGTGGCATCCTATGCAATGATCAAAAGAGTAAATCAAGTTAGAAGCAAAGTAAATAACAAAAATATAGAAAAGTCTCAAAAATATATTGAAAATGCAATACAGAACAGACAGGTGATTCCAAAGCAAACTAAGGCTTGCCTTGTTGGCCCACCTAGATGCATGTCAATCACATTAGGAGGGGATATGGGATGGCAAAGTATATATCAAACTTAGGTGTGCGCAAAAAACTGGGAACCATGTGATCATTCTAACCCTTAGTTGAAGGGTCTCAGTCGTATAGAATTTGGATTGGTCAAATGGGGTGAGCGCTAATTCGTATGTGGTTTGGAAGCTCATTAGTGTGAATGTGTGTAGGACTGATATTTTTTTTTTTTTTTTTTTTTTTTTGGGGGGGGGGGGGGGGGGGGGGTTTGGCATGTGGGACCCCATAGACTGGAAGTTAGGTAAAAGTGGGTCATGAAAACCTAAGAAGTAAGAAAAGCTACTAAAACAACTAAGCCATTGGATACATTGATGTTCTCCTCAGTCCACACAAATCAACAAGCTATATTGGGTACACAGTGCTGGTCTTTTTGCAGAGAGACAGCTCTCATGCTTTCATTATTATTCAGGATTACCTCAATTATATACAGTGAACACACATCATTACCTTCTTAAAACTTCTATCCGAGAGAAAATGGTAATAGAATGTTCCTTGATGTAATACTTCTCTGCAACTGAAAATAGTATGCTATTTTTGTTTTCCTTCTTAAAACGAAACATCAAACAAGATTAATAGAAACCAACAACATGACCAGAATGAAACAAACACAGAACACCAATTAGGCTCAGCATTGGAAGGTAACATATGAAAAAAAACAAGCTCAACAATCTAGAATATTCAATAATAATCTGGGATACAATGGCCTGTTTATTTGCACTTGAGTGGAGTGAAAGTGGAGTGGAATTGGTGCCAACATTAGGAAATTAATGTATTGGGATGGCTCTGAGGAGACAAGAGGAGTAAACATGTCGGCTGATGTGGATTCCTATTTTATTCCACTTCACTCTACTCAGAGTTGCTCCCACAATATATAATAAAATGCCTTTTTACTCCATCCTATTCATTTAAAACTTTTTTTTTCCTTTACACCAACCATCCAAAACTTTATTTCAACTCACTCATCTTTAACTTTATGCATAGTGTGACACTTATCCACTCTTTTGCAAACAAACATGAGGCTAAAGGAAAATTGTTAAATAGAATTGCAAATGGAAATAGTGGAGAAAGACAAAATAAACAAAAGCAACTCTCTGTTTGCATCTGGACATTATACTTAAATGCAAACAAATAAACAAAAGCATCTCTCTGTTTGCATTTGGACATAATACTTAAAACGCTCTAAATGGCCGTTCCAAGTGAAGTGTAGCTTTTCTTCACCGTAATAGTTCCTTGTGGAGGGAATAGGAAAAAGGGGGGGGGGGGGGGGGGGGGGGGGGGGGGGGTGTTTGTTTGCAATCCACAGAGGAGGTGCTGAGGGAGGATGAAATCTGTCTGCAAAAAGTTGTTGGACCTTCCGATCCTCGACATTAAAAACACCCGAATCACAACATCCGCGTGGACTGTGAAAATATAGTTACGGGCAGTTGTCTCCAAAATATATGCGATTTCCTTTGAAGCCTGGGAATTCGCTTGCCATAACAATTATGGAAGAATTATACCCCATAAACACTATCCTATCCCCCAAGCTTTTCACCTTAGTCAATTTTTTATCGGGCGGCCCCTCACCCACCGGGGCAGGGGCCTTGTAAATGTCAAAATTGGTGATATGCGTGGACGAGTGTCATCAATATACCCTTCATCTCTAATAATCACAAACATGCTATCAGAGACTGTTTGGTACCAAGTAGGAAGGGCCATGGTGATGGGGTCCAAGCCTTGAGTGAGCTTTTCAAAGCAGGGGGGATTGTCCTTGAGTAAGAAACACCCAAGGTCGCATTCGACAGGAAATGTACATGCGTTTTTCTGACTTTAGGTACTGGGAGGTCCGACTTTAGGTACTAGGAGGGAAATAAATGGACTTGATACAACATCCTCAACACAAAGAGATTTATGAGTATCTGGAAACTTTATATGTAAAGATGCAGGAAGCAGGCTATGTACCTAATACAACATCATTTCTTCATGATGTTGATCAAGAAGAGAATGAAACAGTTCTCGTGTCCACAGTGAGAGCTTGTTGTTGCATTTGGGATCATGAATACAGTTCAAGGGACAACAATCTAGATCATCAAGAACCTAAGAGTCTATGGAGATTGTCATACTGCAATCAAATTTATTTCCAAGATTGTCAGTCGACAGATTGTTGTGAGAGATTCAAATTGTTTTCTTCATTTCAAAGACGGGCTCTGCTCTTGTGGGACTATTGGTGAGATTAATGAAGAAAAAAAATATGGTACAAACCCATTGGGCTAGGTTTCCAGGTAATTGTGTTGTCCTCATTTTGATGGTTGTGGGCAGATTGCTCTACTTCCCGGCCAATTTTTATTATGCAAGATTGTCAATTGAGAGACTGTTTTGAGGATTCAAATAATTCCATAAATTCAAGGACTGGTTCTGCTTATGTTGGGCTTATTAGTGATATCACTTCATAAGGAATTTTGAAAACCAATTCTGACTCTTATGGTACAAATCGATTGAGCTGGGTTCAACAGCTGTGCAGTCTTCACATGTTGCTTGTGGCCAAGACTGGTTTCCTTGTTTCAGATTTAAGGTATGGCTTGTTTAGGCCTTGAGGCCTCTTGTATTCTTCGACGCTATTGACTTCTGAAGATAAAAAAACAAATATCATCAAAGAGCTAACTACAAGGATCATTATCTTAGCCTCATCCGAACATCCAATCATTCTGGGTCGGCAGCTAACAACAGGAATATGTTGTTAAAGTGTAATATTGTATCATAATAGGCCCATGGACCCAGTCCACTTGTATGATGATAAAGCCCAGCCCACTTATAAAGAGGAGACTTAGTCATATCTTGTACAGCTAGGCAACACCGTTGTATTCCTTTTGTTAGAGATCTAATTGATCTGATTAGCTTTAATTTCTTGATTTGTAGCCTAAACATAGGCATTGTAAACTCTATTTAAAGAGAAGAAATCCAAGATGGCTAGCATCGAAAACAAAGTAATTCACAGACTTTCTCTCTCTCGTTTTTTGCATGTCTCTGAATGTCATGGTATCAGAGCTTCAAGCCTCCGAGTGAATCTTCTCCATCTTCCAAGCATTGGAAGTTGCCATAGTCTCTGTGAGACTCTCTGGATATTTTTTCTTCATCTTCCAAGCACTGGAATTCGCCAGATCAGGGTGTGATCAGACGTGGCCCATCACAGATCAGCACCATTGAGTCTGGATACTGTAACTAATGTGGTCGCCTGCTCCTTCTAGTGTTTGTGGATAGCTTCTGAGGGACTGTCTTGCATACAGATCGCAGATCTGTGTTTTGGGGAAGCAAATCGTCGCTGTATTCTTCTCTGATCAATGGTGGCCCACTTATGATCATCTCAAACTCCACTCGGTTTACTTCAGCCTTGGTCGCCCATTTCTTCTTGTATTTTTGAAGATTTTTCCAGCATTTTTCAGGGATCAGAGGTAGGTGATTTGTCACATCTTGTGATTATTCACTTTTCTTAAATAGTTTTCATCACAGCCACACAGATTACTTGATTCTGATTGGATTTGGATAAAACTAGTACTGCTGGAAAGATAATTAGACACTGGTTTCTGGCTGTGGTTCTGATCATCCATCTGATCAATCTGTGGGCCCCACGTAAGGATCCAAACCCAAATTTTTGGGTCGTCTGGGCTGTTTTAGTGCATTTTTTTTGCACTATTTGTGTTCTGTGGCTGCAAATCTGTTTTTTCTTGCTTCTTTCTTCTGCTGCTGCATGCTATTGGTTTCTGAATTGGATACTGTGATTCTGGTTCCTGTCTCTTGCTGTCGGATTAAAACTCTTATTGTGGATGTGAGTTGCAAGTTATTGTGCTGGTTGTCGACTTGCTGCTTGTTCTGTTATTTCTGCATTGCTACCAATGGAGAAAGGTGATCTCAAGTTGATCAAATTTAATGGTACAAACTATACCACTTGGTCTTTTCAATTTCAAATTTACCTTAAGGGTAAAGAACTCTGGGGACATATTGATGATTCCGATCCCAAACCTAATGATGACAAGCTCCTATCTAAATGGGAGGTTAAAGATTGCCAGATCATGACCTGGATATTGGGGTCCGTCGATGCACAGTTTATCCTGAATCTTCGTCCCTACAAGACTGCCAAAGGAATGTGGCTTTATTTAAAAACGATATATTTGCAAGAAAATTCTGCTCGTAGGTTTCATTTAGAACATGAAATCTCGCAGTTTGTTCAAGGGACCTTGTCGATACAGGATTACTACTCTCAGTTTACCAGTCTGTGGACTGATTACGCTGAGCTTATTTATGCTGACCTTCCTGCTGACTCCTTAGCCTCTATTCAAGAGATTCATCAGACAAGTAAGCGGGATCAATTTCTAATGAAGTTACGACCACAATTTGAAAATGTCCGGTCCAACTTACTGAGCAGGGTTCCATCCCCTTCACTCGAATCATGTTTGGGTGAACTCCTTAGAGAGGAACAGCGCTTGATGACTCAGACGGCACTTACTCAGAATACTCCTCAGACTGCTCCTGTCGATGTTGCTTTATGTTGCTAGGGGTTAAGCCTCAGACCAGAGGGACATGAGCAGGGTCAAATGTTTTTGCTGCCACAAACTCGGACATGTTTCCACTCAGTGTGACCAGAAATTTTGTTTCCTACTGCAAAACCAAAGGTCATGTTCTTCCAGAATGCCGGAAGCGACCTCAGAATCAGGCAAATAGGGCACCGCAACAGAGAGCCTACTATGCACCTATTCCTGACACTACTTCACCAGTCATACCTGCATCATCTCAGCAACAGAGCGCATACTCTGCACATCTTCCTGATGCTTCTTCAACAGTCATACCTGCACCACCTGCTGCCTCTTCTTCTTCTACCCTCACTCCTGAAATGGTCCAGCAAATGATCATTAATGCTTTCTCTGCTCTTGGC
Source organism: Litsea cubeba (assembly GCA_012931725.1). Taxonomy (NCBI): domain Eukaryota; kingdom Viridiplantae; phylum Streptophyta; class Magnoliopsida; order Laurales; family Lauraceae; genus Litsea; species Litsea cubeba. The sequence continues at coordinate 117,830,921 of CM022945.1, forward strand.
CTATCAGGTAATCCAAAATCTTCAACTTCCACCTGGTATATTGATTCAGGGGCCTCCAATCACATGACACACTCTCCGTCAATATGACTCATATTAGAAAGTATGATGGAGACCTCTGCATCAATACTGCTAGTGGTGGCAGTATTCCCATTTCTGCTGTCGGAAAGGTTCCTCATTCATTACCCCTTGCATAATGTTTTTCTCTCTCCCCGCTTAACCACAAATTTGTTATCAGTTGGTCAACTTGTTGATAGTAATGCTCCATCTTGTTTTCTCGCTCTGGTTGTGTTGTGCAGGATCAAACATCGGGAAAGGTGCTAGCGAAGGGCCCTAAGCTGGGCCGACTGTTTCCCCTCCAGATTTCGTCAAATGAAAGTTCTCTTCGGAGTCTGCTTTGTTTTCCCATTTTAGTCATAATAAATGTCAGTTGTGGCATAATCGTTTAGGACATCCTAATTCCAAAACTTTGATGTTTTTATTAAATTCTGGTTTAATTAATGATAATAAAGTTTCTTTTAAGGATGTTTCTTTTAGTTGTGATAGCTGCAAAATGGGGAAAGGGAAAACCCTTCCTTTTCCCCTTCATGATTCTCTAGCACTGAAATGCTTTGATATTGTTCATAGTGATGTGTGGGGCATTGCACCTGTTATCTCTCATTCTCATTATAAATACTTCGTTACATTCATTGATGATTATAGTCGTTTTACTTGGATTTATTTTTTGCATGCTAAGTCTGATGTTTTCTCGGTTTTTAAAGTTTTCTTGTCTTATGTTGAGAATCAATTTTCCACTACAATTAAAATTCTTCGGTCTGATTCAGGGGGAGAGTATGTTTCTAAGGAATTCAAGCATTTTTACAATCCAAAGGCATCATCTCTCAACGATCTTGTCCTTACACCCCCCAACAAAATGGTGTGTCTGAGCGGAAAAACCGACATCTCTTGGATATTGCTCGTTCACTTTTGCTCTCATCTTCAGTTCCAACTCGGTTTTGGCCCGAAGCCCTTTCCACCGCTGTGCATGTCATAAACCGCCTACCTTCATCTAGAATAGACAACCAGACACCGTTTTTTTCGACTTTTTCAAAAGCATCCACTCTATAATCATCTTCGTCCTTTTGGGTGTGTTTGTTTTGTTCTTCTTCCTCCCACTGAGCGCACTAAGCTCACAGCTCAATCCTCCATCTGTGCCTTTCTCGGTTATGCTCTTAATCAAAAAGGCTATCTCTGTTATGATTCTAATGCAAAAAGAATTCGAGTGTCTCGCAATGTCGTGTTTTTTGAGAATCAATATTTCTTTCCACGGAATGGTGATTCAAATGAATCTGTCTCGTTCTCTTTTTTGCCATCATTTTCAGATACAACGCCTCCGCCTGTTACTCGGTTTAAGCCGGATTTTGTGTATAAACGACGGAATGTTACAGGTGATCCTGGCTCTGGGTCTCTCGCTACGCCTACCCTGAATGCTCCTGATCCTACACCTGATCTACCTCCGGCGCCTCCTGTTCCTGATACTGCACCTAATCCACCTCCGGCTCCTCTTCGCCGATCCATTCGCCACACAAAGCCCCCTGATCGCTATGGTTTTACTCATGCCTCCTTATTAACGACTTTGTCTTCTATTTCTATCCCTAACTCGTACTCTCAGGCAGTGCACCATGATTGTTGGATACAGGCTATGCAGGAAGAACTACGTGCCCTTCAAGAAAATCATACATGGGACATTGTTACCTGTCCTTCCTCTGTCAAACCAATTGGTTGCAAGTGGGTATACTCGGTGAAATTAAAGTCTGATGGATCCTTGGATCGCTATAAAGCTCGTCTAGTTGCACTTTGAAACAGGCAGGAGTACGGTATCGACTATGAGGAGACTTTTGCTCCAGTGGCCAAAATGACAATTGTGCGTACCGTTCTTGCCATAGCTGCCTCTCAATCCTGGCCCCTATATCAGATGGATGTGAAGAATGCTTTTCTTCATGGGGACCTTAAAGAAGAAGTCTACATGCGTCTTCCTCATGGAATTCCTTCTTCTTCCAAGACCGATGTTGCTCGGTTACGACGATCTTTATATGGCCTCAAACAGGCACCCCGAGCCTGGTTCGACAAGTTCCGGACCACTCTCCTTCAGCTTTCCTTTATACAGAGCCCATATGATCCTTCAATGTTCACACTTCATTCCTCCAGAGGATTAACAATTCTTCTTGTGTATGTTGATGATATCATTATTACAGGCCCTCACAGTGATATGATTCAACAGGTACAGGCATCTCTGCAAGATAAGTTTCATATGAAGGATTTGGGACCGTTGAATTATTTCTTGGGTTTAGAAGTCCATCAATCCAAGAAAGGCTTGTTTCTTCATCAGCACAAATATGCTACTGACCTAGTGGATCTCGCCGATCTCGGTGATTCTCGCCCAGTTGACACACCATTAGAAGTAAATGTCAAGCTTCGTCAACAAGACGGCGATCTCCTACCTGATCCTACTTTCTATCGTCGTTTGGTTGGTAGCCTTGTCTACCTGACCATTACTCGACCAGATATCTCTTATGCCGTTAATCTGGTTAGTCAGTTTATGACTGCCCCACGGCATCATCATTTGGCGGCCGTCAAACGGATTATTCGATATATCATTGGTACCTCGACCCGCGGCTTATTTTTTCCAGTTGGCACACCACTTACTCTAACTGCTTATTCTGATGCGGATTGGGCCGGCTGTCCGGACACACGTCGCTCTACCACAGGATGGTTGTGTTTACTTGGGAGACGCCTTGATATCCTGGAAATGTAAAAAGCAAGATAAAGTCTCCAAATCTTCTACGGAATCCGAATACCGAGCCATGTCTTCTGCTTGTTCTGAGATCTTATGGCTACGTGGGTTGCTCTCAGGGCTTGGATTCTCGCAGACCAAACCAACTCCTCTTCATGCCGACAATACAAGTGCCATTCGAATTACTGAAAACCCTGTGTTTCATGAGCGGACAAAACATATTGAAGTAGACTGTCACTTCATTCGGGACGAGTATGATCGCAAAGTCATTACTCTTCCCCATATTTCCACTGAGTTCCAGCTTGCTGATATTTTCACCAAAGGCCTTCCACGGCCGCGGCATGAATTCCTGGTTCGCAAATTGTTGCTGGTTGATTCCCCGCATCAATTTGAGGGGGGGTGTTAAAGTGTAATATTTGTGAATGTGAGAGAATGAATGGAATTCGATCCCTTTGAGGGTCGTTTGTATCTCATATATATAGGGGCTGAAAGCCCTGATTACAATCAACTAATCCATTAAGCAAATCTAGATCCTATTAATTAGCTAACTAAATTAGTATGTACAAGAGGCTATGACTGTGACTAATGATAAGAACAAAGTATGGGCCTGGGCCTAAATGGGCCTGCGAATCTGGGCTTGGAGCAGCAGCATTATTAACACATTAACACCCCCCCTCAAATTGATGCCAATGAGTCAACCAGCATCAATTTGTCTGTTAAGAATTGATGACGTGGTCGAGGAAGTGCTTTTGTAAATATATCAGCAGTCTGGAGGCTGGAGGAGATGAACGGAAGGGAGATAACATTGCGAAGATATTCATCTCTGATAAAATGGCAGGCAACCTCAATGTGTTTAGTGCGTTCATGAAAAACTGGATTCTCAGTAATTCGGATTGCACTGGTGTTATCTGCATGTAACGGTGTGGGAGATTTTTGTGAGAAGCCAAGTTCCTCAAGGAGACCACGAAGCCATATAATCTCTGAGCATGCGGCAGACATGGCACGATATTCTGCCTCAGTTGATGATTTTGAAACTCTGTCCTGTTTCTTCACTTTCCATGAAATAAGAGCATCACCTAAGAACATGCACCAGCCCGTTGTGGATCGACGAGTATCAGGACAACCTGCCCAATCAGCATCAGAATAGGCAGTCAATGTCATCTTAGAGCCAACCGGAAAGAACAAGCCTCTATGAGAAGTGCCAAGAAGATAGCGAATAATCCGCCGAACTGCCGCTAAATGTAGATGATGAGGCTTCGTCATATACTGACTCATTAAGTTGACTGCATAACTGATGTCAGGACGAGTAGTAGTCAAATATATAAGACTACCGACGAGCTGACGAAAATATGTCGGATCAGACAGTGGATCACCACTGTCACTATGGAGTTTGAGATTCAGTTCCAGAGGAGTATCCACAGGGGTGGAGTTTGACAGGCCTGCGGATTCAATCAAATCCATGGTGTACTTATGTTGATGTAAAATCAACCCTTTCTCGGAGTGATGAACTTCCAATCCCAAAAAATATTGCAGAGGGCCTAGATCCTTCATATGAAAAGATTGATGTAGAGAGAATTGTAGATCTTGAATCGTGGCTGTATCTGTCCCAGTGATGATGATATCGTCGACATAGACCAGAAGGATGGTAATTCCGGTGGATGCGTGATGTAAAAACAACGATGGATCATAAGGACTCTGCTGAAACTGTAGCTTGAGTAAAGCATCTTTGAATTTGTCAAACCATGCTCGTGGTGCTTGTTTTAGCCCATACAAGGATCGTTTCAGAAGAGCAACATGATTTTCAGATGTTTTTGTGAAACCTTGAGGCAAACGCATGTAAACTTCTTCCTTAAGATCACCATGAAGGAATGCGTTTTTCACATCAAATTGAAAAAGAGGCCAGGATTGAGATGCCGCTATAGCAAGGATTGTGCGAACAGTAGTCATTTTTGCAACAGGAGCAAAAGTTTCTTCGTAGTCAATGCCATATTCCTGTCGGTTGCCAAGGGCCACAAGTCTAGCTTTATATCTGTCCAAAGTTCCATCTGCCTTCAATTTAATAGAGTAAACCCATTTACTCCCAATAGGTTTAACCGAAGCTGGACAGGGAACAGTCTCCCAGGTTTGGTTCTGCTGTAGAGCACTAAGTTCTTCTTCCATAGCCTGTCTCCAGCACTCATGTTTTGCTGCTTGTGAATACGAATTAGGAATGGATACAGAAGATAACGTAGCAAAATATGATGAATGAGAGAAGCCATATCGATCTGGTGGACGAGAGATACGAGCAGAACGACGAATAGCGAGTTGATGCGAGGATGATGCCGGATCAGGAATCGGGACTGGTTCTTGCAAAGGAGGCAAAGTAGTGGCATTTGTTCTTTGTCGACGAGTATACACCTTGTCCGGATGAAATCGCAAAGGGGAAGAAAGAAAAGTTATCATCAAAGGATGGTACTTTAGAAAAAGAAATTTTTGGAGATGAATCAGGATAAGCCTGAAAAAAATACTGATGTTCAAAAAAAACAACATTCCTAGAAATACGAATACGCTTGGAGTTGGGATCATAACAAACAAAACCTTTTTGGTGGGAAGCATAACCAAGGAATGCACATTTTACCGATTGAGCCGATAACTTGGATCGTTCGTGTGTGGGAAGATGAACAAAACAAACACAACCAAAAGTGTGGAAAGAAGTGTATTTTGGTTCAGTTTTGAAAAGACGAAAATATGGAGAGGTGTTTTGAAGTTTTGGAGAAGGAAGTCGGTTGATGATATGAATAGCAGTGGTTAAAGCTTCTGACCAAAATCTGGGTGGAACAGAGGATTCTAATAATAGACATCTGACCATGTCTAGAAGATGACGATTTTTCCGTTCTGCCACACCATTCTGTTGAGGAGTATAGGGACAAGTCCGTTCGGAGATAATCCCTCTATCTTGTAAAAATTCCTGAAAATGTTTGGATACATATTCCCCCCCTGAGTCGGTTCGAAGAACCTTAATACATGTTGAAAATTGATTTTGAACATAATTCAAGAATTTTTTAAATACATCAAAAACTTCAGATTTGGCATGTAGAAAATAAATCCATGTAAACCGGCTGTAATCATCAATGAAAGTTACGAAATACTTATACTGTGAATGAGAAATAATTGGTGCAACACCCCAAACATCACTATGTATTAAATCAAAACTTTGGGTAGCAGAAGAGACATGTAAAGGAAAAGGCAAAGTCTTACTTTTACCCAGCTTACAAGTGGTGCAATCAATAGCAACATCTGATGATAAAAACTTCATTTTATTAATATGACCAGAATTTAACAAAGATAACAAAATGGTTGAATTCGGATGTCCTAATCTATTGTGCCACAACTGCACATTATTCCTAGAAACAACTGATAAAGCAAACATGGACATATCTGGAGTTGGTGGTACTATGTGAAGAGGAAACAAACGCCCACACTTAGGCCCCTTCACTATTACCTTCCCCGTCTCCTGATCCTGCACCACACAACCAGAGGAGGAAAAACAGACATTGCAGTTATTATCAACCAATTGACCAACAGAAATTAAGTTGGTAGATAGATTTTTGGAACAAAGGACATCATGTAAAGGTAGAGAATGAGAGATATCACCAACAGATGTAATAGGTATACTGGTTCCATTAGCAGCATGGACTTTAATCTGGCCATCATATGGTTTAATTGTGGAGAAATTTTTGGATGATGATGTCATATGATTAGAGGCACCAGAATCAAAATACCAGTGAGAAGGAGATTGATGTTTACCGGATATACCAAGAGTGGACAATGCCTGGAAAATCATCTGTTGGATCATTTCAGGAGAGACTGGAGCAGCAGAAGCAGGTGCTGAAGAAGATGCGGAAGATGAATCAATGGTTCCAGTAGCAGTAATCGCCTGGTAAGCTTTCGGATTTCTGTTTTGAGGACGTTTGCGGCATTCATTGATCGAATGTCCAGATGCCTTGCAGTAATTGCAGATCCGCTGCTTGCACTGATTTGCAAAATGGCCGAAAGTTTGACACTTGAAGCACTGTACTTTACTCAGATCTCTGTTCGGCTGTTTCCCCTTGGAAGAATGACCAACACTGACAGAGGAGGTTGGTGATTGAAAAGTGGGTACATTATAGGCAACCTCCATAGTACCTGGACTAACCTGTTGAAGCACCTCAGATTGCGTCAATTGTCGCTGTTCCTCTCGCAATAATTCATGAAGACAGTCATCCAGAGAAGGAGAAGGGACCCTACTCATGAGATTGGATCTGACCGATTCATATTGAGATCTTAATTTCATGAGAAATTGATCCCGATGACTAGTTGCGAGTATATTCATGCAATTCTGGAAGAACTTGTGCGGAGACATCTGCATATTTGATTTCATCTAATTCTGCCCATAAATTCTGGAAACCAGAATAATATTCTTGAATTGAGGAAGTGCCTTGCATATAGTTTGCGATTTCAAACTCCAAATGATACTGGCGTGCAGAATTCCCCTGATGATATATTTTCTTTAGATAGTTCCACATATCCTGGGCTGTTTTGTAAGGTTTCAAATTCATGAAAAACTGAGGTTCCATGGACCCAAGAATCCAAGTTTTGATTTTAGCATCTTTCGTGTTCCAGGACACAATTTTCTTTTCATCCTCTGTTGGTTTGGGATCAGTCCCAGAGATATGGCCCCATAATTCTTTACCTTCGAGGTAAAGTTCGAATTGGAAAGACCAGGATGGATAATTGGTACCATTAAACTTGATTAAATGAAGTTCAGATTTCTCCATTTGTAACAACCAGCAGCAAAAGATCAAGCCAAGATCTGAGATCTGGATGACCACGTGGGACCCACAGAGATTGACAACCAGTCACAATAATTGCAGAAGAAAGAAACACAGCCAGCCAAACAGCCAGCAAACAGCAGAGAGCAGCAGCAACAGTTCAACAGTAGCACCAGCAACAAAGAAAAAACCCACACGTCCACAGTCGTTAGTGGAAAAAACTCCACGTGGGCCCCAGATGATGATCAGATATCTGATCAGATAGTGAGGATAAAAGGACAACCAAAATACGACACTAGTGGAAGAAGATCCACTCCAATTGGATCAAAATCCACAATATTGGACGGCCGTGATGAAATCTTATTGATATAACATAAATATCACATAAAATTATAGATGGCCTACCTCTGATGAGCCATAAATCTTGAAAAAATGATCATAAAACAGAAGAGCAGCAGACGACCAAGATAGGTGATTCCGCTGATATGGTGATTATGATCACAGGTGGGCCACTTCTGAATCTGAGTTGATCAGGCCTACTTCTGGATGATCAGAGTGAAATAGGAAGCTCTGAAAAGCTTCCAGATCCTTGTCTGTGAGCCGATATGACAGATTCCGGAAAAAAACAACCCCAACAGTAAAGTCGTCCAGGTCGTCAGGGAGCAAACAGGAAGTCTGGGCCCCACCTGATGATCTTTGGATAGATCAAGGAGAAGGGATGATTGAACAGGATAATTACGCAGCTGATGGAAGTGGTTGCAACCAAAACAAATCCAGATCCAGGATTTTGAACGGCCGAGATGAGAACCAACCCAACAAATTTCGTTGATACAAAAACAGGTAGAAGACCCACTTCTGATGATCAAAAAATCTTGTAAAAATCTTCACAAATAAGAGAATATTTGGTCGACCACTTTGGAGAAGACTGCTGAAATGGGCCACGCCTGATCACAGGTGGGCCACGCCTGATCTGAGATGATCAGGGATGATCGGAGCAGATCTGATTGAAGATGATGATCACAGATGATCACAGATTGGCTTTGACTGAAGAAGATGATCCCATATGATCACAGATTGGCTTCCAAGACATGGAAGATGATAAAACATTCACTGTACAGGGGCTTTGATACCATGTGAATGTGAGAGAATGAATGGAATTCGATCCCTTTGAGGGTCGTTTGTATCTCATATATATAGGGGCTGAAAGCCCTGATTACAATCAACTAATCCATTAAGCAAATCTAGATCCTATTAATTAGCTAACTAAATTAGTATGTACAAGAGGCTATGACTGTGACTAATGATAAGAACAAAGTATGGGCCTGGGCCTAAATGGGCCTGCGAATCTGGGCTTGGAGCAGCAGCATCATTAACACATTAACAATATTGTATCATAATAGGCCCATGGACCCAGTCCACTTGTATTGATGATAAAGCCCAGCCCACTTATAAAGAGGAGACTTAGTCATATCTTGTACAGCTAGGCAACACCGTTGTATTCCTTTTGTTAGAGATCTAATTGATCTGATTAGCTTTAATTTCTTGATTGTAGCCTAAACATAGGCATTGTAAACTCTATTTAAAGAGAAGAAATCCAAGATGGCTAGCATCGAAAACAAAGTAATTCACAGACTTTCTCTCTCTCGTTTTTGCATGTCTCTGAATGTCATATGTAAGAATAGTTTAATTCCAGATTTGTAATTTAAGAGGTGATTTTCATGCTTTTTCTTCATTTCCATTTAATTGAAATGAAAATGTCAATTACAAGCTGAAAAAACTCATGTACTGCCTTCCCAGTACCTAAAGTCAGAAAAACTCATATACATTTTAGGTCGAATGCGACCTCTAGGTGTTTCTTACAAGGTCAAATTCGACATAGGGAACTAAAATATATTAGGGTCACTTTCTACCACAGGGTAGAATTCGACCTCCAGCGCTAAAACTGAAGGTCGAATTCGAGCACAAAAAAAAAAATGGTAAAAAAAATTGGGAATCTTGTACGGATTCCCTATTAGGTGGATGTTTGCCTAATGTTCCCTGTTCGGTGTACTGACCACATAAAGTGATTTTTTCCTGTAAAAACCTCTTGTTTATATGTTAAAAAAAAAAGTCAGCCCCGGTAAAACATTCATTCCTCATCAGCTACCAAATGTACTAAAGATGGCAATTAAGCCATGTAAAAAGTAAACGTTTGGTTTTTCCTCCAAGAGGATTTTATGGGAAAAAAACTCTTAGATGCCTCCTGCTTGAAGGACCTCCTAAATATTACTACACATATGTGGTCCAGTGGGGCGAATTGCATCTTTTTTAACATTAGAGTGGAGCAACGATATTGTCGCCCATCTCTCCCCTTCCCTCTAACCTATGCACTCTCCTTTCCCCATTCCCCAAATCCCCCTCCTCATCTTCATCTCTTCTAAACCTATGATTTCTAATTTTTTATGTTCTCTCCTTCCTTTGCTTCTAGTGTTTGGACAAATCTATGATTTATAATTCATGATGTTTTAACTGCCGGCGCGGGGAGGAAAGAGAGGGAGGGCTTGCTCTGGTTTAGTGATCTCATCCAATACGTTGGCTGCAATTTCTCGAGGGCCATCATTTAGGCGAATCGAGAAGATACGAGTTTTTAAGGCAGCGACATTATCGCCCATTTGTAGATCGTCACTCGGTCAAACAAGCAAAAAAATAAGAAATGCGGAAGGATGACCTTTGTTTGTGTTCATCGAACTATGAGATCCTTTTTCGTACATGGATCATTTCCTTATTCGTACATGGATCACCTAAGAGGTAATTTCCCGTAAAATCCTCTTCATTCAATTAAACAAGTAAAAAACCCGAGTCTTTAAATCAATCCAGACTGTCCACATGGTAGTTTAGAATGGATAACTAACTAGATGGCATAAGGGAGTCCAAGTATGATGGCGACATCCACCGGTTCAGATCATCCCCTCTGCATAACTTTTGGGACACTATCATTGAGAATGGACCCCTATTTGACTTTAGTGGTGTTACCCAGTGTTTAATTGGTGCCTGTCTGCCTATGTACAAAATAATAATTATAAACTTTCTCCAAATGGAAGGGACAATTAAAGTTGAGGGCCTGTTCAGTTGCATGGAATTGAATTACTAGTAATGCATTCAGGGAAAAATGGGTTTCCAAAGAAGGAATATTAAAGAGTTGAGGGTGTGAAGGCTAGGGAGATAGCAGACTAACCATTTTCGTCTCCCCTTATTCATTTTCTGACATAAAAGGAGATATATAAATCCAAAAGCTTAGGCTGATAGGTGGAAGACTCGTACTGATATATGAAACCCCGTCAAGGGCGATGTGGGACTTTCCCAACAATACAAAACTCATCTAATCTAAATCATAGGTTGGTCAAGTTTGCTACCATATTTTAAAAATTAAATTAAATTTTGACATTCACAAATTCATTTTCTTTGACACAGGAAGGACCTAACCTACAAAATCGCATACACTTTTCTAAACTTCCTCCAAACACTACACAAGCTAAATATATCATCACTCATTCTCCTCTCTTCTTTAGAATGTACTTACCTCTGATACTTTGAGAGAGAGAGAGAGAGAGAGAGAGAGAGAGAGAGAGAGAGAGAGATTTTGACCCCCTATAGCTTGACAATTATAAAACTGGCCAGTTTATGGGCCCCACTGAATGGAACAACATATAAATAGTTGGCAAATTTGTTGGGACATTGCTAGTCATCTGATTTAAATGGACGGTCCAAATAATTTGATATGTCAAGTGAGTCACTCCATCATTGCATCTTATCACACATGTTACACATGGTCAATGTAATGGTTAGGTCCAGTATGATAGCCCTAGGATACAAGCCAGATCTACTGTGCTATATACCCTCAAGCCATGCACATACAGGGCATGTATGGATATGGATCTCCCTCTTATGCATGCCTTTCCACTTCATTTTGGATGGCCACACAAACACTCACGCAGATTTTATTCTTTATTCATTAATAGAATCATAAAAGAGATGAATTTTAATCAGTGCTTCCAATTTTCATTCAGGATTTTTTTTTTTAACTGTAGTCCATCTTATTTGTTATATAGGATTCATGCAGCTCTTTTATGTTCCAGTTTCCTCAACCAAATTTAGCAGCATATGTTTAAAAAAAGCCACTACTTCTCATGTCTTTTGGTGAAGATTAGTTTGATGCTGCTCTTGATTGCAAGCTCATGCATGCTTCTATATCTTCGAAAAGTTGTTGCATTTATGTTCCTTTTTCATTGAAGTTCAGCTCTTTCAACACCACTATCGGCTGTGATTCTAATCACTCGCAACTGTAGCGGTGTTATTCATTTTCTGGCAGAAGTTCAGAAGAGTAAAAGAACATGAAAGCAGGATGAACAGCAAAGATGGCCCTCAAACAGACTTAAATGATTTGGGTCAGAAGTGATGTGTCCATAACAATAAAGCTATTGAAGATATCAAAACAGAAGCTGTTCATAAAAACAATGACCAGTGACAAATATTTTCATCAGGAGAAGAAAATACAAAGCAGTTCATAAATGAAGTAGCAACAGACAACACCATGAAGAATCCATGATAACAACTTGGTGCCACTGTTGGGCTGCATGTTCAGGGGATAAGGAGGGCTTCGGTGTACGAATTCATAGAAAAGGGAACTTCAGATAAGTACATCTACAAGAACAAGCAAGAAGGAAATGAACTACAAGAGGATAGCACTTTTGAATTGCTACAACCCATACAATATACAACACAGGCTTACAAGTTACAACAGCAAGAGGAGTGATGTACCTGCATGAAGAATGCAGGAGTAGGATATTGCATTGTAACATTAAGCCTCGTAATGTTCTTCTCAGACAAAATGTCCAATTTTGGTTTTGATCGGATGATTGATAAAGATCACAAGTCATGTCTCTCTAATGTTCGCTCAAGGGACTCAAGGATACATGGCATCGGATATGTGGTCAAAATATAGTCTGGTAACTGAAAAGTCTGATGTGTAGTTACAGGTACCATGATTTGCATGAGCCTGCTTCTAGCCAAGTTTATTTTCCTGCATGGGTGTTTAATCAAGTGGTGAAAGCATAACAGGCATAAGGAAGAACAACCGATCCCATCAAAATTGCAGGAGATGAAATGAATGTCAATGATGATAACATTTTGAATAAGATGTGTTTGGCAGGCTTGTAGTGCATTCACATATTGCTTCAATTAGCCATTCCAAGAGCAAAGTAGGAAATGAAGACATCCAAACACCCCCGTATCAATCTCCAAAAGAAGGTGAAAAGATTCAACACAACATCTTAAACTAGCCAGCTGGTTATTCAAATGCTAGAGATGAATCAATTAGGAATTCTTCATAAAATTTGCTAGTGTTAGCTACTTGGCTTCATAATGTCAAACTAGGGTATATACTCCACATGGCCTGAGTGTGATTGGCTTCACGAGGGATCTCTACTTGCTGGATAGTGTCCAACAACCAGCCACTGGTGAACTAGTGTACAACAACCAGCTATGTATGTCACGCCCCAAAAATTCGATTGGATCCTAACCGCATTATTAGGGCATGAGAATCGGGGCCAATTAAAATCTTTCCTTTAAATACATTTGCGGCCCCAATTCCGGGTGGATCGAAGTCCATAGTGAGGTTATGAGTGATGATCAATCACCATAAACAAACACGGAAGCAACGATTCATACAATTTGCGCAGATGGTTACCAATACAACATACAATAACATCAGAGCTGATACAAGTAACAGAAAGGCATTTACTTATATTTCAATTACAAAATGCATTAAGGAGTTTTAACGAATGTCTAAAATACCATAATGACCTATGCAAGAGGCACCTATGCTCGTAGCCGGAGTGTAAAGTGAGGCTCTCATGTACCAATCCAGCTGCACCACACTGCTGCCACACTCCACTAGGGGTAACCCTCAACTAGTGAATCTCGTAAGACCGGCACAATCACCTATACAATGGGTTCCACTACCTAAGCACCAAATGTAGCAACATCATATATACTGGCAAGTAAATAGATATGAGTAACAGTGTAACATGTGCCAACCAAAACCAATATGTCAGAAAGTACAGAAATAAAGGATAAACGAAACGTAACTAACCAACAAAATAATCAGACCATCATATGCTATGAGAATGAACACACCCGGGCGAACCCGGTACCCAAACAAACTGGTCAAACAAATGCAACCCAGGCGAACCCGGTTAAACCCAGACAAGCTGGTATGGTGGCGTACGTCCACCTCCCCGATCTGCAGACGGTAAGTACAAAACCATACGCGGGTACACACACAAACCCACATGTACACACATATTCAAACCCACATCTACACACACAGATACAAACCCACACATACACACACAAACCCAAACCTACACATACACACACAAACCCAAACCTGCACATTCACACACAAACCCACACACACACAGATCCAAACCTACACATACACACACAAACCCACACACACACAGATATCCAAACCTACACCTACACACACAAACCCAAACCTGCACATTCACACACAAACCCACACACACACAAACCCAAACCTACACATACACACACAAACCCAAACCTGCACATTCAAACACAAACCCACACACACACACACACACAGATCCAAACCTACACATACACACACAAACCCAAACCTGCAAATTCACACACAAACCCACACACACACACAAATCCAAACGTACACACACACACCCAAACCCACACACACTCTCCTAAACAAGAGGTCCGGTTAATCCTACATAGGGTGCTCCCATCACATTGTCAATAGAGCCACAAGGGAGCCCACCCCGTGAGCATATTAATAGAGGGTATTAGACCAAGTAACGGAATGGTATATGCTCCTGTCTTGTAATATTCGGGAGGTCATAAGCTAACCATAGCCTATACAAATCCTATAGTCAAGGGCCAAGGGAAGTGGGCACTAACCAACCTAAGGCTAGGGTCATTCATCACATGTAGGGTCCATACCGTCTAACACGGTGGTTACACGGGTCCGAAATGCATCTCACAATCATTTGGTGCTTTTGAAGCTGTTGGCACCTCGGGGTTCCACTACGCCACTCACTTAGCCCAATATGGATCCCACATATACTACCTCACAACCCACAAGGAGATGTTAGCCTACACACCCCCTTACTAGAGGCCCAATTCATATTCATAGGTCAAGTAGGGCCAAGGGCCAAGGTCCAAGTTTTAAGGGTAAATGGGTTCCAAAAATTCCATTTAATTTAACACCATTTTAATGCCCTCAAATCCATTCAATTTAACACCATTTTAAACACCCATTAATAGCTCCACCATTAGTGTATTTTAAATCCATACCCACCAATCCAATTATCATAAATGCACATATTAGAGATATGTAACACATTTATAGCTTAGTAGATATATTTAACACATTGAAGACATTAGTAGAGATATTTAACACATTTCAAGCATTAGTAGATATATTTAACATATTAAAGTAGTTGTAGAGATATTTAACATATTTAAAGCATCTAGTAGAGATATTTAACACATTTTAATCATATTGAACACATTTTAAAGCATCAAAACCAACAAACGTAACATGTATACACTATTATTCATGTCTATGTACTTGCCTTGGCTTGATTGCCCAAATCCACAAATCCTAGCTCCATAGCCCAACAAACCAAACCTAAGGGATAATAGCAAAATAAAACTAAATTAAAATATAAACTAAAAGAATGGAAAGCTCTAAAACTATCTTAACACAACTCCACACCCAAAGCACATAAACCAAACCTAGGGGGAAGAAGAGCTTACCAAATAACTGGGTGGATGGAGTGGTGGCTTGCAAATTGGGGATGAGAAGCTTGCGGGATCCACGAGGAGATGATGATGATGATCGGAGGTTGTGGGGCCCACTTGATTGGTGGCCCACAAAATTAGTGGTGATGGAGGGTCTCTTTGGTGGTCCATTGACAAGGAGAAGGAAGAAGACATAAACAAAGAAAGAAATAAAGAATGGAGAAAGAAAGAGAGAAATGTAAAATGGTGGAATGGGTGAGATGGGTGGGGGAGAAGTCAACTCACGTTTACAGTATGTGGAGAGAAAGAGAGAAAGAAATAAAGAATGAAAGAGAGAAATGGGATGAGAGATGAGAGGAGATGAAGAAATGGGTGCGGTTTTTCTTCGTTGGCAGGGAGGTGAGTGAAGTTAGGTGAGGGAAAGAGAGAAAACAGAGAAAGAAAGAGAGAAACGGGAAGGAAAGGAAGAAAGGAAAAATGGGGAAATAGAAAGAGATGGAGTGGGCTGGTTCGCCGGAGATGGGGAAGCACGGTGGCGGCGTAGGTGGGTCCGGTGGCGACGGTGATGGCACCAGGATAGTGGGGCCCATGGCTGGGTGAAGGAGAGATGAGTGGGAAGAAATGAGAGATGGGAGATGAGATAGTGGAGAAAATAGAGGAGAAGGAGAGCTTGATGGTGATGATCGCCGGAGATGGGGGAGCTCGGCGATGGCGAGGAAGGGAGGGAGAACAAGAGGGATGAGAGGGCTGCTCTTGATGTGGAGTGGAATGAAGAGGAAGAGAGGGGGAGTTTGACCTAGTAAAGGAAAAGGGGGAAAGTGGAAATGGGTGAGGGTTGCACGTGGGTTAAGGTGAGGAGGTGGGGAAATGATGGGAGTGAGGTGATGAGGTGGGGCTCACATGGGATTAGGTTAGGTGGGGTGGGGTTAACTTTTGGCAAAATGAGATGGGAAGGTGGGGTTCACATGGAATAAAGGTGGGGAGATGGGGAAAATTACCAAATGGGCATTAGGGTCATTTGAGGTGGGTTTTGGGCCAATAATATGATGGGTCTAACACATGAATGTCATGTATGATGAAAGCTACTCAATGCACCTAATTATGCTACAAAACTAGATTAACCAACACTAATCTTAATTAATAATGCTAACCCCCCTAATTAAAGCCAGGGGGCCTTACAATGTATATGTGATGCAGTGAGATCTAAGAAGAAGAGGGCCCATCACCAAGGATGATTTGCTTTCTTTAAATAGTTTAGTAATTTTAGTAATTTAATGTAATCAGAGAGATTTTAGTGATTTGATTTAATTAGAGATTTTAGTGAGTGATTTTAGGAATCGCTGAATAATGGTAGTTTCTTTATTTAGACTATTCCTCTATTATAAATAATTAAATAGAGAGGGATGCTTGATTGTAAGGTATGCTATATTCTTAATAAAGTTCAGAATTGTTCTCGTGAGTGAGTTCTTGGGGAGTTCTCATCTAATTGGCCTTAGGGCTTGAGTCTAAGGGCTCGATCTCACCGTCGGAGGTGTAGATCTTTATCGTGATCGTGGCTGCGCCATCAATATGCATTCATTTTTTAATGTTACGGCAGTGTGAACACTATGGCTGCCATTTATCAGATCACTAGTCATATCTTTCATGTAGTATTTATTGATGGTGTAGCTGTTTTCCATGTGTAGACGAGTAGGATACAATTAAAGGAAAAAAGAAAAGATGAATAGGTCTTCTTTGGTAGGAGGTTTTCAGCGGATCAGCATCTAAGGCCCACCAGATAATTACCTTTGATCATCCATAGGGCCAGTATCTTCTGAGTAAAGAACCACATTGTACAACAAAGGTAGACTATTTATACCGAATTTTCTGATGGGAACTTGGCCTGTCAGGAATCTCAAATTCCCATCAGAAACTGTAGGATGAAACGATGTTTGATGGGGGAGAATTCCAATAATTGAATCCATATTGCTACAGAGAACTGGCTTTGATGACCTCTGGAGTTCTCTAAATTGCAGAACTTCAAATGCTAGTGAGAGATTTGACATGTAGGAATTTCAGTCAGTGGAATGAGCTGAATTTTGGAGTATGGAACTTAACTTTCTTCCAATTGGATAGGCTGTTATTCACCGAGTATACCTCCCATATCTGCCTTTTGACCTTTTCTTCTACAAGCCATCTACAAAGATAAAAAGTACTAGGATAAGAAAGATGTGCCCTATGGGCCTGTTTAGATGCATTGGATTACATAGCAATTCAAGGTTAAATCATATCCACAAAGGACTTTAAAAGAGGTGAGGGGAGAAGGATGTGGGGTGAGGAGGGAAGGAAGTAAGCTGGTGATGTAGATGGGACGTTGACTTTCCATGGATCGAGTTAATGGTTGGGTATTCATTTCCCATCTTCCCTTGATTCAATTTCCATTAATGGGGAGGTTTGATGGGGTTTTGATATCCCCTTTGGTCTCTTCATTTTTAACCACTTATGATGTGAATTATTCCAATTCCTATATATTCTAATGTAAAACAAACGGGTCCTATCAGAGACATACCTTCACGTGCAAATGGGTCACATTACATACCTATTGTTTGACTGTATAGGACATGATCTTACCTATCCTCAAGGAAATATAAAGGTGCCTGCGTTTATATAAGATTTTGCAACGATTGCATCTCCCCATATATATAAGCAGTAAGCGGCCATGGAACAAACCCAGCCACCACCATCCTCGCCCTCCATTTTCTGGCCACCTCATATCTCTCTATCCTTTCTTCCCCCTCACAAGCCATGATATTGAATATTTTACACACTAGGCACTGCCTCTAAACATCCATTCTCTCTGTACTCTCCCTTGACAATATCATGTCTAGTAACTCGAACACAGCTGAGTAATAGTTGTAGGTCACCACGAACCTAGGAAAGAATGGAGCTGTGTTGGTATTCACATCTTGCTCAACAACTGTCACCAGCTTCGGTTCCAAACTCTTCACCATGCAGAGAAGGTGGTCCCTCAGGTTTACGGTCAAAGCGCTTTCATCTAGGATATGATGAGCTGGAATGCAAAGTCAACAAGTGACTTATTGGGTCGACGTCCAGCATCGACAGAGTAACACCGTCTGGCAGCCATTGCATGGAACTGAAATGGCAACCCAACTACCTCTACAAGCTTCTCTAACCACTGCCATTGCTTCAGTCCACCGACCAAACGCTGCACTGACTCCGGGATGTCCATCCCGCATATTCTCACATGGGTTCACTTAACTGGTGTTCTAGCAAGAGTTTGTATGAGTATTATGTACTGACTTCCATGGTTAATGTCAAAACCTACGATGTGGACCTTCTCTTCAGCTTTGAACGCCTCAGCAATTGCATGGTTACCTGCCATGGGCCCAAAGTTGAAACATGGATATATCTCAGAGAGGATCTGCCAGGCCGATAACTGGTATGCACTAAACAACCTAGAAATAAGTTACTAGTATGCACACAATTAAAAACTCGCAAGCGCACAAGATCACTATGTAGTGTAGTGAATTGTAAGTACGAGGTCGATCCCACGAAGACTTGTGATAAAATAATGTCAAAATTAACTAAAAATCAGAATATTAAAATAAATAATTGAATGATGAAAAGTGGAATCAAACTATTAAAAAACAGTAATTTAAAGTATCAAAAGCTAATTGGAAAGTAACCTAAAAACAACTAGTATGAGAATTGAAAAACAGTAATAATGAATGAATGAACTAGGGTTTCATCTACTCCCCTAACCAATCCTATGCATGTCCCTTATTATCTTTTAATCAAAAATCAGATTTTATTAGTGACATCTATCAACCTAGACCATGGCATATGCGTCTAGATTATTATTCCCCTAAACCTAATTCATGAGTGGCATACTATTGCTCATTATGATGTAAAAACTAAGCATGGCATATGTCCTAGTCAAAACAAACATAATGCATAAAAACAATGGGAAAGATAAATGCATGAGTCTAAGCATGGCATATACTTAGATTATTCATGGTTCTAAACCCTAGATGCATAACATCAAGATCAATTAAAATTAAGTTAGCTACTCTTAAAATTAATTGAACATCACATGGTTGGCATGGCATATACACAACTCATCAATTAATAACATGGTTTAGAATCTCAACCAATAAAACTGAAATCTGAATTAAAAGACGCCAAAAGAAACTACATAGAATTAGGCTAGGGTTTCAATTATACCCTAGCCCTAAAAAAATTAGCTACTCATGTTTTTAATGAAAATAAACTAGAAGTAGAGTCATAAGAAGAAAACTAGAAGATGATGGTGAAGTAGTGGTATGACCAGCAGCTTTTCCCCTTTATTCCTCCTCCAAAAGCTCACCAAAGATGGCTTCAAAGATGCTCCAAAGGTGCTGTATGGCTGCTGTCTTATGGCTGGTTATATGGCTGGAATATATGGGATGAATGGTGGTTGGACGTGGCTGGAATTATGGATTGATGGGGCTGGGATTACTGTTCACGTTTTTCCTTTGTATGCTATTTATAAGTCTTGAAAACAGCCCCTTTTAGCAAGTAGTTCCTTGTAGAAATAGATCTTCAACCTTCCTTATAATTAGGAAACCTAATTAGATTGAATAAGGAGTCTTCTTTCTTGTTTTAGCAAGCTTTCTAAAACTGGTCCCACTTGTATATTCTAGAAACTTATTCACATGGACCCACAAATCTGAGATTAATTGCAAGGAATTAAATCTAAACTTTTGACATAAAAGTGGGCCCTATTTGGTGTGTGTAACATAAGTGTGGGACCCCTCTTTTAGGACTTCTATCTTGACTTGAATAAGACTTGCTTTAACTTTCCTTCTTTTTCTCCTTATTTTTCTCCATTCTTGAACTGCACTTCTAACTTGAATGAGACTTTCTAATTTCTGAAATTCTTCTATTTGTAATAGATGTGGACCCCCCTTTTACGTGTAACCCTAGATTGGGTTTCTTCTTTCTTTCTTTTGCTTTTCTTCTTTGACTAGAATTTCTTTCTCTAATTCTTTCCTTCTTTGATTTGAATTGTAAGTTGTCCAAATAATTAGAAAGTCTTCTTGAAATCTGGAATATCTTGAATGAGACCCACCATGGTCCTTCTTTGGGATTCACGCCCATCATCCTCTTCATAAATTCCTCTCTTTTTGCTCCTTTTGACCTTAGCATAAAAATTAACAAAACTATGTAAAATCAAATAAAATAACTATGACTAGCACAAGATGAATCAAATATTAGGGCTTAGATTGTAAACAATTAAGCACTTATCAATAACCGATCAGAAGTTGGTGGCTATTTGCAATTTAGAGCCCTGTGGAGGACATGACCAGATGCTGCCATACGAGCAGCCAGACCTTCCACCATGTAGGCAGCAATCCTTAGAGAAGGATCACCTTGGATTGAAACCATCTGCCAGAGTCCCACCATGATGCCTGAAGCTCCCTCCATGTTGTCTTCTGAAATTGCACCCGCACACTCAAAAAGCAGCTTCTTGGGAGTTCAACTTGTGCACGAATGAGGACTGGAAATGGGTTCCACATGCATTTCCTTGCCGTTGCTATTGGTGCTCAGGTTTGAATCAAAGGAGAATGTGAGCTAGGGAGTAGAAGATCTCTCAAGGGTCCAGCCAATTTGCTGTCAACACTCAAGCTTTGATCCAAGTCCAACATTTAGTCATCCTTATCTCCCAGCAGCTCTTATTCCAGCTCTTAAGGGCACGTTTGGTAAACGTAGAAGAATCCTCATTTTAGAGGATTCTCTCCATCTTTAAAGAATCAATACATCCTCAAGAAGGATTCCCAATGAGAGTTCAATGTTTGGATGGAGGGAGGTTTCCTATAAATTGTATAATGTGTGATCCGATGGTCACAAACATTTTTTTTTAATTTTCAAAATCCATGAAAAACCAAGACCTCAACTTTCACCTCAAAGTAGTTTGTGGTCATCTAGAGAATATCTACGATTCAGATCGTGCAAAGGGGGCCCACAGGAATAAGAAATTAATATTTTAGTACTGGACTTTTTTGCAAACATCTCAAAATATGGTAAGGATCAACGGTTGAAATTTGGTCAACTAGCCGTGTTTGACCTTCCAGAAATAACTACTGGTTCAGATCGTGCAAAGGGGGCCCACAGGAACCAGAAAATAAAAAAAAAAATCAAACGGACTGGATTTAATCCCCTTTTTTGGCCCACAGCAACTCAGAAATCGCCATCTAATGTCCCAGACGGTTTTTGCAAATATCTCAAGATCTAGATGAATCAACGGCTGAAATTTTGTGACATGGCCATTAATGGACCTTCTTAACACAATCATCGGTTCAGATCTTGATTGTGGGGCCCATAAAAACAAAAACAAAAAAAAACAAAAAAACAGGTCTGCCCTATATTAACGTCCAGATGTACTGTAGCTCCGCAAACCCTTGCATGCGCTGAATCCATCGATCCGATTCAATTCCATGCTGAACCAAACACTCAAAATCCACGAGATCATGGATTTGGGGCGAGGAATCCGACCCTAAGACCGTTGCCAAACGTGCCCTAAATCTTTAATCTGATTTTATCTTCATCATAGTCCATTCCAACCGCTGGGGCTTTCCTTTATATAAGTGTTCTGATATTAAAGGGGTCGGATGAGTGATGCCAGCAGTTAGTGAGGGATAGGAATGGTCTAAAGTACTCTTCAAATGGGGTTCTGTGCAGTAACTAAAGGTCCAGAAACACCCGTCAGCAGATAGGAAGAAGAAACTTGAGGAATAATCACAGATAGTGAAATGACAGAATTAGATGGGTGGAAAAAGCCAGTCTGTCTGGTGAGAAATATCAGTAAGGAGGAACTGGAGTATTGTCCATATAGGTTATGGCAGTCGTCATTGCCCGTCGGTGCATAGAGGATGGAATCACCCTATGGTGAGGTTGATGAATCTACAGACCTGACTACAGACATGATTTCCTTATCAAGCCACTCAAAAGTGAAGAAAAAATGAAGCTATACTGATAACAAGATGCAAGTCCTCCCCACGTTCTCTATCACCAATAGTTAACTAGTAATGAAAGTTTGTAGACAACAACCGCAAAGCGTAGCAAGCAGAAAAGTCTTTCTCTATTCAATGAGAAACACTCTACAAGCATGAAGACACTGGTAAATTTCCTTTTTGTGTCCAAGAAAGCTGAACTAAACTATCCAATCATAAAAATGTGACAAAAGTTCATTGACATGGTATTAATGGAATCTGTAATCTTTAGGGTAGGGACTATTTCAAGAGTTATTCAAGGCAACATTTGGCTTACAAAGCATTCCTGTATATTTAACATGCACCAATTGAAAGAGACAAAAGCCTCCACTTTAAGAAACAGAGAGGCACCTCCATTGATGTACTTGGAGATATCCAGAAAGGTCGTATTGCATGCAAAACAACATATGCTTTGTCCAGTGACTAGTTTATTTCACTAGGATCTAGAAAAAGGGCTTATTTGGGGAACCTTCTTTGGGGAACCTAAAATGTATCATTTTTCTACAACTACATTACTTTTTGATAGATGCCTTTCCAAATTAGAAGAATATTTTAAAAGAGAATTTAGTGCTGTGTAAGAACCCATCCACAGGGATTGAGAGGCATATCTTGGACATTTGAATAGATAATGGCAACAAGCATTGAGCAAAGCCCAAGCCCCTTAAAAAAAAAGGAGGTTCAGACTCATGACCTGTAGGCAAGACTACAGTTCCAGGAACGTTCAGTTGTCCCCTAGAAAATGGAGAATTGAGATTTGAGATTCTTGTCTGCAAAACTTAGCATCCTTCATGCATCAGCTAATATATGATGTGGAATATTTAATTTGGAATGAAAAATGCAGAAAAATAACAAACAGCCCAGTGCTGTATTGAAGTTGCGGTTTCCTACGCTGCCGCTGCACCATAAGCATAGGAAGATGTTACACCATCCAAACTGCCAAAATACTCAGGAATACTTCTTCTGACTTGCAATTGGGTTACATCTAGGGACCCTTGAGGCAGTTGTGGAGTTCTGTATCAAACATGAACTGGCCAGGCATTACCAGGCATGCAACCGCCTTCTACACACAACAGATTTGTGATGGGGACATCAACCCAATCCCTTCAAGATCTACCGGCGATAGAGTCGTAGCGTTGCATATCAGCCTAATTTGTGGATGAATGATGCATGTCCAGACTTTGATTGTCAAGACAGCGATAATCCACCGTGGATTACTATTCTGATAACATCCAACAATTGGATTTCTTCATATTGAGTATCTGATGAACTGAAGGCCCCATGTGTGCAACCACAAAGAAGGCCCCCACACTAGGAAGTTCCACGCCGTAGGAATTAAAATAATCAAAAAGAAATCAAGAGGGGCCCAAGAGATATAAGAGAAGGAGTTTAACAAATATCCCCGTGCGCGGTGGGGCGTGGGGAAGGGGTTGGGGGTGGTGCGTCCAGAAACCCCATTCGCACGGCATTTTTTTTGTTTTGTTTCATTTTATTTTATTTTATTTATGGTGATGTCATTAAAGAGACAGGGCCGGCTCACCATATAGGCAGGTGAAGCAAGTGGTGGGGGCCTCACCATGAGGGGGGCCTCCCAATTTTGTAGGCCTAGGTGGCTTGATTGGGTTTTCTTCCCAGTCCCCACTTCCAAAGTCGAATCTCAATTCCCAACTCCAAAACCAGAACCAGAGAAGATAAATGAAACAGAAGCACTCTAAGGTTACTATTCTAAAATAAGTCCGTTTTTAAAGGTATCAAATCTCACCGGGAATCATCTGAAATGAATTCAAATGAACCCGAGCTAGAAGAGAAAATTGATCACAATTTGACCCGTTTTCTAATGAAACTGAAATCATTGAAAAATTCCATCATTGGAAAATTTTCATAAAATCAGAATTACAAATAAGTCCTTTTTTTATAGAAAATACTCTTTTTTTCATAAAATGACATTTCAAATCAATATGGCTCCAAATAAGAAATGTCCAACACAATTCCAGAAATTTATTGAAACCAATAATTTCATATTATCTTATCATATAATTAATCTAACACATTAATCAACAATAATTAACAACTAATCATGCTTAATTTGCAATTAAACATAATTAATTAAATAAAAACACATTCCCAAAAATCATAATCTAATGTCTAAAGGCCTGTTGGATTGGTAACATTAACATGATAATAGAGCTCTTTCCAAAAAAAAAGAAAAAAAAGAGAAATGAAAACAGGGCATGTTTGCCAACGAAAAACCACATATGCTGATATGCGTAATAAAAAAAAAAATGAAAAAAAAAGGAAGATGAGGTTTCGAACCCATGCACTGTTGTGACGGAACGTCACTTGTTCTGCACCGTCCGCCGTTTGATGTTGGTTTTATTTCATGTGCAAATCACATGCGATTCATTCTACCATCCTCTCACATGTGAAAATTAAATCTGAGTACGAAAATAATACCTTTTTACATATCAAAATTTCACACGTGATGCATAAAGGACCTTAATTAAACATGAAGGTGTATAAATAATTCACATATGAGTTATTTACATACTTAAATGCTCTCAACCAAACAACCCCTAAAAGAATTGTATATGGATAACTCTTGACCTCTCATTGTTAACCATTACTCTGATAATTCAGCAGTTTTTGTCATCACCATTAATGATTTTATGCTCTTTTCGGTTATTTCATTTAGCAGAATGATTTAAATTGAGGGCTGCATTTTCTGCTTGGATTGGATATTTGGACTGCGCGTGCTCTTTTGGGATGAGGGTTTTCTCACGTCACACATAGAAGTTAGGGGCCCCGTTTATACTTTTGCCTGGGGCCACATATTGTCTTGAGACGGCCCTGTAAAGAGACTTAGGGTTTTATTTATATGAGATGGTACTTCTCTTTTCTTTATGATGCTTATGAATGAAAACCTAAGTTTTGAGTTCTCCATGAGTTCTTCTTCAATGTGCTCTTGAGATCTTCACTTTGCCTCCTGGATTGGAGTTTGGCACGAGGCCAGTTTTGAGACAATCCTCTTTATCTTCATCTTAATTTATTTCTTTTTTTCCCCTCATTCAAACCCTAAACTACATCATCTCCATCATTCATCAGCCACCAAAACCTAAAACCAACCATAAAACCCAATTCCTCCAGCCATAGATCCGTTTTATTTATTTTTTATAACGGTAAATCTTATTCCAGAAAAGAACAAAACAAAGAGAAAACAACGAACAAGACTGAACACAAACAAATAAACTAAACATCAAAAGAAATATGTAACCGAATTACTCCTTCCCTAGCAAGACCATTTGCCAAAACATTAGCTTCACGGGGAATGTGAAGAAAAGAAGATCCTAACTGAGACGAAATATCTTGCACCTCCTCCACCAAGTCTGCCAAAGTCCACGGAGAAGAAGACTTTCCAGAACCACAACGAATCGCAAAGAAGGGAACTCCTTCAATGATTGCATGAAAAACTCCCAACTGACGTAATTCACGGCATTCCACCAATAAAACATACATTTCAGCTCTCCATTTGAATCAACACAATTCACCGGACCTGAAAATGTTTTTACAATTTTTCCAGAAAAGTCATGAATAACACCATCAATATCACGCATCTGAATATGCAGAAAATAATTGCCATCGAAATTCAGCTTGAAAGAACCATTCGGAGAAGGTTCCCTAAACAGTTTTTGCCTGAGATTAGAACACCTACCACCTTGAAAATAGGCTTGCCAAGATCTATTTAGAGCTTTTAAAGTAACTCCAACAAATTCAGCCTTCCTAATTGCCCATTCCAAAACAACCCAAACAACAAACCGAATCAAAGGTTTGCATTTGTTTTGAAAAACTCTATTATTCCTCTCAATCCATAACTGACATAGACCAGCATATAAGGATAACCGCCACAAAATGTGCCCATGAACAGATTTTCCACTAAAATTCACTCACTACTCAAAAACTCTTTAATAGAACAAGACATAACCCAACACATATCGAACATTTTAAGGATAGAGGCCCACACTCTATGCGCATAGTTACAATGGACCAACAGGTGATTCACCGTTTCATCATCTTCTAAACAGAATGGGCACCCATTGACAACAATAAGATTTCTCCTTCTCAATTGATACTTATTTAAGTATTTTATGTAAGCGCACTACCAAACAGAACACCAAAATTCTTGGAGGAACAAAAGGGTTCCAAAACCTCTTCCAACCAGCCATCCTACCACCCAAACCAATCAAAACGTCATACAAAGACTAAACCAAAAAATATCCTTTGCATCTGGCTTCCAAATTCTGACATCCATTCGCCCTTCAGAGAGATAAATCTTCTCAAGTAAAGAGAGGAGTCTAATATACTA
Source organism: Litsea cubeba (assembly GCA_012931725.1). Classification (NCBI taxonomy): domain Eukaryota; kingdom Viridiplantae; phylum Streptophyta; class Magnoliopsida; order Laurales; family Lauraceae; genus Litsea; species Litsea cubeba. Next base: position 117,857,690 of record CM022945.1, read on the forward strand.
AGCCAACTCATGATCATGCAAAATTTGTCGAAAGTGAAAATTCCAGAAAAATAGATCCACCCACAGAAGATAGTTATTTGCAACAAAGGCCAGAGGATTCTTATCCAACAGAGAGAATAGGAAACTGACACTTCAGGTTAGCATTACCACACCATTCATCATGCCCAAACTTAATACATTTCCCATCATGAACCTTCAAAATCCATAATACACCATCCATCCTTTCCAACCTTATACTTATCAATAACGATTTGTCTCCATAACCCTTGAGTTGAGTTACCCACCCTCCATGACCATTTTCCAAGCAACGCTTTGTTCATATTTTCAATAGAGCGAATACCCAAACCTCCCTGCAAAATAGTTCACAAATAATCTCCCATCTTACCAAATGATATTTCCTCCGATCAACAGTATCATTCCAAAGGAAATCACGTTGAATTTTCTCTATTCTTCGCACGATACCATTAGGACATCTGAAGCAAGACAAAAATATATATCGACATGCTTGAAAGTACCGATTTAAGAAGAGTTAGATGACAACCAATTACAGATACTTACACTTCCACGAACTAAGCCTTTTATCCAACCTCTCCACCACTGGATCCCATAAGCTTTTCTTCGGAATCCCCAAGAGGAAAGCCCAAATGTTTAGAAGGAAGCCTACCAACTTTACAACCAAAAGTATTTGCCAAACAATTAACATGATTGTCCTCCATATGTATGCCAATCAACCCACATTTCCCATAGTTAATATTAAGGCCTGATAACATCTCAAACCACCGAAAAAGCTTTAGACACTCCACTTGTTCCAAAAAAAGCATCGCAAAAAATGATTGTATCATCCGCAAATTGTAAGTGGGTTACGTCGTAGTCAGCATTATCAATTGAAAAATCGGAGATCGACCCAGCTTGATTTGCATGATTCATTAATGCATTGAGAGCTTCTGCTATAATAACGAAAAGTATAGGAGAAAGAGATCCTCTAGAACTACTGAAAAAATCTTTCGGAGAACCATTCACTAAGATAGAAAATTAAGCCGAGGAAACGCAACTATGAATCCATTCACACCACCCTTTAAGACAAAACCCCATACGAGCCATCAAACATTGCAAAAACCCTCAACCCATCCACACCATATCATAGACCTTCTCAAAATCCAATTTACAAACCAAACGAGGACGATGCTGCTTATACCTTGCATGTATACACTCATGGGCTATAAGCACGCTATCTAAAATCTAGCGACCGTCAACAAACGCCCCTTGGATATCTGAAATGATCTCAGGTAAAACTCTTCATAAACAATTGGCCAAAACCTTAGCCAAAATCTTATAAAGCCTCCCAACCAAACTAATAGGTCTGAAATCGCTCAATGAAATAGCACCTTCTTTCTTAAGAATCAAAGAAATAAGCGAGGCACCCAACTCCTTAGAGATGACACCATTCTCATGAAATTCATTAAAGAAAATTTGGAACTCATCTTCTAGGAGAATCCAAAAGTGATGGAAAAAAGCAATGGGAAATACATATGGACCCACGATCCCCTCCAAGACTAAACACAGCAGCCTTTATCTCATCTTTAGAAAAAAGAAGCTTCCAAAGAATAAACACTAACAGAATATAAAAACTTGAAAGCAATTCCATCTAACCTTGGCCTCAACCTCTTACTGCCCGTATAGAGACGCTTAAAAAACTGAACAATTTCCTTCTCTATATCATTTTTAGACTCCCAGACTCTTCCTCTAGAAACAATAGATGTAATTCGATTCACCCACCGACAGGCATTAGCAATGGCGCAGAAGAAGCCAGTGTTACGATCTCCTTCTTTCAACCATTTATTTCTAGAGTGATGCTTCCATTTAATCTTGTCTTGAAGAGTCAGCCTACAAAATTGCTCTTGAAGCATCAATCTGTTTTCCTTATCCACCTCGGTTAAAAGCCCAGCTTCTGCTTTCTTGTCAATAGATTGAATCTCATCAAGCAAACGATTTTTCAGTTCTTGAATATTACCAAAAGCTTCCTTGCGCCAACATATCAATTTATGCTTCAAAAGTTTAGCTTTTGATCTAACTGAAAACCCATCAATCCCCAACTTTCTTTTCTACCCACCATTCATTATCACGACTTAGAAAAATCCTTCTCAAGAAGCCACACTAGCTCAAATCGATTTGAAACCGGCCTTGCCAAAGCATTTTGAACACAATCAGGGAATAAATCCCGCAAACCTGTAGATGCTAAGAAACGATCCAGACAACTCATCATTGTATCCTCCTGATTGTTTCTCCAAGTGAAATCTGCTCCTCCCAGAGGCAATTCAACAAGATCATGCTGTCAAATCCAATTAGAAAAATCCCTCATAGCTGTACTCACAACACAACCACCCTTTTTCTCGTAAGGAAATCTAATAACATTGAAAACTCCCCCTAACACCCAAGGTGTCTATTCCACTTCATAGCCACCTGACTTAATTCCTACAAAAAAGAAGCTCTATCACTAGCATTGTTAGGCCCATAAACCGAAGTGGCCACACATTCCGCATTTCTTCAAACATCTTTGAACAACACTGATATAGAAAAATGCCCCACAAATTCATCAACCTTTTGCCACAAGGACGAGTTCCAAAATAATAAAATTCCTCCAGCTGTCCAACAAAAGAACACAAATTGACCATCAGGCCAAGGACAAATCAATATAAAAACTTGAGCATCGATAACTTCCATTTTAGTCTCTTGAATAAAAAACCACTCTCCTTTGACTAATTGGAAAACCCATTTCATAATGGCTATCTTCAAAATAGAATGCAAGCCACGAATATTCCAAGAGACCATATTCCAACCAATTGCACACTCATTTTCCTATCACCAACCAGATGGTCATATTTTATAGAAGATGCCAATTTCTGCAACTTTTAGAAACTTCCTGGTTTTGACATTTCCCTTTCTCTTGGTGGAGCATCTCCCGGATAAACCTCCTCATTTCCCCTGACCTACCCTCCATAGAAACCCCCAGGATCTGAGCAATCTTAATCATTTTACCTTCATTAATCTTATCTGCTTGATGCAGTGCGATCCAAGAAAAAGAAGCCCCACCAAGGAACCCTACAATGATTTGCTTTCTTTAAATAGTTTAGTAATTTTAGTAATTTGATGTAATCTCTGATTTGACTTAATCAGAGAGATTTTAGTGATTTGATTTACTTAAGATTTTAGGGAGTGATTTTAGGAATCGGTTTTTTGATGTAACCTCTGATTTGACTTAATCAGAGAGATTTTAGTGATTTGATTTACTTAGAGATTTTAGGGAGTGATTTTAGGAATCATTGAATAACGGTAGTTTCTTTATTAGACCATTCATCTATTATAACTAGAGGGGGATGCTTGATTGTAAGGTATGCTTTATTCTTAATAAAATTCAGGAGTTCTCGTGAGTTCCTCTTTGGGTATTTTTCCTAAGTGATCTTAGGGCTTCAGTCGGAAGACTCGATCTCACTGTCGGAGATGTAGGCCTTCACCGTGATCGTGGTTGAGCTGCACCACCACTTCATGTTCTTCGGAAATGAAACCGATGCAGTTAGTGGGTTGAGTTAAAATCTTAACAGCATTTTCTTCCATCACCAAAGCCTTTACCTGGTCCTCAGGGTCGACACAAATGTGGTCATCTTCAATGAGTAAGCATCCTCGCCTGAAGATAATTCTTCCCATCGGCCAACATATTTGATGCTAGAATCCAAAAGAAGGGGATTAGCAGTATCGTCCACCATCTCCTCTCCACTGACAGGAGGGTCTGTATCCGCAGGTCGTTCTCCACGAACACTACTACCAGACTTCTTCTCATGAGCAGAATGAATCATTGCATTAGTAGTTTGGGCCTTACCTGAAAGTCCAATACTCCTCTGATCCAAAAGGCCCGCTGGAGGCGGTGGTAATTCTCAGCAAACAGAAAGTTGCTTAGGGGCAAAATGGCCATTTCGTAGTTCTCCAAAAATATCTTTAATAGTCGGATAGCTCTACAAGATTTCTTTCCTCCCAAGAGTCCGTTGAAACGAGATGGAGTCCTAATCTGCAGCCGAGGATTGTGAGATACGCGGCCCAACGGTACCAGACATTGCCAAAATCTGTGTCTCCTGCTCCCTTCCCATAGGTGATTCCCATTGTTTTTACCATATGTGTCCCCTTTCCCTTTACCAATCGCACAATTGGAGGATTTTTTAATTTTAAATCCCAGATCCCCTGAAATTATGCTGGAATCAACTTAAGGCACCATTGATGCAAGACTTGTAACAATGCCTTGGATCATCACATACTATCCACTTAATCTTCAATCTTAGATTGTGCATGATTGGATACGTTTATGATTTTAATTGAATTATTAATTCCAAATTGATCTGCAACAATGCCTTGGATCATCACATACTATCCACTTAATCTTCAATCTTAGATTGTGCATGATTGGCTACGTTTATGATTTTAATAGAATTATTACTTCCAAATTGATCTGCAACAATGCCTTGGATCATCACATACTATCCACTTAATCTTCAATCTTAGATTGTGCATGATTGGCTACGTTTATGATTTTAATTGAATTATTAATTCCAAATTGATCTCGCAAATTCATATTAGGTTAGCTTTCATGTTGTCCTGCATCAAGATGCAAAAATGGCACTATTACAGAAACAATTCGTCCAGGGAATATGTCGTGTTTCAATTTATTTGACCCTATACAACATCATTAAATAGCACCATGTAGAATGTCACGGGCAAAGATTTTTGCATGCCTTCAAAGTTCAAACAAGCCAATCATCAAACAGAGACAGGTGATTCACAGATTTATCTGATTGCCTTGGAGATCTAACCTACTTTGCAAGAATTCTGAACATTGATCTCATAATTTCTTTTCTCATGGCTTTTTGAGACATAGCCTGTACTTCTTGTTTAAAGCAAACAAAAGGGTGGTCAATAATCATACTGAGCTTATCGCAAAGAAAGACGGAGACGTAAAGGGATAAGTGACTCATCAATTAGCAAACCAAAGCAGAGAATTCTAGCGTCTTTTGATCAAGGACTAGGTTTTCCTTGAACAAAAAACATGCCTTATAGAGTGAACGCGCTTAAAAGTTAAGGAAGAAGCAAACAACAGAAACAGAAGACCAAATATCCCCTTTCTAGCATCAACATCATGCAACATGGGGCAAAAGGAAATGGACCTAGAAATTTTAACCAACATGCAATCCCAAGAAGACTATTCAAATAGAGGCTAGTTTCTACCAATAAGCACTTGAGGAAATCTAACAAAAAGTGAGTCTTGAACCAGCGATCAAGATAGAAAAGCAAGGATAAAGTTTCAAGCGTGCCATATCTCATGCAGGATTATATACACTTCTATTCAAGAGATCCACATAAAATAAAATAACTGAAAACAAACCAAAATTAGAACATGCCCATAATAAAATGGGCATGGATCATATGCTACATACAATCAGGAGACAATAAGAGAAATGTAACTTGATGATATCACTATGCTAATATTTAGCTTCAAAATTGCAGAAACAACACGGATAGGTGACATACAAGGTTTATCAAAGAAGAAAAGACCAAATTTTTACAAAAAGAAAAGATCTAATTTTGACAATGGCACATAAAAAAGATGAAAGACAGAGCAAAATGACATTTCAAGGCACCATCTGTTAAAAAAAATGACAATTTGTGAAGTCTGGTTGTTGAAGAGAAACAAAGAGCAGACAAAAGGAAGGGTATATGGAAGAAATGAAGAAAGAAAATAAAAGCCATCGATGGATTTTGAATAGTGATCAATTCAAGATTCTGGGCAACGCGTGCAAACTGCAAAGAACTACTAAACGTCCATCCTTTTGGATATCTCCTTCAAATCAGAGAAGATTAGAACATGACAAAGTTACCTTGTTGGACGCTTCTTCAGAGCGGGTGTGTCTTTCCTTGAGCTCTTCCTCTACAACACCTCCCTGTTCATTCACTTCTAACCTTGTTAGTTTTTCATGAAATACTCTTCTCCTGATTGGCCACTGTTTTTTTATTTTTCATTTTTTTTTTCTTTGTCAGTTTCTTGTCATGAAAGATTTGACAGATGAGAGACATGATGAGGTGCGTACCTTGATAAAGCCCATTTTGTGTTGAATCCTCCATTGTGGGACCACTTTCATTGATCAAACAGTTGGATCAAACTACCCCTCCATAAGTGGAGTATTCTTAGAGAGAATACCAAGCTCCTAGGAGCAATATTGACCATTGGATTGAAACAGTGGAGAATTTTACAATGTGATCATTCTTGTTATTTTGATGCAATGTGAATACAACTTTGAACAAAGTTATGTCTTCCAAACACTTGGGTGGAGAATAGATTCATCCAACTATTCAGACTGAGTAAAGTGCCCAACTGTAGAGAGATCGCTTGGGATATATACCTCACTTTGTCATGTATCTAGATACACACATAATTTCCCGATTCTATTACATATACTCAGTGGAACCCACCATGATTAACTAATTCATTTTTCATATGGTCCTTAACTTCATCGTCGTCGTCATCATCATCTTCTTCATTTTTTATTTTTTTTTATAATAGAGAGTGTCCCCGCCCTTTGGGCGGGAATAATCCCTACGGGCCTAGGGGGAGCTGGGTAATCCCCTGTAGCCCCAGTGTGGTAGTGCAGTTTCGAACCCTCAACCTCCAGGCGCAAACCGTGGTCCTAGGCCAACTGAGCTACCCTTGGGGTTTATCTTCTTCTTCCTCATTATCATCATCATCATGGCTCCCTTCTATTTGCAGTCTCACCTAATCAATTCTACTAATAAAGAGTGGATGCCTGACAAGCGGAGAACACTTCATGAATAGTCACTCGGAGCACTAAAAAAATTCCTTGTCAATTGTCCAATGTAAGCTACTTTTTGGAATAATCATGTGGCCCACTAAAAATTATTCATAAGCTGTCAAATGTAAACGTAATGGCGTATTTATTTGCATTAGAATACATAGGAATTGAATACACGATGTTGTTAAAAATGAAGAGTAAAAGTGAATTTTCAAAGATGAACATCAAATAACATTTTCTTTAGGGAAATAGAATCAAAGAAGATGTTATTTGATGATCATTTTTGAAAATTCACCTTTGGTCTTCATTTTTAACCACCGTATGTATTCAATTCCTATGTATTTTAATGCAAACAAGCAGTGCAAGGAAAGGATTGCAGATAATTGGCCGTTGCTGTGAATCATCACACTTTATTGGAAGTCAGACTTCTGCAATCTTTATAAGACATGTATTATTCCAAAGTCTCACAAACCTTTTATGCTACTCTTTGTATTGACCAAGGGTGCAACTTGGGCCTATCCAAACTTGGCCTAGCACGATCTGACCCCACAAAAGGTTAAATTTTGGTTGGAGTCGGACTGCATTTTGAAGCCCACGTTGAAGTTAGGTCAAAATGGAGACCCTACCTTGCTTATGTAAAACAATTGCTGCCTCCTTTAGGGCCCACTTGGACACAAAATAATCATTGCAGGCAGGGAAATAGGTATCTCCAGATGGAGCTTCTCTCACCTGCAGGAGTTCTGCATAAGGATGCTCCACGATTCTTAATCCATGTCGTCCACAAAGTGGGAACCCTCTAAATCAAAGATGGGGGCCAAAATTATAGCATGGCCGTAGGAGAAAATCACTCCACTATTTGGACATGGACTAAAAGTGTTATTGGCGACATCATCAAAGCCCTGTCCCAACTATTTTGGAGTCGGCTACATGAATGTTGTTTCTCCATTCCGATCTATCTAGAGCCAAATCCTCATATAGGTTGGACTTCTTTAGATCCAACCTTACTACTTCCATCCACGTTGTCTCCGGCTTACCCCTTCCCTTTGGTGGGCCATCAACCTGCAAAGGAAAACTTTTTCCTCATTGACGTCGTTGATGACCTGCATTAGACAACTCCAAACCATCTCAAACAAGTTTTTCTTATTTTATCATCTATTCATGGCACCTTTAACTGCTCCTAAAAGTGCTCATTTCTGATTTCATCCTTCCCAGTTGTACCACACAAGCACCTCACCATTCTCATCTTTGCTACACTCATTTTAATGACACAGACTAAAAGTGTGCCTAATAAAAATTCAATTAAATGGTTTTGGTCCTTTAATTTTTAAGACCTCAAATTTGAAGATTATATATCATGCAAATTTAATGTGATAATATCAATACCAAGTAATGTTAGATTATTATTAGGATCGATGCCAATTTAAGGGACTATTTTTTTAGATTATTTTAGGATCAATGCCAATTTGAGGGACTATTTTTATCACACATGTCCATAAGGAAGGGCGAGAGGTAAAGGAATCGTCTTACAGAGAATCAAGCTATATATCATCACCGTCATTGTCAGTTGTCACTATCATATTAATATAATTCATAGCACATACTACAAGTACTATACTATATCAAAAGAATATATTTTAATATCAATACCCATAAAGCGAATAAAAAGGAAAAAAGAAAAGTGGATATCATTTAGGATGGAAATTTACAATTTAGCTCAAGCGTAAGTAGGCTAAGGTAAAAATGCTAAGTTTGGGTTTGGATTTCCAAAAACACAACTCAGATGGAGGTTCAGTTGGGATCAAACTTGAACCCTTTGCCATAGCCAGTTATATTTGGGCTCTATTTTGCATATGTAAAAAAGAAGACCCGATTTTTCTGCCTGGTATCCTTTGTAGTATTGCGATGAACTGAAAAAGTGAAACAAATTTTGGTGACATGAGAAATGACAATGGCTTTGGAAGTAGTCTTCGTAAGAATAGTGGGATAAAAGCTAATCATTAGCTTGAGTTCTTGGGAGCTAGTCTAAGTTCCAAAGTTTTTTAAAAGGTTGAGGCCAAAAAAATTATTTGAATGTGAGTTAAGTATAAAAGTCGTTGTCTTGAGTATCCAGAATTTATTTTTCTTGAACTCTCTAATAAGCCCAGTTAAGGAAGATCTAAACAACTAAAAATCACACATTTTGCATGTAGCTAAACCACTAAAAATCACACAATTTGCATGCAGAATAGCATATTGCATTATAGATTGGGTAATATATGGGAGATGCTCTTGTGAGAGTCACTCTCATGGTACTATGAGAGTAAGGGGTGGGGGCCCTCGCATTTAGGCTATTGGCATTGGATATGGATGTGAGAGTAAGGGGTGGGGGGATTCACATTGGTTGAGATGATGTCGACATGGTTTTGAAGTAATAAAAAAATGCATATGATGCACACATGCAGTTTTCCAAATCTACATAACCATCAATCACAACTAAACCAAGCCGGATAGTATTATAGAGTTATAAAAAAAACCAAGCCAAACAACTAAAAGGTAGGAAGAGTAACTAGACGACTGACAAGCACAAAAGACCAATTATGCTTAGCATTGAAAGAGTGCATATGATAATGAAACAAACAAGTAAAACAATCTAGGACATTGAATGATAATCTGGGATACGATTTTAAAGTAAAATAAAACAAATAAACAAAAGCATCTCTCTGTTTGCATTTGGACATAATACTTAAAACACTCTAAATAGTAAGCAAATTAGAATTGTTAACTGCTGCTAAGTAGAAGCCGATGGCTGTAGCTTTTCTTCACCGTAATCGTTCCTTGTGGAGGGAATAGGAACAGGACGGGGTTGCAATCCATAGAGGAGGTGCTGAGGGAGGATGAAATCTGTCTGCAAAAAGTTGTTCGACCTTCCGATCCTCGACATTAAAAACACCCGAATCACAACATCCGCGTGGACTGCGAAAATATAGTTCCGGGCAGTTGTCTCCAAAATATATGCGATTTCCTTTGAAGCCTGGGAATTCGCTTGCCATAACAATTATGGAAGAATTATACCCCAGAAACACTATCCTATCCCCCAAGCTTTTCACCTTAGTCAATTCTTTATCGGGCGCCCCCTCACCCATCGGGGCAGGGGCCTTGTAAATGTCAAAATTGCGCGATATGCGTGGACTAGTGTCCATCGATATACCCTTCATCTCTAATAATCACAAACATGCTATCAGAGATTATGTCTGGTACCCAAGTAGGAAGGGGCATGGCGATGGAGGTCCAAGCCTTGAGTGAGCTTTTCAAAGCAGGGGGGATTGTCCTCGCAGCGAAAAAGGTATATGCCTGCTGCCGGATTGAGCGCGTAAAACTGTCCATTGTGATATACGACATCCGCCGTGTATGGGGCTTCATCGATCTCAGTCCAGACCTTATCTCCAATCCTACAAAAAGCAGAATGTCCAAGTCCGTAGATGACCACTGCCATGTTGGCATCATCCGAAAGTGCAGCCTTGCATATGTGCAGGTCACGGATCTCTTCGATGGTGTAAGCTCCCTCCTCGCCCTCCTTGGCTACGTAGTTCTGGTGTTTGAAGGTGGACTGGTGAGGGAGCTGTAATGTCTTTTTAGACCAGGGATGAAAGAGAGATACGTTGAGATCTATGTCCACAGTCATCAGCCACCCGTTCTGGAAGGACCCGCAGCAGCGCTTGCCGCGCATATCCGGAAGCCCAACAGCGAATATCTTCTGCCTGGAGAGACTAAAGAAATCGCGAGCGTCGGGATCTTCTTCTTTGTCTTTAGGAAGCATCATCAGCCATGGAAGCTCACGGAGTTTGCTGCTTCTCCTGTTCAAAATCGCCTGCCATGACTTGCAAACAAATTTCATTCTTATACAATCCGGTGAAATCAAGAGATTGCAAATCATCTCCAACAGATCTTCAGAAAGATCCACCCAGGTGTTGTTGGCCATGATAAATATATATAGATTGATCGATTGCACACAAAAAGGGATAAATTATATATAACCGCAAACAAATCAATAAGAAATCAAACAAGACAAGTGAAGTGAAGAGATGAACGGAACCAAAGAAGAGATAGAAACTGATATGGAGACGAAGGAGATATCTACTTTTATTAGGGTTACAATCAGAGGACTCACTTAACAGGAATTATAATTAGCAAGGGCCATGTTTAGATAATCGGGACCGTCTATGTTGGATAGCACTCCCTCCGCTGCTGATATATTCTATTCTCAAGTTTCAGTTTAAAAAGGAGTGGATTCTACTGTATGACGCATGGATGTGTGTTTAAAATAAGTGGGTTCCACCATATGATGAGCACTATGATGCGATTGCATCATTGCTGATGTGTATTTAAAATATTTCTATCACAACAGTCTTATCATGGGACCCATTGTTTTTTAACTGAAACTTGATGATGACTTATCTAGAGTGATACGATGATCTATATATGGGTCCCATGATAGACTGTAGTGTAATAGTTGCAACAGTTTCCTAGTTAGGATCCTCACAGGACTCACTCCCTACTCACACGAGGACTCAAGGTAGACCCAATTTGTTCAAAACTCAGAGCTAAAATAAGACCCCTCCTCAAATTGAAATGTCTGCAAAGTTCAATCCAACCAGAGTTCCTTCTATTATATCATAATTATTATTATATATAGTAAAGCAAAGGGAGAGGTCGGGTGTGAGAGGTGCCACCTAATCCCTAAAAAGTCTCTCCTTTCAAAGAAATATGCACAAAAATCTTACATTGCTTTAAGGTGCCACCTCACTTTGGGCTACTCTTTCTCTCCTAAAACCTCTCTCATAAGAGACTTTTCTAAACTTTTAAATTTGAGTCATATTTCTTGCCATTATCCAAATTATAAGCAAATCTTTACAGTCGGTTTGTTTTCTTTTCCTTAGATCTTCAATCATCAATGGGTCCCACGTTAAATGAAATCCAAGTTGTTGCTCCTTTACTTTTCTTTCAGTTTTTTCCCCAAATGGATGGTTCCAATAGTGGGCACTAGTTCGTATTAAATATATTTCAAGATTGGACTCCAGTATTGGATGAAACCACCTTCTCTTAACCCCTTTTTTCTAAGAGTGGACCCCACTGATTAAGGGAGGCAAACCTGTTAGCCATTGTCTGGTTTCTTAATGGATGCAAATCAATTAGTGGGCCCCGCACATTTAACTTATTTCTATAGTGGGACCCACTCATGGATTAATATAGCTAATTACATGTGGGATTGGTTACCTGGGACAATATCTACAGGGTCCTACAGTCCCCACTAAAATTGTTGAGATATTTGATCAAGACTTTGTATATGGATTATGGACATCTTTTTATTTTAATATTTCGGGCCCACCTTTCTACAATTCATACTGATAGATTTTTCATTAAAAATATCATTTTCTTTTAGTTTCCAAATACAGCTCTACTCTATTTAAAGATTGTCACATGTGAACAAAAATCAAACCCAACCTTCTGGTAGACCACCTCATGGATGGGCTTGTGATAAAAATATTTTGAGGTTGGAGTTTTTTGGTTGAATCTTATAGGCATCCTTTTCTAATCTGATTATATAGACATATAACCCTAGGTTTGGCCCACATGGACTCATAATTAAATGAAATATACATTGATCCAAGGCATGCCAATTATTACTAGGATCAAATAACACCAGCCTGTGGTTTTAAAGTCTCACAATTTACGGCATAAACTAGAATGCACTTGTTGCACAAACAAGTCCAAATGGGGTGGCTTTGTTTTATTGGACAATGAAATTATCAATGGGTAACAAAAATTGAATGCATTTCTTATTACTAATATATATATATTAACAAAATTCACTTTTCTATATCTTCTTTAGTATTTATTGCTGTTATTATTATTTTTATGTTGTTGTTGAATGGATTTTTTTTAGCTTTTATCTTTGTAATAGTTTATTGTTGATGTTGACCACTTATATTTGTGATTGAAGATGTGTTGACTGTTTTTATATATATGCATGAATATATGCTTATATGTTTATAATTAATTTTGATATCTCATAAATTCAAAATGTAATATCTTACTTTTTTTGCCCCGGGCTAAGCACTGGGCGTTGTTGCTAGTGTATATATATATATATAATAACTAGCTAGAAAACTATTGCAACTAGTTTTTTTTTTTTTGCTAACCGGGGGTATCCAAGGCCTCTTAGAGCACCTAACTAAATCCCCCGAAGTGGTGGCCTCCCCCTGTTTCCACTCACCGAGTCCGTCGGGCTAGGAAGCCTAGCCTGGGTCCCAACACTTGGTGAGCATCGATGCTGAGACCTCCGGGTGGTAACTGTTGCAACTAGTTATGGCTTGAAATTGAACGAGGAGAGGAGTCGCTAAGGAGTGAGGATTCTCTGCCCGTGTAACTCTTTTTCTAAACAGCCCACGGAGGTAGAATCGGGACCGTTAAAGTTAGATAGATCGGTCGGATGGTTTATATATGGACCCCACGATGTAGTTCTAGAGCATCCGGAGTTTGACTCGACGCCACGTAAAGGTCTCCAAGTATATGTAGCATTCTCAATTTTTTTTTCCTAATAATATAATGTTGACTAGCATGAAGCTCCTATGCGATGCACAAGTTAAGTCTCGTGCGACCTGAATAATATTTTAAAACTAATATCCCTTTCATATAAATTCATTTATTACAAAATAATTAGAAAATTCAAATCAACCAAAAATTATGAAAACCAAACCTTTCTTCCTTTAATCCACATTAGCATACACATTTCATCTTAAAAATAAATGATTCGTATGCATTTTTGTTCATTTTGAATACTATATATTACTTTAATTTATACAGTTGGAAGGCATCCCTTTGAATTAGATCACATCCATACAAATGGGCCCAAGAGACACATTTTATTGAAAAGGCACATATGTAGCCCAAGAGACACATTTTATTGAAAAGGCACAAATTATATGTGTTTTTAAAAGGACTCATTCACAAATGGGGACCAAGAAGCTGATGTGGCTTCTCCTAAAGCTAGAATTGAGTTTTTTTTTTCCACTAACATTCAGCTTTAAAGAAAAAGAATGGTTCAATTAAGAACGCGTTTAACCCTATCTAAGATCGTAGAACTGTATTTTATGCAATCCAGCCTATCAGCCAAGTTATATGCATATCAATTTATGCAGCCCAGCTCGTGGGCTGATTTAAATGTATGCTTATCAAACATTTATCGGAGGAGGGCAGATGGAAAGACTCATAATGGAAAAGGGGGGAGACAAAAAAAAGGCCTCATTCAATTATCGTAACCCTTGATTTAACATTGTTAAAGTCAAATGATATCTTAACCGCAAATCCTTTTGAGACTCAATTCAATAGTGAGTGAATGCCGAATGAATAGTGAGTGAATGCCGAATGACGGTAAAAGCTTATGCATAATGCCAGACTATGGAATGACCAAAGGGGCTTGCTTCAAATCACCGATTGAAAGTGGCCTAGAGAATCCAGACTCGGGCCGCCTTTTTTGTTTTATTCTGCATCTATGGTAAATTTTTTTTTTAAATCCTTTAAAACAAAAACGCCCTGCCCCCCATTGGAAATTAACTAATAATACTCAGAGTGGGACAAAATTAGCCCAAGCTCTATCCACATCAACTCCTTTTCATCCTTCCCCATTCTACCGATTTGATCCTAAGGTACCCCAATTAACTTAGGTCACCAACCCTAGATGAATGTTCCAAGTAAATGCTGGAAGCTTCCTCCTCGCCCTCGTCGGCTACGTAGTTCTGGTGTTTGAAGGTGGATTGGTGAGGGAGCGCTACTTGCTTTTTAGACCGGGGATGAAAGAGACATACGTTGAGATCTATGTCCACAATCATCAACCACCCACTTTGGAAGGACCCGCAGCAGCGCTTGCCGCGCATCTTCGGAAGCCCAACAGTGAATATCTTCTGCGTGGAGAGACTAAAGAAATCGCGAGCATCAGAATCTTCTTCTTCTTTGTCTTTAGGAAGCATCATCAGCCATGGAAGCTCATGGAGTTTGCTGCTTCTCTTCTTCAAAATCGACTGCCATGACTTGCAAACAAATTTCATTCTTATACAATCTGGTGAAATCAAGAGATTGCAAATCATCTCTAACAGATCTTCAGAAAGATCCACCCAGGTGTTGTTGGCCATGATAAATATAGATAGATTGATCGATTGCACACAAAAAGGGATAAATTATATATAACCGCAAACAAATCAATAAGAAATCAGACGAGACAAGTGAAGTGAAGAGATGAACGGAACCAAAGAAGAGATAGAAACTGATATGGAGAAGAAGGAGATATCTACTTTTATTAGGGTTACAATCAGAGGACTCACTTAACAGGAATTATAATTAGCAAGGGCCATGTTTAGATAATCGGGACCGTCTATGTTGGATAGCACTCCCTCCGCTGCTGATATATTCTATTCTCAAGTTTCAGTTTAAAAAGGAGTGGATTCTACTGCATGACGCTTGGATGTGTGTTTAAAATAAGTGGGTTCCACCATATGATGAGCACTATGATGCGATTGCATCATTGCTGATGTGTATTTAAAATATTTCTATCACACAGTCTTATCATGGGACCCATTGTTTTTTAACTGAAACTTGATGATAACTTATCTAGAGTGATACGATGATCTATATATGGGTCCCATGATAGACTGTAGTGTAATAGTTGCAACAGTTTCCTAGTTAGGATCCTCACAGGACTCACTCCCTACTCACACGAGGACTCAAGGTAGACCCAATTTGTTCAAAACTCAGAGCTAAAATAAGACCCCTCCTCAAATTGAAATGTCTGCAAAGTTCAATCCAACCAGAGTTCCTTCTATTATATCATAATTATTATATATATTAAAGCAAAGGGAGAGGTCGGGTGTGAGGGTGCCACCTAATCCCTAAAAAGTCTCTCCTTTCAAAGAAATATCCACAAAAATCTCACATTGCTTTAACGTGCCACCTCACTTTGGGCTACTCTTTCTCTCCTATAACCTCTCTCATAAGAGACTTTTCTAAACTTTTAAATTTGAGTCATATTTCTTGCCATTATCCAAATTATAAGCAAATCTTTACAGTCGGTTTGTTTTCTTTTCCTTAGATCTTCAATCATCAATGGGTCCCACGTTAAATGAAATCCAAGTTGTTGCTCCTTTACTTTTCTTTCAGTTTTTTCCCCAAATGGATGGTTCCAATAGTGGGCACTAGTTCGTATTAAATATATTTCAAGATTGGACTCCAGTATTGGATGAAACCACCTTCTCTTAACCGCTTTTTTCTAAGAGTGGACCCCACTAATTGAGCGAGGCAAACCTGTTGGCCGTTGTCTGATTTCTTAATGGATGCAAATCAATTAGTGGGACCCGCACATTTAACTTATTTCTATAGTGGGACCCACTCATGGATTAATATAGCTAATTACATGTGGGACTGGTTACCTGAGACAATATCTACAGGGTCCTACAGTCCCCACTAAAATTGTCGAGATATTTGATCAAGACTTTGTATATGGATTATGGACATCTTTTTATTTTAATATTTCGGGCCCACCTTTCTACAATTCATACTGATAGATTTTTCATTAAAAATATCATTTTCTTTTAGTTTCCAAATACAGCTCTACTCTATTTAAAGATTGTCACATGTAAACAAAAATCAAACCCAACCTTCTGGTAGACCACCTCATGGATGGGCTTGTGATAAAAATGTTTTGAGGTTGGAGTTTTTTGGTTGAATCTTATAGGCATCCTTTTCTAATCTGATTATATAGACATATAACCCTAGGTTTGGCCCACATGGACTCATAATTAAATGAAATATACATTGATCCAAGGCATGCCAATTATTACTAGGATCAAATAACACCAGCCTGTGGTTTTAAAGTCTCACAATTTACTGCATAAACTAGAATGTACTTGTTGCACAAACAAGTCCAAATGGGGTGGCTTTGTTTTATTGGACAATGAAATTATCAATGGGTAACAAAAAATTGAATGCATTTCTTATTACTAATATTATATATATTAACAAAATTCACTTTTCTATATCTTCTTTAGTATTTATTGCTGTTATTATTATTTTTATGTTGTTGTTGAATGGATTTTTTTAGCTTTTATCTTTGTAATAGTTTATTGTTGATGTTGACCACTTATATTTGTGATTGAAGATGTGTTGACTGTTTTTATATATATGCATGAATATATGCTTATATGTTTATAATTAATTTTGATATCTCATAAATTCAAAATGTAATATCTTACTTTTTTTGCCCCGGGCTAAGCACGGGGCGTTGTTGCTAGTGTATATATATATATAATAACTAGCTAGAAAACTGTTGCAACTAGTTTTTTTTTTTTTTTTTTTTGCTAACCGGGGGTATCCAAGGCCTCTTAGAGCACCTGACTAAATCCCCCGGAGTGGTGGCCTCCCCCTGTTTCCACTCACCGAGTCCGTCGGGCTAGGAAGCCTAGCCTGGGTCCCAACACTTGGTGAGCATCGATGCTGAGACCTCCGGGTGGTAACTGTTGCAACTAGTTATGGCTTGAAATTGAATGAGGAGAGGAGTCGCTGAGGAGTGAGGATTCTCTGCCCGTGTAACACTTTTTCTAAACAGCCCACGGAGGTAGAATCGGGACCGTTAAAGTTAGATAGATCGGTCGGATGGTTTATATATGGACCCCCACGATGTAGTTCTAGAGCATCCGGAGTTTGACTCGACGCCACGTAAAGGTCTCCAAGTATATGTAGCATTCTCAATTTTTTTTTCCTAATAATATAATGTTGACTAGCATGAAGCTCCTATGCGATGCACAAGTTAAGTCTCGTGCGACCTGAATAATATTTTAAAACTAATATCCCTTTCATATAAATTCATTTATTACAAAATAATTAGAAAATTCAAATCAACCAAAAAAATTATGAAAACCAAACCTTTCTTCCTTTAATCCACATTAGCATACACATTTCATCTTAAAAATAAATGATTCGTTTGCATTTTTGTTCATTTTGAATACTATATATTACTTTAATTTATACAGTTGGAAGGCATCCCTTTGAATTAGATCACATCCATACAAATGGGCCCAAGAGACACATTTTATTGAAAAGGCACATATGTAGCCCAAGAGACACATTTTATTGAAAAGGCTCAAATTATATGTGTTTTTAAAAGGGCTCATTCACAAATGGGGACCAAGAAGCTGATGTGGCTTCTCCTAAAGCTAGAATTGAGTTTTTTTTTCCACTAACATTCAGCTTTAAAGAAAAAGAATGGTTCAATTAAGAACGCGTTTAACCCTATCTAAGATCGTAGAACTGTATTTTATGCAATCCAGCCTATCAGCCAAGTTATATGCATATCAATTTATGCAGCCCAGCTCGTGGGCTGATTTAAATGTATGCTTATCAAACATTTATCGGAGGAGGGCAGATGGAAAGACTCATAATGGAAAAGGGGGGAGACAAAAAAAAAAAGGCCTCATTCAATTATCGTAACCCTTGATTTAACATTGTTAAAGTCAAATGATATCTTAACCGCAAATCCTTTTGAGACTCAATTCAATAGTGAGTGAATGCCTAATGACGGTAAAAGCTTATGCATAATGCCAGACTATGGAATGACCAAAGGGGCTTGCTTCAAATCACCGATTGAAAGTGGCCTAGAGAATCCAGACTCGGGCCGCCTTTTTTGTTTTATTCTGCATCTATGGTAAATTTTTTTTTTAAATCCTTTAAAACAAAAACGCCCTGCCCCCCATTGGAAATTAACTAATAATACTCAGAGTGGGACAAAATTAGCCCAAGCTCTATCCACATCAACTCCTTTTCATCCTTCCCCATTCTACCGATTTGATCCTAAGGTGGGCCACACTGGAGGGTACCCCAATTAACTTAGGTCACCAACCCTAGATGAATGTTCCAGGTAAATGCTGGAAGCTTCCTCCTCGCCCTCGTCGGCTACGTAGTTCTGGTGTTTGAAGGTGGATTGGTGAGGGAGCGCTATTTGCTTTTTAGACCGGGGATGAAAGAGACATACGTTGAGATCTATGTCCACAATCATCAACCACCCACTTTGGAAGGACCCGCAGCAGCGCTTGCCGCGCATCTCCGGAAGCCCAACAGTGAATATCTTCTGCGTGGAGAGACTAAAGAAATCGCGAGCATCAGAATCTTCTTCTTCTTTGTCTTTAGGAAGCATCATCAGCCATGGAAGCTCACGGAGTTTGCTGCTTCTCTTCTTCAAAATCGACTGCCATGACTTGCAAACAAATTTCATTCTTATACAATCTGGTGAAATCAAGAGATTGCAAATCATCTCCAACAGATCTTCAGGAAGATCCACCCAGGTGTTGTTGGCCAGGATAAATATATATATCACAAAAAGGGATAAATTATATATAACCACAAACAGATCAATTAGAAATCAAACGAGACAAGTGAAGTGAAGAGATGAACGGAACCAAAGGAGAGAAAAAGGTTAAATAGCCATGATATGCAAACAATAATAAAGTGGTTTTGACTCAAGAACAGACAAGACAAGCAAGTCTGGCTAGTTCCAAGTACAAGACAAGTTCTTAGGGATTATCTTATTCAAGACGATACAAGACAAGCAAAACACGTGATAATCCCCTTCCATTACTAGCCAGTCATATTCATCAATACAAGACACGGGTTCCTATGGTACACTCTAAGTCAAGTCCAAGTCCTAAATTCTATAAGAGTTTATGTTTCATAATTGATTACGTGTTTTATGTCAAGGGAGTGTACAAGGAGATGTTATCAACGGATACAAGTCACAAGTCAAGGAAGAATTACAATCCAACCCTAGGTAAGTGGTGTCATCCCTGTATCCTACGTATTCTAACGGAGTACATGTGGAAATTGAATCAATGATGCTTTTAGGATAATTCCTTGGTGTACAATCATGTTGAACATCATTAAACTCAACTCCATGTGCATTCGGTTACACTACGTGTAATACACGAATACCTAGACAACCCATCGAATTCACACCAAGCATGTGATTCGATTCCAATCCCATTAATGGTCAAGTGAGAGTAAATTGATGGTTTCCAACATCTAAGGCCCAAACCTAGGTTACCGGTCTTATTTCCAATAAAACCTGAGCTGGATCAATAATCCAAGTATTTACATCATTTTCCGACCTCCGATCGTGATGAAACTAGAACCATTGAATTCTACGTCTCAAGGGCTTTCCAACGATATTTTATATGTAGAAATCCAACGGGCGGATCGAAAGTTACAGATTTTCGAAGTTTCCAAGTGCTGTCAGAAAATTACCCTCCGATCGATCGGACGTAGTTTGCGATCGATCGGACCTGTACACCTCTCAGTTAACACGTCTTGATCAATCTCAAACAGAGTTAAACTACACGAACAAAATGTGGGCATGACTGTGCTTTCTTCTTTGAAATCAGTCATGATGTCTTCCTTCCTTGATGTCAGTCTTGATGGCTTCCTTCCTTCTCGGCATATAGTCATGATGGTAGTCTTCACAATGGCAACTTTGCTGCATTGAATTAATTGAGCTGCAATAGACATAAGAAACTCTTGAGGAAAAATAAAACAAATTACAGAAGCATCAAGTTTCATCATCACAAAACAAACAGAAATAAAACAAACGTAAGAGCATCTTGACCGACAAACATAACCTAGATCATGAAATAAAACAATTTGGATGTCATGTTTTCATCTACAGCCAGATAGTGGACAACTGATGATGAGGAGGTAGGAGGTCATATCCATATCCAACCTGGATCACAAATAATTAAATTGGTCATTAATAACAGACCCAAAGAAAGAATTTTTGGGCTTCGTTTTTTTTTTTCATCAAACTATTCATCAAGCTACCCAGTTTTCTCAAACTCATTCATCAATTTTTCTACTAGGCACCAGTATGACTGATATAACACAAACACAAGCACAAGCATTTCATTAATTTCTAAAAAAAAAGAGGTGATGAGGTATCACTCTATGGGGCTGTGAGGCCCCACCCCTGGTGGACCCTCAATTTGAATTTGAATACTATATATTAGCCTAAGTATTTTAATTATACTAATTATGGGGTTTAGTTAAGGGTAATTATGTATTTTCCTAGGATTAGTCTAGTTGTGTAATTAGTAGAGTCAATAGGGTGTCTTTTGTTAATTTTAAAGTTAGTTAGTTTGTTAAAGGCCCTAGCTAGAAATTTGTGTTTACTATAGGGGGTTTACACTAGAGAATCTTCTAGAAGCCCCACCTAAAGACCTAAGTACCCTCTACCCTAACCCTAATCCTATTCTAACCCCAAGGGCATTTTTGTCCCTAGCCCAAAAACCCAACCTATTTAAACTAAACTCTCCCTGCCCAAGCAAATCACTGTTCATCTCCTCTCTCAATTCCTATCTCTTTTCTCTCTTCTTCTTCCCCACTTCTCTCCAACGAGCCCTCATCTTCCCCTCCAATTCCTATCTCTCACCCTCTCTCTTTCTCTCCCCAGAATTTCCAATAGAAGGCCAACCCCAGCTAAAACCCCAAGGCTGATCAACAACAGAGGAGCCCCATGGCTGGATTTCCCCTATTATAGCTTGGTCCTCTTTCCTTCCTTCTTTAGATCAGGCAAGTGCTCTATGCTGCTAACTTAGAATGCATGACTTATCTTCCTCTTGATTCTGCAAATTTCAATTCTGTTTATATATATTTAGATCGATCTTTGAGCTTGTCTGTTGGTTTTTCTTTGACCATTGATGGATGAGGTTACCTCATTTGGATGATCAATGGTCTGTGATGGTCTAAGGAGAAACCCAGGGGAATTGGGTCACTGTATCAAGTTCCCGGAGGTGAAATTGTGAAAACCCATTTTGCTGCGTCGAGATCGGGACCCAGGTGGGACCACCCTTGGAAAATCAGGACCCCACATCTGATAGAGGGGCCCTGGGCGACCATAGTAGTGCAGCCTGATCTGAGTTTGATCAGCGCAGGGGCCACCATCCTTGCACTATGGAGATATAGGGCGTCATTCAAGATGGGTCTTCATTTTGAACATCATACAGTGGTGGGGCCCACTGGGTGATCTAATCACAATCTCATCCGCTCTAATAGCCGTGCGGGGTGGGGCGACCATGAGGGTGGATTTTGATGTAAATCTGATCAAGCATGAAAAAGTGGTCCAGTGAACTTGTGGGGCCCAGGTAGGTCCCTGATTTTAGATCTGGTCCAGATATAGGATCATGAAATTCTCCTCAAACCCAGAGCTCCGCAATGGCCGGGCTCAGAGATGACTGGATTCAACACTGGCCGAGCTCAGTGTTGACCGAACTCAGTGTTCTGCCGAGCACAATGCTCGGGTCGAGACCTGCGTTTAGGCCGAGCTCGGTGTTTAGGCCAAGCTCAGTGTTATGGCCGAGCTCAGTGTTTTACCGAGCTCCGTGCCAGACCAGGCTCCGTGCTTAACCGAGCTCAGCGCTTGACCGAGCTAAGAGCTTGACCGACCTCAATGCTTGACCGAGCTCAATGCTTTACCGAACTCAGCTGGGTGATTGAACTGAGCTAGGTGCTTTGCCAAGCTGAGCTGGGTGACCGAGCTGAGTGTTCAATTGAGCTCAAGTGCTTAGCCGAACTCCGAGCTGGATTCCGAAAAGGCCGGATTCCAACAAGGAGACTAGAACTTGGGACATTCCCTTTTAGCCAAAGCTTTCAGTGTGCACGGCCAACTACCCAGGCCAGGGGGTTAGCCGAACTCACAGGAAGTTCTGGACAATCAGGCATTGCTTGCAGGGTGTTGCTCCTCTGATCCCAGTGTACTGAGCTGACCGCCTAGGCCAGGAGGTCGGCTGAGCACACTGTGTACAGTGACACTTCCCAGATTCTAATTTCTATTGTTGTAATCATATGTGGGGCCCATTGACCATCCAAATAGACTTCCATCACTGTGCCAACCACGAGTCGATGGTGTGGCTCAACCTTGACTCATGGGGTCCACTAATTAAGGTCCAGGTTATGTAATCTAAGGTGATTCGACCTTTATATGTTACCAGTTATGCACATAACTTCTGAGCACCAAACACAGTATTCCTTAGCATCTGTGGTTTCACTTAAAGATCGAATTACCTAAGATAGACCTGAATTTGAAAGTGGATCATTTACTTAGGTTGGACTGTTGATATCTCTCATTGATCCTTGTACTTGGAGATTCATCTCCCTCATATTATTACTATCACTCTATTGTCTTATTATTGCTTATACCTGTTAATTAAATGGAAAATAAAGGACCCGAACCTAGGACTACTTAAAGGTGACCCGGTAATATGATTGGGTGAACATTGACCCGTGTCTGTGGCTAGGCGGGCCCTTTTATGGCCTAAGCTTGGATTACCTTAGACTGGAGAGGTTAGATTGTATGGGCTTGTGACCCATTATGGATGTAAATGGATCATGTGTTATTGAACATGAACTTGTATCTCATATGGACTGTTGTAGACCAGGCCATGTATTTGGTGGGCCTTGGTATGGATCCAATGATTGGACTTGGACTTGTACTATGATCCATAGGTTGTATTGGGTACTTGGACCTCTTAGGGACTTTTGTTAGGACCTTGTTCACGCAAAGCAAAGCCTAGACAGACACAGACCCTTATTGTTTCCTGAGTCGGCATAGACATTCACTCAGTTGATATAAGCTCAGCCAGTTGGACTGATCATCACTGGTAGGAGCTATTGAGAGTGTTGTGTGGCTATCATGATGAGCATTGTTGGAGACGGACGGTGTTATACCGAGTCCGGTCTCAGTGTGTGTTGATGGATGATGTTATTTGCGGGGCTAGATAATCCCCAGCACTGTGAGATTTTCCCCGCCGCGACTGTATTCAGTATGGGACGGCCGCGGCATAATATCCCGTGGTATCCAGCTTGTGTGAGTGTGCCATTTTGTGTAGGGTTATATTATGTTTATCTTGATTCTATTTATTAATCTTGCTCAACTGCCTAGGTTCTCTACCATTACTATTCTCTTAACTTTATTACTATCTCTACTCATTTGATGCAAACATCCTACATTATCAACATACTGTGACTTGCCAGATCTTTAGATCTGATCCATTCTTGGTGCTCAGGTCTTAACCCCGAGTTCGAGGGCGATGCGTACGCACTCGTAGAGGCGCCCGTAGTAGGTGACTACGGATGGGGACCGGCCGACCAAGAGGTCGAGCCGGAGGGTGGAGAGCCAGTACCAGTGGCAGGGGCTTGAGTGTCTATTTGTTTGAGATTTTGAGAGATTTTTGTGGTGAGCTGGGTAGTTAGTCAAATATGTAATTAAACCTTGATTTTTTTTATCACTTGTCATTTTTAGGCTGGATAAGCCCGTTATACATGATATGATTTTGATGATACCTTATGCTTCCGCTATCTCTGTATTAATTCCGCTTATTTCTTTATGGTTCCACAATATTAACTGTTGTTATAATATTGTTCAAAAAGTTTTAAACTGGACCTCACTGCGGACCTACGATCTTGGAAGTTCTCGGATTTTCCGGGAAGTAGCGCGCCAATTTCGGTACTTTGACGGTTTTCTCGGTATCCGGAATCGGGGCGTTACAGGTGCTTTATCTAAACAGTTCACATGTCAAATACCATCTAATGCAGTCATTGCTTGGCAAATCCATAAACAGATGATCACATTTGGGAAACAAATCACCTACACTTAACATATGTAAGGCATTATTCATGAATATGTTAATGTTAATGTTAACACTTATGATTTTTAGTGCAATGAGCATGAGTTATGATTGTTTTAATTATTAGTGGAATGGGGCAATCTGGCTTTCAGTTCTCTACCATAGACCATTAGCTCAAATAATATTTGGCACAATGCTAAATAATATGGGATGGTTCTAATCAACTGGTTTGCCTTTTTGAGAAATGAGCCATACATTATAAATGAATCACCATAACCCCCCAATTTCCCCTTTAAGCACGCTCATTTTATGGACGCAAATCATATGGCTAAGATGTTTTGATATGGATGAAACTTCACCAAATTTAAGATTATGCTTGTACAACCCACGCCCATTGTTTAGGCAAACATGGAACAATATCATATACCAACAGGGTCTACATGTAGAAAAAAAAAAAACAGAGCATTTACCTTGCTGATGTCGTCACGCAGACCTTACAGCGACGAGAGAGGGAGAGATGAGGAGAGACGCAGCAGAGAGGGAGAGAGCAGCAGCGAGATGAGGAGAGATCGCAGCAGAGAGGGGGAGAGCAGCAGTGAGATGTGGTGGAGATCGCAGCGCAGTAGAGAGGGGGAGAGAGCGAGAGAGAGATCGCAGCGCAGCGGAGATTTGACGCAGCAGCGAGAGAGCGCGCAGGCGAGATGGGGGAGAGAGATCACAGGCGAGATGGGAGAGAGAGATCGCAGCGAGCTGGGAGAGAGAGAGAGAGGGAGCGATTAGGTCTGGCGGGGGAAACGAAAGGGGGGAAATGAGAAAGGGGGAAATAGCGAAATTTGAGATGAGAGCTCATTTTGTGTTCCCCGCCCACATGTCATTCGCACGCGTCCAGCTGAGGCTCTCTCAACTGCAATTGAGGAGAGCAGGCCCCCTCATTTAATATTGATAATTAACGAGTGCTATGTAATCGTGACTAGCACCAAACGCCCGTGCTAAGCCCAGGCCAAAAGTAAAAATATATTAGAAATTTAAGAATTATTTTAAAATATTATTAAGATAAAATAAGTCTAAAAGAAAGAAATTTATTATCTTTGAATATTAGAATCTTTTAACATGTGATGAAAATAAATATAAAATGATAAGTAAACTTACATAACATAATGCCCTCTTAAATTTAAAGGCATTGACCATTACACAAGTATGAATGTGTGTCTATATAGGGGCAGCTCTCCTAAGCTAAAGCTTAGGTTAAGGTGAGCTCAAGTTTGTGGTGGGGCCCACATGGCGACCCACATGGGGATTTTAAGGACTCATTGGGACCCTTCTCTTTGCAAAAAATTAGTCTCAATCGTGGTTTCTACCATCTCCATCTAGCCCTAAAAGTTTAATGGTCAACAATCCATTCGGATTGGCACACAGTCGATCTAACGATCGAGTAAATCCAGATCTGACCAAAAGCTAGTGGACATGTACAATTTATGGAGGTCGTGTGTTTGGTTTATTTGGATGGACCAAGGGTGGGCCCCACAAGCGTAAGCTTACAGAATTAAATGGAGAGGTATGGTGCCCGGGCTCAAAAAATATAATGAAATATGTAATTCTTTTATGAGATATTATCAGAAAAGAACAAATTTTATAGAAATAAATAAGTAGTTTATATTTATTATATATATAACTTTAATAAAAAAGAAAAAATAACTTGGTGGGGTCACATGATGTAACATCTAACGGTGAGCCTCATATTCTAATTCCTTCAAAGTGTGTCCAATTGGACAGTGGGACCTTGCTGATGTGTCATTCCGAGGATCCTTAGTGGGGTCACATGATGTAACATCTAAAGATATGCCTATATCCAAATATCTAAAGGTGTTTCCAATTGAATATTTGGTCAGTAGGCCCTTGTTGATGTGGTGTTCCAAGGAGAATTGGTGGGGTCACATGATGTAATATTTAAAAGTGAGCCTTTTATCTTAATTCATTAAGGTGCATCATAATAAGTTTAAAGGTGGCCTTGTTTGTCTGGTTTTTAACTTCTTGGCAGAAGTGGAGAAATGATAGGTCTGATAAGGATGGAAGAAGTTGTTTAGAAAATTGTAGGAGATATGATAAAGATGTGAGTTTGTTATCTTGATGTGGCACCCCTCACAAGCCCACCTCCCCCTTTGCTTTAATATATATAATATGGCTATAGAGCCCTATAATAAATTTGTAAGCATTGTGGGGCCAATCTAATATTAGAAAAAGTCAAAGTTACACTGCTATATGAATCATTAGTGCCGAACGTTATAGTGGACTACTATAATTAATTGTTATTTATAGACTCTCCAATGGTTTTTTACTAAAACTCTTCATTAGTATTTAGGAATTTTTCAACCGCCTTCAATATATGGACGGTTAGGATTTGATGCTGCAATCAATGAAGCCGAACATAATAAAAGCCCCACTGACCATAATCCAACACGTCGGGGCATGTGCATGAACGGTCCAGATTGAAGTAACACGTCACCTCACATTCGTCCAAATCTACTACCTTCAATAAATGGACGGTTGGGATACGATTTTGTGACAAATCATTGAAGCAGAACATGGCAACAACCCAACTGAATGCCATCCAACACCCCCAGGCCATGTACATGAACGGTCCAGATCAAAAGTAACACATCACCCAAAATTCCTCGAACCGTCCAGAACATGCACATAGCCCACGTCAAAAGAAGCCAACGTGAAATCCTAGATCCCTACACAACTCTAGAATTCTCTCTTCCACATAGAAAAGATGACTCTAGAAAACCCCTTCAACCAACCTTTCCATCCCTATATAAAATCCCCCAACACACACCTATCTCCAACATCAATACACAAGTTCAAAGATATCTATCTCTATCTTCATCTAGCTACTTGCCATCACTTCTACAACATACCCACTTTCTCATTTTTCACATCTCTCTCTCTCTAGATATATATATTGCCATTGGTATCTGATTTTGATTGGGGATCATGAAGAGTGCATTGCTTCTTTCTATTTTATTTATTGTGGTGGTGGGTCTGGTGGTTCCAGCAAAGGGCCTAGTGCCTTATGGTAGAACCATATGGGATATGATGCTGCCTACAGAAGACCCATTTAGGATCTTGGAGCAGACCCCTCTAGCCATCCCCAAAGGGATGGAGACTACATTAGCTCTTGCACGTGCCGATTGGAAGGAGACCCCACACGCCCACATCATCTCTCTTGATGTTCCAGGTATGTAGTTTCAATTGTGATAAATTGTTATATTTTCTGTGGTAGCTAAATCTTTTGGCCCATATTGTATACTGGTCTTCTATTAACCACAAACTAGTTTAATTTGATGGCCAGTTGGTTCTATGTAATTGAATTCCTAGGACTTTTAGAAAATACATTCCTAAGTGGGGGATCGTTTGTTAAATTAAATTAAGGTGACCCACAAGTATAAAAGAATCATAAAAATTACGATGAGTATTCAAGAAATGAGAGTTGGGAACTGAATACACAGTCATCACCGATTCACCATAGTAAATTAAATCACAGGAAAGTAATGACCCTTGTACATGTTCACCTAATATTCTTCATCCTTCACATGTTAATGATGCTCTTTTGCCCTGTGATTGATCTTGTTCAAATCGAGTAACTAATAGTTAAAACCCTCCATACATTGGCATGTTTGCATGTTTGGCTGTGGGTATTTCGAAAAAAAAATAATTGACAAGTGAGTTGTTTGAACAGGGATAAAGAAGGAAGACATAAAGATAGAAGTGGAGGAGAACAGGGTCTTGAGGATAAGTGGAGAGAGGAACGGGGAGGAGGAAGTTGATGGAGAGAAATGGCACAGGGCAGAGAGGACTTCTGGCAAGTTCTGGAGACAGTTCAGGCTCCCCAACAATGCTGATTTGGATACAATCAAGGCACACCTTGAAGATGGGGTGTTGAGGATCACCATCCAAAAGTTGGCAGAGGAAAAGAAGAGGCAGCCCAAGGTGGTGGACATTGTGGAGGAGGGATCAAAGGGTCAGGACATCAAGGCATCCAAGTCTGAATTGAAGTAGCACCTTTGATCTTGTCAATGTGATGGTAGCTCAACGTAGAAAAGTATAGTAGAGAGCATTATGTGGTTTTGAGGGATGCTTTAGTTTTGTTGATCTCAATAATATAATTTGAAGCGTGTGTAAGTATCTGGATGTAAGGAATATCCTATCCTATAAAAAGAATAAAAGCTTTGTTTTCTTTATACTAGTTCCATTTACTCTTTTTCCTCTTACTAGGGAATTTCATCGTGGGCCTAATCATTGATAATCCTAACGGTTAAAATGAGCCCCCACCTCTAAGAAAGTTTCCAAACTCTACTTAAAAGTAGGTTTTGCTGTTAGATTGAGTGTGTGCTTAATAATGTGGTTAATTTCAACAAAAGTTTAGATACTTCATTATCCAAGGTGTCGGGTTACTGTTAACTAGTTGTTTGTGCCCCCTAAGCTAGTAACTCTGTCGTGACGTTAAAGTCAGAGGTTTCGAGTTTGAAACTACGCGGAACATTATTAATGCTTCATGCTGCATTGTGTGTTATTCGGATTTGAGATTTTTCAGATCCGAATATCTAGCTTTATTTGAATTTTTTAGACAAATTTAGGATTTTCGTGTGAGTGGACCTAAGATCTTCATGCAAGTTGTGACCGCCCATGTACTTTTGTGTACGCCCATGCTCTCTTAAACAACAGTTAAATCGAATCTAGTGGTTCAGAGTTAAATAATGAAGTTTTGGGTTCAGAGTGGAATAATGAAATGTTTTTTGGTTCGATTTACCCAAAAAATCTAGTGGTTCAGAGCTCCTGGTCCACTTTATGTAGTTTTGGGTGCTCACGGACTATCAAGAGTTAAATAATGATTCTAATAATCTAGATTGAGGGGAACATGTATCATTGGTTTTGTAAGCCCCCCAAATTGTATTTTAGATGATGGGCGGCCTACTGATTAAACATGATTCGGACCTCCTATTTGGATTTATTTGTTAAAGATGATTGAGGTTAACTTGCATAATGGGTTTTGTAGGCTCAACATGACTAGACAATAGGACAGTAATTGCTCTTAGTTAGATGATATTTTGGTACCCTAGTGAGTAGTGGAGAACTCAAAGGAAAGTCGAGTTTCTCTTTCCATGGATGTAGGTAAGATCGTCGAAGCATATAAATCTTTGTATGTGTGTAATTTCTTCACTTCTTGTATGGCTTATTAATCGCGGTGATTCACGTTTTCACACACATGCAAACAACATGTAGTCCCTTTGGATTCACATAAGCCCATATCTGATACTATATATTGACAAAAGATTTTACATAATGTCTCTGTGAGGCAGTGGGAGCTGAATGGGTTAAATGTACCCGCATCCAACACCGGAGGAAATTCATCCAACTGAAGCAGTTTTAACTTGAATCTTTATTTGGAAATGCATGTGTGTATAAAATATGAATGTGAAACTGTAGCTAGTGAAATGAATATGAATATGTAACTGTATGATGTAATTGCAGTCTCTTTGAAAAAGAGAATGAATGTGATTGTAAATTGAAGTGTGATCAACCAATAAAAAAAAAAAAAAAGAGAGAACGGTTCGAAACTGCACTACGACACTGAGGCCACAGGGAATTTACCTAGCTCCTCCTGGGCCCGTAGGGATTAGTCCGGCTCAAAGGGTTCGGACACCCTCCGGTATAAAAAAGAATAGAAAAAAGAGAAAACAGGTACCCTAGAGGGTCACTAACCGAAAAAAGGCCACTAGTCAATATTGCACTGAAGTGGTTCCCTGTGACCACTTCCGTTTTTTTTTAATTAAAGATTTAAATGTGTGACAATGTCGCCGCTTAATCGCCTAAAACCTCATTTCCTCTATTTTCCTCTTCAACCTCCTATCGTTTCTCCCTTCTCTTGCAGTTTCCTTCTGCCCCTCCTCACACTCTCCCATCAAACACCTCACTCCCTTCTCTAATACCTTAGCACTAACCGACCCATCTTTCTCATAATCCACATCGAATTCCATCCGTAATGCAAGACGAATCCACATAGCAAATTCTGAGTGGCTTGCAGGTATGATTAATTACATCGGTTGTAATCTCTTAAATGTTTCTCTGGTGTCATATTTGGTGCTGTGAATGCTCTAGACGGGGCATTTTCTTTTTCATCTTTTCTGGCTTGACACCAATAGCATGTGCATAAATGCTGCTACCAGCTGTTATGGGCTTTATGGGCTTTGAAATTAAAAGAACAGCCCCCACTTTCATACCCATTCATTGCTTTAGAGATGTAATCAGTGCTCTATTCCATATCGTTGAAAATTATTTGAAATAGAGGCGTCTTTATTTTTTTATTTTTTGCACACATTCTAGCCTGAAGTTTTTTTTGTTTTCACGGTGGTGTCGGTAGGATATCGTTGGACATTGTGGATGGAATTCGATGTGGATTATGAGAAAGATGGGTGGGTTAGTGCTGAGGAGTTGGAGAGGGGAGTGAGGTGCTTGATGGGAGAGTGTGAAGAGGAGCATAAGGAAACCACCAAAGAAAGGAGGGAAACGATGGGAGGAAGAAGGGAAAAATGGGGTTTCAGACGATTAAACGACGACGTCGTTACACGTTTAAATAGGATATTAAGCGACAACATCGTCACACGTTTAAATCTTTAATAATAATAAAAAAAAAAAGAAACTTCCGTGCAATATTAACTAGTGGCTTCTTTTTCGATTAGTGGTCATCTAGGGTCCTTTTGTTGGTAGTTTTCTCTAGAAAAAAGAAAAATAAATGCAGTAAAAGAAAGACCCAATGATGGGACTCGGCAACTGAGTGACTCAGGGTGACTCTGCTTGACACCTACCAAAACCATGGCTGAGAAAGAACCAATCTAATAATATTGCTACACGCATGTGCAGGTTTGCAAAACTGGCAGAGTCATGTATGCCCAGATAATAGAAAATCTATTATCATTAGGTTTTTTTTTTTTTTTTACTTGTATTAATCACTACAAAGATTCTTGAAAATCTTTCTGTTTATTTCTTTACATTTGGCTCCCTCGTAATTTTGTATTTAGAGGATTTTACCGGAAAAAACACTTAATATGCACGTGCGACCCGAGTAAATTTAGATAATTCATATGCATTTTTTTAGAATTACCCCTTCCCCAATATTTCTTTTATATACAGCCCCCCAAGTTGAGTTTCCTAGGTTCACCCTTGGTACCCTTGCATTTTATGCTGACATTGTCCATTGAGCAAATCGATTGATCATCTTGAAGGAAGGATTTATTTAACATCAGTGCTTCCATGGAGCATTGAATATCAGTGCTTTTTGTTTTCTTCTTCTTTTTAGTTATGAGTCAGCAGCCCACTGCACTTCAAATATTTTAGAGGAATTTACCCCACGGGACCCCCTAGGACCTCATACCACTTTGGAGGAGTTGAAAATATTGTATGTATGAAAAAGGTCCCCAAGGTCTGTTCTTTTTTTTTTTTTTTTTGTCGTTTAGCGAATGGTCGATATCGACCACTTTTATGGTCGATATCGACCATTCTGCGGGAATCCAAAAAAAAAAAACTGGGTTTTTCAGGATGAAGAAGAGGGGAGGAGGAGGAGGGAGGAGATGGGATTTTTCTCTCTTGATTGTTGCTGCTGTTCCCCATTCAAATTTACTCTCCAAATCAAAACTAAATAGAAGACAAAAACAGGTTTTGTATCCCCGAACGAAGCACTGATCTCTGCCATCATCCTTTTTTTTTCCCTTTGTTTTACAGTGGTTGATATCGACAATAAAAGTGGTCGATACTGACAATGACTGTATTTTTTTTGTTTCAGTTATGTGGTCGATATCGACAATAAAAGTGGTCGATATCGACCATTTTGCGGGAACCCAACAAAAATTGGGTTTTTCAGGAGGGAGAAGAGGGGAGTTTTATGGTCGATATCGACCATTCTGTGGGAACCCAAAAAAATTGGGTTTTTTAGGATGGAGAGGAGGAGAGGAGGAGGAGGAGGGAGGAAGAGGGAGGAGAGGGGGAGGCGGACACAACCAATAGTCCTTGGAGGAGCGCTTGGTGGCGACGGCGAGCTTCCGGTCGGCTGGTCGTATAGAAATGGCGAGGCTAGCGTCGAGGGTGGTCGCAGATGGCCCACTACCTGATGATGATGATGGATGATGAAAAGGCACTAACTGGGAAGAAGAAGATGGCCCACTAGCAACACCACCACCTCCACCTCCTCTTTGATCCGAAGAGCTCGTCTGCTTGTCGCTGTTGTTGTTGTTGCTGCAGCTGTTTGATGGCTCCATCTTTATTTGAAATATTTCACTCCTTTTCTTCTCCTCTTCATGACCCCATCTCTCTACTACTACTACTACAGAGAGGAAGAGAGAGATGAAGAAGAAATGAAGTAATAGGGTGTGATTTGTATGGTGGGGATGCACACGTGGGGGCTTGGTGGGATCAGCTATGCCTGTATCTCTATCTCTGCTTGATTGACTCGCTGCAGTATGGAAGAGAGAGAGAGAGAGTATCTCTATCTCTGCTTGATTGACTCGCTGCAGTATGGAAGAGAGAGAGAGAGAGAGAGAGAGAGAGAGAGAGAGAGGAGAAAGGAGGAAGAAAAGGGAAAGATATAGGTGCTTGAGCCTTGTGGGGTACTGTATGCTGCCCATGGTGATCCTCCCTCTTCCTTCCCCTCTCCTCCCTCTTCCTCCTCCTCCTCCTCCTCCCCTCTTCTCCATCCTGAATGGTGAAAAACCCAATATTTATTTGGATTCCCGCAGAATGGTCGATATCGACCATTCGCTAAACGACAAACAAACAAAAAAAAAAAAAAAAAACGGACATGTAGAGCCTTATCCGTGTCCATGGTAAATACAACACCTCTGAAGTGGTATAGGATCCTAGAGGGCTCTACCAGGTAAATTCCTCAATATTTTAACAGGTTGTAAGGATCTTTCCCAGTTGAAATATAAACTGCACGTGCCATGGAACACAAAGTTACACTAAAGGTGTTTACTGAAGTTTATAAGAACTCATTATTCTCATGAAATTTATTAGAAGCTTCATCAGAAAAAGTCCAATAAGAGAGAAGAAGAAGATGCATGTAAGGAAAATGGTTGAAAAAAGCTCTAGAGACAATTCTTTTTATTTTATTTTATTTTATTTTGAGACACAAATGACTAACCAAAATCACTCACCAATTTCAATATAGATCAAAGATTTATCTAAAGTTTAGAGCCAAAGAAGTACCAAATTCATTTGGAGAAGCACGAAATGGCACTAATGCAAATATTAAGAATTTTGAACAGGAGGGAAGGGAGCAACATTTATATTCTAATAAAATAGCACAAAAATAAAGCATATCCAAACACACATACTAAAAGCCTGCCTTCATTTAGATTAGTGATGTTTCAACACCTTACCTGAAAGTCAGTTATCCATTTGAAAGGGGCCTTCTATTTTTTAACTTTGTAATAAAATTTAATTGTCTAGTTGTATATGTTTCAATTTTTTTTTCAAAACTGTTACAAATTTTTTTTTTTTTGTTTGTTTTTGTTTACCTCAAGTTTTGTTTGTTTTATTTGAACCCAAGAATCTATATCATTGACTTTGTGATCAGATGGTGGAAGAGAAGAAGCAAGTGAGATAAAAAAGACTTCTAATGTGATTACAGCAAAACGTGACTGAAATCTTGGACCATGCTTGTGCACAACAATTTTCTGTAGCATTTTATTTCCACAATGATTTCATTTTCTACAGAAATCGAAATTGAAGATTTCATTTTCTAGATTTCAGTGCTTATGGTTTATTGCAAAAAAATATTTTCCATGCTGAAATATGTTTTACCCTTGGGTACTACTACAAATAATGGTTCTCTACTTTTGGGTCGAAATTTGCTCTGCACAAAGATTGCAGAAAATACTCGACTGTCAGAAGATGAATATCACAAAACATGTCAGCATGGAAGACTGGAAAATCATTCTCTTGGGATCATTTTTATTATCCATGGAGAATGCTCCACACAAACAAACCCTTAGAGAGATAAGCACAGGCATCACAATTTGCCTAAATTAAATCAAATTATAAATGAAGAGGGAACTTAGCCAACATGCAACAAAACTATTAAACAACTAAATATCTATGTGCTGTTACTGAAAATTCAATCTAAAAAACAAGTATAAGAAACACCCAGTTAAAAAACAGGGTCATAGGTGCGCAATAAGACAATAATTAAATTGAAATCGCAATAACCCACCAAGAGAGCCACCATGTGAAATTATATATACGTATTTATATCCACCCTCATTTAGGAAACACGTTGGATTTTAATAAAAAATCAGATTCATGAATTTTCATCAAATTCAAAGATCACATGATATAAAGGAAGAATAGAGCTAGAAATAAGGAATGACAACATCATGAAACTTGCAATATTCATATTACAAACCACAAGGCTCAATAGCAACCAGCCAAAATGAAAACCATATGAAAACCCCCAGAAGTTTAAAATTTTCGTTATTTGTTATTTATGAAGTTTTGACATTACACAAATCCTACATGATTAAATGAAATGCTTGTTGTATAACCAAAATTACAAAAAAAAAAAAGTAGATAAATCAAGTGAAATCAAACTCCTCTTCGACACAGTCATTAGCCAGCTTTTACCCCCACAGTGATGCATTGGTTCGCCCAATGTCATGATGCCGAGGAGACAATGGATCACTTTCCAAACCAACTTTCCACTTGGTCACTTAACCAGCTTGTGGACTCAATCGCGTCACAATTGAACCAAAAAGCCCTTTCCCAATGGCCTTACACAAGTTGTTAAACCAACATTACAGAGCATTATATAACCAAATTAACTAAGCAATAAGATCAATGCTTCAAATTGGTTTCAATTTGCTTAAAATCCAGCAAAATCAAAGGGAAACACAAAATAAAAGCATCAGAAAATAATTTTCAATCAGAAAATCGAAATCAAGTATATGGAGATGAAGAGATGAAAAAAAAAAAACCGTAGTTAATTTAAAGCCCGAGGTCCATGCTGTTGTGGATCTCACGGTCCTTGAGAGTGATGTGATCCTTGTAGGTTGCAAACCACTTCTGGATCCCGATCCTGTGTGGGGATATGATGAGGGGGGAGCAGTTGAGGAAGATGAATGACAGGATAACTCTCTCCTTTGAAGTCTTTTTTTAGAAGCAACTGATATGAATATATTCAACAAGATGAGAAAAAACAGTTTGCAAAGATAGTCAAAACGAAAATAAAAGGAGAGATGGTCACTATTGTTTGCGAAGGAATGAAAATATTAATATATCACAAAATAGTGAAAAGTTGGATTTAGCAACTCATGAGACTTAGTTATAAAAGTTAACATTACTATTACCACAATATCATATACATTTGCAAACACAATTTCACTCATTCTAAATCGATGCTAATGACTGATAAATATAAAGCATGGACATTGAAAGGTGATGGGTCGTTGACTGTGTGTTTGGTAGCTCCTTGTAGATACATTCAATCATTAGTTTTACTCCCTTCCACAAAAAGGCATTGCCACAAAATGTTAACATACAAGTCAATTTCTAATATTTTACCAAGTTGGCTAATTAATTAGCAAACTCATTAGCCAAGAAAGGGGTCAATAGATTAAACCTTAATCACATCATAAATCTAATCTAATATTATTCTAATCTAACAGAAACTCCTAATCCCAATCTATAACAAACTAATCCTCGTCAACAGATATCCAACCTTCATAATGTAATTATTCTCTATTATGAGTGCAGTTCTGAATTTCCCAAAAAAATAATGTCAGTAAATTGAACACTATTCTTTGCAACATAGATAACTTTTTTTTCTCACTACATTTACTGTCCAAATATGTAAACTGCACACCACAGCTTGTCGTCTTTACATTCTCTTACCCAAATACACTTACATTTTTAAGATCTATTTCAAAATAATATCACAATAAACTGGGGTATAAAACCATTCCACATACAGAAGGACATAAACAGGTGCTAAAAGAAAAAGGAATTTGGTACCTTTGGCGGGTTTCTCAATGCACGGGCCATTCATAATGTTCAGTATGCTACAGGTGTCACTGTATTCCATATCAGACAACAGCTTGGCGTTAGCAGGAAACACCTATGTAGCATTAGATATATCTGGTGTCAACTTCCATACGACCGTAACTTAAAAGTAAATTATTACAAGAAAATCAGCAAGAAAGTGAGAAAAATGGTGTTGAACAGAGCAAAGAAAGCCTCAAACACCGAAGAGTAAAAAAGCCCATCAACCACCCAAGAACAAGAAGAAAACCACAAATCCATCATGAGTAGGCAACCTCCATCCAACTCAACATAATTTGGTCCATCGAAATTCCATGAAAGGGAGGCTTGATCAACACCCAATAAGCCACTATAAAATTTATCTTCTCCAACAAGAAAAATAGTGTTGACTCAGCCAATCAATCAGTTGAACTCGCCAATTGGAGTCAAACTAATGTCAATCAATTCAATTGGCTAGCAAACTCAGTAAGGTCATGCAAGCAGTCCATGAATCCAATATGAGTTTCCTCTTACAGTGACCTTTCAAAAAAGAGATCCTCTTACTGTGTTGTGTTAGGTTGGCTGCCTGCTCTGACAAGTTGTTGGAAACATCTTTGTTTCATTTATAGGGTCCATTCCTGATTTATAAAGGTTGATCAGAAACTTTCCCATACCAAGTGTCAAAATGCAATTCAAAACAACATGCTTTCAATTAGTGGTCCTATGGTAATCTACCTTGATTTATCTCATCAACCACTCCAAATGGGCAGTTCGGGAGGTCTTGCAATGACACCAGATAGAGAATTGTGGAAACAGAGCGTTCCTAGAGAAATTGAATACTCTTCATGGCAGAAGAAGATTATAGCAACACAAGATCAAAACTAAGCATCAGCTACAGCATATATACCCCACCAGACTGATGATGGTCACTTTAACACCTGTAGCTGTGCTGCTTGCCTGAAAGAATGGTATCAACATTTTAAAGATGAAAAAAAAAAAGTAAAGAGCATGCCTAGAAAATCAATCACAAAGAAGAAGAAAATGTGAAAAATAGAAATAACTATTGAAATGAATTGAAAATTAACACATTAAAACAGATTAAAACAAATGAGACAAAAAAAGTTAAAATTTTAGTGAGCAGGTGTAATACTCTCTCTCTCTCTGAGAAGTACAATTCATTGGAACGCCAATCCATGCAAAGATTGTTTCACGAAATTAATATCACAATAGAAGGCCAGTACAACAACAACAAAAAAAAAAAAAAAAAAAAAGGAAAGAAGTTAACATTTTAGCGAGCAGGTGCAATAGTCTTTCTCTCTCTCTAAGATGTTACACCAAAAGAATAGATCCAAATGATAGAATTTATGTACAAACTTGGAAAAATTCTCAATGGATAATCATCGAAATGATAAATTAGCACCAATCAAAAGAAATTTGAGGTCTTAAGGGGACAGTTGACAGTTTCATATCATTTAGGGGCTGTTTCTTTGCAAGAATTCCTGACAAGAATTCCAGCTGTCTGGGAATTCTGGAATTCCTGTCAGGAATTCATTGTTCTTTTATTAGAATTCTAGGGATTCCAGAATTCTAGCATTTCCAAATGCTAAAAAGTAGCATTTCCAAATGCCAGCCCTCCTTAAAGGATTTCAGAATTCAGGAATTCTGGGGCCTCACAGAAACTCCGGCAGCATCAAGGATCATTGCTGATTATGTCTTTCTGGCCAGCCAACTGGAAAAAATTTCTTATTCCTCTCTCTCTCTCTCTCTCTCTCTCTCTCTCTCTCTCTCTCTCTCTCTCTCTCTCTCTCTCTCTCTCTCTCTCTCTCTCTTCTCCAATTTTTCTTCCTGGTTGTCTCTTTTCTTCGGATGGAATGAGAAGAGGAAGAAGATGAAAGAGGAGATTGCAGGCAGAGAACCATTTCTTTTGGGGTTTCTCTTGGGGCGCGTCTCTTAATTTGGAGAGAGAGATGAAGGGCTAGGATTTTAATTTGGAAAAAAACCCAAGGGTTTAGAAAGAGAGATAGAGAGAGACAGAGCACAGTCTGGATGGAGGGGAGGGAATGATGAGATTATTTGTTTTATAACAGGTGTTGATATCTAAACTTTTATGTGAGTCCATGTGGGAAAAACCCAAGTGTTTAGAGAAGGAGAGAGCACGGTCTGGACGGAGATTGGCA
Source organism: Litsea cubeba (assembly GCA_012931725.1). Taxonomy (NCBI): domain Eukaryota; kingdom Viridiplantae; phylum Streptophyta; class Magnoliopsida; order Laurales; family Lauraceae; genus Litsea; species Litsea cubeba. The sequence continues at coordinate 117,896,471 of CM022945.1, forward strand.
TTTGGAGAAGGGAGAATGGGGGATGTCGAGATTGTTTGCTTTGTTACTTTTGTAAGAGGTGTTGGTTCTTTTTTTTTTTTTTTTTTTTTTTTTTTTTTTTTTGTGTGTGTGAGCCCATGTGGTGAAGGCATGAATTGCTAGCTTTCAATTGGAGTTGGAGATAATGCGAGTGTAGCCATTGGTGATTGCACTTGTTGAATGTGTGTTCCACCAGGAATTTTGTTATTTATGGATCATTAATTCCTTTGATTTCTATGATTAGTCCATTACCTTCCCAAGTGTTATTTTGCTTGAAACATTTAAAATTAATCTCATCCCCATATATGAATTGTACAACGACTCATTTCAGCAAAATAAAATTTCCCATATCCTCTGATCTAACATTGTAATTCCTTCTAAAAAAGCATTGCAATTCTAAAAAGTGGATCCCATATTATAATTTCTAATATAATTTTTAATGATGTGCTTCATATGCAACAATTATTCAGGTAAGTCCATGTTCACTCAATCAAGAACTTTTAGAATGCATGAAATTCTCAAGCAGAAATTCAGGCACGAATGAAACAGATAATTCAGAAATGACAGAATTCGGTATCATTTCCAAATTCTGACTTTTGGAATTCCCAAACAAACACCAGACACGAATTCCATGAATTCTAGTAAAGAAACGGGCTAATGAAGAGGTTGGAAAGGGGTGAAAAGTAAAAGAAAATGGCCAGAGTACAGCCAAAGTGAAACCATCAATTTTCTCAGATATATGGAAATTATATTCAGAATGGAGAGGAAAAGAAACTATCCACTGTCAAAGACGGAAAAATTGTAACAAATATTTTTCTATCCTTCACTCTTATTTTTCCCCAGTACTACCCTTCACTCTTATCCCCTTGTAGGTAAATCCCAATTCCTATGTAAACTGTAGGAAATGACAAAAGCCCCTTAAAAAGAAGGAAAAACAGTTTGTTTATAATAGTTTTCTTACACAAGTGGGAACTTTGAACCCTGATAGTTTCTGTTAACCATGGCACCGTAAAGAATTACATGTAAACAAAACCTACAGTCCTATCAAACATTTGTAATCTGGGACTCATAAAATATTAGATACCACGGAAGTATATCCATTGTAATCCGGTGTTAACTTAATCTTAAAGATAATCCCTTAAATCAAGGGATTATACATCTGTAATTCTATAATGAGAAAGAACAGAGCATAAAAGAGGAGGGTCGATCACCATGATCATGATTTCAATTTTCTGGGAATTGCATATTTTCTCAATTTGATATGGTATTAGAGCTTAGGGGTTTCATAGTGTCATATCCGTAGTTGTAACCCAGTTGTGGAACATTTCTGCATTCCGGTAAGTTTCGGTGTTCCGTTGTGGAAAAGACACGATTTAAAAATGAAAAAATATAAAGGGATACTTAAAATTGAAAAAATAGTGAAAAACTAAAAAAATACTAAAAATGCATAGTTATATCACTTATATCCAACAGAATAATAGAAACCCAATTTTTAAAATGCTTTCACTATGATTGACCCAACCTAATACCATTAGAAAAGAAGTGATTTAAAAATAGATGATACCAAAGCAAAACGGATTTTTTTTTTTTTTGAATGGTAAAGCACAACAGAATTTGCTTCCTAAACAAGAAAAAAAAATGTTTATAATTATCACTCATCAACCAAGAAAATACCTTAGCAGTAGCATTAAGAATCTAATGCTCCGTATCCAGCTCTTCAGAAATAAAGCACCTAGCAAGGTACTGAAGTTTCGTGGGCACCATCCTGGGAATAGTCTGCCCCAAGGAACTAAACTCTCTTAGTATTCAAATAATTGCTGCACGAGCTGCAGGCACCATGATTGTATCCAATATACGAGTTAGTTGAACAACCACTTTTGAAGAAAAAAAGAATAGAAAATCAGTTAATAAATTTAAACATACTACCACAACAAAAATAAATAAAACAGTTTCCATAGAAGTATTGGTGAAACAACAACCAAAGCATAAAATGTTTCTGTTCTTAAAGTAAAAAAAGGAAAAAAAAGGGGTTGACTTAAATTAAATCGACACTGCACGAGCTGCAAGCACCATGATTGTGTCCAATATACGAGTAAGTTGAACAAACAATTTTAAAAACAGAAGAAGAATAGAAAATCAGTTAATAAAATTTAAAACAATTTCCATAGAAGTATTGGTGAAACAACAGCCACGACATAACATGTTTCTGTTCTTAAAGTAAGAAAAGAAAAAAAAAAGGAGTTGACTTAAATTAAATGGACACTGGTCACTGTTGAACTAATGAAACAGGTTTCAATCAACTTTTAGATGCATGCATAGAAAGTGGAGACTATAGATCTGGAACTAATGAATGTTAGAAAATGAAAGTGATATACAGACAGAGAACCTAAAAAAGATAGATTTTAGAGCAAAGTGGTTATCACCTTTTCATGACTGGCTGGGTTTTGGTTTATAATTGCTTTGATGGACATGACTCCTTGCGCTCAAACACCTTCTGCCCCAATAACAGAGCCCAAACTACCTATAGAAGATTTTGGCATTTAAGATGTTAATTCAATAGCAAAAGTTCCTAAACTAATTTAGAATTTGTTTGAACAAGGAGATCAAGCACAGACCTTTTATGGTCAAAGCGTGAAGCCCTTCCAAGCAAGTATTAGCGACATTGGGAAGCCTTTGTGCAAACAAGCCTATATTCTTTATTGCATGTTTCCTCACCCAACCTCAACCTCTTATTGCTTCTGTAGCAAAACACAAGTGTTCCTTTTTTCTTTTTTTTTGGCTAGACTGGATCACTGGTTAAGGAGTGGTATTACCTAGATGAAGACCATGGATTGGTTTCTAGTCAATATTGGTGAGACTGAGGTGCATTGCCGCTAAGGTATCAGTGGTTTGGCAAACTTAAGTGCTTTTCTTTGTAGTATGGTTGTGCTATAATCTCCTAATCCTAGCCACCAAAAATTAATTACAATACCAAATGTAAAGAAAACTAATACATAGAAAAGTTGAGCAATAACACCACCACACTATAGAGCAAAAAAGGATTAGAAAACATTCTTCTAAAATGTTAAACAAACTAAAGAGTGTTTGCAAAAGTTTCCAGCAGGATAAAATAAGGCTTACACCATGCCACTCTGGCGTACAATGGACTGATTTAAGTTTTTTTATGGTAAGACAGGATAAACAGACTTTGAGATAATTGATGTAAATTTTAGAATAGAATATATATATATATATATTTATATTTGTATGATGGAAGCCTGAAAGTCCTTATAAAAAATGCATTCTATACCATCATATTTTGAGTAATATTTGTAGCAAGAACCACTTCCTGCAATGTACCCTTTCTTAGCATGAAACTATGAAAAACCTGAAATTCCTTATAAAACAGAAAGGCATTCTATACCATCAAAAAATTTTGACGAATCTTTGGAGGAGGGTTCACTTCCTATAATATACCATTTCTAAGCAATGCATTATGAAAATTACTTGAAATTATAAAACATGAAACATTGATTTTGTATCTCCTCACTTGGTTTTTATATGACGTGAATGAGAACTGTACACACCCCAAGAATTTATTCGATATTGTGTGGTCAATAGCATGTTCAATGAGTGCTTGACTATTTACAATATATGAATGATGCACATGCTATAAACCCCAACCTACCGCAAATGAAATATTTCATTCTCTTTCCTAGAATGCTACCGTGTAGGCAACATGATTTTCCTTGTCAGCCAAATTCAGTTGAAAATGAAAGACAAGGTTTGGTGTGTATCCTCAAGTTCATGTCTAGCTAATGCACCCCATCGGATCATTTTTACAAAGAATCTGGCCAGATCAAAGGTTGATAATTTGAAAAATTAGGAGAAGATATCGACATAAAACATAATAATACATTTTGATGCCTTCTCTTAGGTCTTCCTGGACTGGTTGTTGAAACTGTCCAAGCGAATGTAAGCTTTTTGAATTATTTCATCTGGTTTAAATGAAATTTATCCTTTACAAAAAAAATATTGTTCGATGCTTTCTCATGGTGTGTTAAGCTACATATAGTGAAAAATTATTGAAAATTTGAACAAGGAAAAAATTAGTTTGCACCCAACAATCATTCAAGGCCAGAGTTGAAATTGACTTCAATGGAGAATTAATAAGGGTGAAGGTTTCACAAGTGTATGTAGGATGTGAAAATGAGCACTTATTTGGGGCATTCATTCAAATAGGTTGAATGCAGTAGCAGGTGAGGATAGGACATCAAGAAAAAAAAAAGAAAACAGAATCTTTTTATCACCCCCTAATTTACTTGAATCTGTAACTCCATCTAAATGCCAATATAGACACAATCATTCAAATTTCAAACACAAGTAGTTCTTCACTATCAAATGGATAAGAAAAGATAACAAAAGGAAGAAAAAAGAAGATAAATTGGATGAAAATAAAGAGAACGGGATGAGAGAGGCACACCAGGCCTTGGATTTGGACTACCCTCGGTGATATGGCTCGGCTTACACCACAACACTGCGAGAGAGCTCTGAAAAATTCTGGCGATTTTAGGAGCGCCTGTTTTCAGCTGCGATTTAAGTCGGTGCTAAAGAGAGGGCAAATGGGTGAAACGGGGAAATTGAGAAAGAGGGAGAGGTGATTGGGTCCTCCTAGGCAGTGGAGGGCAGAGAGGGGGGTTGGTTTGGGCGTCTAGGTGGGGTGGGGGAGGGACAGAGACAGCGAGAAAGGTTCGTATGGTTTGTGGGGATGCAGGTGGTGGAAAAGAAGAGGCTCTTGCATGTATCTATGCCAGAAAGCAGAGTCATAGATGAACACCTAGCATGAAAAGGCCCCACAGTCAAATGCTTGTATCAAAGGAGGAGGAGAAAGAGTACAAGGAGGAGGAGAAAGAGTAGGAAGCAAGCAGGAGGGGAATCAAGCAAAGAGGGAAACATTGAGAGTGTTCTGGAAGCAGGGGTATCAAGCAGGTATGAAGAAGCAGGAGGAGACAGGAGGAAGCAGGAGGATAAACTGTCCAACCAAGCAGACAGCAAGGTGTAGAGAAATGGGCGAAACAGACAGGACATTATCTTCCCTTTTAGTATAAGGGTATAGATATGAAAATTGGATTTATTTTTTTTCATTCCTTCAACGTTTAAACACTTTTTGCACAATTTAACAATGCATAAAAACTACACATTCAAATATTCCTTCCAGCCATTCATCCCATTTCATTGCATTACATTCCATTCATCCATTTGATGCCTTTCATTAAAATTTCAGATTCATTCTTACCAGTCCTTTCCAATACTTTGCTAGAAAGAACACCCACATTCCATTCCATTCCGTTCAACATTTACACATGGTTGTTTAAAGGTAAAAACTAGCAGTCATTTCATACCGAGTTAGCTATCTTCCCTATTGCTTATATGTCAACAACTGCAGACATTTAGAAGACATGGAACGCAGGCAGTGCATCACTAAAAAATCAAAGACACTAATTTAATACATTTACCCAAAATCATCCTTCAAACATTAGCAATATAAACTACCTGATAGGTGAATTATGACATGTTTTTCGATTATGTCCCTTTTGCTTGCAATAGGAACACGTTACTTGGTTCCTCTGTCTGTCCTTCTCACGTATTCTGATCTTCTTTGGACGACCAGGTGGTCTCCTCACACGTGGAGGTAGTACCTGCATGCCGTTCTTTTCCCATTGTCCCATATCCCGTGTTGCATGCACAATGTCATTGTAAGTTGACCGATAGGTCTCGGTTGAGAACCAATGCTCACAGAAGTCGTATGGTTCAAGACCTTTTAGCTTAATTGCTGCCACGGCGTGCGAGCACGGAATTCCAAGGATGTTCCACTTCCGACATGAACAAGAACGGCGATCAAGATGAACAACATCTACAGACTCAGCAGAGTGAATTTGAAATTCAAATTGACTGGCTGCACAAGCTCCCAATTGACTAGCATGTTCTGCCTCTGCATTCAAAACTTTTTCGGCATAAGGAGTTACCATTGTCTGCATCATTTGTGAGCTATGACGGCGGGACTCATAGATTTCCATCAGTTTAGAACGTATAGCTTCTACTTGTTTTGTTATGGGCAACTCTTTCACGTCTTTGAGTAAACTGTTCGTGAATTCGTCCATATTAGTAGTGAGCATATCGTATCGCTGGCCTTCTACAAATGCATTTGCCCAATACTGTTTCCCAATTTCTTCAATCCATGTATGCGCCTCTTCTGAAATATTTCTTATGTCGTTCATATGCCTTTCGTACTCGAATGGCCTGTATGCCCTTGCAGCATTCCAGAACTTCGCCACTATACCATCGTCTTTAAAAACTGAATGCAAATTTTGCGAAATATGTCGAACACAGTAACAGTGGCTTGCATTTGGAAGCTTTTGTTGCACGGCACTGATAAGGTTTTCTTGTTGACCAGTCACAATAGTCAAATTTTGGACAGGGCCTAAAGCATTATCAACTGCAGACAAAAACCACTCCCAAGTCTCTTGGTCCTCGGACTCAACTATGGCAAATGCAAGAGGGAAAAGCCTATGGTCCCCATCATAAGTCATGGCACAGAATAGCACACCCGGGTATTTTCCACGTAGTTGGGCCCCATCAACAGCAATCAATGGTCGCAAGGATGAACAGAATGACTGGATACTAGAACCGAATGCCCAGAAAATTTTTGAAAATGAGTTATCATCTTCCTTGAGCAAATGGGTTATGGTGCCTGGGTTTGTCCTTTGCAATTCAAGGCAATAATCAGGCAGGATTTTGAAAGACTCCTCATATGAACCCCGTATATCATGCATTGCTATTTCTTTTGCCATCCACGCCTTCCTGTAACTGACTACGACGCCAAACTCCAACTGGAAATCAGATATAATTTTCTTTGGAGTGTAATTGGGATGGAGTCGAACCTGTTCCTTGATAAACTCGGCGACCAACTCCGATGTTGCTTGACGATGTGCTAGCCCCATCATTGGCTTTGAACAACTATGATTTTGTTTATACGTTTTTACTTGGAATTGGGGTCCGGATTCCACAATAGAAGCATGGATGCGCCAAGGACAATTAGGATCACCACACCTTGCAGTCACCTCTGTTCTAGATGTCTTAATTGGTTTCAGAGCAAAATTGTTATACATAGCAAATTTCTTCAAAGTTGTTCTGAATGACTCACGATCTGGAAATCGTCTCCCCCTCCACATATCACGCGAAGAACTCTCTACATGCTCATCGCCAATCTGATCTGGATCAGGTATTAGCGTATCAACAACACTGCACTCTTGCGCAAGATTACATGGCTCTATATAACCTTCCGGAATAGGTGCTGTACTTTCCTTTCCGCCAACAAGCTGCTGTCCACCATCTAAATGCTCATCATCCTCGGTGTCCATGTCTTTTTCAGAACCTACATCATTGTCATCTTCAGGTACTACGTCTATTTCTGCTGCCGTGTCATCAGTTGCATATGAGGAATGCATGTCAGCATTGTCTTGAAGGTTATCAGAAGGAAGAACATCTGCAGATTTTGTTTCCATTTGAGGGGCATCACACGGTGCTGGAGTGTTTATATTGAGGTGGATGGGTGACATACTTGAAACATTTAACCTGCATAGAAGATAGTCCATAATTAATACATTTATTAGGAAAACTATTTCATATTGCATTTCACTCGTATAAAAGAGCAAACCTCTGCGGTCCTCTTTTAGAAGGACCAGCTTGATCCTCAACACCAGTTGATGTGATCTGAGGAACTGTATGCGTCATCGAATTTCTACTATATGAATCCCTGCAAAGAAACACAAGCAGCAGATCATATTTACTGTCTAAAATCCACATGAACAATAGTACAAAATGAGAAATACAATTACCATGATGGATAAGGTGGTCGGACATTCGTATCTGCAACCGTTTCACCACAACGTTGTCTGCTTCTACTATCAGAAGTCTTATTTCTGTCTCCAAACCTCTCAACCCATTGAGGCCTTGCATGCATCCAAAACAAGTTAACTTATACCATTCTAATACCTTAAAAATTGTATCTACCTTGAAAAACTGTATCTTAAAACTATACAGGACATCAGTGTGTACCTAGACTGTGATTGGCATTGGCGACTCATTCCAACATGGTCAGAGTTTCTACGAACATATAAATATATAGCATCCATCCCATGTCGAAGTGCTTTAAACATTGTATGGACATCGTCGTCGCTTTTTAGACTAATCAACGTGAAAGCTCGACCATTGTGATATAGGTATTGCATGTAAGGATATTCATCATGCATTTCCCAATTCGTTACTTCTATTACCTTTTGAACCAGCGAACTATACGTTCTGATGATACTGATGAAGATCATCTTTTGGTCACCACCGTTGTATACAGGATATCCATTCTCTAAGTTTAACTCTCCGTTAAAGTGGATTACTAAACAAACCTCACTGTCTGACATCCTGCTAATGAAGAAGAAGAAGAATTAAACGGAACTAATATTCCGACGCATTCTTATATATATATATATATATATTCATATCCATGCAAAAAAGACAAATGCCATAAGATTAGTACTATAACAAACTAAAACTACGATATAAGAACAAAGGAAATAAAAATAAATTTAACATATAGATGATCTATTGCATCTCCGCAATGTTATAAATCCTACTAAATCAAATACCCACCCATTAACAGATAATTAGTCATGATTAATACTTGGTTGAATCTTATCATGAATATTTGGTTTTTAAATCCTTGCTAAGAAGACATGAGATTAACACCTATAATAGCAAGAATATAAAAGCACAAAATAAAAATAAGAATTAATATTGACAATATATTATCTAAAACTCTCAAACTTCTGAGTGGTGAGATTTTTCATCCACATGCAAAGCAAGATAGAATGAACATTTATATTTTCTAGGGAGGAGAATGAGCGTTCATAAACATTTATATCTTCAAGGGAGGAAAAGGGGTGTACATACCTTTTGGGTAGAATGAAAGCGAACAAATGGAGAAGAGGAAAAAAGCTAGACTTGTCAAGGAAGGGGCGAGCTTTGAGAAAAATGAGCTTAGATACAGCCAAAATGGGAGTTGCAGTTTTCTTAAAAGGGTCAAAATGGTTGAGATCTCTCTTTAGTCCTTTTACAGGCCCTGCAGAGTGTAAGGTAAAATTTAAAAAGACAATTCCTCCATGCTAAAATATTAGAGTAGGACAAATTTCTAGGTAAAAATCCCAATAACCAAATATATAAAGCAGATTTGCCCATGAGTATTTCAACAACAAAAAAAAAAAAAGCATACTAGCATAGAACATATAGACTCTCTTAAAAAACAGGGCAAAAAAAAAGGCTAAAGCTTTCTCCATAACTTCAAAATCTCACACATTGATTTCCCTAGGACTTGTTTGTTCAATGTGGGAGAGAGGAGTCCTACGTTCCTACCCCCTCCTGCCATAGCAAAACGAAATCCTCTTTATTAAAAAAAAATTGATATTTTTCTCCTTTTTCCACAAGGAAAATGTGTCGCATCAAACAAAAAAATAGATATTTTTCTCCTTTTTCCACAAGGAAAATGTGTCGCATCAAACAAAGGAAAAGTGTGGCTGCAGCCTGCAAGAAAACTTATAACAAATCTCTTTTTTATCACAGAATACTCACGTCACACAAACGCAACCCTGGGGCACATTTGTGTAGCACATGCAGTGATGCCAGTCTGTTTTTCATGTAAAACTCTGCCTTTCCAAACCTTTATCAGAAATGCTTTCCGCAAAATCATGGTAAAACTACAGTTTTTTTCCATGCAAAAAGCTGCCCGTTTGGCATTTTACTATTGAAGTCAAGTGGAGTGAAGTGAAATGAAAAGTATGAATAAAATATGCAGTGGGTTATGATGGTATTTTATTTTTAGTTGTTTGTGATGGAATATTGTTGACTTTTGGTATGAGAAATGGAGTTTTTTTTACTTTTAGTTAATAAATGTAGTTACTTTTTTACTCTTTGTTGGAAAAGTTGGAGGGAGTTATGAGAAAAAGTACTTTTGATGTGATGTTTAGGATGACTTTACTAGTCAAGTTTTGACTACCAAACGGGAAAGGAAAAATGAGTTACACAAACATGCCCTGTGGAAAAACTAGCCCTCCATTCCAAATGCCCACAAAGAACAATACCCAGCAAGAAATTGGATTACAAGGGGATAAATGTGAGAACAGAAAAGTCAAAAGTTGCAAAAATTGAGAAAACCCAAATCAACATCCCTAATCTTCTTCAAGAAAACAGCATTTCCCCTCCACTTTCCAGACCAAAGCCACAGAAAAATCAACACCCAGTAAATGTTGGAAGACGAAGGGAAAGAGAACAAGAGAAAGACTTATATCTTTCGCAATGATTTCAAAAACCCACATCAATTTCCCCAACCTCCACTGGAAAACCTGCATTTTCCCTCTACTATACATTTCAAAACTTCAGAAAAATCAACACCCAGTAAATGTTGGAAGACGAAGGGAAAGAGAAGAAGAGAAAGACTTAAAATCTTTCGCAATGATTTCAAAAACCCACATCAATTTCCCCATCCTCCACTGGAAAACCTGCATTTTCCCTCTACTTTACATTTCAAAGCTAGAGAAAAATCAATGCCCAGTAACACAATGGAAGAGGAAAAGAGGAAAAATGCTCACTTTGGTCATTTTAGAATCACAAGTACTAGATATATCTGCTGTTCCCATTTCCTCTGTCCCCATCGTTTCTGCTCTGATTCAGAAAGAGAATCACGAGTAGTCGCTTCTTATTATATAGGTTTTGAAGAAAACGATTGCAGCCCTCCTTTGGTACCTCGCCCTGCACGGACCTCAAAATCCTGCCAACTGAAGTATCTTTCTTCTCCTTTTTTCACTTGAAAAAACCATACTTTATTATCATTATACATGTAGAAGGAAAACCTAGGTGAAAATTGGTTCTCATTGCACACAATAAGGTGAGTAACACCTACCTAAAAATGCCCTAATGAAGCCCATCTGAAGATTCATCCGAGTACACTATAAAATAGAGATCCCTCCTACTGGTTATAAATTTGGTACTCATTTTAATGGATTGGATCGTTGAATCGACTATTTTGAAAGGTGAATTTTTATCGGTCATTGATCGAGTGGTTGGTATGATAATTCGAGCCTCTGTCACCCTATACAACACACAAGTGGGCCCCATAAGTTAAGGTGAATCAGGTGAGAAGGGTCATACTATAAATATATAAATTATATTATAATTACTAAAAAATGGATTTTTTGTGGGCTTTTTGCACATGATTCATTTTATTGCATTCGTTTTAAACGTATGTGTAAATGAGTGAAATTGGTTTTTATCATTTTGTTAAGTAATTATAAATGTTTCTCATCGGCAGTAAACAAATATGTTCATTTGACAATGAATTTTAATCTATTCAAAATCCATGCGATTTGAATCAATGACTTTTTATGCATTTCAATTCCATACAAACAAAAATAAGTTCATTTGACAATTCTTTCTCAATAAAGTTTGAGAAACAGTTGGAAAGAAAAGGGATAAAGACTCTCTCCCTTGATCCACGTCATCACATCGGCCCCGCCCTCCTTACTCTAAGTACTACTCTTTATGAGTGAAACTTTTCATTGATGAAACTCTCTTCCCTTCAAACTATCTCATCTTCCTACATGCCTCTTTCTCGTTGTATCTCTGGTCTCCCCGACTCTCACAAAGTCGCTCCAACTTACGATCGATTTGATCATGATGTATCTCTATTTCTCTCACATACGCCCTCATATTTCTCTCACATATACCTCGGATTACAATGTTTTTTTTTTTTATCTCAGCACCTAATAAGTATAGTTTTTTATTGGTTGTTAATAAATTAAGTATGATTGTTTTTTGGATATAACGTTATTCTAATTTTAAACTGAATGTGTATTGACGAGTTATTTTGCTACTCTCGATATTAATAGAAATGTGTGTATGTAATTAATGCTTTTTTTCTTAGCTAGGCGGCCCAGTGGCCAAGAGAGACGAAAATAACTTGCCCACCCAGGATCGATCCCTCGGTGGAGCGATGGGAGTGAGTGTAGTTAACCACAACAACACTCGGTGATTGCCGTTTGTAATTAATATTTCTTTTTATAAAAATGTCAATATAATCGTGTGTTAATTACAACTGATTTTTTTTTCTAAGCCTTATGAAACCTCTCATCCCTTAAAGTTACATTGGAATAATCATTAACTCTCTTCTTCCTCTCAATGTCTTTCTATCTTTAACATGCGGGATTGTAAACCAACTGTTGTTAATAAATTAATTATATTTATTTTTGTAGATATAAACTACGTACTTGTTTTCTAATTTTAAATTGAATGTATATTACAGAGTTTAAATGATTAAATTAGTCTTACACGAATAAATTAAATTCATTAGGTTAAACCATGCATTGTATGGGGCCTTACTGCTAGTATATTCTTAAAATGAAGCTGGATGTGGTTAAAGCATTCATAAATGGGCTAGAGTTTGCACGATTTGGTTCTATGCATGGGAACAAAAATGGTAATGGACCTTTAATTGTTATTAAAATGAATTTATGCTCAAGCTAAGATTACAAGTCAATATGAGTTAGCTCAGGCTAAATGGTTGGGTGGGTTGACTCATTAGAAGGACGTGGGTTATGTGAGTCAACCCAACCCACAGCAACCCACAATGGCTATGCTGTAGTTTACCGTGGGTCAGGTCAGTTTGACCCATAATGAGTGCGGGTAATAGATATCCGACCAGTTTAATTATATTTTTAATCAAATTGAAGCACCAAATCGAAGATATGTTGAATGCTCTGGAGGCATTCATTTTTAGGGCCTCGGATTTTCAATAACCAGGCACAATTGTTGAGTTCTACTCTTCAACTAGGGTTTTCATATAGTAACTCCCTATTCTTATCTATATTACTAAAGGGATGTATACACTTCCTGGAGGAGGACACTTGGCATGTCTTGGAGATGGACACGTGGCAGCAGCCAGCCTAAAATGGTATTATGCTAATCTCTCATTTTCCATCTAAAATTTCTCATCTCTCCCTCCCTAAAATCTCTCCTTCTCCATGCTAATGCAATCCCTAAAATCTCTCATTCTCCATCTAAAATTTCACTTCCAAGACAACCACACAAAATGGGGAAGAGGAAAATCCCAAATTGTAAAGGATTGAAATATAATCCTTAATGCCATAGAAGAAATCCGTGCTCTTTGTGGGGCCCACTTGGGGCCTACATCACTGTCAAGCTTGGGACCCACTGATCATCCTAACCAATTCAACAGGAACCCACAAATTTTAATGGCTTCAAAAAAATGAAGAAACAAATAGAGTGGTCGATTGTGGGCTCAATTGGTCAGAATGGGTGCAAACCTACATGGATCCATTGTGATTCAGGGGAGATCTCTGTTTTTTATCCATTTGGATATCATCTACACATCTAGCAAGACATTTCTGTCACACCCTCGTGATTTGATTAAAATTATTTTATCAATCAATTCATGGGTCCCGGCCCGCATCATTTGATTTTATGGACGGTTAGAATAAAGATGGTGGACCCCATTCATCTGGGTCCCACTTAAAAATATTTGGTCAATTTTTTAGGTCTACGATCATTTGATCCTTTGATCTTTTTAAATCAATTCATGGGTCCCATCCCGCATAATATGCTTTTTTGGACGGTTAGAATAGAGATGGTAGACCCCATTCATCTGGGGGGTTCCACTTAAATAGGTTATGTTTGGTCAATTTGTGAGGTATATGATTATTTGATCATTTGATCTTTATCAAGCAATTCATGGGTCCATCCCGCATCATATTATTTCATGGATGGTTAGAATATAGATGGTGGACCCCATTCATCTTGGGGGTCCCACTTAAATAGGTTAGGTTTGGTCAATTTGAGAGGTCTATGATCATTTGATCTTTATCAATCAATTCATGGGTCCCGGCCCTCATCATTTGATTTTATAGACGGTTAGAATAAAGATGGCGGACCCCATTCATCTGGGTCCCACTTAAAAATATTTGGTCAATTTGTTAGGTCTATGATCATTTGATCCTTTGATATTTCTTAATCGATTCATGGGTCCCATCCCACATAATATGATTTTATGGACGATTAGAATAGAGATGGTGGACCCCATTCATTTGGGGGGTTCCACTTAAATATGTTAGGTTTGGTCAATTTGTGAGGTCTATGATCATTTGATCCTTTGACCTTTATCAAGCAATTCATGGGTCCCAACCCGCATCATATAGTTTCATGAATGGTTAGAATATAGGTGGTGGACTCCATTCATCTTTAGGGTCCCACTTAAATAAATTAGGTTTGGTCAATTTATGAGGTCTATGATCATTTGATCTTTTTCAATCAATTCATGGGTCCCGGCCCACATCATATGATTTTATGGACGGTTAGAATAGAGATGGTGGACCCCATTTATCTGGGTCTCACTTAAACATATTTGATCAATTTGTTAGGTCTACGATTATTTGATCCTTTGATCTTTTTAAATAAATTCATGGGTCATATCCCGCATAATATGGTTTTATGGACGGTTATAATAAAGATGGTGGACCCCATTCATCTTAGGGGTCCCACTTAAATAGGTTATGTTGGGTCAATTTGTGAGGTCTATGATCATTTAATCCTTTGATCTTTATCAAGCAATTCATGGGTCCCAGCCCGCATCAAATTATTTCATGGGCAGTTAGAATATAGATGGTGGACCCCATTCATCTTGGGGTTCCCACTTAAATAGGTTAGGTTTGGTCAATTTGAGAGGTCTATGATCATTTGATCATTTGATCTTTATCAATCAATTCATGGGTCCCGGCCCTCATCATTTGATTTTATAGACGGTTAGAATAAAGATGGCGGACCCCATTCATCTGGGTCCCACTTAAAAATATTTGGTCAATTTGTTGGGTCTACGATCATTTGATCATTTGATCTTTTTAAATCAATTCATGGGTCCCATCCCGCATAATATGATTTTATGGACGGTTAGAATATAGATGGTGGACCCCATTCATCTGGGATCCCACTTAAATAGGTCAGGTTTGGTCAATTTGAGAGGTCTATGATCATTTGATCTTTATCAATAAATTCATGGGTCCCGGCCCGCATCATTTGATTTTATGGACGGTTAGAATAAAGATGGTGGACCCCATTCATCTGGGTCCCACTTAAAAATATATGATCAATTTGTTAGGTCTACGATCATTTGATCGTTTGATCTTTCTTAATCAATTCATGGGTCCCATCCCGCATATTATGGTTTTATGGAGGGTTAGAATAAAGATGATGGACTCCATTCATCTGGGGGGTTCCACTTAAATAGGTTAGGTTTGGTCAATTAGTGAGGTTTATGATCATTTGATCTTTATCAAGCAATTCATGGGTCCCAGCCCGCATCATATGTTTTTATGGACGGTTAGAATATAGATGGCGGACCCCATTCATCTTGGGGGTCCCACTTAAATAGGCTAGGTTTGGTCAATTTGAGAGGTCTATGATCATTTGATCATTTGATCTTTATCAATCAATTAATGGGTCCCGGCCCGCTTCATTTGATTCTATGGACGATTAGAATAAAGATGGTAGACCTCATTCATCTGGGTCCCACTTAAATATATTAGGTCAATTTATTAGGTCTACGATCATTTGATCTTTTTAAATCAATTCATGGGTCCCGTCCCGCATAATATGGTTTTATGGATGGTTAGAATATAGATGGTGGACCCATTCATCTTGGGGTCCCACTTAAATAGGTTAGGTTTGGTCAATTTGAGAGGTCTATGATCATTTGATCATTTGATCTTTATCAATCAATTAATGGTCCCAGCCTGCATCATATGATTTTATGAACGGTTAGAATAGAGATGATGGACCCCATTCATCTTGGTCCCACTTAAATATATTAGGTCAATTTGTTAAGTCTATGATCATTTTGATCTTTTTAATCAATTCATGCCTCACCTAAAGAATAAAACATTTGGAAAAAAAACATAAAGATCAAATTAGCAACAAAAAAAAAAGGACTCACAAGTTTACTAATTAATAAATTTATTAAAAAATAATTCCTATCAGTCTGTGCATTTGGTGGTTTCGTGGTTATCCACGGGGTTTTGCTATTTCCTCCAAGCCGGATGGTAGTTGGAGAAAAATGGGCTCACTTTGGATTCTCGATGAGCCACGTTAGATGCTTGATAGAATGAAACGGCTCCTTTTTTCTTTGAACACATATAAAGAAACCGCGCTTCTTACAGGAGCTTTCATGCTAGTATGTTTTCTTAAACATGCTGGAATATAAATCAACTCTAAAATTCTAAACAATCTCTTGATTTCAGAGTTTTCAAACAACCCCTAGGATTTCATTGATATAGGAGAGATAAAGGAGCCCTCAATGAAGGAAGTAGACCTCGGATGAGGTACAACAGCCCTCGTGTGAGCTAGTAGCTGCCCAAGTTTTTGATGCCTCTTATCCTTGGCGTCTTATGATATAGCCCACTTGTAAACATTTATTTTTTGACAATGTTTTGATCAGATTACCATTGCATTCTTGTTTGAGTTATGCCACACAAATTGGCAACCGGAACACTTGGCCTTCTGATAGAGTTCACACCCTCTATGAGAAAAACCAGTGGATTACAGGGGTCTCTAAAAAGAAAGAACAACATGCCTCATTCAATACATACTTCTAAACAGCCGATCTGATGCTAGAAAAGATTATTGGTCCAACTGAAATTAATTAACAAAAGTATGACTATCACCAGGTGGGCCTCACCCATGTCCTTATCATACATAAGATAAAAAGGAAAATCCCAAAACCCAATTTTAGTTTTTACCCACAAACGAATCTGGTCTGTCAATTACAATACAATCAAATCAATAATAAAATTACATAAGGTTTGGATTAGTTCTTCTGTAATCCATCCATTGAATGTACTTATTTTCCATATCCCCACAAATCCATCTCTCCGCGGAGTGGGACTGGATTCATCTGCTGTACAGATGCATTCTCATCTGGAAATCCTACCACTCCTTTGGATGAGTCTTCTTCTTGGTCCATGTGGGTGTTCACCAGCCTATCAAGCATGGCCCATTCATTCCCTTCCACCATCTGCTGGCCCGGCTCGCACGCCCCCTACCTCGCATCCCTGATATTGGACTTGTCGGGCCAGGCCTGCGTCGCTGTGGCCCGCTAGAAATTGCTTGACCATGGCCGGAGAATCGTTTGGGAGGGAGGCCGAGAAGTCGTAGCCGACGGGCTTGTGGGCTTGGGCCTGGGCCTGGAGGTGGTGTTGGTATGGAGTGTCTGGGAGGTGTGAGTAGTGTAGGGCCAGCTCTGGCTTGTATAGTTGAAATGTTTGGAGGTCATCATGGGTGTTTTGTTGGCGACGCTGGTAGTGTAGATGGTCATTGATGGTGAGATTTCGAGATTGATCGTGGCCGTTGATCGGGCGTTCTGGGCCCAGGCTTGTGCTTCCTTCATTTCCAACCTTGAATAGGTTCTTCTTCTTGAAGACCCGACAGACCACCCAACCTTCCTCCTGATTACAAAAATGCAACTAGGCTAAGGCACAGGCTAATAAAAGAAATTGGTCCACATGTGGTAGATGTGGGCTATTCATTCATGGGGTCAAAATCAAACCATGAGTTGGTTGAAAAGAAATCAGAATTAAAAAAAATCAATCATATGGTAATCCTGATCATCAAATTGGTGGGACATTGAGAGAGTGTAAGGGAGTCTTACAGTGGCATTTCCTTGGTCATCATCAATTTCTTCCAAGCGATATTCATGCATTATCCAATCAGTCTTCTGGCCATGAGGGGCTCTTCCTCTGTAGAAGACAAGTGTCTTTCTCATCCCAATCTTTTTGTAAGTGTTCCTTATGCACTTGTCTCTCCCAGTTGCCTTCCAAAACCCTGCATTTGTTGCTCTGTTAGTCCTAGAGCCTGTGGGATACTTCCTGTCTTTGTGGCTGAAGAAATACCATTCATTTTGGGGTGCTGATCCTATCCTACACCTCTCTGTCAACATGAAGAAAACAAATGTCAATACAAGTTCTTTGCAACACACACACCCCCCCTCCCACACAAAAAAAAAAAAAAGTTTATACAAATTTTAAAAAAAATACTGCTATGTACTAAATTCATGTCTAGTTTCAAATATAGAAATCTCAGATGCAAGGTGGAATTATCCTATGTGACCCGCCTGGGTGGATGCCAATTAGGTGGTGTTGGAAAGCCCTCATCATGGATGATGAATTTACAAAAGGCAAGCCCAATTTGACATTGCTTACTCTTGATTTAAGGCTCTGAAGTTAAACAATTTTTTATGCATTTTCTTTTTTGGTTAATCCAACAGTGGATAGAGATCCTATCAGAGTCAAAGTGGGGGTGGTGGCAAGTCAAAGGGATAGTAAGCATGAGGGACTTGGATTGATAATAGGTGGGCCCCGCAGAGGTGTGCTTGAATCGTCCATGAGAAATGTCCCTCAGCAGAAAATCGGCTCTAACTATAAGCAGGAAGAGGACTTGTGAGGACAATAATTTGCTGCTGATAGTGAAAAAGATTGATTTCTTTCGATTTTCTTTTAAATTAAATTCCATATTATGGATAAAAAAATAGATTTATTCTAAATATTTGTTGCTAGAGAGGCTTGGCAAGTAAGATGCCAAATGTCACTTTACCTAAGCCAAGAGGGCTAAGACCCAAGAGAGAGCCCGAGCCCACACACCGAAAGAGGAGTCGTGCCTAGGGTTTAAACCTTGAAGGGCCAAGTGAGAACTGTAAGGAGCCAGTTCTCAACACATGGCGGGTTGATGAAAAATATAAGCCCAACGAATTAGTCCACAAGGTTATAAACTAGCTAGCTATCTACTAAAAAACATAGCTTCATTTGATTGTTTTTAAAAAAATAGTTAATTAAAAATCAGCAAACGATTCTTAATCATTGCCTAAGTTTGGACTGCTTACAATCCCTGACTTGTACAAAGAAGTCCCTTGTATTACATGAAACCTGTGGCCTCATTAACACGACCTATATGGCATGATTGGGTGTAGTAAGAGACTCAACATGTTACTTGCTGAGTTGCATAAAATTAGTCTCTCATATTCATATGTACAAGCTGATCAACCTTACAGACCTTAGAGAAGATGACCCATTTTAATTTACCTAGGTTATGATGCTTAGGGCCCGTTTGTGTACTTTATATTGAATTTCTAGGAATTAAAGGTGAAATAGTATTCACTGGAGGAGGAAGAATATTAAAGCGATGAAGAGTGAATAGATGTAAGGTGAAGATCAATACGAGACCACCGTATTCCCTAGTATTTAATTTACTAGGACACTAGGTGCACTTAGTATTTAATTTCTATCAAATGGAAAACTATTTGGTGACTCATATTGGAGGTTTTTTCCCCCTTTTGATTATCATTAATTAACTTTTAGCTCTATCCTAAGAACTCGATAACAATTAAAAAGGGCCATCCTTTGTAAATCTCAATTGAACTATGATTTTAAAATCTCAAGGAAGATGATTTTCATCCAAGAAAAAATAGACTGTGTTACTTGCATGTACCATTTGGTTTCCTGTAATTCCTAATGTACAGATAAACTTTTTATATGATTTTCTAAGCCAAGTATAAGCATAAATAGATAAAATACCATGACAATTCAGTAACTTCACTACATGATTAAAAAACAAAGAAAAAGGCTATTATATATACTTGAATTCTAAACCATAGGAGAGTTAAAAACAACCTCTAATTCAACTATCAATGAAAACTACTGTGTGTATCAACTATCAAGTGAAATAACATAAGTTACTGCAGCAAGAGTATGAAATTTGTTTATCTAATCTACAAAACCCAACACAAATAATGTATTGTGTGCCCCAAAACCCCAAATGAGGTTATGATAATAACAATTTTCATTTTTATCTTTTTAACCTTATTTCATCAATATGGGGTGGGCTAAAAGAATCCTTCCAAAATAACTACGTAAAACTCCATATGAACTAAATGGGATCAACAATTGACTTACCTTGCAAATCCCATGGTTCAATCTTGTTCAAGTCGACTTCCCTAATCACCTCCAAGTCGAACTTTTGAAAGGAGATCTTCTTCTTCAAGTAGTAATGGAGGAGCTCTTCGTCGGTGGGATGGAAGCGGAAGCCCGGAGGAACTCCGGCGGCACTCGAGGATGCCATTTTCCGTCAGGGGTACACCCAAAATGAGGTGATGTTGTGGAGAGGCTTGTGTATTGGAAACATCTTTACGTGGGGTGTGGTTCATGCACTTATATATTTCTAAGGGCGTGGAAAAGTAGAAGCCGGTGAGATCGCCGATGGAACTGGTTAAAGCCAAGGTATCGTAAAAAGCAAGTCAATGCCTTAAGACTAAGAGTCCCCATATACTTGAATAATATATGAGAGAGATAGAGGTTGCATTCATAATATCGTTAATAAAACGTCTTTATGGAGGGCAGTCAATGGACCAAAGTGGGTCGTCGATCTATGGCCCCAATTTGGGACTGATAGGGGCTGTGTATGTCCATGGTCTTAGCCCTCCAGATAAGGGTTATGGGATGGCCAAGGCTGCGTGATGTCCATGGTCTGTTTTTCTTTTTTCTTTTTTTTGAGCAGAGCGTTCGGCCTCTTTGAAAACGACTATTTCCCGAATACGTGAAGTCTTTGCCTCCCCCACGCTCCGAGGAGAGATCACAAGTTTGAAACTTGAGGCCTGGTGTGGACAATCTTTTGTTAATTTATTTGGCATTTGATGATATCCTAAAATATGGATTTTTTGGCCCTTGAATGATGACTTTGTTACACCTTATAATGATAGTATAGGTCATTACTTATGTTATTTTAATGTTTATAGGTGTTTTAGGTGAAGAGAAGGACTTCGGAGCTAAAACTGGAGAATATGGAGCCAAAACGTGACGAACCGGAGCTTACTACCTCCTAGCGTCCGGCTGGCGTTTATCGTCCGGACCCCAAAAGTGACCCGGAGGCTATTGCCTCCTGGCGTTCGGACACCCGGACCGGGTGAAGACCGCCTCAAGCACATTTTGAAGAGATTTTTTGGTCCAAAACCTATGAAAAGGATGCCAAACTAATTTTTAAGGTATTCACATCTTGGGAGAAGATCTGGAGGCTGGTTTAAGAGCTTTGAAAAAGCGTCAATGAGAATTTCGTCAAAGATTTTTCGTCAACCTCTCGTCATGCGCAACTAACTCTCCATCTTAGGGTTGCGATTAAGCCTTAATCTTGTATTTTTGGTGATGTATAGGTTATAGGGTTTAAATTACTTTGAACGCTTTTAGTTATATGACATGATGCTATCTATTGATTGGATTTTCTTTAATGCAGTTTTTTTTTCCTTTGATATTTTAATCTTGTAGATTTGAATACTAAGTCATATAATGATGCTTGAATGCATGTGTTTGTAAAT
Source organism: Litsea cubeba (assembly GCA_012931725.1). Taxonomy (NCBI): domain Eukaryota; kingdom Viridiplantae; phylum Streptophyta; class Magnoliopsida; order Laurales; family Lauraceae; genus Litsea; species Litsea cubeba. The sequence goes on from CM022945.1 coordinate 117,917,991, forward strand.
CTCAGATAATCTATGCCATAGAGATAGATTACCCCTATCTAAACCCACATCCCTTATTTGTCGACTCTGTAAAGGTTTGGAACCAGAACTAATCTTTTTAGCGTTGATAGTAAAACCCAAGGTCTATACTTGTCATTGTACGAGGTTAGAGTGGATTCGTACCTGAAATCTTTTCTTTGATTCAATCAAAACATTGTCTTTTAATTTGTTAATTTAGGAATCAAACCAACACTTCGTTTTCTAATAGGATTAGTTTAGGAATCAACACTTTGTTTTCTATTAGGATTAGTTTTGGAATTTAGGAACCAACACAACTTAATATTTTTGTCCCAGAGGATACGACACCTAGTTGACATCTTTGCTCTCACGAGTAGAGATAGTAGCTAGATTTAATTTATATTTGCAAACCTTATTTTAGGACGATCAGCATTGGGTAGATCTTAAAACCCTAACGAAAAGTGATTGCCCCCGTTGTACTCGCCCAAGTGACTCACGAGGATATCAACTTAGTTAACTCAGTTGATTTTAACTAAGTCTTTAACAGACTTGATTAGACATGTTCGACTCAATGCCGTTTTATTTTGATACCCCAGCTAAGGAGGCTGAGACCTAAGAGGGAGCCCGTACACACAGGAAGATAGCCCACTAACATGGGAAAGGAGCCCACACAGGATAAAAAAATCGCACAAGTGGAAACGGATCTTGCACATGCATAAAGAGGTGACATACCTAGGGTTTGAACTCTAAGTAACCATATGAAAAGCATTGCTTCTTACCACGCGGGTCAGGTGCCGTTCTCGACTTAGTGTCATTTGGGTTGGCTCAATTAGACCGAGCAAGGACAAGCCATGTCAATTTTTTGTAATATGACTCGGGTTTCCATCGGGCAAGGTCCGAGTTCACAATACGGGCCGACCCAAACACTCCGGTGATATTTTCAAAAGACCAAAATATCGTAAACGCGGTTTTTTGGACCAGCAAATTATCGCCGTTATTCAAATAATTCCATTCCCAATGAGAAGTTGGGTCGACCCTTCACCCAATTTTATAATCAGAAAACGATCCCGAGAAATTAAAATAATGAAGTGATCATGAGACATTTGGATTGTTCTCGAAGCAATTTCTCGCTGACAGCAAGGCCCATCTAGGGATCTCAGCATTTGGACGGCTGAAATTGATTAAATAAAAAAGAATAGACTAAGAAATTTCATGAAATTGAATAAAAATCAGTGATTGCAAGGAGAGAAGGAGAAGGGGGCGCCATAGCTGCAGCTTAGGCATGTGGGGGAAGGAGACTTTTTCAAAATTAAGAGTACTGTTTGTACAATTGATTGAAATGCACGCCTTTTCATTCAAGTAATATGATTTGAATATTTTAGGGTTTCACATATGAATATAAATATGGGAAGATCATGTAAATTCCTATGTCCTTTTGTGAATATTATGGGCCTGTTTGTTTGCTCCGGAGTGAATTTTTAAAGATCCACATTAAAGCATTAAGACATTTTATCTCTTAGACCGCTTTTATAATTTAAACACTTGTCCCTCTTTGTTTACTTCGTATAAATTCTAAGGGCCGATTTGGTTAATTTTAAAGGCCGATTTGGTTGCAAGAATTTTGAGAATCTTTGAATAGGAGGGCTTTAGATTCTCCTACGGATGTCTCTCCAAAAGTGGAATTTCAAATGCACAAAATTACTATAGCATTTAAAATATGGGAATTTTGAGAATTTGAAATTTAAACAAAACATTTGGAATGCTCGCGGGACATGGCAAGAAACAGTGTTAAAATTCTCCAACATACCTAATTCAAAGCGAGAAATATAATTATCCAAACAGTCTAAAGAATTCAATCACTATAAAGAGTGAAGGATATAGGCACGGTTGAGATTAGATGACAGTTTCACTTTCTTGGGATTTGATTTACAAGGGTGATGGCTATAGTGCTCATTGTTGCAGGACGATTTTCTCCTGCACATTAGTGTCGTTTATCATGTAAGATATAGTGAAAATCAAGGGGGTCCCACCTTTGGTGACAATTCAAATGAGTGCTTATGTGCAAGAGGAGAATTTTCAATTAACTCTAAGTTCATTAGTTCAAGTTATAGTAAAAAATGGATTTTATTAAAAATTCCCTTAAATTCGTATAAAACGACTGAGGACCCAGATTTTGAATAATGACGGTAAATGCCCTTTTGTCAATTTTCATTTTTTTCTTTACATTTTTAGCCTTATCCTACTATATCTTGGAGTGTCTAATTATTCCATAATATCATAAAATGCCGGGTTTTTATTCTAAGGCCCTAAAATACTGTATTTTCCCTATTCCTTATAAATACGACTATCACAGTTTTTTTCTATCACTTTCCCTTCCCTACCATTTGTTTTGTTCCTCTGAAATGCTTTTCCATTATTTGGCTTCTTCCCCACCTTTCTTTATATCATCTTTTTAGTCCACTGAAGATATATGTTGTGCGATACTGGTGCTATGCACTTTCTACCTCTTTGATGAGCATAATTCTTTGTCCTATTTCTGTTTTACCATATCAATTTCTGTATTCTCTTATCAACTATTATACGTGGCACTACCTTTGGATTTTGAGTAAACTCTTTGCAGTTTGATTTTGATAGGTAACAAGTGACTTTCATTAAAATAGATTTGTAACTAAATAACTCCATCCAGTTGATAACACTCGAGACGTTAGATGGCGATGGAATGGAAGGGATCATGCAAATCAGATAATTGTTCATTTCTTTTTATGTCTTTTTTATTGAAAAAAAAAAGAGGCTAAAGAATCAAAATGGACAACAATATTTCCAATCAAGTACTAATTAATGGGGACCACATGCCTCTTCAGATGAAAGATTATGTGAAAAGAGGTTGGGGAAGAAGACAAATACTGAGAAAGCTTTTCAAAGGAAGAAGACTATTATCCACACTTAAATTTGTTAACTATACTTAAGTTGTTTGTATGGTTAGGAAGTCCGGTAATGCGCTGGAGATCCTGACTTTGAACCGTTTGGGGCCTTACCCGACAGTTCTAGTGGGCGGTATTGTGTATTCGGGATTTTACCAATGATCAATTGCAAGGGGCCGTTACCTCAAAAAAATGTAAAAAAATAAAAAACGTGGATAAAAATGCGATCGTCATACGAAAAAAGAGTAGGGAAAACCATTCAACGATATCCTGAAATATTTGGTTATTACAAAATATCCTGAAATAGGGGTTAAAAATGTAAAAAATAAAAATAAAAATGGCAAAGGTCCTCTCCGTCATTATCCAAGATTTGGCCCTCTGTCGTCTTAGACAATTTAAGGGGATTTTTTCCATAAAAGTCCTAAAAAATATTCTTTTGTCGACTTAAAGCCCAAATTTTACATGAAAGGTAATTAATCAAGCTGGTCTTTAATATTTCCTTCATCCATGATTTGTGGTGGCCCAAGGTGGTCACAAGTCACCCAACAAATCTGCACAAGTTTCACTAGAATGGATTTGTGCAGAAATAGAAATCCTATATTCTTCGACATATATATGGAACAAGATCTTCTATTTCGAGGAAAACTAGTTCATTTTTTTTTTCTTTTCTACAAGGAAAATACAACACACCAAATGACTGAAAAATGGATTACAATAAAAATCAGAGCAAAAACACACCCTGATGAAAAGGTTTTTTTCAGATAATATTTTAATTCCAAAAGCTCAAAATCAAATGACTTTCTAAGGGGTCATTTGGAAAATCTACACTTAAGAGGGGGTCATTTCTAAATTTTATATCTTATTTATACTGTGATTGGTAAAGCCTCTTATTATAGTTCTAATAACATTAAGAGAAGGGGCAGAGCCTTAAACAAAACGATGATTTCCATATTACTTCCGCAGCAAGTTTTTTTTTTTTTAATTATTAAAATTATATTTTTGAAAATGAAAATAAAAAGCCCCTCTAATAAGCCCTTATCTGTATATTACTATATTTACAAATATACCATTAACGTTTGATCATATTAGAGTTTCTAAATGGGCCTATGAGTGCGCGTATTTGGTGATTGAATACGATGGTGGTTAATGATTGGATCAATGTCAAATTGAGTCAGGTGTAGGTTAATTTGAAAGGACCGTACTTGTCAAACATGGGTTCCCATTAGAAAAGATAGAGAGAGCTGATAATCAAATATTTTCTGATTTTAAGTTACCTATAGGGTTCCCCATTATAAATGATATTAAGTAAACTTGTTTCAATTTTGATGTTCTGTGAAGTTATCTTGGACTTGTCCTACATCATTCTCTGATCTGTGACTTTGGATGTCTTTGTGTTTTTTTCTATGGGTAATTTTACACCAGTCGCTGTTGCTGATCTGTGAATGCCTGACTGTTACTTCAGTTGCAAAACTGGTCTGTCTGGGTTCATGCACGAGTGAGAGATGAAAGAAACTACCAAACTGTCAAAAGAAGGGTTGAAAGTGGCAATAATCAACACTGATGGATAGGCAAGCTTTTTATATCCTTCCTAAAATTGTGTCTGAGTCAACCCTCTATCTCACAAAAGGGAAATGAGATCACATGGACGTTGGATGGAAGGTTTTTAAGTTAGGGATTCATGTAAGGTCAATGTCGATGTTCTAAGCAATCTTTGGCCATTTTAACAAGGAAGTGATTGAACTCTTAACATGTAAAGTGAGGTGGCATGATTATTATAACTGTCATCAGACATTTAAAATCCAATGGGCTGATTTGATTCAGGGGCTCATAGATCATATCAATAGTCTATTTGTTTCTCTTGGTTTAAGAGCATGGCACTCCATCTGCGATGCATCAACCTTACCAACCCCTGATTGTTCTCTTTAGCAGTGAATTGATGCAGCCATGGCCCGACCACGACTGTGTTGAAGGCCACAAGGAAATAGGACCTACACATGGGTTAAGGGTATGGTAGAGACTAAATTTCCACAAGCAAGTCACCATAGCTCGTGTCTGCTTGCATAATAACCCTTTAGATAGAGTGACTTCTTCTTTTCAGGGGAAAAAAAAGAACAAAAACTTTAAATCCAATGGTTTATATTAGTCAAATAAGTATCATACTGGGATGCCAGCCAATCCATGGAGGGGTGAGTACATGTATGTAAAGGTTTGGATTCTTCATAGGTGGCCCTCCTAAGTCATAAGTACCTTTCATAGAAGCCATATGTGCGCGTGTGTTTTTTTTCCTTCTCATCCCATATTCTTGTATTTTGGGGCTCAAGTGAGTTGGACACAAACCAGTACTCATACGAGCAACCCCTGGGTGTACCCAAGAAACTTACATTTGTCAACATACAATGAAGAAATAATTGAATAACATATGCATAAATCTAATATTATCCATAAATAAGTATGAACATGTACTGCTATGCAGCAGATCAGTATCCCATGGTTCGTGTAGAAACGATTGGTAAACAATTCAAGGAAGCAAGGAAATAGTTAGAATCAATCACAATAATCAAAGGAGCTTGATGAAAAATAAGGGGACAAATATCATAACCACAGACACGCATTCCTCCTCAAATGAGGAGTCTGCATCTATTGATGCAAAGATTTAATGCAATTTAAGTGCATTGCTCGTCAGTCTTATCTAACAAGTTATCAGAAAGTATACTCCATTTTATTTTAAAATTTAGACTGCAAAGCTTCTACAAGTTATTTGAACAGAGAATTCGTTCTCTCATGAAGGGAAAATGATGGTGCACTTAAAACCTGTTCTCTGAATCTTCATTCCTCTAGGGAGTGTTTGTCTTTTGTATGTAAATTCCAAGGATTGTATTTCTATAAGTGGTTAAAAATTAAGAATCAAATGTGAATATCCAAGAATGACCATCAAATGACCTCCCCTCAAATGGAAATTTAATCTAGGCTTAATGATAAACGAATACCGAGCCATCACCCTAGTGATTTATATCCTAGGAAAGTCAAGGCCCCACATATATCACGGCGTTATATCATTCAACACTCACCTCTTCGATAATCCTTCAGTGTAGCTCGTTTGACCACGGACTCCTATGTATTCCATGCAAACAAACAGGACATTATATCTGTTCTCTGATTCTTAGTCTGGATCTGATACAAGCACTAGCACTTTTGGATCTGTTTACAAATGATTGCATCTTGAAATGGAATTGGGAGTTTTAGGTCATGGTAAATTTTAAACTACGAAGACACTTCCACAGGGATTAAGCAGATTGAGTGTGAAAGGGGAAGATAAGTATTAAAAATGGAAAGGCTTGCACGGATACTAGTTCTAAACAAGTGCCTGCTGTGGTCAATAAAGAATCCCAATACTGAGGAAAGAAAAAAAAAAAAAAAAAAGTTGCAAAGATGACAAAGGATTAGAAAGCTTAACCATATCATGCAGTCAAGAGTGTCTTAGAGTGTAGGGTGCTGAGAAGTTGCTTAAAATAGACTACAGGCAATAGTGCAACTTCCATCTTAAACACCTGAGAGCTTATTGGACATGAGTAAGCATTGACTGCAACTAAGAAAGTTGACACAACTTAATCTGTCTGCGTTTGCCAAAATTAACTAAGAAAGTGCACTTACAAGTGCGGTCCTTCAATCAACCATTCAAGTAGAATTATGTCAAAAACTGTTCAAGTATAAAGGTTCTGCCAAAATAGTGAACTATTCATGTGATTGACTGTTCAAGTTGAGCAAGATAGACACTAGTAGTTCCATTTAAAAAAAAAAAAAACAATTCACTACCCATCTTCGACCATTTTCAAATAAATAGGAAATATAGCGTCAACTTGAAAATGTTGTAAGTTGTAACCTTGATATACATTGTTACACCGTTCTCTATCAACTTAAGCTTTCAGAGTAAGTGGTTGTTGACATGCTATCAAAGCAGAGGGGGAGGGGTAATCTTGATATACATTGTTACAATGTTCTCTATTAGCTTAAGCTTTTAGAGTAAGTGGTCGTCAAATGAGAAAATACGAAACTAGATATATTCCACAACATTTAACCGGAGCGGCATAGATTTTGAAAGTTTCAGGAGGTGATAACTAATTACAGAACTGCAAGAATCCTAAATTGAATCCATTCATCAGGATCCAAAAATACAGCATGCTGTATATGGTAATTATCCCATTCAAACATTTTGATGCCTGAATAACTGAGGTGGTACGTTAGAATGTGATTGATCTGGCCAAGAGCATTTTCCAAGGATTTAAGTGCTTTCTTATGGTTTTACTAATTTCCTAGTAACTTTATTTATTTATTTATTGAATGGTACTAATTTCCTAGAAACTTAAAACAATTAAAATTACTGGAAAGCATTCGATACGTTGTGATCTGATTAAATTTCCAGAGCAAGGTTCCTACAAACTGAAGAAGGAATAGTTCATTTGAAAGAGGAAAGCAACATCAACAACTTTTAGAAGTTCCCAATTATCTTAAAAATGGGTTGGTGAAATGTATAATTCACCACACAAAGAGGGAAGATAATCACTTAATAAAAAAACACTAAAAAAAAAGAGTAAATCATTCATTGAAACAGAACTTGTACTTTCAAGGGTAACATCTACATTTATCATAACCAATTACAAAAATACTATTGGAGATGCGTAACCAACTTTATAAGTTTGTACTCGATTGGTTCATTGAGAAAATGCAGCAACCAACTTATCCTTCAAACTTTCAGCCCCACCATCATGGGGCCTGATAAAGAATGTATGAACAATCAAGCCTTCATCTGTAGAAACAGTTGGAGTCATGAGGGGTAACTTGCATTTCTTGAAGAACATCAAGAAATTTAGAAACAGGGTGAACATCCAATGCACAGCTCATCCGGAGAACCACACCATCATGCGACGTCTGGACATCAACTTCTGGGCAAAATACAGGATTCTGGCCTGATGCAACTGCTTTTTCAGCTTCCAAGGCCCCTATCTTCTTTTGAAGATCTGTGATGTAGGTGATGGCATCTCCAAGCAGCGAGGCCTTATCCATTTTTGATATGTTTGGAACAACAGCCCTCAATGCATAGAACCTCTGATTAAGCTTCTCACGTCTCTGCCGCTCTGCTTCCACATGGTTCAATGGCTCTTCTCTCCCACTGGCAGGTTTTCTCCCTCTCTTCCTTGGTTTCCGCTCATCAGGGTGAGGCAATAAGTCATCCTTAGGCTGTTCTAGTTCTACAGTTGTCGCAGCGTGAGGGATTCCAGAAGTGAAGTTCATCTGGGTTGGCTTTGAGAACAGTTTAAATTCATTCTCTTCACTCCTACTCATACCCGTGTTAGGAAACTTACCCCCATATGTTGCATTGCTATCTGCTTCCTGGTTAGTAACTAAAGCTTTCTGCTTCAGAAGTGTTGTTCGACCTTCATAAACTTCAGAAGGAAAACCCATATCTTCCACCTTTGGAGTGATACTCAAACCAGTAGTGTGGGATTTGACATTACTGACAGTGAGGTTTTGTCCAAAAATCTTTGGGCAATTCACTTGAAAAGGAAGAGAACCCAGAAATACACTTCTAATTTTCATCAGCATGTTCTGATCTTCTGGGACCAATTTAACTGACCCGACTTCCAAAACACCGGACACAACCGGAACACAAACCAGGGTTTGTAGCCCAGCAGATTTAGCAAGGAAGAACCTTGAATGATAATGTTCTAAACAGCTAGCTGGATCTGAAACCCAAATAGGTTTCCCAGAAGCAAACGCTCGAGCAGGAGCTGCCCTCACATCATACCGGAACAAGTAGTACATGGAGGTCAGGTAAAACATCTCAATGTTTGAAATGGAACCCAGCCGCATCGCATAGTTGTCCTCATCAGACCCTCCAAAGACCGAGTGAAGCTTCTGGAGCACTCGCTTCCTCATCTCCCGCTTGTTCCTTGATCCTCCTCCATCTCCTTTACCTTCAGATTCTCCTTCCTTTGGCTCCACACAATGCCCATCGCCCCAACTCAGCACCAGTTCACCTGATTTGGACCGTGCAACCTGCCAGAAGATAGCGTAGGTCCAGTTCATCGCCGAGCCACAGCCCTCAACAATCTGGCATAGTTTTTGTTGCACACCAGAATCGCTGGCTGGCATGACCAAACCTTCTGGCCCGGTCGACAACACCGACGTCAAGAAACCAAAAGCTTCCTTGCCCAAAACAACCTCTGCCATGGCCTTATCTTCATTAGTCCAAAAATTTCCCCCAATCTCCATTCCCATTGATCCAAGGCCAAGAATTCCACAAATAGTCAACAACTTCTCAACAACTAAAACCCATTTTTCTCCAAATTTCAATCTAACTAACAGCCATTAAATTCAAATACATACTTATACTAGACAAAAAAAAGTGGAGCCAGATTGAGATGATTCTTCTCGTCCTAGTTTATACAAAACTACAACAAAGACGAATCTTTTCAAGAATTTATCACCTTTCTTCGACGCAAACTGCTACAAATACTGAAATTCAAGAACTTTTTACCTTCTTCGAAGCAAACTACTACAAAGACGAAGTCTTTAAAGAAATTTTCACCTTCCTACAACGCCTTTACAGCAACAATACAATTTTCTCAGATTGAAACGAATTTCAAAACAAACATATGTTTCAACGATTTTCTTCCCTGCTGCAGTCGATGGATCATGGGTAGTAGTTCAAATAACTTCAATTTCCTGATTTCTACATCAATCTGCAGATCAAATTTAGCATCCTAACTTCAATTTCGTTATCTATTAGAGAATCTGCAACACAAGAAGCAGAAAAAATCAGGAAATGTAAAGGTCTTGCTTACTTTAAAGATCTCTCTGCGAATTCGAGGGGAATTGCATTGGATCGAAACTCCGCTTCTGTAATTGAGCTTCTGCAAGCACTTGGACAGGATCAAAACCACGCAAATTCGTATCGGAGAAACCCTAATTGAGCGAGAGGAGAGAAAAAAAAACCCTAATTTCTAGGGTTTGGAATGTTCGAAGGGTGCGGCTGAATCACGTGCGTGGAGGTTTTTCGTGTCGGGTCGGGCACCGTTACATCCTCGACATCTCCGCCGTTGGTAAAAAGAAAGGACCTGCGCGTTCCACGTGGCACGTGCGGGGATGGAAGGTTAGTTTGGGCCTCTCGTTTGGTGGGCCCCACCGCGCGGCGGTATCAATTGATTTGAGCGGTTGGGCTACTTCTTGGTTGTTATTGGTCAGTTTATACAACTACACAAGTGGGGCCCACTCTGGTATTTGATTTGAATCCTTCATGGGACCGGCGGTAGAAATAATCCATCATTTGGGCCCACCTGTGAAATCTGAACCGCTCAAAAACCACGGATACCCATGCATTCGTGCAGGACCAAATTTTACTTTAATCAGAGTTCGTTTTGGTGTTAGATTGATCAATTTGATAGTGGTACTCGCTCTATTTAGAATGAAATTTGGCCCCAAGCCAATAAAATAGGGGAGGGTCGTGATGGGCCCGGGTGTGGCTTTTTTGTGGTTTGGATTATAGGTGGGCTGCTGTAGGAGTGGCTTCAAAGAGCTGGTACCACTGCTTCATGGGCCTCCAACACAGATGATTAATTTTAAAATGGTGACCCGGGTCATTTGTTCGCAGTCATTTACGTATGCAAACTACCTATAGTATTATTTATTTATATGGATTTATGCATATGGGGAAAATGAAGGTGTGAAGTGGTGTGTAAACATGGCCTTTTACTTGCCAAAATATTTACACTTGTGTGGGTGTAGAAGTGATTCATGCCCCCTCAACCAAAAAGTTGCTCTTGCAGTGAGTTATATTGTGATTTCTTCACTTCCAGGGGCCATCCAAAGCATTGATTGATCTTTATCGTTTTGAGTAATTTGTGAAAACGTTCCAACTATTTTTTATTTTTTTTATATTGATGGGTGTCCCAGCTCTTTCAGCTGGACTAATCCCTTCGAGCCCAAGGACAGCCGGTTAAAACCCATGTGGCCCAATGTGGTAGTACACTTTCGAACTCGCAACCTCCGGGAGCAAATCATGGTCTTATGACAACTGAGCTACCCCTCGGAGTTAAAACGTTCCAACTTATGCTCTTATTTTTTATAAACCTTTGTGGGCTCCTAACCTAAGATTTGGATAATCCATATTCTTATATTAATTGTAAACATCAAGAGTTAAAGCTCCATATCTTAATTATTTGTGGATTTTAAAAAACTATGAGAAAATTCAAAACATCTGAACAAATCTAAAACCATCGGATAACACTCAATTTCTCATGAAAATGATGACTTCGATAAACATGGAAATACCTTTCACTTATATAACAACTGCATACTATGCAAATGTCACATATGTAAAACCCATTTTCATACCACATGCAGGCAAGTGACCCGCATAAGGGCACTTAAAAAGGACCAATAGAATCACTATGTATTATTTATACAAATTGCTCTCACTCTACTCCCTTCTCCATTTTTCATTCTGATTATTGATATCTGTCATGTTGCTGTGTTTCTACTTTCTACTACTTCTATAAGGTCATCTGATTTTAATATAGGACCATTTGATCCATTTCAAGATATACCTACTGTCCTTAACTTGCACTAGTCAACATCATCAATCTACCATCTCTCTGCTTGCATGTTTGGCTGCTTAGGGTAAGTTCTGTTCTCAAATTATATGAATTCCAGAAATGAATTTGTCTTGCATGGTAATAAAGTGAGGCTGTGTGCTGATGTGAATTTTGTTTTTTCTCTCTTTCTTCTCTGTTTGACTGGCAGAATAGGATCATGAGAATTTTGTACATTTCAAGAAGTTCCTTTTGCTTGCTTTTGGCCTTATTTCTATAATCAGTTTGATGGGAATGGATTTCATGAGAAATTCCCAGTTTCTTGTTATTCAGAAGTTTCTACAAACAATTAGTGAGCAAAGTCCTTTTACTATTTCCTTTAGTGGGGGGAAAAAGAGTCTTTTTACTATTAATTGCCGATAACAAAAGGTTGATGGACATTCTTAGTTGTTGTTCAGCTGGTTAGGGACATGCGTGAGTGTGAATGACTGAGTTCTAATAACTTGGATAGAATAAAAGAAGGTGTTAGCCAAAAGATGTGCTTCTTGGATAAATAATAAAGTTAAGATTGGATTAAGCAATCCTTACTATTGAGATGTATATTATAAGCCATAAAATAGAGCTTCACTCCTCTAATGAGATTTTCTTTTCCCTTCACTTGGCTCTTTGATACTAGGCCATGAACACTAAGAGAAAACCCACACAACTTTCTCCTTTCCAGTTCACACACATTCCCTTTTTCTACTAGGTTTTCTGAAAGAGGGAGCACAACAAGTCACACACAAGCCAGTTGGTGAAGTCATGAGTCCGAGTTAGATGCCACTAGGAAACAAGATAGAGTGAGATAGATCCACAAAAGAATCATATAATATATGAATCCATTTCCCATATAAATCACCCATGATCAAATCTATGGCCTCCTAGTTGCGACATTGAGGATTGTCGAATAAAGAGCAGGTTTGTAGACAAGCACATACCTCATGTACCCTTAACCTCAGTAATGGCAAACACAATGTTAGCAAGTGTTGATGGATGGATACCAATGTTGAGGGCATGGATGGGGACATGTCTTCTTGGGAAGAGAAGTGAAAGATTAAAAAATAGAACTTGGGAACTTGTCAACTTTTTTCTGTGAGAGATCTAGAAGTCCTTGCCATTCTCACCTTTCTGAAGTAAGCCTTCATTCTCATTCATTCATTCACTTGTCCATCCTTGCATCACATCACCATCCATGGATTTTTGCTTTGGAGAGACCTCTTTTTAACTAACTAAATGAAAAGAGCCTACCCACCCAGCACATTTGTGCATATTTTCAATTTAATATCATGAGAAGAGGTCACTCATCACATACAAGAGGATGACATGGCATGAGAAGCCAAAACAAAATGTAGAGGAATATAGAGAAATCCATTGAATATTGTAGATGGAATTAGACCTAACACCCTTTAAGACTTTTACAACATATGGGTCTGATCAAGGTCCTTTGAATTGAGTCAAAGGCCCTAAGATTCCCCCAACCTTGAGACAGTCAATTATTAAAGAAAGGAAATGGGAGATACAAAGGTTATCAACCCAGCACAACACTGAAGTGGGTCCCTAGACCAACATGATATTTCATATTCTTTTTCCATTTTCTTTACATGAGTCAAGATAAAGGTGGAGAAAAAATCATTGAAGAGATAATGTTCTTCTAAGGTATATTATCAGCTCCAATATCCTTTGAAGAGCTGAAGTGGTGGTGGACTTCCCCTTGGCAATGATGTGGTGGAGTAGGTGATAGAGTTGGGTTGTAGGAGTACCATCCAGACCAAAATAGATAGTTAAAGAAGTTGAGGAGACTGAGGGCTGCCAGCAACCAATAGAAGAGGTCTAGCCTGTCTTTGTTAAGGTCATTGTCACTAAGCCACCCACCCCCAGATGAATTTGAGGTGATCTTGTTTACTAGAGAGACTAGAATGGAGCTTAGAAAGAATCCAAATGAGTAAGAGCAGTAAGTCATTGCAGTTAGAAAGGACTGCATCCCTGCCAAGGACTGTTTGTAGAAGAACTCAATGAGGCCAACTGCAGTAAACATCTCTGAGAGCCCAAATATAAGGAATTGTGGTGCAACCCAAAAGATGGAGAGAGTCCTTTTTGAGATGGTGGCCATGTTCCTTCTTTTGGTCTCTATCAGAGCTGCTGAGACCATGGAGAAGGTAGCGATGAAGAGGCCGATGCCGATGCGTTGGAGAGGGGAGATGCCGGATTCCTTGCCAGTGGCCTTACGAGCAATGGGGACAAAGACCGTCTCATAGAGGGGGACTAAGAAGATAAGAATAATGTAAGGGATGGATTGGAGAGAAGCAGGTGGGATTTGGAAGTTCTTTGTGAGATGGGTGTTCATGACCCTTCCCTGTTGGACTGAAAATGTCTGTAGCTGGGCCAGGATGGTGTTGAAGATGATGGTGCAGGCGAAGATTGGAATAACAGAGATAATTATCTTCACTTGCTCGACTTGAGCTACTGTGCATAATTGCCATGGGCTTTCTTTCATGGGACCTCCCTCTTGGACCTTTATGCAGGCCTTATCCAAAAACCTGAAAATTCTCTTAGAAATTAGACGGAAAGAAAAACCTGAAAATTCTCTTAGAAATCATTAGAAGGAAAGAGTTTGTAAGCTTTGAAATCAAAGAAAGTGCCACTATATGATCGGGAGACATATATGAGGCTTTGGAGATGGAAATCTTCAAAACCTGGTTCACAAAATCTCTGTGATGAAGGCTTTTCACAGAAGAATAAAAAAAATCTTCGCAAATTTGGATGACTGGCTGTTCACTTTTATGATTCACTAAGCATAGAATGGAACCAGAGTATTGGAAAGGGTGTGGAAATACACAACATTTAGAACTCAGGATCTGTTTCAAGAACAATTTTCTTGAATTGAAATAAAAATCTTATGAATAAATGACCCCCTATGATGGTATAATATAGAAATAAATTATTATGACTTTTTTTTTTGAGATTGGATATCTACAAAATCTTACAAATTGATGGTTTCTCCTAGTAGGGTATGATATTAGAGAAACTATAGTACTTAATAAAAAGCCCAATTGTTTTATAATAACTGATCTTCAAAATCACTACATGGGTGATGTGTAAACACCTGAACTTGTCAGTGTGCAGCAGGCTCCTAGCATTAGCAGATGGATTGAATCCAGAAGTGGCAATGTGATTGGGTGCATCATTGTGGCTTCCATGAAGCAACTGTATATTAGTTGGGCACACCTGCTTTCTTTTTGTAATTGCAGCAAACAAAACCTGCAAAAGAAAACAACAGATGGAAAAGAAAATGATCAGACATTAGCCCCTATTACAGAAGCTAAGTATATGAATGATGTAGACCAGCACTTCATTGAGCTCAATCTTTTATAAGACCATGAACCAGTAGCTATCTCATATCAACAGAGCTCATCCAGAATTCCTAAAATTTATTATTTCATTTAGAAAAAAATTAACCCCGAGAAGCATTCCTAATCAACAGAAACATGTTTCTAAAATCAAAAGACTAATTTGACCAGGAGCAGAAAGCATTTACTCATGTGGATAAATTTTTCTCAAAGAAGTTCTTGTATTTCTTTAGGACACAGTGTATATCTCTAGTCAAATTAAATTACTCAAAACATAGTTATTGGAGCCTCACCTCTAAAAAAAGAAAAAGGCTTCTAAACCAGCAATTAAATAATAGTCCATAATCTATATAAACACAACTAGAAAGTATTATTTATATATTCCTTAATTAGAACCAACATTATATTTAATTAGGATAAAATAACCAGACTGATCTTTATCATCATCACAAGCCATTGACTCTTAACCAGGTCAAACATAGCTAAAGACTTAATCCATTCTTAAGAGTTTAATAGTTTGAGTGAAAGAAAGCACAATAGCAGACTCCAAGAATATAATAAAACGAAAGAAGAGTATTATTCTCAATATTCCCATACCAGTAATAAAAAAAAATTATAAACGGCATAAAATAAAACCACTATCAGCACAAGCATACTGTAAAAGAAAGCTAATCTCTAGTGGCATAAACACTTCAAAATACTACTTTTTCATCAAACTTAATGAAATGAAAAGTCATCTAACTTTTGAGGGTAAGGAGAAAAGAGATCACAGTTGTACAGTCCATATGCATCAAGATGTGTTTGGTGCCTGGATGCATCTACTGTGTTCAAGTGTGACCTGTGTAGTGGTGTTGAGAATTGTTACTATGATGGGTCCCTCCATGGATAAGTGGTGCCTGAAAGTCTTCCAGATTGAAAGACGGTAGCCATAGAGTATAATTCCTTTTTATGCATATTGGCTGTATTATTTCTTGGCCATCTAATGTGGAACCAGATATTGAATGAATAGGATCTTTCAGTCTTAAAGGTTTGTAGGCCATCGCCGACAAGATATGGGGTTCATCAGAATCATCAAACTATGGCCCTACTTGCAAATTATTCTTGCAACAAGAACATCTAATTCTCCTGGAAAGTAAGGGGGCTATCTCACTTGTGCAATTGGGGTGAAAATGCTGCCTTGTGGAGGCTTGTTCCTGTAAACCAGAGTGCCAGCTATCAAGCTGATCAAGCCCACAGTCATGGCTGCTGCTGATACTCCGAACCCGACATCCATCCCTGATCGTGTTTGGACCCACACAAGAACTGTGAGAGCAATGAGCTCTCCGATGCAGAAGCTGAAGTAGGCTGTGTTGAAGTAGCTGGAGAGCTTCTTGGACTGCTCGGGGTCGTCCTTTCTGAACTGGTCAGCGCCATGAGAGATTATGTTGGGCTTTAGACAGCCACTCCCTATGGCCACCAAGTAGAGAGCTACAAAGAATATCAAGGCCTTGAAGCCACTGGCTTCAGTACACTGCTGCCCTTCAGCAACCATATTGCATTGTGTTGGCCTCAACTGGCGGACATGGGCTTGGACTGATAAAAGTATGAACCCCTGAAAGTTCAACACAAATATCACCGTTTTAAAAAACATATACTATTTCTGTCTTCCTTAACTCTCTTGGTTCAATGTTTGTATTAAAAAAAATATATAAGAGTTTCCTTTCAACTGTTTGATTCCATCCAACCGTTTGCTCAAACTTTATAGCTCAAACTGTACATATGGACCCATCTTTTGGCAATATAAACTGTTCATTTATTGCAGAATATTTCAGATTAGAAGATACCTGAAATATTCCACATCAGTTGATCCTAACCACTCATTATTCAGGCCACTAATTGGATAGCTTAGTTCACCTGACACTGAATAATTCATGTCATGATGGCGCCTACCAAATGAGTGGCTTAGATTACTCAAAACAGTCAAACATGGCTTCAGTTATACCAGGTGAGCAACGAAAATTAGTTTCTCTCATTGATCAAAATACCCCATACAATTCATAATTATTATTATTTTTACTTATTTCTCTTGTTCATGGAAAGCTTTAAGCTGTCATTTTCTGGTTTCTTTTCTTAATTACATGATATTGATGAATAAGGATATCCAATATATCAAACTGCATCTTAAAACTCAACAAATCCAAAGTAGAAAGGTGGCAGGTAGATAAAAAGAAACAAGAGTATAGGACTTACAGAAAGTTCCACAAACCCAAATATCACCATGGTCCAAAAGCTCCCGAGATAAGAATCAGAGAGGAAGCCACCAAGCAGAGACAAGAGAAATACAGTGCCTACAAAGTTTGTGACAATGTTTGCAGATTTTGACAGAGAGAAGTGCATCTCACTGAAGACATATGTTATGAGGTTGTTCCCAACTGCAGCAATTGCCATCATTTCAAATGCTTGAAGGCCTGAAACGCAACCCAAAAAAAAGAAGGGAAAGGTAAGAAGGCAAAACCAACTTCATGACTTGAACTGAATTTGGTTGAAATAAAGGTCATCTTCATGTTTTTTTTAAGAAAACTAACAGAAAATTAATTGAACTAGAACCTACTTTAAATGCCAAACTGCCTTGAATACACAACAAACCAAATAGTTAGTAGTAAACACTAAAGTCCACTTCATAGGACCTCACTCAAATTGAAAAAAGAAGAGAAATTTCCAAATTCAATTTGATAATACTTACTGAATGTATACATTGAGACCTTTTCTGGAAAAGAAGAAAATTCAGTACACAACTTGGGTATTTCAAGAAGAACACTACTACCAAACAAAACGCAAGATTAACTTCACCTCCCACACTCTATTGAATTCAATAAGAATTCCCACTAATAAACACAAATGATTTTAAGTGAAGAATTCAATATTTGAAAAAAAAAGTTCTGCACATATAGTCATCTACTCTGTGAAGTTCAGAGAGAGAGAGAGAGAGAGAGAGAGAGAGAGACCCAATACAAAGACTGCAGATCTCATTCCTCCATGCTTGTTGGGCTTGCAAGCTCTGCCTCTCCAATCAACTGAGACCTCAACGTCGGACAACATGTGTTCTTCTTTGAAATTCTGTCTTGTCTGATTATCCATTTCTTCCCCCCTCATTCCCTTACTCTTTTTTTAGAAAGGATCTCTTGGAACACTCAAACCCAACTGCAGAATAACAGCTCTGTTCTCAAGACACCTTTGGGTGAATACCACGCAAGTTTGTCGAGTTATTTATAGTACTTGTCGAGAGAGGGAGAGAGGTGAAAATGCAGTGCTGGTGTGGGGGTGTGCATTTTGGTGAAAGGAATGATGAATTTTCAACTGTAATTGGGATAGTGCATGTCACTGTTGAGGGGTCAAGAGTCTGTTCACTGTTGTGCCTAGAATGGAGAGGGAAAGGGAACAGAAAACTGGTCTCCCACACTGAATACCATGGGAGAAGTTGGGTAATTTCCTCTCTCTCTCTCTCTCTCTCTCTCTCTCTCTCTCTCTCTCTCTCTCTCTCTCTCTCTGTTCTTCTATAATTTCTATTAATTACATGCATTCACATACTTTCAGTATACCATGAAAAAGGAATATCACATGGACTGTCCTCTGTTTGTGGAGCTGTTTTTTCGTTTCTTTGGCCATTTTCTAGTGAATTGTATATAGATACGTGAACGTACATGTGTTTGACTTTGGCCCAACATCATAGTTTGATGGAGTAATGGTAGACCCTACATATGCACACTGCCACTTAAGGGGTGCAAAACTGATGTATAACAGGTGGTAGCACAAATTTTGAAAAAGATTGCAAGAAATTAAGCCAGAAGACTTGTAAGATCCCACATCGCCAAGAGACAGCCCAGAGTCTGAGCTTAAATGTGCGGTGCGTCTTTACTTGATATGATGCATTTTGGGTACCGGTGAGCCGGGCTCTCATAAATAAATCCGTGAAGGCCCAAAGCGGACAATATCATACCCGTCATTTCGGATCATTACAAGACTCGAACAAATTTGTGATCCACGCATTTTCTTATAGTCTCTTACTCGTACTTGTTTAGAAGCAATTGCTGTGCCCAATGATATGAAAAATTGGAGTTGTCGGAGGCGAAACTAGGGAAGGGAAAAACACTGTTTTTGTACAAAACTTGTTATTATGACAAGTATCTATTTTTCTTATTTTACTGGGTTTTTAGCCCGCTTGAGTCCAAATTTTTGTGGAAGGTCTTAGAAAAGTAAATCAGAGTTAGTCCAGAGGTTTTCACTAATTTTAGTAACTTCTTCATTTTGGGAGTTCAAGGTTTTTGGATGCTATTGCCTATGTAAGTCATCGTTATGTTCATGTAACTTTCCTGTGGATTCAAGATTTGTTTATCAGGTTGAGGCTGCCTGTCCTCTTTCCTTACTCTCTTTCACTTTCCACTACACCAAAAGCCTCATATCTGACCTGCGTAATTCAACTTGAACCCGACCAACCCACACCATTGATGAGTTAACTCAGCTTGCAAGCTAAATGTGTTAGAAAAGGGTTCACCACCTAAAGTTTCTGTTTCCATATTTTCTTTTCTTTCTTCTCTACTTTCTCTTAACCCTCTCACCCTCCTTTCTTCCTTCATATTTGATGGTTTTTGGTTTTTTTTTTTTTTTCAAATTACAAAATTTTATAAAATAGACTAAAAGAATTTACAACAAAGCTAACCATCAAGAGAAAATGACACTCTGGCTAAACCGAAATCAAACCAAATTCCACCATTATAATTTTTATTTCAGCACCTACCTTTTGTTGAGAAAGTCCCACATCTCACATTGTACAAGTAATGGGTTTGATGGGGCTTCATTTACCTGCTTGGGCCTTCCACTTATCAGCTTAAGCCTTTGCGTCGGTATATGATGTCTTACATGGTATCAAAATTGGTTTCCGTTGACCGTTGTGTAGCCCTCATTCCCACATTGCCCAAAGTATGCTTGGGCCTTCCACCTATCAACTTAAGCTTTTGAGTTGTACCACAATAAAAAGAATCTAGAACCTTATTTTGAGTAAACGATGTAGAAGAAACACCAAGACCCATTTATTAAAGATGCTAATCAAATTAATAATAATTTTTCTTGTTAAGTTCTTAAATCTGTATAAAAACTTTGAATTTCGTTTTGGCTAATGAAATCTCCTTTATTTGTACTTGTAGACTTTTATATATCTTAATCCACCCATTCAACACTGAAATGATTCACTGCAATAAAACAGTGAGGATGATTCTACCCCCAATTACCCAATTTTTTAAATCAGGGTCTTAAGTGCTCAACGTGTGCATTTAAGAGCCACAAAACAATCATTACACACATAAATTAGAGATTCTATGTGCTCACTACTGCCTTTGTATAGGGTTGGCAATGTATCTGGTTGGGTCAGGTTTGGGTTGGGTTGACAACTGTGAGTAATATCAAACCCAACCCTTGAATTAACAAGTTTGATTTGGGTTGTGTTGGAATTTGGATGGTTCCCTAAGAACCAATGGTATGCCTAAATACATACCAACAAACATTGTTAGAGACTATGTGGTACATAGTAAACATGTGGCTAGGAACTACAATATTGATGATCAGGAAGATCAAATGGAGTTTATTACATGTAAACACGCGATCAATCATCTATCATAAACATAATTGAGACTAATTGATTTTAGTAAACTTAATAGTGGCCAATACACTGCATATGGCAATACTATGAATCTTATCAATGTTGGTCAAATTATAGATCTCTATGGATGGATTAATAGTGAAGCTACTGTAATCATGGTTAAGATGGCCACCCAGTCAAATGGATGGCAGAGATAAAGGGTAACAGTCCGACATCAAAGGGCAAATTAGATGGTTAGGAACAAGTCTGTTGTTTGAATTTTGGTCAATCTGGACATCTTGCCCATGCCAGTCCGGATCCTATGAGGCTTCAACTTAGAGAAATCCTAAGTTAAGGGAGTGGAACTCCATAGTAGGGCCTCGTATATTTAAAATCAAATCTGAGCTGCTCAAAGTACACGTTTTCCTAATCTAAGGGTTATCTTCATCAAATCTTACCCCAATAAGAGTTGGTCCCGCTGTTAGACTGACCATTTGATAAAAAATATGATTAATGCAATCTTATGCATTATTCATGATCACATTTTTGTTGTCAAATAGTCATTCTTATGATGAGACTAATTA
Source organism: Litsea cubeba (assembly GCA_012931725.1). NCBI lineage: Eukaryota > Viridiplantae > Streptophyta > Magnoliopsida > Laurales > Lauraceae > Litsea > Litsea cubeba. The sequence goes on from CM022945.1 coordinate 117,939,078, forward strand.
TTGGGATAAAATTTGAGGATACCCCACAAAATGGGAGGAAATCTATTTTATTTAAACACGTTGGCCCACTGTAAGTTCCACTCTTCTATAACTGAAAGCTTAGAGAATCGAATCGGGACTTTAGTGATCACATGAATCATTGATGAGAATATGGACTTGGACCTACTTAACAGGCCAAAATGAGCCTAAGATCCAAGTTCAAGGCCCATAGTTTATTGGCTTGGCTCATTAGAGTCTTCTAGAAGACCCAAGATACTTTGTAGATTCACTCAAGTACATATGGAAGGGTCTAGACACATTTTAAAGAGAATTGTAGATAAAGATGGTGAGGAATGTAAACTAGGATAAAGAAATCTAGAGCATTCTTGAGTTATTAGATTAATGAAATATGTGCAAATCTCAATCATCATGTTATAAGGCTTATGTATAAATAGGGTTGACCTCCCTCATTTGTAAATGATCAACAATTGAGTAATACAAATTCCTCTTCTCTCAATTGCTCTCTTTGCTGCCTGTGTTTCGATTTTATTAAAACTCAGTCACATTAAGGTGCATAGGATACATGTTTTATTGGTAAAATAGATATTGTTTTAATCTTCTTCTAACATTTAAAAGTGAAAGCATGTTAAAGGTGTCCCTCCCCTACACATGTCATTGTATTCTTTATAAAAGCTCCTGTATAGTAATTGTTGATAAAAGTTTTTGATGATGCCAAAAATTGGGTTTCGGACACCACCGGTCAAGTAATAAATGCAGTAAATGAAGAGAGATGAGAGATTTATAGTGGTTCGGTCAAGATGACCTACGTCCACTTCATAAAGGCAGAGATTGCCTGTGGTGTTTTACTTCCTCAATGATTATTACAAACTAGAGGAATACAAGCGTCGAAGTGAATAGAGAGAGATCCATCCTCTCGCAAGTGCTGGTGGAAGTCCTTGATTTATAGTCCTCCCCTAACAGATGGGGACGACTCTTCAGCAACGTTCGTCCTTGAAGCCCTCGAACTACCGTCGCGCTGTACGAGGCAGGTGAGATAATTCCCCGCAGGACCTGGTAGGAGCGGGATTGCTTCCGGAGCAACGTGGCTGCCTGCCTTGACTTGGTCACTCCGTGGATCTGGACCTAGGCTTCCCTGGTGGATTTGGATCTGGCTCATCATATTCTAGGCCACTTGGGCCTGACTCATCATTTGCCCCCAATGCCCTGCGCACAAAGAAGCTTTGAAAGGGGGGCATTTTGAGAAGAAGGAGATGAGCCTAAAACTTGCTAAAAAGAATGCCCCAGACCCAAAGTTGGAGCAGAGGACGAGGTACCAAGCGGCCGATCTGCAGTTTGCTGTGCAGGCGGAGAGGAGGTGGTTGCGCCAACAGACGAAGCAGGCAGCAGGAGGCTGGGCGCCCGGAAGAGGCCTGGGCGGTCGACAGGCAGTCTGGGCGCCAGGAGCAAAGGTGCCAGGGAGCTGGGCGCCAGGGTGCTAGAGTGCTGGGCGCCAAGGTGCTAGGGTGCTGGGCGCCAGCAGGGAGCTGGGGGTGCCAGGAGGATCTTTAGTATCCAGGAGCGGTTGAGGCCCGATTGTTGACATTCAATCTGGAAAGAGAGGCAGACTTCTTGCCTGCTTGAGAGCAGTGCAGAGACGAAGCGTTTTTTGCAACCCGCGAGAGGGCCGCTAAGCTGGATATACAGACTGCCTGTTTAAGAACAGTGCAGAGGCCAAGCTTTTTTGGCGACCCGCGAGAGAGCCGCTAAGCTGGAGATAGGCTCTGGCGTTGGCGTTTCCGGCGATCCCTCCACAGGTGAGGAGGATGTGATGGGCACCGCGGGCGTTGCGCTGGCTGCCTTGGGCGAGGGAGGCGCAGGCAGCGTTGTGGGCCCCCCTTGGGCGAGCAGCCACGGCGAGGGAGAGCAGGGCAGCACGGGCAGCGTGCTGCTGGCAGCGCTGGGCGAGGGAGGAGTGGGCCCCACTGGCAGCGTGCTGCTGGCAGCGCTGGGCGAGGGAGGAGTTTTCCCCATGGGCGAGCCCTTGGCTGCGCTGGGCGAGGGAGGAATTTTCCCCATGGGCGAGCCCTTGGCTGCGCTGGGCGAGGGAGGAAAGGCCCCCACGGGCGAGCCTCTGGCTGCGCTGGGCGCGGGCGAGGTCCCCCCTAGGGCGAGGAGCAAGGGCGAGGCTGCCATGGGCGCAGGCGAGGTCCCCCCTTGGGCGAGGAGCCGAGGGGAGGTCCCCCCTTGGGCGAGGAGCCGAGGGCGAGGCTGCCATGGGCGCGGGCGAGGTCCCCCCTAGGGCGAGGAGCAAGGGCGAGGCTACCATGGGCGCAGGCGAGGTCCTCCCTTGGGCGAGCAGCCGAGGTGAGTTCCCCCCCTTGGGCGAGCAGCCGAGGTGAGGTCCTCCCTTGGGCGAGCAGCCGAGGTGAGTTCCCCCCTTGGGCGAGCAGCCGAGGTGAGGTCCCCCCTTGGGCGAGCAGCCGAGGTGAGGTCCCCCCTTGGGCGAGCAGAGAAGGACTTGGGCGCCCGGGGGAGTCCGGGGCGCCCGAGGGATGCTTTGGGCGCCGAGGGACTTGGGCGCCCGGGGGAGTCTGATCCCGTGGCAGACGTGTATTCCTTTTTTTTTTTTTTTTTTCGGGGGCGCTGCCCCCTGGGCCCCCGCGAGCTGACCGGTCAGCTCGACCCCCGCCGGGGGACACCCCCGGACCCCCTCTGCGTAGCGCATGATATATCCCTTAGCACATGTAAATTCCAAGACTCTGCCCCTCGGTAACTTCTGATGGGTCATCCCAAAAGAAGAAATGAGAGAGCTTCTCAGGCTGAGGAGAGGGCTGCGCCAGCTAGGAGAGGGCTGTGCCAGCTGGAAGAGCTTCCGAGGCTGATCTTTCCGCGGCCCGCGGGAGGGCGACCAGGCTTTAGACCGAACTCTTAGTAGCTTAAGAGAGGGCAGCCAGGGCAGAGGCTGAGCTTGTGAAGGACCTTGAGAGGGCTTCGCTCAGTGAGGCTGAGCTTCTGAAGACCCTTGAGAGGGCTCACTGAGCTTCTAAAGACCCTTGCGAGGGCTTCGCTCGGTGAGGTGAGCTTCTGAAGACCCTTGAGAGGGCTCACTGAGCTTCTGAAGACCCTTGCGAGGGCTTCGCTCGGTGAGGTGAGCTTCTGAAGACCCTTGAGAGGGCTCACTGAGCTTCTGAAGACCCTTGCGAGGGCTTCGCTCGGTGAGGTGAGCTTCTGAAGTCCCTTGAGAGGGCTCACTGAGCTTCTGAAGACCCTTGAGAGGGCTTCGCTCGGTGAGGTGAGCTTCTGAAGACCCGCGAGAGGGCTTCGCTCAATGAGGCTGAGCTTCCGAAGACCCGCGAGGGGGCTTCGCTCAGTGAGGTGAGCTTCTGAAGACCCGCGAGAGGGCTTCGCTCAATGAGGCTGAGCTTGCACAGACCCGTGAGAGGGTGATGCTCAGAGAGACCGTTGTGGAGACAATGACTGGGGCGGTACATGAGAGAACTGCTTTCCCATATATTGTCCTCATAGGCTTCGTGCTGACTGAGGGGCTTGATGATTGTAGTGGCAGCTCTTATATATGATGTCGATGGTGATGTGCTCCTCGACCTTGGGCGCGCCATGATGATGGGCGCCCAAGTGAGGTGCTCCTTTACCCTGGGCGCCATGGTGATGGGCGCCCGGTGAGGTGCTTCTCGCCATGGAGCATGCCTCGGCCAAACTGATGATGTCTATGGTGACTCATAGGATGGCCTTGCTGATGCTTTTATTGCTGCGGGGTCATCTTGTATCTGGAGCAGAAATGTGCCCAACAACGGCATTGAGAGGATGGGCGCCCTGGGGAACTCCCTGGGCGCCGCCATGAGGATGGGCGCCCAGATGGGGAGCTCCCTGGCTTGGAGAGCTTGATGGGGAGCTCCCTGGCGCGCCCAGCTGAGGATGGGCGCCCAGATGGGGAGGTCCCTGGCGTGGAGAGCTTGATGGGGAGCTCCCTGGCGCGCCCAGCTGAGGATGGGCGCCCAGATGGGGAGGTCCCGAGCGTGGAGAGCTTGATGGGGAGCTTCCTGGCGCGCCAAGCTGAGGATGGGTGCCCAGATGGGGAGCTCCCAGGCGTGAAGCTCTGGGAAGTCCCTGGCGTGATGCTCCCTGTGGTACTCCTCCAAATTGTGCTCCACCTTGCCTTGCCAGCACGAGTTGTAATATCTGCTGGTTTTGGGCGGCTACCAGCTGTTGCATGGTCTCCAGCATCTGCTGAGGAGTGGGAGCAGGAGCATTCGGGGTAGGAGTGAGGTTACCCTCGCCCTCTGCTCGTCTTGTCGATCTAGTGGTGATCACCATAACTTGAGAAGACGGATGAGAACTTTAATACGTTCCCACAGACGGCGCCAAACTGATGATGCCAAAAATTGGGTTTCGGACACCACCGGTCAAGTAATAAATGCAGTAAATGAAGAGAGATGAGAGATTTATAGTGGTTCGGTCAAGATGACCTACGTCCACTTCATAAAGGCAGAGATTGCCTGTGGTGTTTTACTTCCTCAATGATTATTACAAACTAGAGGAATACAAGCGTCGAAGTGAATAGAGAGAGATCCATCCTCTCGCAAGTGCTGGTGGAAGTCCTTGATTTATAGTCCTCCCCTAACAGATGGGGACGACTCTTCAGCAACGTTCGTCCTTGAAGCCCTCGAACTACCGTCGCGCTGTACGAGGCAGGTGAGATAATTCCCCGCAGGACCTGGTAGGAGCGGGATTGCTTCCGGAGCAACGTGGCTGCCTGCCTTGACTTGGTCACTCCGTGGATCTGGACCTAGGCTTCCCTGGTGGATTTGGATCTGGCTCATCATATTCTAGGCCACTTGGGCCTGACTCATCAGTTTTCAATCTAAAATGATATGTTAGAACAGTAAAATCCTTTTCTTTTCAGTCAAGATTTGTTGAAGAAGGATAATCTTCTCTTTTTTTCAGTGAATTGGATATTAGTTGTGGGCCCCAATGATGAACTTTCAGCATAGACTCAGACAAATTAACTGGTTGAACTCAAATAAGTGAACCAAATGTACCCCTAATCGAATTTTGCAATCAAAGTAAAATCTTGAATTACAATTTTTTTTTTCATTGTGAGGTTACAGCTAGTGTTTGGAGTCATTTCATTGCTAGATGTGGCATTGCATGGTGTTTGCCATAGTCGTTGGCCGAAGTTGCTCAGTCTTGGTTCGGAGGGCATTTTAATGGGTGTGGACACATTCTTTGGAGGTTAGTTTTCTTTGCTATCTTGTGGTCTATTTGGAAGGAAAGGAATAATAGAATTTTCAGGTGCGTTTCATCTTTTGCAGCTAAGTTGATTGCTAGTATCACCTTAAGAATTGCAAAGCGGGCGTTGCTCAGAAAGGAGTTATCTAATTTTTCTTTTACAAATATCCTTGTAAATTGGGAAAATTGTATGGGTTGTGGCCCTACAAAGGGAAGTAGATCTTTTTTTTGGTCTCCCTCACCTCTTAATGTCTTAAAGTTCAACATTGATGGTGCGGCAAGGGGTAAGCCAGGGCCGACAAGGATTGGAGGTGTCCTTCGTAATAGTAAAGGTGAGGTTTTGTTCATGTTTTCTAAGCATGTTAGGATTCGTGATTCTAATGAAGCAGAAGTGTTAGCTATTTTAGAGGCTCTGTAGTGTTTTTCAAGAATGTTTCAGGGCATCATTATTGTAGAGAGTGACTCTTCCAACGCCATTGCTTGGATGTCAAATCGAAAAGCAAATCCATGGAAATTCCAATTCCTCTTCAATGAAATTCGAGCTTTATCCTCTCCCATTATTGTGGCCTTTCGTCATGAGCTTAGATCGGCTAACCAAGTGGCAAATGCGCTTGCCAAATAGAGGATTGATAGGATTTTTCCTTGGAAGGGTATTGTTTTGTAATTGAGGTATGAGAAGGGGTACAATGCTCTTGTACCTTATTATTCTTTCTTAATTTTCCTCGTTGTATCGTTTTCTCCTTTTAATAAATTAGCTTGTTACCAATAAAAGAAAAAGTAAATTGCAAATTGGTCGAATTGCATACTATACGACAATGATCCAATCTAAATGGCACTCTGGTTGCAACAAATTTATGGGTCAAATTCATAGATAGAGCATATTAGAGTTTTGGTTCAGGGTTACTCTCCTCACTCCTCAGTGGAGAGAACATAAAGGTGGCAGAATGTGTCATCCCAAAGGTGGAACATTAGCCACTTATCATGAAGGTGGAGACTGAAGAGTAGGGAAAACATTATCTATCTTTCACTTTTTCTTCTCAACTTTCAAAAGAGTAATAGTTTACAACATGTTGACTAAGATCATATCCGTAGCTGTAAATTCTTGGTGTCAACAATAGTGTTGAAACTTCTTTCCACTTCTTGTTGCACTTTTACTCAAGAGCTTGTAGGACTTTATTGGTGTTTCTTCAGTATGAATTTCTACTAGCAGATTCTCTTTGCTGGAAGGGATTTATTTCTCTATTGTTTCAGTTTATTTGACTGTCCGTAGAAATTCTGCAACAAAGACTCACATCATAATTATTATACGCGGCAACCGCTTGAGCTTGAGTGATTTATGGATACACATGAATATCCCTCTATATATATATATATACATGAGAGGTGTTCATATGAAAGCATTTCTCATCTTACTACGAGAGCATCTTCCTATATATATATATGTAATAAGTTGATTTTTTTCATGGTACATGCAAGTGAACTTTAGGATTTAGCTAATATATATCTTCAAAAATGCACTTGTGAATCTACCTCGCATGGTATTATTGTGCGAAGCAGCATGTAGGGCCCACCTAATCACCGAAAACCATCACCCCCAAAAAAAAAATCCATGTCATTGGATCCCTTGGAGTTGCATTGATCCATAAAGACTGGACCGTAGGATTGAAGGTCAAGAACTTTTCTTATATAAAATCATTAAAACTTGTAAGGGATCCAGGGTTAGAACTGACATTTGCTGACTTGAAATGTCATATATGAGATAGTCACACATGGATCTTTCCATCCCCACACATCCTAAGATATGTGGGGCCCTAGGTGGGGGCCAATAGCATCTATCTTGCAAGGTTCCATGTGAGACAAATGCACAAGAGCATTTTCCTATGTATACATTTATAGTTATTCTATGGGAGTCTTGCTAAGGCCCATAGGTGCATGTGAGATTTTATGCATGCCCTTATTTATTGGCCACTGCTTTTGTCAATGACCGGGATTTCAATCATGCACAATCCTTATATAAGGGTCATTGATTTGGTGCAATGGTAAACGTTTCGGGCGCCATGCGTGATAATGCAGGTTCAGGACCTATGAGTGGCCATTTTGTGCAAAATTATCAAATGTTAGCTCTATCTTCAGTCTAGACCCCGTCTCAGGACCCTACTAATTTGATAGGACCCGCACTGGATAATGACTCTTTACAATCCTTGTATAGGACTCTCATTGATGAAAATTTTATAGATTATTGAATATCTAGTAACTTCAGACAATTAAACAAACAATTTTCAAAAGTTTTTTTCTATTTTGATTGTCTTTATATTAGTATATGCTACAACATCCAATATATGACCCTCCCTTTTTTCGGTTGACTATATCTTACCACCCTAGAGTATTTGATATCCAAATATGGTCCACGAACTGTTCCATGTGTCTATCTTAAGAATACAAAGAGAGCTTCTTGCCAAATAGAGATCTTAATCTTTTTTATTTATGAACTTTCATTGTTAATTTTTTTTAAGTCTTAGAAGGTTCTTTCTCAAACTACTAAATGACAAAATGTTATATATTTCAATTTGATTTCCTCTAGTTTTATTCTCTTTTGATTTGACTATTTACTTTTCTACACTCAATAAGTGAATTACCCAAATATTTTCTTATTCAGAGTCAAACATGATTACTCTTCCAACCCTTTAAAAAAGTCAACCCTACTTTGAAATGTGGCCACAATAGTATTTGAATAAAAATTCCATCCACAAGGATCATTCCTTCCAACCTTTAAATTAAAATAGAAGATTCAAATAAAAGTGACCAAAACTTTCAACAAGCTAATGCTATCCAAAATCCTTTTTCCTTGTGTGTAAAACTGCTAGAGAGATGGCTGCCATTAATTGTCTGTTTGCAAAGCCTTCTCATATATTATACTTTATTTTATTCTATTTTAATGTTTCATCTATGTATCTGTCTGTTTGGGCAGGCAACTCTTGCATTTTATGCTATCCAACAAAGTGGAATTTCAGGTCATTGACTTCTTTTATTCTCTTTTCCTATCTCAAAGATGGTGATGGTGTGGGATAGATGTGGCCATGCCTATCTTTCTCCACGTGACATGCTTGAAGACCATACGTGATCAGCAGTGGAAGCTACATGTAAATCTATGATTTGAAGCTCATTCCTGCCCACATTTGCATTTGGAGTCCGGATTCTCTTTGAGTCTGTTAACCCTGTGAAATCATGAGTTTAAGGAGTGGAACCCTACAGTGGGATCATTTATTAAATTTTATACCATTAAAAAATAAATTAAACAACCTTCAGGTATATGGGGTCTGTCTCCTCAAAGTCTTTGCAACCCGACCTTGTTCCAGCATTAGATTGGTTATTTGATGAAAAATGTAATAATGAATATACATAAGATTGTGTTAATCACATTTTTCATCAAATAGTCAATCCAATAGTGAAAAACACTCGGATTGATATAAAAATTAAGGATACCCGGAGGGTTTTAGTTTGAATGATCCGGATCTCAATAAATGAGCCCACATATTGGTAATTCGGACCATTCACAATGAATGTCAATTCCTCTGGTGATATTTTTTTTCATCTTCTCCAAGGAGCCAGGCTGCTCGAAATTAAAACAAGATTTTCTATTGATTTTTATAGTTGCACTAATATTTTGTAAAAACTTCCTCATAAAATATGGAAGTAGATTAGTTGCCTGTTTGGAAACTCTTATGGTTGAAATGGAGTTGATTCAATTAATTAGACTTTTAGAAATAAGGATGTTTTAGTTATACCCATTTAAAAATATATATATCGTTTGGCTTGTCTAACTGAATTGTTGTATAGAAAATGTTATACGACCAAACTTGGCATATAGTAGAAGTAGAAAAGAAAAATTTATTATTTAGTAAAAGTTATATCGGCAAACTTGTACAATAAAAAAAGTTATTTAATTGATTTTAGGTTTTTTCTTCATTTTGCTCTAGTTCATACTCACTCACACACACTCACACTTCCCAAGTCCTTGTCCAACAAACCTAGGGATCACCGATCTGATCCATTATTGTATTTGTGGATGGGAAGATGCCTCACCACTTCACCACAAGTGGATTGGTGGCTTTTAGATATTGAAGTTCGAAAAAGATATATTTTGATTTCATTTTGGAAAGAAGATTGCATTAAATATTCATGATTTTTTTTTGAAATAGTCTAAAAGCACTCAAAGATTTATTTGAATCAGTTTTGGACTTGTTTGGCTTGCCTTATTTATCTTAACTAGAGCTTATTGAAATAAATTTGTTTGGAGTTGAATTGTTTCAATTAAACCTTCTTACAAATAGATTGTTTGATTTATTTAATTCAATTAGAAAAAATAAATCTGTCATACTACGAAAATCATATGGGCAGCATAGTTTTATAGTGAAAGTCACAAATTTGTTATAAAGTAAAAAAGGTACAAATAAACTTGTGATATTATAAAAGGTATATAGGCAAGCTTATCAAGAAAAAATAAAAGGTGTGTGATTGTTTTAGACGTGTACGTGTATTTGAAAAAAAAAATCTTAATATTACCTTTTGTAAAAGAACTATTTTTTTTTTAAAATTTACTGAATCAAACATCCATATAAACTTTGCCAAAAAATCTAAACCAAGCAGGACATCGATTTAAATCAATTGTAAGTCAAATAAACCAAAAAAAAAAAAAAAGTTAACTTGCTAAATGGAACCTTGATCAAATAGGCCCAAAATATCTATCTAAATTATGTTTAATTGAATATTCGTTGGCATCCTACTTTCGAACCTTACCCTCCTTACAAGATATAATGATTGAAGATAAGGCTATTAAAAGGAGACAAGATGTCAGTTGGAGGCTGATAAATGAAGACAGACACCAGCTGAAGTGCTGTTTTATTCCTTTCCTGAAGTGCTGTTTTATTCCTTTCCTAACTGCCACCCATGAGTCTATCTCAGTCACATACATTGAAACAAAACATTTTCAAAATATTTAAGATGTGAAATGAGAAGATTATGTGATGGCAAGAATCAGCATATCATAGACATTTCTGAAATTAAGCTTCATATCACTGATATCTACTTTTCTCCATGTGCAAAATGTAACAGAGTTGCTTTTACAAATGACAGATGCTCCACCCCTTTGTAGCCATCTTATTCGTCTTCTTCTCCTCACCTTCATATAAATATATAATCGATCTAATCCCTTCACACGTGCCACACGTACCTGTCTGCTGTCCTATTTTTATAAAGAAATAGATGGAAGGCTTTCTATCATTCGTTTCTTTTAGAAAGGTGATTGCTACATTTAACCAATCAGATATGGGTGGTTTTTTATATTATGGCCTTCTTTATTGATATGCAAGATTGTAAAACAGGACACAGTACTGTACTCTACTTTTATTAAACCATCTACCAATGGACAGGTGCCAAACTTATTGGAATTGTGTGAATCTTATCCATTGATGGGAACTTGCCACAGTGGAGTTGGGGACAATGGGAGCAGCTGCAAGGCCCAGCACATACAGTCATACACCACTAATAACAGGGTTTTTGACCTCTTTCCTGGGAGACTTCTTGTTCTTGGTCATCTTTTCCTTGGGGTTGGGGCCTTTTTTAGCATGGCTTGCCAATTTCAGTTTGAGCCAGTTTTGAGTTTTGATTAGAACGTTTGACAAGAGAATAATGTTGGATGTGTATCTAGGTTGTCCTATACTTAAAATGCAGAGCAAGCATAAAAAATGCATTAAGAATATGGTATGTAAGGCAGAATACAAGATGAGACAAGTTTGGATTTATAAGGGTAAATCCTACATGTATCAATAAACAAGTTAGCAAGAGGTCAGTATGGTCTGTCCGGTCATCATAATGTGCATTTTATACTTCATTGAGATTTCTTTTTTGTGAAGAAGTTTTGGAAAAGGTTGAAGTTATTTTATATTGTTCACAACCTGATGCAGTGCAGAAAGGTTTTGACTTCATGAAAATGTAAGACCGACATAAGGTCAAATAAGGTAAATTGGCGATTTTGGGGCAACCTTTTGAAGTGTCCGCTTCTTTTATGAAATTATATGGTATTTTGGGTGGAAACGGGCAAATGAACACAACTCAACGGCATTTGCCGCTGACGCACGGCCTTTTTCGGACAAATTCTATTGTTTAGGTCCAGAAAAACGCGTTTTTTCTATTTTTGATAATATTTGTTTCGGTAATAATTTTTAGTAGGAAGGTCAGAGTAAGTTGCCTTTTTTTTGCGTTGAATTAGTTTTGATTAATACTTTCCAGTGGTGTCATTATCTCAATTTTTTTTTTTTTTGAAAAATTTGAATATTTTAAGCATTTTCGTGTTATTTTGTTACTTTTTCGTTTTAGGGTTATATTTATACCCCTTGTAAGCCTGATGGCTGTCAGAACAGTTATTGAATGAAAATTGCAGAGGAATTTCCCCTTTGTTTCTTCCAATTTCTGGTATTCTACTGAATCAACGAACTTTGATGCCTATTACCTGGTATTCTTAATCGAATCAACAAATTAATAGAGGGTTGTCTACCAACCTTCCGTGTGGATCTTCCTCGTAGACGCTTCCGTTACATCACAACCCCAAAATATGAATTTTGAGATGGTCAAGATAGATCGAATGGAGACATAGAACTAATGTAGATAACCCCAATATGGTTGGTACAACGCTTTAATGATGGTGACTATATAGGAGAGCTTTATTCAAGCAAATACTTTAGAAGAGTATTAGCTCCAAGCGCAGCCCGTTTAGTTATTGGCTGTATATTTAGCCAAGGTCCTGCCCACAGCCTAAAAAATAAAAAAAAACTTAGCCCAGTCCAGTTGAAAATAATAGAGTCATCCATGCTAAATATGCCTGGCTGGGCTGGGCCTTTAAGATTATGTAAGCCCAACCCCAAACAGGTTAACAATCAGGCCTAAAAATCAAGCCTACATCTAGCCCATAGGCCTAAAAAAACAGCTAATCTCCAGCCAAATGCAGCCCGGCTCAGGCTGGCCCAGCACACGAGCAACCTTAATCAAGTTTTGCTATGTTTAATACACATTAGTATTAGTTGATGAGATTTGATTTTTATCAAGTGCCTTCTGGGGGATTATGTGGTGATGGGTGGGGTCAGATATGGAGCGATAGGGTTTCTACTGCATGTAGATGGTTTTTACAAAATATGTAAAGTAGTCCCTGTATGTTACTAACTTAGTTAGGGAGATATACAGTGTGCATGAGTGTATGAGTTTGAATCTTATATGAACCTCCCAAAAAAAGTTGTAAAACAGCTAAAGAAGAGTAAAGCAGGGCAAAACTTAACTTACCCCAACCTGATCCGACTCGGGTCAAAGTTTATAATTCCATATCTACCCGGTACCTAAAAAATCACCAACAAATCCACCCCTGATATGATCATGTCAGGGCAGGTCACCCGTTTAATTAATCTGTTGCAACTTGCAATCCTTGATTCTTCCATCTATTATCGTTTTATCTTGTCAAGCTTTAATAATTCAACTGCACTACTAGCTTTCCAATTTTCAATCATACCAAAAAATCCAACATTCGCATTTAAGATTTCTTGATTGTGAAAGTTTTTGGGTTTCTATTATATCCATTAACCAAAACTGTGATATAGATGATTTGAAATTCAGGTGAGTGTTGGGACTTCCACATCTTCCACCCATTTCTAAATAGTAAAAGTAACATAAGTGCAACATATTCTTAGTGGATTTACTTAATTATGTTTTGGTGCATCCTTGATGAGACTGCAGGCACTTTGCAGTTGCTTAATTCTACCTTTAGTAATTAACTTTTTTTTTTCTTTCCATAGAAAAGAGAGAGTTCATGGATAGTCTTCACTAAATAATCATTCATTGACTAATGTATTTTTAATTTAGTCTTGCTATGATTCTAAAATGTTTAGTATGGTTTAGATCAAGAATAAAGATTCATGACCCCAATGTAGAGATGTCAAGTGGGCCGTGCCGGCCCGGCCCGCTAGTCAACGGGCCGTGGCACGGCACGGCACGGCCCGGTCAACGGCACGGCCCACTGGGCACGGCCCATGACGTGGGGCCGTGCTGGGCCGAGCTGCGCTGGCCCGCTGGCCCGTTAGGCACTGCCCGCCAGCCTAGTGAGCCAGCCCCTGCGGCCCGCCAGGCCCGCCTGGCACGGCCCGCCTGGCCCGCCAAAAAAAATTATTTTTTTATATATTTTTTTAATTTATAAAAATCTAATTCCCAGCCAACTAACAACCCTAGGCATTTTCTAATAAAAAAAACACTTACATAACTTGGTAAGGTATGACTTTAGTGTAAATTAGTCACACTAATAACGAGGGGCAATGTGTTTTTGGGGAGAAGTAATAAGGGGAATGTTTTGGTGTGACACACTTACCTTCACTAAATTTGCCCCCTTGCCTTCACTAATTTTGTTGTCTTCAGAGATATTTGAGAATCTCAAATGAAATTCCCTACTTGGATTCATCTATGTTCAAGAACCCCTGAGCATTTGAGAAGTTGAGAATCTTTATAGGTTGGAAAGCTCAGAATTAAACACAGGAATATGTTCATAATTCAGTCATTTATGTTCAATATAATCTCGTCACATGTACTTATAACTCCACTCTCGATCACATCACATGAAGCCATATATTTACATTGATATGAACATTAGGAAAAAGAAATAAAAAATATGTAACCATGATAAAGATAATGAGAATTATTGACTAAGACTAAAAACCCATAACTAAAAAATAAAGAAATTGATGCAAATCTAAATAAAATGAAGTCCAAGGTTGTGGTTTCATGGTAGGTCATTTGGAAGACTTGAAATGATTGTTGATAAAGGTAGAAATATTTAACCGCGCTAAGTTCTTGTTTAAAGTATGATAATTAAGCCAAAAAATAGAAATTGAGTTTGCCATCTCAATTGAAATATCCTTAACCATGGCATTTTAATTTGGCTGAAAAATGAGTAGAAAAAAAGGACATGATACGTTTTTTTTTATATTTCAGGTTGTTTGAATGAAAGAGTGAAAAGTTGGATAAAAAAGGTGTTAGCTTCTCATCATCATCTAAAGTAGTTAAGTTCTCATCATAATGTAACTAATAGTTTAATATTCGTGGTTAGGTTCACATCCTCATTTAACTAGTTTTAATATTGTTTGAATAAATATTAGTATACAAAAGTTAGGTAGTATAGTAGTTGTGTTTATCTTTCACATCCTAATGGTTGTGAGATCGAGTCTGCCCAAACACATTTATTTTTAAAAATCTATACAAATTACGCAGGTAAGAGGCATGCCTGGCCCGCGGGCCGGCCCGGCACGGCCCGCTCCAGCCCGCCCCACTGCGGGCCGTGCCGTGCCAGGGGTTTTCCCTGGTGGGCACGGGCGGGCTGGTTTTGGAGCGGCCGGCACGGCCCGTTTGACATGCCTACCCCAATGGATAGCTTAGTTGGCCTAGGATCACGGTTTGCACCCGGAGGTTGTATGTTCGAAACTGTACTACCACAATGGGTTACAGGGGAGTTTACCCGGCTTCCCTCTAGGCCTGGAGGGATTAGTCCAGCTAAAAGGATTGGGAACCCTCCGATAGCAAAAAAAGAAGAAGAAGAAATATCCATAGTCCGTAGAGAATTCAGTGGGAAAGGTCTTAAAGGTTCCAAAATACATCCTACTGACCTAAACCAGACACATTAACCTTGAAAGTAGGTCTTATGTATTCAATTCACTAGGTTTATTGAATCAGACGTACCACTCTTAGATAAGAAACTTTCTGCAACTAAAGGATTACGCGTGATAGAGTTGAACATTGTTTTGATTTTTCATGCAACCCCCTCTTCAATTATTTAGGAAACGTTTGTGTAGCAGCATTTTTGTGGACAAGGTGTGAAAATTTGGCCGATTTTTGTAAAGGAAAATTCCCACATTTGGTACAGCTACCTTTTTCCGCGAGAAAAAGTGCAAATATGAAATACATCTCCTGCAATTCTGCAAAAAAGCATTTATTAGGGGGGTCAAAATTTTTTTTGCATGGAAGTGGAAAAAGTAGGTGGAATAAGTCTTCCACGAATGTACACAAACATGCGCTTTTTGATATTTTTTTTATGAGAAAAGGGAGAACAAATGAAATGTTTTACCTAGATAGAAAAAATTTCGATTTCAGTGGAGAGATAGGAATGCATAATTCCCCTTTGTTACCAAGAAGAAAATCTGCAAAGTGCACAATCGTCTGATCCCACAAGCACACTCTCTACTTGGGATATCAATGGATCCTTACTAGCTACTTGGTTACCTTGAAGAACCTTGACCCAAATAATCCAGGCATGGGGCCTTTTCGGCCTTGAATGATAATGGGTTCTAAGTAGGGTTGTAAACCGGTCGGTTCCGGTCCGGGTCCATGGCGGATCCAGACCTAGAACCGTTGAGGAGAAGGTGGAACCGGTTTCTTGGCTCCAGAATTGGAACCCGAACCATATATGGGACGGGTCTTGATCCGGGACCGGGTCTAAGTACAGAATGATATTAAAAAAACATGGTTTTTAGGAGAGATTTTTTTAAATTGAGGTAATCTGTCGGGTCTCGGGTCCACTGGTCCGAACCAAGGTGGAACCGGACTCGGACCCATTTACTTATCGGGGCCTAAATAGGGACCAAGACCCGGTTTTTAACGAGTCGGAACCTTCGGGTAATCGAAGAATCGGGTACCCATTTAAATCTCTAGTTCTAAGTGCATACCATACAATTTTTTTTTTTTTTTTTACTTGTGTGCTATATGCATACTAGACAT
This sequence comes from Litsea cubeba, assembly GCA_012931725.1. Taxonomy (NCBI): domain Eukaryota; kingdom Viridiplantae; phylum Streptophyta; class Magnoliopsida; order Laurales; family Lauraceae; genus Litsea; species Litsea cubeba. The sequence goes on from CM022945.1 coordinate 117,955,104, forward strand.
AATATATAATAATGAGAAATCCATTATTGTATATTATATGCAACATACACAGTACATATTAATAAATATTATTACATATACTAATAGACTGAAGAAGGTGTGTTAATCGGGCCCATAAGAGTTGGGTCCATGGCCCATACATTAAATCCGTGTTAAGCCAGGTCCACTTTCGTAAAATAACATTAATCAGGTATGATGCCAGACCGGAGACCTGATTAAACCTAACCCTCGAAGATCAGGGTCAGGCCTAGTACCTGCAGGCTTGATGGGTTAGGCATTTGTCTTAGGTCGACAATATAGTTACATTTAAGATTTGGATCAATGACCTATTTGAGTCCATAGTACAATAACATATGTTATATATCGTTCTTGTAACCGACCCAGGCCCAATAAGTTTATGGGCTCTTGCATGGGTTGTGGATCAACATGTCAAGTAAAACCTCATTTATGGAATGGATTTTGGACCTGACCCATACCTTCAGAATATATTTTTCCGGGTAAGTGGACCATGTCGATCATCGATTAATGACATACCTTGGAGAGTGGCTATGAAGGGCTGAACCAGCCAACTGGATCAGGGTTGATCAGTAGAGTTATTATATTTTGTGGGATAAGGCCTTGTTAAGGCCTAGAAAGCAAGCCCATTTGAGAAAAGAGCCAGTTAGGGCCTTATATTCCAAAGCTGTAAAAACTGGTCTGTTGCAGGCTTTTGTAGCCCATTAAGAGGCTTGTCTGCTGTACTTCCATACCCAGTTTCTAAGATCCAAATGACCCTTGAAACTTTTTAGCTTTAAACTGAAAGTTTGAGAGGGGCTAAAAAACCTACCATCTAAGAGTAAATCCGGGCATCCTTAGAGTGTAGGTGTAGTTGTCAATATTATTTTGGACCCCATTTCACTTTGACGTACAAAATGAAAAGTTTAAGCTGATTTGGAATTCCAGCGAGACTTTTCGGAACTGCATGTCGGGAAAAATATAATATAATATATATAAGGAGATGCTCCTCAGAGAACATCTCTCACATTACTATGAGAGTTAGGGTGAGGCCCCTCACATTTAAGTTGTTGGCATAGGATATGGATGTAAGGGTCCCCACCCTAACTTTCATAGTAATAGGAGAGATGCTCTCATAGGAGCAGGAACATCTCATGTACAAAATTTAAAAATAATAAAAAAAAATAAACATAGATTTAATCCATTTTAGTAATTTTTTTGGAATTACATTTTGAAAAAATATAAGAAATACAAAGTATATATATGTTCATAAAAGTAAAAAAAAAATATTTATGTAAAATACCATTTCAGTCGAAAAGTTACATTTTGAATGAAATCTCGAATTTCAGCCGAAATTGATCGAAATTCAAACCGAAAAGTTTTGACTGAAAATTCGTTTTGGCAACAGTACAAAATTAATAACTATGAGTGTAAGGCATTCATAAGTTTTTGCAACCTAATCAAAATTCTCTTTTTCTTTATTTTTGACGTGACCCCTTGATCTTTTCTTAACCGGCAAATAGAGGCTTTACTTCGCCTTGACTTTAATAGTAAATTCCCAAACAGGCCGATATCAATCTCTGAGTCTTCAAGTTGATGGCATCACTCTTGGACCGGAGGCCAAGCAAGTAAAAACGAAGAAAAAGTGTGAAATGGGGTGGGCTTAGTCGGGCACAGCCAAAATCCAGACCTGACTCGTTTTAAAATCTAAAAACCCATATAGGGCGAACCCACTACCTGACACGGCTTTACCTAGGGCTGTAAGCGGTCGGTTTTCGGTCGGTTTTAAGACATATGACACCCGGGCCGAAACTTTCGGTTTTACAATTTTACAATAACCAAAACCGACCAAAGTATATATACTGGACATTGGAAACCGACATTTCGGTTCGGTCGGTTTCGGTCGGTTTTCGGTTAATGGGCTACGCCTAATTTTGTTGGGCTTCAATAATAAAATTTTCAAAAATCTCATAGCTATGTCTCAAAGACATAAGAGACCACAATGTTACCAAATACTAGTGCCTGACTAATGAAGCATGGATATAAAATACTGTAACTGTCGTGCCATGCATATCAGGGGAACATCAAAAGTGATAAGATATGATCGTTTAAAATGGTCTAATCAGTCTCAATGATGTATTAATCCACTGAGTAATAGAAAATGCTTAACTGTCAATTTACAGTACAGCTAAAAGAAAAATGAGAAAAAGAATGAAACTGACTACATGGTATTCTCCACAGAAAGCCTCTTACTGATTACAAGAGATACTATTATATAGAAAAATACAAAAAACTTCCAAAGAAGTAAAATAAAAGAGAGAACACCCAAGCCCTCACCATTAAAAATAATAATAAAAAACCGCCATTACACACAATTACATACCAAGACAAATAACCAAAAGCTATTTTCTAGAAAAAAAAGTGGGCGGGCCATCAAGTAATAATTTGTTCGGTCGGTTCGGTTTTAACCGAACAGTTTCCACATAATTATAAAAACCGACCGTTTGAAAAAAAAAGAAAAATTTACAAAAACCGTTCGGTCGGTTTTGTTTTAAAAAAAATCTATAAACCGGCCAAACGGTCGGTTCGGTCGGGCGGTTCGGTTTTCACAGTTAATTTTGACAGCCCTAGCTTTACCTAAATAGAAGCGGGTCGGGTCCGGCCCGTGTAGATGAATCAAGGAAGAGAAAAAATGACCGGGAAACCAAAAAGCGCGAAACCCAAAACCCTCGAAAATTAGGGTTTTACAACCCCTCTCTCTGTCTCATCATCATCATCATCATCAATGGCGTCTCTGAAATCGCTCTTGAGATTGAGAAGCCCTGCATCATCATCATCATCTTCTCCTCTTTTGAGACCAGCTTCGATCATCTTCTGTTGTCGTTCCTACTCAACAAAGGTCTCTGCGAAAGGGAAGATCCCAGAAGCAGTAATAGAAGAAGACGAATCCGAGATTCCTACTTCTGGAATCTGTCGTCCTCTCTCCGAAATCCTCAAAGAACTTAACCGAAAAGTCCCGGATTCCTTCATCAAAGTCCGTTCGGAGGATGGATTCTCCATCAAATACGTCCCTTGGTAATTTTCATTTACTCGCTTTGTTTACGACATTGCCACTGTAAGAAGCAGCAGACATGCTTGGATTTGTCTTTTCCTTGAAACCCATGTTTGGAATCTTTGAAAGGAGCCTTTTTTACGCTCATGTTTGGTTCAGCACTGTTTTTGCCATAGGAAAAACCATTTTCCACTCATCTGGGGTTTTGTATTGTATGGTATTATGCATTGACTCATTTTCATGGGGGCGTTTTAGAGAACCGTTTCCTAAAGGTCTGTTTGTTTGCATTGTGGATTGAATTCCTAGGAATCCATGGTGGAATGGGTGTCACCTATTGAATGTTAAAAGAGGTTAGGGATGAAGAATACAAAGTCGAGATGTTAGATGGGATCGAGGATTTCCTTATATTTGATTTCCTAAGTAGATTTGTATTCATAGGAATCCATGGTGGAATGGGTGTCACCATACCAGCTCTGCCACATCCACATACATTTGGGATCTTCTGTTAAGTAGATTTGTGTTCCATCTCCTTAATAGCTTAAGCCTTTAGGATCTATTGGCTAGTTGGACTGGACATGGTATAGAAACATGCTAGGTCGCAAGTTCGAACCCTGGGAGGCATCATTACTCATTCCCCCAGATCAAGTGGTTAGGCAGGTGTGGGTTTCGAATTCAAACGGCTACTCCTTCAAAGTAGCTTTTTAAAAGAAAAGGTTGTTTATTTTACTCAACTTTTGCATTTGCCTTCTCACAATAGAAACATCTAAAGTTGTTTGGTTATACATAATAAACCCATCTCTAAGGATATAATAATTAAACAATTCATTATATATATATTTTTATAAAAATAAATTAGAAAATATGTAGAAGCCTAACATATAATTATGATGTGCTGTTTTATATAGCCCCCAACTCAAAGTTACTTGGATTTAGCAGTCTTTACAAAAGTTACTTCTAAAAAAATTAAATTTTAATATAATGTTTGCTTCAATACATTTATAAATTCTCGTCGTATTTGGAAAAAGAATGTAAGTATGAATGATGATCAAGACACAAATTGATTTGCAAGTTTCTACCAGTTCTTTAGCATTTGGTGTGGCTCAGAGAAAATTTACATTACACTAGATGGTGTCTTTGGCTCAGAGAAAATTTACATTACACTAGATGGTGTCTTTCTTCCTATCTGAATCCTAATTGGTTTATGGAATGATGTGAGTAATCAAATGTTTGGTTTGGGAGGAAAAGAATGTTACTTCCTCAGCTATTTAGGGTATCCTCATGACTATTGATGGACTAGAGTCTGGTTTTCATTTGATTGTATTTTTTCTTTTATTAAAACATTGTCTGTGGCCTAATGAAATATGTGAACAACCATCAAGGAAGTTTTGAGGAATTGTCTGAAGGCATTTTCAAAGATTACGAAAGAAAAAGAGGGTTTTATTAATATTTCTTTGTAGATTGCTTCCTGTTTTCATTGTGTACACGAAAATACAGAATGCTGGATCTGAGTGTGTTCAGCTCATTATCTTCTTTCTATTCCTTGCAGGCATATTGTGAATCGGATTATGAACTTACATGCACCAGGTCTGTGGCAGCACTTTCTTTTTATGATCTATACAGTCAGATAATTACCTTTGATTAGCCATAAATATGCTATTCTCTTTTTAATCGATACCTATCAAATGAAATCTTGAAACACTTGATGTTCTCCCACTTCTTGATACAGAATGGTCTGGTGAAGTTCGAAGCATCACCTATTCTGCTGATGGAAAATCAGTATCAGTTGTTTACCGTGTAACACTCTATGGCACTGATGCGGAGGTACCTATTCTCGCTCAAAGCTCCTAATATGTAGCATGTTAAATAGTAAGGAAGACTGGGAATAACATACCTATACATTCATGCATTATATATTTTGGTGCAACCTATGTAACAAGCACGCTCCAGTCGTTGATAATGCCTTCTTCGACAGTTGCCAGCATGAATACTAGAGAAGCCTCAACTTCTCATCTTTGTTGTAGTACTATTGATTTACTATCATATTTTTAGGAAGCCAGGATCCTTTTGGAGATAATGCATTGTCTTGCAGTTGCCAGCATGAATTGTAGAGAGAACCTTAACTTTTCATTATCTTTTCTGCTATTGATATACTATTGTAATTTCTTTAAGTTTCTAATTACTTATAGTGTGTGTTTATTTCTTTCTTTTTTTAATGTTTTTTTTAAGTTACTTTCTTTTTGATAAAATTGTGTACCTGTATAGACATGTCTAAATAGGGAAGGTAAAAAATAAGTTGTAGAAAAAGGGGAAGGGAACATAAAATCAAAGAAGAATTTGTTGAGCTGAGCCTGTGACTGCCTGTCATCCCGGAGGGCCAAGTCCCTACTGCCCTCCGAGTTCCACGGAACAAAGGTAACCGATAGGATTCATACTCCCCAAGAAACAGGATCAATCCAAAATCGAGTAAATTGATGATGTATATCACAAACATTGGTAGTGAGATGTTTCTACAAAATGATTCACACTCGAGGAAAATGAACAACTTTTTTTGGCTTTGGATTTATTTTAGGGCACCTTGATAGTGAGATATTTCAGCGAAATGATTAATACTCGAGGAAAATGAATGAATTTTTTTACTTTGGATTTATTTTGGGGTATCTTTGATGCACAGATTAACCCTTGCAATAAGAGAATGCAGGATTCCTAATTCCACGATATTCCATTGTTTGATATCCCATGGAACTGATGGAAGTGTCCTTGGAATCAGAGGTTCTCTGCTGGGGGCCTTTTTATGCTAGAAAGTGTGGTATCTCTCACTCCAGGAGAAATAAGAGATTTTTACTTCCTACTGTTGCACTCATTTGGTATTGCGACTACTTTATTTTCAGACTGAATATTTCTTTTACTCGGGGGTTTCTTGTTTGTAAACAAATTTTAAGCAACTGTCTATGCAAAAAAAACTTTATTTACATGGAATGACAGAAATCCTCAAATGAAGGATCACAAAAGTTTGCAGAATGGGAGAAATCCATACATCAAAATATGCCTTTAGGTTAGGGATGGCAGTGGGTCAGGTTTGTGTTTTGGCCAACCCGAACCCCCACCTGACCGACGTATACCCTGTCCCAAACGCGACACAACCTGTTGTGGGTCACCAAACCCGACCTATGAGAGGTATGGGTCGGGTCGGGTTTGACACTGTCGATTTTTTTATTTTAAAAGTGAAAAAAAAATTCCCCATAATCTTGATTTTTGACCTCTTTTTTTTTTGGGATGGTAATCCTATAGTTGTCAAAATCCTATGATTTATATTGAATTTTAGGGAAAAATATGTCAATCCAAGCCCAGGTCCATTTTGGGCCCGGTCATCATATCTTACTTAGTCAATTGTAAAACTGATTTTTAGGATCTAGATTAGATGAGATAATGATAGTTGCATGTAATCAGGGCATTCAGCCCCTTTATAATGGGAGAACGGTCGACCCTAATGGGCACTGGATTAAAACATTATTTTGTATTTTCTGTGTTATGGTTTCCATCTCTATGAATGACATGGTATCAGAGCCTAGGGTTTTAGTTTCTTTCACATCCAATGATTTGTAAGATCATCCGTGCAACTTCAGATCATCATCAACTCATCTGCAGAAGCAGCCTAGTGTGGTCGCAGGTTTATTTCAGGAATTTTGGTAATTTTTCCTGTGATTTTTTCTCATCAGAGGTTGGATTTTCGGATTTTCGGATCATCAACTCATCTGCAGAAGCAGCCTAGTCTGTCAACTTTTGTGGATTTTCGGATTTCTTCACTTGTTTTCATCACAGCCGCACCAAATCTTTGATCTGACCTGGTTTTTGGTGAGACTACTTCCATTAGTTGTATAGAAGATCTGTGCATCCATCTTGACCTTCAGATCAGTCATCAGATCAACTGGTGGGGCCCACGTGCATATCAGCACCTTGACGATAGGCTTGTCAGTGCATTCTTTGGTTTATGTTACTGTTTGTAACTTACAGCAACATAGGTTTTTTGGTTTTCGGCTGATATTTCTTCCATCCCACCTGTGGATCATCTCCTAAGTCATCTTCCAAGCATTGGAAGCCCCTCTGCGATCATCTTCGTCAGCCAGATCATCCTTGATCACCTCTGATCACCTCAGATCAGGTGTGGTCCACAGCTCATTAGCGGAACCTTCCCCCCTTGGTCGACTGGAGATTCCTGGGTTTATGAATATTTTTTTTCGGCATTATTGATCATCAGAGGTAGGTTTTCTACCATTTTTTTGTGAAAATTCAATCTTTTCCACTAGTTTTCATCTCGGCCGTCCAAAATCCTGGATCTGGATTTGATCTGACTGAAACCACGACCAGTAGTTGCATAAAACTACTCTTCCTTCATCCCCACCCTCTGATCTGTGTCAAGATCACCAAGTGGGGCCCTCGTGTGGTTTTACACACTGCCGACAGGGACGTTTTTATTCCTTGTTACTGCTGCTGCTGTTGTCTTCCTTATCTGCTGCTGCTTGATTTCTGCTGTTGATTGCTCCTTCATCTCGGTTACTATTATTGCTGCTGTTGCTCCTTTTATTGTTTGCTGGATGGTTATTTTTTTTCCTGTTTTCATCTGAGATTAAGCAAGCTCCTCGGGCATGGTTCGAAACCTTCAGGGGTCGCTTATGCGAAAGTGGCTTTATTCAGAGCCCTTATGATCCATCTCTCTTTCTATGCCACACATCTACAAGGGTTACTGTGCTTCTGGTGTATGTTGACGATATTATTATAACTGGCACGGATGATGTTATGATCAAATCTCTCTAAGATTCCCTCCGAAATTACTTTCATATGAAGGATTTGGGTCCTTTGCATTATTTCTTGGGCTTAGAGGTGCATCAATCTTCCAAAGGTCTCTTTGTTAATCAACACAAATACACGTCAGACCTTATCGAGTTGGCTGACCTTCATGATTCTTCGCCTGTTGATACACCTGTCGAGGTAAATCTCCAGGTGAGTAAAGATGATGGTGACCTTCTTCCTGATCGTCATACATACCGGCGACTGGTGGAAAGTCTTGTCTATCTCACCATCACTAGACCTGATATATCCTATGCTGTTAATCTTGTGAGCCAGTTCATGACCGCTCCTCGACACCTTCATTTGACAGCTGTGAAGCGCATTATCCGCTATCTGCTAAGAACTGTCCATCGTGGTTTATATTATCCAAAGGATAATCCTCTTCATGTGACTGCTTATGCGGATGCAGACTGGGCAGGCTGTCAAGGTACGCGTCGTTCTACTGCTGGTTGGTGCATGTACCTTGGAAATTCGCTCATTTCTTGGAAATGCAAGAAACAAGAACGTGTGTCCAGATCTTCCACGGAAGCTAAATATAGGGCAATGTCTTCTGCTTGTTCTGAAGTCTTATGGCTATAAGGCCTTCTCTCGGAACTGGGGTTCACTCAAAAATCTCCTACTCCATTGTATGCCGACAATACTGGGGTTATCTGAATCACAGCAAATCCCGTCTTCCATGAACGTACCAAACATATAAAAGTTGACTGTCACTTTATTCGGGATGAATATAAGCGGGATGTCATTAGTCTACCTCATGTCCTTACAGAGTTTCAGTTTGCAGATATCTTCACAAAGGGACTTCCTCGGCCTCGACATCAATTTCTTGTTTCCAAATTGCTGCTTTATGACTCCCCATCATCAATTTGAGGGGGGGTGTCAATCCAAGCCCAGGCCCATTTTGGGCCCAGTCATCATATCTTACTTAGTCAATTGTAAAACTGACTTTTAGGATCTAGATTAGATGAGATAATGATAGTTGCATGTAATCAGGGCATTCAACCCCTTTATAATGGGAGAATAGTCGACCCTAATGGGCACTGGATTAAAACATTATTTTGTATTTTCTGTGTTCTGGTTTCCATCTCTATGAAGGACAAAATATACATATCTATACCATGATTCCCATTTATAAGTGAATCTAAGGATTCAAGTATGAATCTTACGATCCAATATATAACCAAACCAAACCAAGCCTTTTCCCACTAGGTGGGGTCAGCCATATGGATTTGACGACGCCAATAAAATATGTTTAGGGCCATGTCCTCCGTTAGATCCATGTAGGCAAGGTCATGTTTAATAGTTTCTTTCTAACTTCTCTTGGGTCTCCCTCTACCTCTCCTACTCCTGGCAATCTCTATACTTTCACACCTTTTAACATGTGCCTTTGTTGGACGCCTTCTAACATGGCCGAACCATCTCAGTCGATTTTCTCTCATTTTTTCTCCAATCGGTGCTATTCCTACTTTGCCCCTAATCTCCTCATTTCTAATCCTATCTCTCCTTGTGATCCCGCACATCCATCTTAGCATTCTGATCTCTGCAACTTCCATCTTCTTGACATGATTATGCTTTACTGCCCAACACTCTGATCCATATAACAACGCTGGTCGTACCGCCACCTTATAATACTTTCCTTTAACCTTGAGGGGGACTTTCCGATCACACAAGACCCCCGAGGCACTCCTCCATTTGGTCCACCCGGCCTGAATCCTGTGACTTACATCAGTATCAATCCCTCCATCCTGTTGCACCATGGATCCAAGGCACCTAAAGTTTTCTTTCTCTACAATCTTTTGTGTGCCCAAACTTACTTCTATGTTACCAGGTGCCCTACAATCTTACGATCCAATACATAATTTAATTAATCTTATGATTCATGCAATTTGTTGGGGGTGGGAACAACCATGATACTAGTATTTTTTTGTACTTTTTTTTTTTAATGTTATCATTTTTAATAGGTTATTTTGTGACTAATGAAACCTCTTTAAGATTTTAAAGAGGTTTTAGGGGCCTTTTTTTTCATTTTTCTTTTCAATTTATATTTATGAACACTTCTTTAACTTCACGAGACACGTCATAACCATATTAGATTGAAAGTTTGTATTATTATCATTAGATTTATGGTGATCAAAAACAAATTTGTAATATTTTTCCTAATAATATTGGATGATGGTGGATGTGTTGGAAGAAGTGCTGGACTCGGCTAGAAAATTGAATGCATCTTTCTGTCATATCCCAAGAGCTGCTAACGAGGTGGTAGATAATCTTGTTATGGAGGGGTTGGCTAGGCAGAGTTTGTTTATCTCTTATGTTAATGGCTTTTTATAGTTTTGCCTTTGTTTAGCCTGCTTTGGCTTGTTGGTTTTGTTTGGGTGGTTGGCTGGTCAGTATAGATCTCTTGTACTGTCTCACTTTCTTCTTCAATGAATTTTGTTACCACTAAAAAAAAAATCCTAATAATATTGATATTTAAAACATATTTAACTTTTTTTTTTTACATATATCATTCGTTTGTAGTAAATTAATATATGTCAAGTATGTTCTTCATTTGATAGTATCGTAGTATGAATTGTCAATACTATGCTAATATAGATGGATTAAATATTTTTTTATTATTTTTTTTTTCATTTTTTTTAAAAAGAAAAGAATCCTATGATTCACAATATGATTTGTACTGCGATTTGATTCAGCTCCTTGAATGATTAGTGATACGATTTTGATTTTGAAAACAATGGGTAATCCTATGACAGTATGACCTGTTCAGATAGTACCTGTTACCAGTTCTGCTATCATGCTGTTCCAAACGATACTAAGTATGTAGCCGGGGTGTGGCGGGTCAAGCTCACCTAGAACCTGAACCCTACTCAGGTCAAAGCTGAAAATCCATACGCACACTGACCCAATGGATCCAATACCAAAACCGCCCCTAATTAGAGCAAGTCACCTGTTTTGACCCGACCCATTGCCATCCCCACTAAAGGTTCATTTAATATATGTTTCATCTAAGAGGGTATTGGCTGATTTAAGTGTACCTTCTTCCTACACTATTGCCTCATGTGAGTGGGTTTGTGAGAGTTTAGACAAGGTGCTGTACTAAAGTGTCTGATATACTAAACCAAAACCAAATCAAACCAAACTAAGCCTTTTCCCACTAGGTGGGGTCGGCTATATGGATTTGACGACGCCAATCAAATCTGTTTAGGGCCATGTCCTCCGTTAGATCCATGAAAAATATACTGCCTACATTTTTTCCAGAAATCAAAGAATATCCATCCGTTCATTTGAACGCCTCATCTCACTTGATGATGACATCCAAAAGGTGTTCAGTGTTGACAAATGGCCATCTTTACATATGATTTAGCTAGATGCATACTTTCAGTGCCAAAATGGGGTGTCCACATGCATCATGCGAAATTAATTGTCTTTCTACATAGTCTGTCATCATATTGAAACCGAATCTACGTAGTCTGTCATCGTATTAAAACCGAAGTTACAGGTCTTATGCTATGAATACTAATTTAGCCAAGCTGGGTAAGCTTGAAGGGGATGTTATGGTGCTCACATGTGCACTTGAATCCCTGCATTTTTTACACCATAGATGTTCAACTGCTTCAGTTTGTTACTATTAATTCTTATATACACTGACATTTTGAAGACTGCTGCTTTGGTATGATTCCTAGCACCTTTTTGAACTGAGCCATCAGTTCTACGAAGTGCTCTTAGTGGTTTTATTGAATTGGGCATGATGTTTTTACTTTTCTATCCAACGTGTTATTTTTTCCTTTTCATAGTAACTGATAGCTTTATTAAGGTTGCCAAACAGTACGAGAAAGAAATACTGAAAAGCCATCAAGCAAAAAACGAAGCTGTCCATCGAGTTCATTTCACTAATTAAATCAACTAAAAATAAACACAATGGACGTGTTCTTTTTGTATTATAAACTGAGTTTTCGCTTATTTATTGAGAAGTGTTGAACTGAGAATTGTTTGGAGTCAGATTTATAGGGAATCAAGTGGGACTGCTTCTGTCAACGACACCAGTTTTGGAGATCCTGTGCAGAAGGCTGAAGCTATGGCTTTCCGTCGAGCTTGTGCGCGTCTTGGGCTTGGTCTTCATCTCTATCATGAAGATATGATATAGGAACATGCTAAATCCCCTCGATTGTAAGCAATGGCTTTATATCAATATTTTGGATATCACTTTTGCCTTCCGTGAAATCTAAGATTTTCTCTAATTTTTGCTAGTAAAACTCGGAAGATGTATTTACCAGTGTACTAATGTATTCGCACCTAATATATTTTGTATGTTGCAAAAAAGCTTTGTTTTGGTCTTGAACATTAAAAAATGGAATCATGTACTCTTCATCCTTTCTGTCTCTCTAATATTCCCCAACATTTTGGATCCATTCAACCAAATGCTTCGTGTTCTGCTGGCCCAACTTTTTTTCCATTTTCACTTGAATAGTTGTTCTTGTATATGCACATGTACTCCACAGACCAAGCTTTCAAAACTCTAAACGGCTGGTACTCAATGTGGGCTAAGCCTTGAGTTTTATATGAAATCCATTTGTGCGCTCAATTTATTTTCCAGGTTTATTGGATTATAATCTGTTATCTTTGAGATTTTAGCACCAGTAAAAATGAAATTCAGTTCTATACTCCAATGTAAACCTTGTTTTCTCGTCCAACTTTTTTTTATGGAAGATCGGTGACATTGTTACAGATCTTCAATTGAATGCTGGTTTATAGCAGAATGGAAGGGCCTGTTGCATACTTGCATTGAGAGCTGTATCATAGGTAGCCCGCTCCCAGAACTTCAATATGAAGAGTAAGTGCCACATCCAACTCACCCAGATAAAATATGGACACCCTTTCAGGCTTGTGAGGCAGAAATCCATTCATTTTGTGACCTCACAAATGGTCCCTTATTTGATGGTTCCTTGTGGATGATCTTTTCTCTGAAGAGTGAACTGAAGACTGAAGACACATTGCAATCACCCTTCAGTGCCATTGTCAGTCCATTCATTGGATCATCTGTTTTGGTTTTTCAATCAATTGCGGCTGCATTTGCTGGCCTCAAGTTCAGATGCAAAGGGTCGCTTTACTCTGGCAGCCTTTGAAAAACTTGCCAAAATCATCAAAGAGAAGTTGCCTGATGGTACGGATGGCATCCCAAACCTGCCCGTCTCAAATTTATCTCATTCAAACCCGACCCGTCTCACTAGGATGTGATTCTAAACCCGCCTTGTTTGGTTGGGTTTGGTTGAATTTGAAGATTTAAGACTTTTAAAACACATAAAAATTGCATGAGAATGAATGTGATGGAGATTGAACACGCCACCTTCTCTTCCCACATGCCTCAAGTTAAGCCCCGAAATCTTGTCTTTCACTTTAGTAATAACTAATAAGTATACCTATACTATATATTCAGGGTGCGGCGGGTTGGGACAATAAAATATAAAATCCAAACCTGATCCACACCAATAAAACCACTACCAAGCTCACCCCAAATTGTAGTGGGTCAGGGTGGGTTCCTGTTTATACTTGACCCATTGCTATCCCTTGCCGATGGCATGGGTAAAGTAATTGTAAGTTGGGGTGGGTTCAAGTCAGACCTGTGTATATTATTTGGGCTTGGACCTGACCCACTTCTTATTATTATTGTTATTGAGAGTTTGGGCTTAGACCCGACCCTATTATTATTACTATTATTATTGGAGAGAGAGAGAGAGAGAGAGAGAGAGAGAGAGAGGTGGGGCTCTGTAGTGGAACAACACACGGGTTGACGAGTTGAGTCATGGAGTGGACCACAGGCGTGAGTTCTGGTGACCACAGGGCACAGGTGTGTCTCCTGCTATATCCGTACCTCTATTTACCCTGTTGAGCCTACAGACAGTGGGACCCATTTTCTGGATCAGTGTATGCCCTGCAGAGCACGCTCTTGAACACTATGAGGCCAGACCCTTGAATTTTTCTTTATTTTTTAACACATACATATAAATGGCCTAAAGAACCTCTGCTAGCAGTCAAATAAATAGTATGAAAATGGGGGTAAGGATAGACACTGATACATATCAATAGTGGTGAAAAGGCCAAAATAAAAAATGGGGGTAACACTGATACATATTTTTCTAAATATGTAACATCAAATGTTCCAATAAGTGTTCATCTCTATTTTATTCTTTAACTTTAATTCAACTACAGTCACATAAAGGTTTTGATATTTTTAATTTTGGTTTAGATATCTAAATGAGTCAATAGGACTGTTTTTATTGGTAGGTGTAGTCTTGTGCTCTTTGCTTTCTAAATTCTGTACATTATCAACTGCAATTGTAAGAACAATCTATTGATGCTTGTTTTTAGGCCTAGGGTTGAATCTATTGATGCTTGTTTTTAGGCCCTAGGTTCAACCTTGGCCCTTGAGAGTATGGTAAGGGCTTATGTAGAGTAAGTTGGCCTTTGCCCCACTAGGTCCGGCCTACATATGCTAAAGATATGGTAACGACAACCCTAGGCCCTGCCTGGGCCGGCCCTTCTCTTTGACAGGCCTACTTGTAGACCTTACCTACTGTGTCTACTTCTCTAAGTGGCCTCTAGTTGCATTGATCAGTAGATTGCAGCAATATGTTTCATTGATTATAGTGGTATTCTTTCTTCATTTGTTGATAGTCTGGAAAAATCTCCGATTTTTTTTTTCATACTATTTTTTCATGATTTTTGCTGTGCTTTTCTACATGAGAAGAGGAAAATTTTTTTTTTAAAAGAACATACAGAAAATCATTTTGTATGAAAAATGAGTAGGAATCAATTTTTCACGGCACCATAGAAAATAAACCCACACAAAAGAATTCCAGCATTGCTTTGGGAATCTAGGATGCTTGAGCCAGGGAGTTTTTGAAGGTTTTTAACTATCCAGGAAGTGGATGAAAAGTGGCATGAATCCTCTGCAGGGTGAGCCCCACATAATGGAAGTTGTGAAACAGATACTCTTCGGTGGCTACAGCTTCTGGTCAAAATGGAGAGATGTTGGATACAGCTTTCCAGGCAGGCAAAAGAAAAAGAGATTACTGATTTCCTTCCGACAGAACTGACAGTTTATAAACAGCCTCTATTTCCCCTTAAAAGTAAGCCCTACCTTCCTAGTGGAATTACACAAAAGCTTTGTAAACAACCAGTATTTCCAAATTAACCCCTGTTGTGCTGCATTGCCTTGGCACTTGGCACATGATGACATCTCTCCAAGCCCCTCCAATGTAGTTTTCCAATTTTCCAAGTGGATAGGGAACTATTTCTTGATCCAATGGTTGAAACCCATCTGCAATGAAGATTTTTCTTTTCTTTCTTATTTGAGATCCGATTTGGATCTAGCATATAGGACCTTTTCCAAATCCAAATCTATCATATTCAAATGGACTTGGATCTGGATACATTATGATGGTTTTGCCTGAGCTCCAGCCCATTTATATCCTTGGATTGATTTATGTTTTATATGTGATTAATTTCATTTTCTTATCTGATTTTTGGCAAAAAAATAAAACATTGGGACCATTGAGATTGATTTGAAAATTGATCATAAGCTAATTCAAGTGGCTTAAGATTTTGTGAGCGGGCACAAGCTCCGACTCCTTTGGATTCACAATAAATGAAATCTCTCTCTAATCAATTTGAGATGTAATATGAGATTAATCATGTGTTTAATATATGATTAACTCTATCATGTTTTTTTTTTTTTTAAGTGTTCTTTTAATCACTTGGGAAGAACTCCACCATTTTAAAATCTAGAAATAGCCATTGTACCACTCTATTAGCACCCTTAATATGCTAGCTGTTAAAGATTGCCCCATGTGCCATACAACTAGAAGACAAGGAGAGATCAACCACCCAAATTTGGGAGATCAACGTCATCACCAAGAAATTGTTATTAATCATGATCAACAACATAGTCCTATCATGTCAATCTGTTGTTAGCTATAAAAACTGTTATCAAAATTAGTAATTATATATCTCTAATAAACAACTTTATTCTATATACTTTTTTTTTTGAATGGACGTTGCCACAATTTTAAGCATCCTCCAAAAGAAAAATCATACAATCAGGCTTATAAATCTGCCAATGGAGCCATTACTTGTGAAATTGAAACCCAAAACAAAGCCCCCATTGCATTAGTTTTTAGACCAAATTACAAATCAACAATAATTTTGATCTACTCAATAATGGCTCCTGACCCGAGTGGTAAGGAGCTTCAGTTCTTACCTGGCTGTTCAGTGTTCGAACCCTGAGTATGCCACTACTTCCTGCTTGTGCGGGCTTCTTTCTCATATATATGTAGGCTCTGTATTGGATTCCAGCCTCCTTAGTTGGGGTAAAAAAAAACGAAAAAAAAAAATGGATCCGCCCTCCTATTTAATTTCTCTGATTTCACCCATCAGAGAAAACTCCAGTTGGTTCTTTTCCACTTGTGTGTATCTACATTGAAGCATACCTATATCCTTCAACTTTACCATTTGTGGCTCACCAAAACAATAAAAAGAAAAAGAACTTTACCATTTGAGTATTTTATGATCGAACTGGATTTATGAGGCCAGCCCTTTATATCATTCATCAGAAGGGCACCTCTTAAATGCACTGCTCAAAGCCCATGTCTCCCTTTGTATTAGTACTGGGCCAAATCTTACTTAATTATGTTAGTGCCAACAGTCAGATGTAAAATACATGAATAAATTGTGCATGTGATCAATGTGATGTTGGATCCAACTCCAACTGGAGAGAAATTTTGTCCATCATCAATTGAAATGGGGACAGTGATTTTGAATGGCTTGGATTCACATATGGGCGACAATGATGGACTATTGGGCTGGCCTGTCTCAATTCTATGACAATGATAAATCACAAAAATGAAAAATTGTCATAAATAACGTAAGGAGTTTATAATACAGTGTAGGGTCTGAAGGCTTTCCTTTTCACGCCTCTCTCTCTCTCTCCCTCCCTAACCCAATTGGGTGATCTCCAGTTCCTGTCTCTTTGATCCAAATCCCCTACAAACCCAGAGAAGATTCTCTATATGGTGGGTTCTATCTCTCAGGACATATAGATCTAGTGCCACTTAGCTGCTAGGCTTTTGACAAGGCTGCTAACCTTGGAGGTAGCATTAGAGGGGAAGGGCTAGACGATCAAGAAGAGAGAAGAGGATCTTAGTGGTGAAGATGACTCCATCCAATTTGGCAGGGCAGTTTGGAGACACTACTTACACTAAGGTATTTGTTGGGGGCCTTGCTTGGGAGACTCAGAAAGAGACCATGAGAAAATACTTTGAGCAGTTTGGAGAGATCTTAGAGGCTGTTGTGATCACAGATAAGAACACAGGAAGATCTAAAGGCTATGGATTTGTAAGTTCTCTTTTGCTTTATGACTACATATTAACCTGTTTAGTACATATCTCAGTGTTGTATGTGTATCATCTTTCATCTTCCTTCCTGGGTTATGTAATTTGGATGTTGATGCTATGATCCCAATCTTGTTTCTATGCATTTTTTGTAATGAAAGACATAAAATCTTGATTTATATTCAAGATCTAATGGTTGGTTTTCTTCAGAAAGGAATCAAGATCCACAATTATAAGGAAAATTAATAAAAAGTATCAGGAGGTCATGATCTACTTTTTTTTCCCATTCTCTTTGTTTTTAATCAATAATCACTAAAAGTGACTGTTTCTTTCTTTTTCTTTTTTCGGTTTATTGTAGGTTACTTTTCGCGAACCCGAGTCGGCCATGAAAGCTTGTGAAAATCCAGCTCCTGTAATTGATGGAAGGAGAGCTAATTGCAATATAGCTTCTCTTGGTGTTCAAAGATCCAAACCTCCAACCCCAAAACAAGGTAATGACTAATGAGTTTACTAGTTGTTTTTTCTTTCTTCAGTTCTATTCATATTAATCATAATTACTGTTTATATTGTATTCATTTCTTTCTTTTCTATTAGCATTTCATCATTTTATTGTTCTAGTATAATACATTAGCGATTTTTTTAGAATCAACTAAGTTAAAGGTAGATCATTAAGCTATCTTTTACTCCAAAAAATAATAGATAGATAGATATATATATATATATATATAGAGAGAGAGAGAGAGAGAGTTTCCAGGGCTTATTTTAGGTTACAGGAGTAACATGTGGACCATCAGTTATACTGGTGTACTGCTTTTCTACTTTTCAAATTCGGAGAATTTTATTAATTTACTTACACATATCAAAACTGTCATTGATGCTTCATTAATCATTCCCATACAGTTGTATTCTTTTCCTAATGCAAGAAAAATGTATTGAATTGGTTAAACTAGATTGAAATGAGATTAAAACTAGTTATATTAAACACCCAACAGAAAATAACTTGTAGGTTACTTGGGTAAAAGCTTGTTTAATATTCTAGTTATTTAATTAAATATTGTGTCATTATTGTCCAAACACTAATTGGAAAAATATCAGAATAAAAGGCTTTGGTTCCTTTGAAAGCAAAGCCAATGATGGATGATCTTAAAATCCCATCACTCTCTCTCATTCTTTTTTTTTTAACTTATTTGTTTGTATGTGAATAGCAGATGGAATGACTGCTGCTTATTGGTTCTTGTGTAATGGAGCTTTGAATAGGTTTGTTTAATGAGTTTTTACTTAATCTAACAGCTACTGACCTTCTATATTTTTTTATCACTGTTTTCTTACAAGGAGGGGGCAGGAAATTTAGGGCAATGAACTCCTTTTACACAGGCCTTCAAGGTGGTGTGGGTGCAGCTTTTCCTTCATTTGCCACCTTCCCTCATTATGCCATCCAACAAGGGGTTCCTTATAATGTATATGGGTAGGTTCCTACTTCTCTTTGAATTACTTTGTACATAGGAAGTGCCACGTGCAGTGCACATGCGAACATGATCATCTCTCTCTCTCTCTCTCTCTCTCTCTCTCTCTCCATGTTCTTCCAACACTATCCAACATGTGTGGTCATGCATCATCGATGACTGGTGCATTAGTGTATATTCAAGAGCAACTATAATTATGATAATGGCTGTGATTATGTCTGTGCATGGTTGGTACGACATTGATAATGGATACAGTACCCTTTCTTTCCAAGAATGCAAGACTCTCAATGGACCTGGAACCTAATTGGCAAAGCATTTATTGTTGGGCCTAAAGGTATATGGGCCAGGCTGAAGATTGTCCGAACCTGGTCCTTGTTTAGTTATCGAGCCTAAACTCAAACTGGATCCAGTCCATGGGCCTCAAACACTGGGCCCGTGCTAAACAATTTGCAAAATCTATGTTCGCCTTTTGTGCCAAAATATCTCGGGCTGGGCTGAGACTACGCATATAAACGTCCATACCTGATCCATTCATACTGACCCAGAAAGCTTGGGTCCAAAACTCGGGCCTAAAACCACAGCCCATCTCCAGTTCAATGTGGGTTGGCCTTGGGTCAGGCTCAAGCCGACTTGGCCCATGAGCACTCGTAGTCATGCCTCAAACTGGAGCTTGACCCACTTGAGTCAACATGATTAAACAGTTTGATTCGAATTGGTTCAGTTTAACCCAATCTAAAAAAGAACATATACTAATTCAATTTTCCCGTTGCTGCATAAACATGCAATCCTGGTATTTTTTACTGGCTTATATGCCTTTGTCTGATTAATGATCATTTGAAAGGGTCTGGTTAGACCTAACGGTCTATGGTACCTATTCAGGTCAAACTGAGCCCCACCCGAGGTATGTCTAATGTCTAGTCCAGCTTTTTAAACACTGGTGGGACCACTCCACATAGGGTAAATACTAACATGGCATGTGACTCAAATTCCATTGAGTGGTTGGAATGTTGCATGACTTGACATGGTTTTAGAATTTGGTCCAAGTAAAATGGTATTGCACATGAATATGCAATCCCTAAATCTAGAATATGCATTGAACTCCATTATTTCCCTATTCCAATGATTTGCATGCATGCATCCTATCTAGGTGGCCCCCACGTCCAAGGTTTACACCTAGGTTATAGCCACAATATACCTTTTGTATTACATTTTCCATGTCTTATATATTTCATTTCTAAATTCATATATATATATATTATATATATTTTTTTACTTAAAATATATACTATATTTATTATAATAAAATATTTGTCCTGCACATTCGCAGGTACTCTCCGTATTCCAGAGACTATACTTATCCAGCGGTTTGTACCCCCCTCTCTCTCACTCTTCATTGTCTATTCTCTCTCTACTCTCTCTCTCTTCATTGTCTACAGCTTCTAATTCAACAAGATGGTGTTTTCTCCTTCTCCTTTCTCCTTTTGGCTTGATATTTGCATATTTCAGGCTAACCCTTTGTCACATGCATGAATAGAATTTCTAAGAATTTTAAGAAATGAATTTTTCTTAAGTAGTTAAAATTGAAAAATAAAGGTGAATATCCATAAATGATCATTAAATAATTATTGCTTTTAGTGGAAAATGTAATGAGGGAAGATGGAAAAGTGAATACCAACCATCATCCTCGTAAACCAAATCTTTGGACGCTAGAGGTCTCATTTGCATATCCATCTTATATTCTTCATCTCTTATCTCTTTAATAGTTTTTGTTTAAAACCCATTTTACCATAAATTTATATGATAAAATGGGCTCACTTTTTTCTTTATTTCTTTCTTTTTCTCTCCCTATGTCTGTTTTAGCTGACTTCCAAGAAATTTGTGGGAGAGTTTTTGCTGCTTCTTCTAGGATTTTTCTGCCATTTTGATAGTTAATGAAATCTTACTGAACTTCAAAATAGAAAAATGTACATGAATGCTGCCTCCTTTAATCTTAAATTGGAGCCTCTTAAGGAAACTCTATAATCCAAACCACTCCAAGTAAACCTCTCACACAGTTTAAGTAAGAATAGGGTCCACCATCAGATTGGTAATCTGTAAAACACATCATTTGCTGATTATACACTGTCGTTGGATTTCTTCTTCTTTTTCTTTTTTGCTACTTAATCAAATGAAAAAGAATTGATCAATCTGAGCGCTGATCACTATTTGGACTTGAGTGAAACTTGGCCTAGCCATTGGATGTAGGCCTCAAAACAAAGACCAATGCTTAACACGAGGAAAATTGATTTTATCAAAATTTCTATAATTGAGTGTTTAGCGTAGGTAACAATTTATATGTATGTGGAAATGTAGTCTAATTGATAATTTGTTGCAGAGCTATTATAATGTGTTTGGAGGGGGAGCTGGGCAATATCCTATGTATGGAGGGTCAACAGGAATGGTCACAGGGACCACACCTTTCTACCCATATGTTCAGTTAGGGCATGGAACTGGTGGGCCAGCACCCACCTACCCACAAGGCCTCCAATACCCTCCTCTCTTCCACTACTCTGCCTTGAATTCCACACCATTTCCACAACACTATGGAGGGACAACTCTGCCACCCCCAACATCTGCAGGTGTGTTCTTTTCTATGACATTGACCAATAAAGAGTGCAATGGGTTGCACGGGTGTTTCAAGCAATGCTATGTGCAACCTAACATGGAATGATCATACTCTATGATGCCCGAATACTGAATGGATACAAGGACATGGATTTTACAAATAAGAAGTGAAAATATTGATGATATGAAATGTTGTACATTTTAAAGTATTCGGATATCATGCATTAAACACATTGTAATTGATCTTGGGTTTTGTTGATAGTTTAATACACCTTTTTTTATTATCATCAATTGTACTGACATCTTTGACAGTGTGTGTTCCTCTTCAACAGGCATGACCATGGCTCTACCTGCTCCTACTCTTCATGCTCCAAGCACCTCAGCCCTGCAGACTCATCCTATCTCCTTTCACCCCATCACCATATGAAGAAGCCTAGGCCTAACCATGGATATCTCTCTCTCTCTCTCTCTCTCTCTCTCTCTCTCTCTCTCTCTCTCTCTCTAACTGAAGCGAAGGGCAGACCCAAGGGTCCTCCCTCCAATCTTAGCTCAATGGTGGGCTAATTCATACCTCTAAATTGGAGGGGAGTCCTCCAAATTTCACAGGTGCATGTAGCAGTAGAAAGGGATTCATGGGCTGGAAGACCCATGACCCAAGTTTGCATTTTCTCAAAATACCAACTTTAGCCATGAAATGAGCTAAGTTCAAAAGGAAACCCCCTGACATTTAGCCTTGGGAGGGCTAAATCAGAACAACCTTCTAACCTGTGCTTGCAATAAGTAAATCCGACAACATCCTTGGCAAGCTCTACCTACTCCTAACCAACATTAGCCTAGGAAATGGCTAATTTCTCCAAATTTCAAGATGCACCTCCAAATGAAAAGGTGTTTTTTTGTGATGCTCTAGGGCATGATGGCATGCCCTAGTCACTGTTCTAACACTACCCTTCTTGTGGTGAACGACCCATGTATTTTTTTGTGATCCACAAATGCCTTTAATCACCTAACCAACCCTCTCATATGACCTTTTTGTTTGACCCTGATCTTTCCCTAGGCAATGGGAAAAATTCTCCAACTAACCTGCATATTTCATTTTGTATACACTTTCTGGCTATTAACTATGGGAGTTTTAGCCTGATTAAGACAGATTAAAAGGGGAAGCTAATGTTTGTTTTTTGGCATTTAGCTTACCTCCTGTCTCTGACTTTGGAAGAACTTCATTAATGGCATTGGAGTTCAGCACATGCATAGAAAATTTCTTTCTTCTTCTTATTCTCTCTTTCTCTAACCTGTCTTCATTAATCGCAATGGATATCATTGGTTTGATATCCAGTCAAACCATGGAGGGAAACCTTAGGGGATGATTTTGTCCTCTTGGGTTCACTTCCACTAACCTTCCTTCGACCATGGTTAGGACAAGGACCATCTTCTACTCACACACACCACATTCCTTGCATTCCACTCACTTTCTTTTGTCTCTCTTCTAGTACTAATGGTTTCTCATTGAGAACCTTGATACTTTGATATGTACTGTTCTGAAGTTTGGATTGTAATAACTAAGTACTATTACCCTCGGACATACTGATATTTTTCTCCATCCAGGTCACTTGACAATAGCCTGTACCAAAAAAGGATGTTATTTTGATTATGCATTTAGATGGTATGGTAGAAGCTTAGCTTATTTTGATCATTTTATGTTTGCCTTTCGATGTCACATCCATGTTTTAAAGTTTGGCTACCATGAAATACATGTGATACCTATAGAAGTAGTGATAAATCAAGTACATTTTCCAAACAGAAATGTACATGGATCAAATAATGTACACTTCACCTATTATTCCTTTTGCTGCAACAAAGGAAATGAACCCATTGGTATCTTAAAACTTTTCAAGATATTTGATATTTGGAGTGGTCATTTTTGCTCAAATGTGGGACCGTGAGCATGGTGCATGTGCACCTGATCATGGGCCCACCTGATGATCAATCCAAGGAGTACACACATAGGGACCCCCTAAGTTAAATCGATCCCATGAATCTTCACCCATCTAAATGGACCGACCGTTATATTGCTTGAATTCTTTTTAATATGAAGTCATTGAATTTGTGGGTCATTGATCGAGAGGTTAGGATGATCAGGAGGACACCAAATTCTTTACACAGGTAGGGCCCATCCAGATCTTTCAAACCCACCTAGTCCTATCCCCTTATGGGCCCCATAGTGAGGGGCTAGAGGGTAGAGAGAGAGAGAGAGAGAGAGAGAGAGAGAGAGAGGGTCTGGTAAGGTTTTGAGGGACCGAAAGTCCAAAAGAGAGAGGGAGGAGGGAGAGAGGGGTAGTAATAAAGGGGATGGTGGGGGATCGAAAGTTCTCTGATGGGTTCTACTTTTGTGTAAAATTTAAGGTCCATCATATCATTCTAACCACTTAATCAGTGTCCCATCAATTTAACGATCTAATACTAAAGAAATATTTGACTGCAGATCCAGGAACTTATTTTCGATAGCGACAGTGGGTAGCCATAGCTATGAATTCAAGGCCAGTATTATACTTTTGGTAGGTGCTTTGGTGGGATAGTATGGTGTTCCATTGGAAGTGTACCAACCGGACTGCCATAAGTCCGAACCTGTGCTTAGGCACTCATAGTTGAAGGACTTTGATTTTCTTCGCTGACAGACCAAGCATCATGTGAGTCATAGATGCAGGGAGAGGTACATTGTAAGATTTAAAATAGTACGCAATCACTAAGTATCTACTTATTCAATAGGCATGATCGTAAATTCTAACTATTTTCATTGTCCCTTTCTAGAGCTGAAGGTTGCGTTTAAGTCTTAACACAGGCTTAGGTCTAGGATCATATTTTTTAATGGATTTCAATTAAGCCTAATTAATTAAATTAGAAGTACTTAAACTAAGTCAAAGATTAATCAACCACAAGAGAGAGAAAAAAGAGGAAAGCGATTTTTTACGTTGAAAATCCTACTCGGAAAAAGCCACGGGTCTTTTTGTCTAGACCACAGGCAACCAACCATTATAATAATAAAGGCTAAAAAGACAACTCACAGAACCTTTACTCGGTTGGAGCCTAACCTAAGGACTGCGATGGTCTTGCCGACGATTTACCATTCACCTTCACCGTGCTTGAAATCACCACCTTGAAAGCCTCTTCAAGGTGCTTCAGAGAATAAGAAGAAATAAATCAAATTCAGCGCAGCACTCTTGCACAGCAATTCTCAGAGATCTCTCCAAAGGAATTCTCAATTGATTGAATGGGAGAGCAGTCGGTTTAGGGTTATAAGAGTTTGTTTAAATAGGCTCAAGGGTCGTGCAAGGGTTTCTCCATTTGAGTAGAATAAGAATAGTAAGTGGAGAGGAACTCGAAGAAGGTTTTCAGTTCGTACTGGCGAGATTAGCAAGGGTCACTCGAGCAAGGGAAGCACTCGCTCGAGCGAGAGGGTCCACTGCCTTGAAGCTCGACAAAACTGTGGAGCTCACTTGAGTGAACCAGGGTTCTAGCTCATGGAACTTCTGACTGTCTTCCATTTTCTTCCTTCAATCTTCAAGGCAAAGCACCACAACAATACATATCTAAAAATATAAAATCACAACTCGATTTGGACTTAATTTTTGTTCCAAGATCTAATGATTTGCCAACTAAAAAACTAACAAGAGTTAAAAAGAGTTCTTTATAATCATCGATTCTTCGACGCGCAGAACGTAGAGTCGCGTAATCTTTTTGCCAACGCTATGATGCGTCTACTAAACACATTATTTGCGATGTATTTAGACGGCATTGGCAAGGTTCCTCGGCACATATGCAATTTATTGTAGTAAATAGTGCTAATAGGCTCTCCTATAAGACCTAAAATATACCATGATAGAGAATATTCAGAAAATCACAAGGAAGAACAATCACACTACTTTCATGTTAGAATTCAGCTTCAATAAAATAGATTTATGTTTCTTAATCTTAATAACATGAAATGTATTTAAGAAGTCATGAACAATTGTTAGTTAAGTGAAAAATACTACTATTTTGAATTATCAAACCTATTGATGATTATGTTATTTATTGGATTGTATGTTATATTAGACTTGGAGGGGTGGTCATCATCAGAGGAGTTTGGATTGATCCAACCCAAGTTTGTGGCATCAAGAATTTATATCCTAGTTAGAAATTAAGAGAATCTGATGAGTGATTAATTGGTTCGAATAAGGAGACTCTTTAACCTTATGAAAGGATGTTTAAGTCTAGATCTAATTAATCCAGCGAGTAAGAATGAGATAACCACACTCATATCCAATTGGACCATGCATACATAGTCTTAGGTGTACATGAGTCACAACACCCATCTAGAACGGGCACATTATTTCTTACATTAGTTGGCAGAAATTAAGATCATATTGAGAGAAGTGATGTTGAAGATCCTCTGATTTTTGTGCTCTTGATGAATGGTGATTCAAATTTTAGTAGTTTTATCTCACTTCCTAAAGTGAATAGGTACTTTTATCTCTCCTTTTCTTTTCACATTGATGAAGTTACTAAGTTAAACATGGATCACTACAACAAACTGCACTTTTCCCGACGATATTTGCCGACGCAATGAAAATTTGCGTCGGTAAAAGTCTCATTTCCAACGCATATTTGGACTGCGTCGGCAAAAGTCATAGAAATTGATACTTTTACCAACGCAAGTAAGACCGCGTTGGCAAAAGCTATAGTAACCACATTGGTGCCAACAAAAAATCCCCACAAAAGAGAGGGAAAGTTTTGCCAACGCGTGTGTTTCTATTGGCGACGCAATAATGCGTTGGCAATTATCTTGCCTACTTGCGACGCACAGATGTGCGTTGGGAAAGACCTGGTTTTTTATTCGCACCATTGCCAACGCATGAGTTGCGTCTGCAAAGCCCCATCTATGACAAACTTACCTTTCCTGACACTATTTTCCGACGCAGTGAAAATCTGCGTTGGCAAAAGTCACAGAGAATTGCTACTTTTACCGACGCAAATAAGACCGCGTTGGCAAAAGCTGTGGAAAACCTTTCCTGACACTATTTGCCGACGCAATGAAAATTTACGTTGGTAAAAGTCTTATTTCCGATGCATATTTGGACTGCGTTGGCAAAAGTCACAGAGAATTGCTATTTTTAACGACACAAGTAAGACCGCGTTGGCAAAAGTTGTGAAAAGCATGTTGGCAATTATTTTGCCTATTGGCGATGAACAGGTCTGCGTTGGGAAAGCTCTAACTTCTTATCTGCACCATTGGAAACGCACGATTTACATCCGAAAAGCCCCATTTAGTAAATAATGGTAGTGACGGGAGTAAAGGCCCGCCGCCAAACCGCTACGAAGCGGGTGACACATAGCAGTGTAGCGGTGCGATTTGAAAAAATCACCCAAAAAATCTGAAAATATTCCGAATAATCCAGAAAATTATAAAATGAAAGAATATGTGGTTCTTTTGCAAAAGTAAGTAAAAAAAAATGGGCGTAGCGGTGCTCTCAATATATGAAGTCCTGTTTCGTTGTATAAATAGAAATTAATAGTAATAATTAGTTTTTTCACCTGTATTCATGTTTCTTAGTCATATTAACTTAGAAAGTAGTGGAAAGCTAAAAAAAAAAGTTAGAGCATGAAATAAAGGCATAAGACTTAAGAGTTAGGTCATTACTCAGTACTCATTAGTGAACATTGAACAATGGAGAATAATTAAACAGGTTTAACTATATCTTTATTACTATACCATTCTAAACATAATTAAACAGGTTTAATATTATATCTAGTGAGTTATGTCAATAATAGACATCTAAGCACAAAAAAGGAAAGACAGCCAGCAAAAGAGTCCTAACTATCATTGTCAAGTAAGATTCTTTTATCATCATGATTGCCACTTCTTTAAAACATGCGCTCCACGAAGGGGGTCCGGGGGTATCCCCCGGCGGGGATCGAGCTGACCGGTCAGCTCGCGGGGGCCCAGGGGGCAGCGCCCCCGGCGGGGGTTCGGGGGCAGGCCCCCGGCTAGGGGCTCGGGGGCAGCGCCCCCGGACCAAATTTTTTTGTGAAGTTCTTCCTTCCAAAACGAAGCGGCGAACATAAGCGGACCCGCTAAAACTTAAAAATTATATATTTAGAAAACCCTAACTTTATAAATAAATATTTCGTTTCCCTCGCTATTCCTCTCTCTCTGTATATCTTTTCGTTTCCCTCGTTTTTCCTCTCTCTGTGTATATCTTTTTGTTTCCCTCGTTTTTCCTCTCTCTGTATATCTCTATCCTCTGCGGTTTCGATCTCTTGGTCTCTTTGGAAAGTGCTTCCACTACAGCCGCCCGAGACCTTAGGTTTCTCTTGCTCGCTTTGGAAAGTGCTTCCATTACAGCCGCCCGAGACCTTGCCTATCAGAACACCAACGGAAAAGAGTTCCACTGCAATCAATCCGTCAAGGTATAATCTTTGTTTTGGCCTTTGAGGATTTAATGTTTTGTAGTTTTGGATTTTGAAGATTTAGGTTTTTCTATCTTGCATCTCATCTCTGTAGTTAATTCTTAGGACCGTTTTTTGAAGAAATTTTCTAATTTTAGGTTGCATAGTAATGAGATATATGGATTACTTGTATGAGAAATAGGAAATATTAATTGTAGATTTCAATTTCGCTGCCTGATTCGGGAATAGTAGGCCTTAAATGTCAGAATTCTTTTGGGTTTGGCCCTAGCATCATCCGATATGTTTGGGTATCAGTTGGAGATGGGAATAAAGTTAAGAGCGGAATGGCTACCAAAGAAAATTCCTATTTTGTATTGTTCTCGGTCGGCTTTAACAGGATTGCATGCCAGTAGTTTTTAGTTTGATTTTGTGATTTTTTTTTTGCTGTTCTTTTTCTAGGTATGGGAATGGTTTGATTAGAAAAGATTGATTTTAACAAGCTTTGAAGTTTGATATTGAGGAGATTTTCTCCTGAAAAGTCCTTATTATTCTAGAGATTTGGTTGATTATGAATCAATTTTGCAAAGGTGGTAGAAAATCCCTATTTTCTGAATTCATTATGGTGTTCCCATAATTCTTGTTTGGACAAAACTTGGCTTGTTCTTCTTGTCACATTTGATCCGTCAATTTATTATTATTTACTTTCACAGCTGTATTTTCTGCCATGCACTGAATGTGTCGTTGTTGCATATTTCCAAAAATTCTCATTAATCTATTTTGCATATTTCTTGCTGCGTGTTCAATTTATTTGCTTCATAAAAATCAGAACTCCGGTATCCTTATTTTATAGATTGAACTTTCTTGATATTCAGTTTTTCTCATCAAATATTACAGATTTTTCATCTCTTTCTTTCCGACTTACTTTTTGGATCTCTGTTTTAAATGCATTATATGCTCAAGTATAAGCACCACAAGTCATGTTGTAGAATCTTACATTGGTGTAGGTGCAGTAGGAAATTGTTGTTGAAGTGAGGATATATCTGGATAATCCTTTGATTGGTTATGTAAGGGAAATCTTATAGTTGCCAAAGGTGTTGGTTATAGGATGATAACTCTTCACTTGAGTATGAAGAATTTAATTCAACTGATCTTTCCCCCTTGCTGTAATCACCCATGATGTACAACCAGCAATATGCAACTTCTTTATACATATGAAATATTTTGTTAAGTTTACCTTGCGCAAAACACTGAGCCCAAAGTCAGAAACCTTTAGATTTCCTCTGCTATCTAAAAGCAGGTTTTCAGGCTGCTTACATCATCAAAACAAATACCAAACATATCAAATTAGCATATACGGTCATCTACTTTCATCAAAGACAAACAGAGTTTCAATACATCGAGTTTGGTTCTGACCTTCAGATCTTTGTGATATACACCTCTGCTGTGGCAATAGTCCACAACATCAATCAACTGCTCAAAGTAATTTCTTACATCACCTTCACTCAACTTCTTAAGATAAGACTGCCCAAAATTTGATGAGATGGAATGAGGAAACCCGAACCGCAGTGTGAGTTTCTGTTTTCATACTCTCCATTCTCAATCAAAATCGGCAGTTGCCACTTATAATGATTTGGTACAGAATGGCAGTACAACAGTACCCCACCTAATGTGAATTTGAGGCCAGTGCACCACCAAAAAACAAACACGCCATCCATATGGACATAGCATTGGGACCATTTGTGGTTTGTGTTTCATCCAAAACTGTACATGGAACTCAAAGACATTGACCATCATAGATTGCAATAATAATAAAACACCATGAAAACCTGAGAAATCTACCTGATCCATGAGCTTGTTGTCTACAATCCATGATAACCTTAAACCTCCAATTTTGTTAATGCATCTAGTTAAGCCTCCACTTTTCCTAATGCATATACTACATATTTCTGTTTATTTATTTGTTTATGATTTTTTTTCTTCTATCGGTTTGATGAAAGCATGCTTTTAATTTGTATGGATATCTTGTTTATATTTCTCTGTTAAAAAGACTAGAGATGGACAAGACTTGGACGACACTGGATAGTAAAAATAAGATGGCAAGACTTGGTCAGGAATATCAGAGAGGGGTGAAGTCATTTATTGATTTTGCAAAGGCGAATGCGGGGGATGCTACTCAAATTTATTGCCCGTGTAGTATCTGCTTGAATAGCCGTAGGTATGACTTTGCTACTGTGAAATATCATATTCTCCATAAGGGTATGCAAGCATCCTACACGACCTGGATCTACCATGGAGAAACAACACCTCCAGTGAATGAAGTAGTCGAACCGGGACATGAGGATATTGATTGTGACTATGAGGATCGGGATGAATATCCAGAAATGATGCACGACCATTACATGGGAACTTACACTGAGCCTGAGACCATCCACGGTAACGCTATACGTCACTTCGAAAAGATTTTGGATGCTTCTCAGCGCCCTCTGTACCCGGGCTGCTCTCCAGATAACACTCTGCTAGACTTTGTTGTTAAGATGATAGAGCAGAAGGTTGAGGGAAAGTGGAGCAACAGGTCCTTCAACAATTTGATGCAAATACAGAGGGCCGTTCTACCAGACGGTAATTTGGTTCCTGAGTCTATTTATGCTGCCAAGAAGATACTGCGTGACTTGGGATTGGGATACGAGCACATTCATGCTTGTGAGAATGATTGCGCCCTGTTTTGGAAGGAGAATGCAGGTCTGGATAAATGCCCGGTATGCAGGGAGTCCAGATATAGAGTCAATGTTGTGAAGGGCAAGAAGATACCTCATAAAGTGTTGCGTTATTTCCCATTGATACCGAGGTTACGGAGACTCTACATGTCCCGAAAGACTGCTGAGCACATGAGATGGCATAGTGACAAACGCAGAGATGACGGGATAGGTAGGCATCCGGCCGATTGTGATGAATGGAAGGATTTTGACAAGGAGAACCCGGATTTTGCCGTGGAGACTCGTAACATAAGGCTGGGACTAGCCTCCGATGGGTTCAACCCTTTTGGGGACATGAGCACTTCGTATAGTATGTGGCCTGTCATACTTATGCCGTACAACTTGCCACCTTGGATGTGCATGAAGGAGCCATTCTTCATGTTGTCATTGCTTATTCCTGGGCCGCGTCAACCTGGGAATGATATCGATGTTTATCTTCGACCCATGATTGATGAGTTGAAGGAGTTGTGGGAGAAAGGTGTTGGAACTTACGATGCCTCTAAGAAACAGACCTTCAATATGCGTGTGGCTTTGTTGTGGACCATAAACGACTTTCCTGCATATGGTAACTTGTCTGGGTGGACCACGAAAGGTTACATGGCTTGTCCCCCTTGTAATGACGAATTCTTAGCGGTTAAGTTGAAAAGGAAGGTTGGTTACACGGGCCATCGAGCTTACTTGCCAAGGAAGCACACCTGGCGACGCCTTAAGGACTTTAACGGTAAGAATGAGAATCGGGTGAAGTCATTGGAGTTGCCGTCGATGGAAAAGGTACAAGCACAATTGGATCGATTGCCGGATACAAGGTTTGGGAAGCACTCTAGCAACAAGAAAAGACCTCGTGATCCTGAAGACTTGAACTGGAAGAAGAAAAGCATTTTTTATGAGCTTCCGTATTTTAAGAAGCTAAAGGTTCGACACAACATTGATGTCATGCACGTAGAGAAGAATATATGTGAAAGTCACCTTGGCACAATGTTGGGCATGGACAAGAGGAATAAGGACACCGAGTATGCCCGTCTGGATTTGGCAGATATGAATATTAGGCCAGAATTGCATCTACGGAGTAGAAGCAATGGACGGGGAAATGAGAAGCCCCCTGCTTCATACACATTGTCCCCAAAGGAGAGAGATGGTTTTTATGAATATCTGAAATCGATCAAGTACCCAGATGGGTATGCTGCGAATCTATCGAGGTGTGTGACCTCGAAGAATGGGAAATTAGCTGGCCTGAAAAGCCATGACTGCCATGTTCTTCTGCAACGTCTTCTTCCGATTGGCATGCGTGGGTATGTGAACAATGAGATATGCACAACACTATTTGAGCTGGGCAGCTTCTTCGAGGACATTTGCTCGAAGACATTAATACGGAGCCACTTGGAAGTACTTGAGAAAAAGATAGTACTCATATTGTGTAAGTTGGAGAGGATTTTTCCTCCTGCATTTTTTGATGTGATGGTCCATTTGGCAGTTCACTTACCGCGCGAGGCCATGCTTGCCGGACCGGTGCAATATCGATGGATGTATCCAATTGAGAGGTGATTGCATTACCCATCTTTATTTTGTTGATTAGTGTCAAGGTATTTTAGTTTTTAATCTTAATTGTTGATCGCTATGTCTACAGGTTTCTTGGAACCCTTAAGAAATACGTAACCAATCGAGCTCGGCCAGAAGGTTCGATCGCAGAGGCATACATTGCCAAAGAGAGTGTTAATTTTATCAAGAGGTATCTAAAGGGAGAAGTTCTTGAAGAACGGAATGACGATGGGGGCGAACGAGGCCCGGGGTTGGACGTCTTCACCCAACGCGTTCGTCCCTTTGCACCTATCATGAGGGCTCCCAACGTGTCACATAGGGAACGCAACCTGGCCCATTGGTTTGTGTTGTATAATACCCCTGAGGTCATACCTTATCTAGAGTAAGTGTGGTTCAGTTTAACTAATCATAACATGTAAAATTTTTTATCTCCCTCTGTGTCACTAATATCACTGTTTGTCACTAATCCCCTGAGAAGGGAGCACAAGAGGCAAGTGAACGTGCTTGGGCGACGCAACATCACTGATATACAACGGGAAGAGTTCTCAGGATGGTTCAAAAATCATGTACGTACGATAAACTCACAATAAATGTTGTCAACCCGAAACATTAAGCACTCGTGTAACCTAATTAATATGTTTCATGCTCTATTAATTAATGCAGATGAATCAACTGAGATCTCAACGGTCTCAATATGCAACCGATGAACTGTGGGCATTGGCAAATGGTCCTAATTGTCTAGTGCATCAATATTCGGGTTGTATGGTCAATGGTGTCCGTTTCCTCACCAGAGATCGCGACAACTGTCACAAGAGCCAGAATAGTGGGTTGGTTGTTGAGGGGGAACACGATGGTGAAATAATTGACTTTTTTGGTTATGTGTCCATCATATTTGAATTGTCATACATTAATGGTTCTAAAGTGGTTTTGTTCAAATGTGAGTGGTATAATACCGGGCGTAAAGATAGAATACATATCGATGCACATGTCACAAGCGTTGACGTTAGGGGTCGGTGGTATGAGGAGGATCCATTTGCCTTGCCAAATCAGGTAAACCAGGTGTTCTATGTCAATGATACCAAATTAGGCCCAAATTGGAAAGTTGTGGAACGTGTCAAGCATCGAGGAATTTGGGATGTGCCAAATCGAGATGAAGATAGTGGACAAAATGTGACAAATGAGCCGTACCAACAGGAAGAAACCAATGAAAGTGTCTCAGTCCCTGTTCAAGAGGACTTTTCCTTTCCTTACACTAGGGATGACATTGAACCAGAGATCATCCTTGAGGATAATGAACCAATAGCCGGCCATGATGAACCCATTGCCGATAATGAGGATGAAACATTGGCAGAATACGTAAATGAAGATGAAACTGATCAGTCCGAGGCTGATATTGATTCTGATATGGAATATGATATGTAAACTTGTTTTATCTTTTTTTGATATGTAAACTACTTCTATGATCATATATAAAAATGTCGAAAAACGTTAATTATGCACTACAGTGTAGTGACAATAGTTAATGAATATTTTCGAAATAGCACTTGTATAGATTTATTTGCAATGAGAAATGGCATATTTGAAAAATAGAAACAATAGAAATACAATAAGTAGCTATAGGCATTTGTAAAAAAGGGTGGTAGTTCTATAAAGGAGCTTTCACATCAAATCAGATTTGGCCTATTAGATTCAAGAATCACAGAAGTTGGCAGGAAGGAGTACCTTCTGAAACTCGAACCTTGTGAAACTCGTGTACATGATTCATCCTTTAATCTACTTTGGATGAATGTCAGTGAGTCTACCTAAAGATTGAAGGTCACAGTTGGGGATTTGTAAAGTAAAAATATGATTCTTGAACCATCAAGAATGTGGCTTTGATGCCATGTTAGACTCGGTCACATCAGAGTTTAGAGACCTAAACTGGACCAGCTGGTTGAATTGGCTTCATCTGGACTGGTGTCTGGCCAATAGAAACTGTCAAAACCAGTCGGAATCAGTGCAAATTTCAATCAAGCTAGTTTTAAGTATTGGGTTTGCCCATAAGGTATTTATAATATAATTTTAAAATACAGAGTTCATGACTTCTGATCTATAATGGGATCCTTGATTTAGAGAGTCTGGATTGGCATGCACATAAGTATTCCATGTTTAGTGGATCCATTTCTACAAAATCTTGTAGTCATCATGCACTTGGATGTGTATATATTGTTATATTGGTTGGCTTTAACCTCACTCCTTGTCTTTACACTTGAAATACCAGTTCGTCTATTTACTATTTTGGACATTAGATCTTGTTGGAGTACTTGTGGTCTTAACAGTTCTGTCTTGTTTTTACCCCATTTATTATTTATAACCATTTATTGTAGACTTTATTCAAGCATCTATGATGATCAATTTCCTAATGTTATCCTTGCACTTTGATTGTCAGTGGTGAAATTAAAGGGGAGATAATGACTGAGATTCCCTTTATATTTATTTAACAGGCATAATGTTTCTTGATGTGTATGTTAGTCTATATCTGTGTTATCTGTCTGCATTTCTTCTTGAGGATTAAAGACGATTTTTAAGGAACTGAGATTCAGTTTGGCCAAATCTATTCTTTCATACCTTTTGATTTTGTTAGCTTATATTTCCTCTCTTAAGAGTGGATTAGGTATTTATTGATATTTCTCAAAGCACATGCCCACGCAATAACAGAGACGAAAAATGTTAGTTGAGAAACAATTATCGTGTAACTATATGTGCACCTCATGGGTCCATCTATGATCAGTCTGACTACACTTCTTTTAATTCATGAATTGATGACAACCAATGTGTAAATGTTACTCTAGCCACCATTGCAAGTGACTCTATCTTGATAGTTGGTTAATGACAGTTGAATCTTTAGATGAGTCCAGTTCCTGTCCATCTTGGGGAAAAAAACCAAAACAAAAACATGGGGAGTCTTTGTGAGACTTTCTGTGTAAGGGTTAGTATGTATGAGGTGGAGTCATGATCAGGTGGTCCACATTGCTTGGGGAAAAAACTGTGCCCTACAAGTGGTTATGCTATTACAATTGCTTAGATAATGGCCTAGCTGGAAGATTGGTTTCAAACTCTTACAGCATGTTTGTGTGTTTCTGGCCTGATTTTCGCAGAAAGTAGCATAGGATTGAAAGGCATTAATGGTAAGAGTAACAGAGCCAAGGTTTGGTTACTTATGACCTAATTTATGGGTTTCTCATCTTCATTTTGCAAATGACACAATTATTTTTTGTAATGCTTCCCTTATCCAAGTACAAAGAGTATTCAGAATATTGAGGTTCTTTGATGAGTTGTCAGGGCTTTGAGTGAATTTTGCTAAAAGGTCAATGGAGGGGTGGCAGTGGATAATACGTCCCTTTCTTTTCTAACATTATCAATGGGATGCAAAGAGGCAGTTTTCCATTTAATTACCTTGAACTTCCTTTGGGTGTGAATGTCAATGCCCCTCCCATGTAGGACTTGGTTGTTAAAAACTGTAGAGAGAAATTGGCCTCTTAGAAGAATTCATCTCTTTCTCTCTCTCTCTCTTAATGGACAAATATTGTTAAGATGCAGGAAAATGGATTCTTTTTGGTACTTTTCAAACATACAAGGATTGATAATTTTCAGACATACAGGAACAGATTTGTAGATTCTGAAAATCTAAATGATATAAATATAACATGCTGGATGACCAACCCTAAGTATATTTATTTTATTGAACTTGAATGCTGAACTGGCTGAAAACTTCTAGTCCAGGGTACAACCGAACTGGGGTTTGAAACAAAATTGAAAACTATGATTAGGTGCCTGAAATTGATTATTACATTTTCTTTGGGATGTATCCTAGAAAAACCGCGCACATCATATTAACCACATCGGTCGTGTATAAAAAATATATATATACAAATTTAATCTTAGGCATATACTTTTTCTAATTAAATCACAAACACTATATGATCCATTTCCTTGAAATTTTGAAACTCACTTCTTTGATTTATGCATAGGCAGGAAACTACCACACATGAACAATTGCCACTTGTTTATAAGGAATTATATACAACACACACTAAAAGTGATACATGAATAACCAATACTGGGGGTTTTCCTCATTGACAAAACCAATCAAAAGAGAGATCCCAAGGTTGAGAAAGAAACCAGAAGAATGTTAAAAAGAGGCTAGACCATACTCTGGCAGAGCCATGGAGGTTCATAGTTCATACACATGCATGTATACATAGTGTACCATCCAGGAATGCCTAATAATGGACCCCATATGGACATGGTGGAAGAGGTGTGGTCCAAAAAAAACCAAATTGATTTAATGGGCAACAATTGGATAATCTGATCAGCGCATTTTCGGGCCATCACCCAATTCCAATTAAGGCCTTTCTTTTGGTGGTTCGGATTCAACATCATGCATACAAGTATGAAATGGATCTCCCTTATTCATCCAGAGAAGCAATATTACTATTCAATAAAAGTAATGATATAATTCAGATTAATGAATAAAAACCAAATTCTTATTTACCCCATGACCTACAAATGCACATCCAAAACTAAACTCAAGAGAATGAAACCACAAAAACAAAGAAAGCAATCTACTAAATAACACAACTGAATCAAACCAACCACAACCCTCTTTTTTTTTTTTTGAGCATTAATCTTCTTTCAATGTAAAAAGAAGACTAATATCACAGAATCTTGATCAATACAAATAACAACAATTCAAGAAAACCCAGAAACTGAAAAGACAAAATATTTTCTAGACACTACATTGAAAATACAAAAAAGACTTACGGAATCTGGTAAAACTAAAGAGTTCAAACAATTTTCTATATAAGAAGTCTAAAAAGACTCATTTAAAATCATCTTTTCGGTTTTTTTTTTCCAAATTATCTTATGAACAAAAACTGACCCAAAAATCTTTGTGCAGACAATTTTCTAGATAAGAAGTCTAAAGACTCATTTAAAAATCATCTTTTTGCTCTTTTCTCCCTAATGAATAGACCCTAAAATCTTTCTATTCTCAATGGGTTCCTCTTTCCTTTTTCTTCTTTATAATTTAGACAGTCGGCATGAATTTCCTGTTCCTAACAATTTAACAAATGGTAACCAGTAGTACTGATTAAAAGAAATTCTTTTGAAATATCCCATCTTCCTTTCAGAGAGATTTCTGGGGTATATACCATCTTCCACTCCTCCATGGATGGTGTAGGCCAATCACATCAACAAAAATTCATAAAACAGATATCACCAACAAGATCATCTAATCTTTTATAATAATTTTTTCTATGGATGATTTAATACATAAGTGGACAAAACTAAGATAAGTGTTGTTTGCAGCAAATAATAATTTATCTCAACAGTCTAAATTCTGTATGGCCACCCATTGGATGGTGAAGATTCACCCATCTGCATATTCCCATCATAACCAAAAGGGAAC
Source organism: Litsea cubeba (assembly GCA_012931725.1). Taxonomy (NCBI): domain Eukaryota; kingdom Viridiplantae; phylum Streptophyta; class Magnoliopsida; order Laurales; family Lauraceae; genus Litsea; species Litsea cubeba. The sequence goes on from CM022945.1 coordinate 117,992,606, forward strand.
ATTGTTTTTGTTTTTTTCTGGAATGCTGCAAAGTCTCTGTTTCAAGTGTCTACTTGTGTGTAAATAGGTGTCTTGAGGCTCTTCTCCTTAGTGTTACTTGTGTAGAAGGCATGTCTTATTGGCTTTGTATCATTTGGTTGGTTCTCTGGATGGTGGTGTATAAGAAATCTTTTTATTTTTATTTTCCCCCCATTTTGGGGTTTGTTGAATTTTATCAATGTTGCCGATCATAACCAAAAGGGAACATTGTTTTATGATGGTTTGAATGTTACTCTTCCTTGTTGGTGTTGATAATATAATGACCACTATTTTTTTACAAATCTAAGCCCCTGTTTGGCATCACTATTCTTTGCAAATCTAAGCACCTGTTTGGTGTTGAGAAGGGAGAAAGAATTCATTTGAAAGAATTCTTTGCAAATCTAAGCACCTCTTCCAGTGATATTCATAGGATGTGGAGAAAGAAAGAAACTGTGTAGAACTATATCTGTCAATTTTTTTCATTACATTTAAAAATAGCAGAATTCATTTGAAATCATTGTGTGATTCCATTTGGGTTCATTTTCATTCTTCTTTATCTTGATAGAATGTGATCCACCCTTCCTTGACCATTTTTCAGTATGGGTTCCTTTTGGAACTTGTAGACCACAAACACTCCCATAGGGAGTCTGTCCAGAAACAATTGAGAGTGTATTGTACGCATTTATGAATGCATATTCATGGAGCTTCTTAGTTTCATATATCAAGAATAGAATTTTGATAAATTGTATGATTTAATTTTCTCATTACATGATTCCTAAGGTCACTGCTTACACTCGTCTCGAACTTGGATGGTCTCCAACTGCTGTGATTGATAGACCGCTTGCTTTTGTTTGCTTTTGAGTGCTCTATGGAACTACAGTCAGAAACAAGATCTATTGAATGCAGACTTTCTTAGTGTTTACCGACTGATCTTGAATTATTCCAAGAGTAGATTAGGTTGTGACTGATGTGGAATCAAATTAGGAGTTGCACAAAGAACCGAAGATACATGGCATCCACATATAATAATTGGGTTTTATTTTTGTTTTTTTTTTAGCATATACTGGATTGCACTGAACAGCAGTTGGAAAAAAAAACTTACCTTTTTACACCCTGTTAAGAATGTAATAGGTCATGTCCTACCCTTGCTCTTGCTAAATATGTGATGTCTGTGCTATGGTCATATGGTTTAAAGTTGTAAGTTGTTCCTCCCGCATGTGTGTTCTAAGCATATATGTTTTATTTTATGACAATTTATTAATCATAGCAGCCAAAAATGCCTCCCAAAAGAAAACTTTTTGTCAAGCCCGGAGCATTGACCCAGGAGAAAAATTCTTATGGGGCAAATCGAAATAGTAACATTCAAAGGAAAATCCCCAGATTAAATGAGCTGGGCGCACGACCATTGGAACGGGCACTTGAAGGTCCAGCTCGACGCCGGGTCTCACCTGAAGAGGAAGATGATGAGGTCAACATGGAGTACAGGCCATCCAGGAGTGAGGAAGAGTTGAGTTCCTTGGGTGAAGATGACTTGGAAGATGAGGTAAGAGTACTGTGAGTGTGGTAGATTATTAATGTTACATGTTATTATACGGGTCAAATACTACATCTTTCAATTATGTGACTTATTGTTGATTTATATATGCTCGTTGATTGTGTTATTCAGTTCGCAAACATGGTTGGTCAAGGGAGACAGAGACACCGCAGTGCAGTCAGTCTATCGAAGCGTGCTGCCAGTCAGTCTACGGTCCCGGAGCGTGCTGCCAGTCAGTCTACGGTCCCGGAGCGTGCTGCCAGTCAGTCTACGGTCCCGGAGCGTGCTGCTAGTCAATCTACGGTCCCCGAGCGTGCTGCCAGTCAGTCTACGGTCCCAGAACGTGCTGCCAGTCAACTGGAAATCGGTGCCAATGCTGCTAGTCAGCTCGATCCAGATTTGACTAGCCCTCCTAGTACGGATAGTAGCGTTGGTAAGTAATATTGGACCTTATTATATTCCAAACTTCATTTGTTTATGTTTAAGTAACACTTTACTTTATTTTTAATGGTTGTAGCATCAACCACTCGACGTGTGCGGGGCAAGGTGGTGGGCTCAGCATCGGAGAAGAGGATGAAGGCTCTTGGTGTTAAGTTGAATGTTCCGTTGGGTGAGATTTCGGGGGCATTCGAGGGTGCAAATGCCTCCACATTTGCGATTGAGCTAGGCAGTCATATCCGGAGGATTGCACCTTATGACAAACCAACATGGATCATGGTTGATGAAGGGACTAGGGAGGCAGTATACATGGCAACGTCGGTAATAAAATGAACTTTGACTTCCTATTCCATATGTTTTGAATTTTGGCAACATCGGTAGTTTTTTGGTTGCTCCCCTTTTGGCACTCATGAAGATAATTACTTGAAATTATCTGATGGATGTGGAAGTTGATTTGTTTTGTTGCCTTTTAAATGCATCATTGTTTATTACTCAACTTATGGAGTTTGAAATGACAGCAAAAGTTTGATTTCGGCGAATGGGAGACCGACCAGGCCGTGAAAATGGCCGTCCACAAACTTGCCATGCATATATATAGGGAGTTCAGGTCCGAGCTTCACAGGAAGTATAAGCAGTTGTTGGGAGAGGGACATGATCCGAAGCAGTACCCACCGGATCCGCAGAGGGCGGCCCAGTGGATATCGATGATAGAGCATAGATGGGAGACAACTGAGTGGAAGGTAACTAAATCTATTGTTATGTTCCCTTGAGCTTTTTCTAAATAAGCTAACTACATTCTTTTTTACCTGTAATTTGCAGCTTCAGTCAGAAAGGAATTCAATGAGCCGGAGGCAAGTGAAGACGACTCATACCTCTGGCTCTCAGTCGTTTGCACAGCGGTTGTCAATCACTCCTGCTGATGAAGCTCCTTCCTCCCAAGCAGAATTATACCGGCAACAACATTGGAGCAAGAAGAAGAACAAGTGGATCACACCTCATGCTGAAGCAACACATGTGAGTTATTGAAATTCATTAGTATGTCATACTTTATATAGTGGCATTTACATATATTATAAGTTTATATAAATTCTTTGATAATGCAGCAAAGGTTAGAGTTGGGACTGTCGCAGTCTGAGGTGAGCGGCTCCCCAGTGGCGCAGCAACAATTGATAGAGGAGGTGCTAGGGAAGAGGGTCGCGAGGAGGCAAGGGTACCGCTCGAGGGGCCCAGCATCAATATCCAGCAGTACTGTGGTGGCGACTGAGGTGAGCAGCTTACGGCAGCAGTTATCCGAGTCGCAGAGAGCACAAGAGGAGCTGCGGCAACGGTGTGAAGAGTCGCAGAAGGCACAAGAGGATTTGCGGCTACAGTGTGAAGAGGCGCAGAAGGGACAAGAGGATTTGCGGCGACAACAACACATGATGCAAGATCAGGCAGCTACACAGGCGAGTCAAATTCAGATGCTACTCCAGCGAGTCGGCTTAGGCGGTTCGGGCTCCACGGGCAACTAGAGATTTGTTGAGGTAAGTACAGTTGCACGGTTATACTTCTAATTTCACTTTGAGGATGGAAGATAGAGATGTGTGGTGTGTAACAAATATGGAATGGTTGTGATCTTTCTATCCCTACTTCTACACATCTCCCTTTTTGTTTTAAGGTAGAGGGAGATACTTGCCATGACTAATCAGCACTTAACTCTGAAGCTTATTGACAATATTATTATAGTTTATTCTCCAGATTAGCAAGTATCATCTTCCTTGACCTAGCCTTATTTACGCTATTACAGTATGAAGATTGAATCTGTATGGCATATTAAATCCAAAAAAAAAAAAGAGTCAACAACCAACACATTTGATGGCTTATTCCAACAGTTCCAGAATCTTCAAACTCTTTTCCATAAAAATGACTAAGAAGAGCCATAATTCCATTACAAATCTAACCTGTTGTGTCAGGCCCAATGTAGCATGGGAAGTAATAAGGCATAAGAAGAATTATTGGATTCTAAATCATTGATCACTACAATGGACTTTAGCTAAGTTTTTTCCCTTTCTGAATTAGTTAAGTGATAGAGCTTCCCTCATTTCTCTTTCATCTTTTACTAGCCGAAGAAAAATAACAATAAGAAACTTATGAATCATATATAACATTAAAAAGTGGACTTTGAAAATGGAATGTAAACTCTTGTGTTATGATGTTAGATCTCAAGATCCTCTTGTGTAGGAAGTTTATTAAACTTGTATCTGATGGTGTTCATTTTTGTTTTGCAGATTGGTTTTGGGTTTTATCGTGCTGGCTGCAGACTCTTAGCGATCTACCTTGTTTATTTTGGTCACAGACATTTGTGGATGTTACAATCTTTTGAAAATGATGAAGTAGTAATATTTGTATATTTTAGAGATTTGTGGGTTTATTTTGGTTTATGGATGTTGGATATTTGGTTGTGGATATTTTTTTGGAATTATTGATGAATCTATTTTAAATTGGTTTGTGCATTAAGTTTGTTGGTTTGAACATGGATTCAGATTTTTATTTGTGGTGTATATACAGGAAAAAAATACAAATATATATATTTTAAAAAAAAAATATTTCCAGACGCACCAGTGTGTGTTGCAAAAAAGAAAAAGTATTACAACCTTTCCCGACGTGATATGTGCGTCGGCCTACCAACGCATTAGTAGTGTTGCCCATTATCGGGAATTCCCAACGCACTGCCAGCGTTGGCCATTACTATGAATTCCCAACGCACTGCCAGCGTCGTCCATTATTACTATGAATTCCCAACGCACTGTCAGCGTCGGCCATTACTATGAATTCCCAACGCACTGCCAGCGTCGGCCATTACTATGAATTCCCAACGCACTGCCAGCGTCGGCATTTATTTTGCCGACGCTGGTATTGCGTTGGCAAATATGGTTTTCGAATAAGGAAAACAGTACTTTTTGCCGACGCACATCTTTTTGCCGACGTATTGGACGACGCTGCAGTGCGTTGGTAATTGTACAGGGATCTGCCGACGCAGTTAAAACAGCGTCGGCTATGGATTTGGCTACACGTAATTGCCGACGCGCGGCCGACGCACTGAAATGCGTTGGAAAATCTTTTGCCGACGCAAAACCTACCTTTCCGGACGCGGTGACTGCGTTGGCAAAACTGTATTTTGTTGTAGTGGATATACAAGCAAGCTTCTTTTCACAATGATTTTGAGCTAGCTTACAATGTTACTACTTCGTATTGAAATATTATGGGGTCATGTTGTAATAGTTTTTTTTTTTTTTGGGTGCTAATTGATTTTTCAGATCTATACAATGGGTCATGCTATACACTAGTACTCCTCGGTTAGGGCTTGGGATATTTTGTTAATTTGTACCAAGTATAAATTGTCTTTAAGAGGTTTTTTTAGGGTTATGGAAATCAGGGAGTTGTGAGAGAAGAAAAAAAAAAAAACCATAAATTGTAACCCTGATTTCTCTGAGATAGTGAAAAGTTGCTTTCTTTGCACAGTGAACATTACTGAACTACATTTGTATGTATATCTTGTTTTGCCTGTTTATTTGTTGCATCGTGATTGGTGGTTATTTGTAAAATCTAAAAAAGTTGGTGGGTTGTGTTGTAATTGGAAAAAAGAAATACATGTTGTTATCTGTAAAACTTCCTTATTTATGTTTGTGTTTGTGTATATACGGTTCTCCATGGTGAAAGCATGCAAGGTGGAAAACATTTTCTGCGCTAAAGTAAATTTCATATTTTGTACAACCGCTTTTCCACAATAAAAAACTAAAAATCAAACATGGTGTGGACTTGATTTAATTTTCTATAATTATGTGGAAGGCTTGGACTTGGTCTTTTCTTATATAAACTGGAAAAGCTTATGCGGGACTTGGATTCTGCATAGTGCGTCACAAATGTGCCCTTAGAAAATTAAACATTTAATTTTTTTAAGGACTACTTGGTATTCTTAAACAGAGCCGGCCCTGGGCTAAAGCCCAAGAAGCCGCCGCTTTAGGCCCCCAATTTTTGTCCTTTTTTTTTTTGTCCCAAATTTTTTTAGCCCATATAATATATAGGTCTGTAAAAAATAAAAAAAGACGGCCAAAGACATGAGAGAGGGCCCAATTTCTAAACAGCCCATTACAAAAGGGCTCTAAATTAATGATTTTGTGTTATATTTAAAAGTAAAAAAATGAAAAAAAGAGTATGACACTTTGGAAATTGGAAAAGATTAGGTCGGCTATTATAGAGTAGTTTTGGATGCCGATTAACTTTCGACTTCGGAGATCAAATATACCTCATCTTTCTCTCTCTCTCTCTCTCTCTCTCTCCCTCTCTCCCTCTCTCCCCTTATTCACAATCAAAACCGAGTCTCCTTATTCCCAATTAAAATTGGTTATTTGGACTGCAAAACCCTTATTCACAATCAAAGTTAGGTCTCCTTATTCCCAATTAAAATTGGGTTTTTGGACTGCAAAACCATTTTCGACTTTCCATTTATGTGTTTCACCGCTTTGTGCCGACGAGCCGGGAAGAGAATCAGGTGATTGAACATTCTGTCATTTCCAAGTTTCAAAGAATATTTTAAAAATGAGCCATTATTTTTTTTATCTGTTCTTTTAATCTTTTTGACTTTTAAGGGACAAGACTATTGATTAACATATATATTTTTTTGTTATATAAAAATTTATTATATACATAAACTCAATATAAAAATAAAAGGATAAGAAAAGGTACCACTAAGTTTAACCATAATATCAATTGAATCAAATGATCTTTCCCTTATTATGAAGAAAAAAAATCAGTTGAATCATCACATTTTAAAAATACAAATAATTTGTAGATGGGTTATGTTTACAAATTTGTTGATTGTTGTTTATTTGATTTAATGATTTACAGATGCTCTTATGGTGTTGATTGAGTTATTGATGCTGGCCTTGCACTCTATTGTTTCTCAACCTCGATGATTTTACCTGAATTTGAAGCTTTTGAATTTAGATTGATCGTTGGTTCTTGAGTTTTGTATTAGATTGTTTCCTAAAATCATGCATCATAGAAAGTGCCTCTCAGGGTCTGAAAAAAGAAAAAAGAAAAAATGAAAAGTTGATACACTTATTCAATCTCAATTAGGAGCTCTTGATATGTTTGTTATTGCTAATAAACAAACAGATGATTCGGTTCCAGTTGAAAATTTTGAGGATGAAGAATTTATAGATTCAGTAAATGAAGAGCATGAAGAGACACTTGATGAGGAAATTATTCAGTGGATTAATGAAAATGACAATGAGAATGATGGTAGTCAACATGAAAACCTAAATATAGAATTCCAGCCTTCAAATGTTGATAATCCGAGTAATTTGGATAAAATGGATCGGAATTTACGAGACTTTTTAGTAGAAAGGAGTCCTAAAAGAAGAGCTGACGATGTCAGTTATCCTAAAGATGATCTTAATAGACACTTCTCTTCCACACACTACATCCGGCATTTATCCAATAGTGAGAAACATGATAGAAAGTGGCTTGTATATTCGGATGAAAAACGAATCATATATAGAAAGAAGCAATTTGACGAGAACAATAGTTAAGAGGCGACACAATCAGCTGAAGAATCTTTTAAAGTGAAGTATTTCTTATAGAATGTAGATCAAGCGCTTTCATCACTTCAAAGCCGGTTCGAGCAGTTTCAAGTATATGAGAAAACTTAATTTTGGATTTTTGTTTGGTTTGAAGGATTTAAATGCTACCAATGATGAAGCTTTGATGTCTTATTGTGTTAATCTTGAAACTTTTTTGAGCAAGGATGCGCTTTCTGATATTGATGGAAGAGACTTATTTTCAGAATTGAAAGTGTTGAAAGAAGTTTTGCCAAAAGAAACAACAAAGCCAATTGACGCGCTTAATTATTTGAAGGTGATCGATGGTTGTTTTCCAAATATATGTATTGCATACAGAATATTGCTAACTATACCAGTTACAATTGCCTATGGGAAAGAAGTTTTTCAAAGTTAAAGTTGATCAAGTCTTACCTTCGGTCAACCATGTCACATTAAAGATTGAATGGATTAGCTATGTTGTCAATTGAGAATACCATATTTGATAAGATTGATTACGCAACTTTGATTAGTACATTTGCAGCAAAAAATGCTAGAAGAGTAGTGTTTAAATGAATTTGAAGTGATGTAATGACTATTGATTTTTCTATATATATGTTTTGAATTTTGGTAATGATTAATTTATGACCCATTTTTTTAAACTAATTTTCGTATACAATATATAAGGGGGCCTCCTTTGAAATCTTTGCTTTAGGCCCCAAAAATCTTAAGGCCGGTGCTGTTCTTAAAGCGTGCATAGTATCAAATCCATGAACTACACAAAACATTAGGGTGTGTTTGTGCGGCATTCGTGAAAGAGGAAACAACATTACCTCTTCCGCAGCAACACAAATTTCGCTTGGGATGTCAAAATCACGGATCCTCGCATAGCACGGAAAAATGAATAAAAACTCTGAATTCTACTTGTACTATTCACAGCCCAAACAACCAGCGAGAAAGGTGTCACTTTTCCTTCTCATTTCTGTGACACTCTGTCTGCACAAACATACCCTTAATATATCGTAGCAAAACATGAACCTCACCGGTGTGTTCATGGCATCTAAAAAGAACTTTATTACGATTTTATCTTCCTTCTTTTCCTGCTAATAAATCTCTCTCTTCCTTTTCTTTGAACTCACATTTTCCTTATGCCTTCTTCTTGGAGTGTTTGTTGGCATAGATCACTTTCTCGAGGGGGCTAATCTATCTTCATGAAAGACATATATTGGATTGCTCTTGATCATTTTTATTTCTATTTTATCTTATTGCAATTTCATACTTTTCTATTTTCTCTGCATCTCATTCTTTGATGGTACCGTAATCAAGCATTTCTATGAAATTCAATCCAGCGGCGAATATAATTCAAGTTAACATTAAACCTTAGTACGTAAAAATATATATGCATTAGCTAGGGTAATCAAGATTGTTCTTGAAGAATTATCCATCTCCGGAGAATATAGGACAAGTTCATATTTGGGGGTTTTCTCATGATATTGTTAAAAAGTATTTTAAAAATAAGTAATCTTTAAATATTAAGATAAAAGATGAAAAATAAAAATTACTTCAAGCAAAAACAACTTCTTTTGTATAACTTCTATTGTTAATTACCGTTCTTATTCCAATAATATCATTTTTTTCTCATGTGCTATTCCAATTTGCCAGAATTTTAAAAATATTGTGATGTTATCAACTAAATATTTCTTCCTCATAATATTGCAATATTATAATTATATTTTCAAAATATCGTCAATATTTGTAATACTACTCTCTATCCCCGTCTCTCTCTCTCTCATATATATATATATATATATGCGCGCACGCGTCACATGTGTGTGTATTTGTGTATAATTATCCAAATAACCCCTTTTTTTTTTTACTTTCTTTTCGAGTTTTTATACTTTTGGTTCATATGTAATCAAATTCGATCCATTCACATACACGGCCTCCGCAAAGCCCCAAGCCCCACCCCTATAAGGCACCAACTGATCCTGATTTTCCACTATTTGTAAATTATTCACCACTGGATTATACCACAAATTACTACATAGTAAGAAAATATTTTTCTTGGCCCTGCTCATGATTTACATGGGAACTGTGTACTAGGGATGTCAAAACGGTGGGACCCACTTGCCAAAGACCTTACAACGATCTCCTGTGCACCGTTCCCATGTGAACCGTGCGCACGAGACCATTCTTCCTGCATGAAAAATATCCATTCAACTTTAGACTTAAAGTAGTGTTAAAGATCATTTCATCAGTCTAATATCTTATATTTTTCACAGGATAAAAAGAAAACTCAAATATCGGGTAGACATGACATAGAAGGAATAATCTTTAATAAGTCATTAACAAATCATCGGACTTGCCCGGTTGGTGAGAAATGCGTTCATAGTGCTGACCATTGAGAAATGACTACCAATTACAACAACCAGACTCACACCCTATTCTTCTATTTTTCTTCTTCGAAGCAAGGCCTTCTAGGGCTTACAATGAAATATCCAAGCCTTTGTCATTTTCAAGTCATGTATCAGATGGTTAAGATCATTGAAAGTTTCTCTTGATTGACTCCTTATGGTGGGCCCTACTTATTGAACTGAGTAGATGAACATATATATTTAAGAAAAAATAATTAATTCAAATTCAAATGTCAAAATTTTTTATGACTGGACCTTGACTTTCCTAGGATATGAATTAGTAATGAATTGATAGATATGCATTTTCCATCTCCACTTGATCCATTTTCTATTAAAGAAGAGGTTATTTGATAATGATATTTGAATATTCACTTTTATTTTTTTAATTTTAACCATTTTTAAGAAAAAAGCATTAGAACATCTAAAAATTCCATTCCATGAAAGAAACCGGCCCTAAAAAGATGTAAAGGGTGAAGGTATTAACTTGAAAATGTAGAGGAACCTAACTTTCCCAAGGTATTATATACCAGGGTGATGGATGGGTATCATTCACCATCAAAGGGGAGGTTGTTTGATGACTATGTATGGCTCTTCACTTTTAGCCGCTTTAATGGGATTTTTTTTTAACGTTTCTAGGAATTCAATATCATGTAAACAAATGGGCCTTGAATAATGAATTTGTAGCTGAAAAAAGTAAAATATATGTAATTAGTGCTAAACCTACCGTAAAGCAGGAAAGAGATAATATTTAAAGATAAAAGAATATATATATATAAAAATTAACCCGTAAAGCTTTTGTGGAATCCTCATGTTAACGACTTTCATTATTTTGAACACATATTCTGATCGTGCGATTGGACTTGCTAAATGTTTCAAAATTGATGTGACAAGGTTGAAATATTTTGAGAACGGCTCGTTACCTTAGTGGTAAGGACTGACAGTTCTTATCTGCCTGTCCCGGGTTCGAACCCTGAGTACACCGCTTCTTCCCACTTATGTGAGCTTTTTTCCTGCACGTGCGGGCTCCCTTTCCACTTGTGTGAGCTTTTTTCTCCCATGCGCGGGCTCTCTTTCCACTTATGTAGGCCTTCTTTCCGTGGTTGCGAGCTCTCTCTTGAGTCCCAACCCCCCTGGCTAAGGTTACCAAAAAAAAGTTGAAATGTTTTTTTTATGATGAAGAAGGAGAATTGCTTTCATGGTATGCAATTAAGGGTGGCAATGGGCTAGATTTGTTTTCTTGTCCTGGGAATAAGTATATGCTCATGATTAAATGAAAATGTTAATTAGTACCTCCAACAAAGAACGGCTCTTTATTCAAGTGGTAAGAAGTGACAATTTTCACCTGGCTGCCTAGGGTTCGAATCCTGGGTACGCCACCTCTTTCCACGTGTGCGGGCTCCCTTTCCACTTATGTGGGCTTTCTTCATGCGTGTGTGTATGAGCAAAAGGGTTCGCCTAGAGAATTTCAAACATCCTCAAATTCTTCACACGAGACTTCAAATTGAGATTTCTCAAGGGTTTGCTCCTTTCATGTAATTGTACTTCTGTAAGTGATTAAAAATGAAGAATCCAAGGTTAACGTCCAAAAATACATTAACCCTCCCCTTTAAAGGAAAAATGAAGAAAAGGAAGCTGGAAATGAATATCCAGTAATCTCCTTAGCCAATTCAAATCCTAGATAAGTCAAGGACCGTATGCATTAGTACCTTAGATCCTTCACCCATCACTCTTTAATAGTTTTTTGGTGGAGCTCATCTGACTATTAATTCCTTTGTATTTTATGCAAATAAATAGGCTCAAATGCTACTTTTTTATAATAACATTTGAGAATTCCGGATTTAGGGCATAAAACCGTAGATATAAAGACGTTAAACTTGTGGGATACGGATGAAAGTGTCAGAAGCGTGTAATTGACCCCAAATTTTGATATTTGAGGCCATCCAAGATCGTTCTTTCCATCCCCTTAGTCTCGTGATCAGTGGGGCCAAAGGTAAGCCCCATCAAACTGCCTCTCATTATAAGATCATGAGGGGTGTATGCACAGGAGCATTGCCAATTAGAAAAGGGATATTGCTCTCCATGGTGTTGTTCATGTGATATTCTAAAGCCATACAATATCGCACACATTACTAGGGTGTTCATGGACCAGGCCGGCTTGGGCCCGAGTCCATCCCAGGATGGACCTTAAAGTATACTAATCAGGCCGGGCTTATATTATTTATTTGGGCCCGTTTAATAAATGAACTAGGATTTGATTGATTGTTACTTGTTAGAGAGCCCAAGCCCGGCAATGGCGATCGCTTCCCGGCACCGGAACCTTCCACGGCTGAGGTTTTTCCGCCATTACTTGTTCTCTTTGTGTTTTTTTCTTTTTCTGCTGGGACCAGGGCCGTCTCAAGACAATATGTGGCCCCAGGCGAAAGTATAAACGAGGCCCCTAGCTTCTATGTGTAACATGAGAAAACTCTCGTCCTTAATCCGAACTTGGGACCGGCAATGTACACTATGAGTAGTACATTGGCGGACTTAAAAGAAAAAAATTGGGTTTTTTTTTTGGGTTTTTTTTTTTAGAGCTTGTCGAGGGATTTATTTTTTTTAAGAGAATTTAACATTTCTTGCCTTTTGTGATGCAAACTTATTGATCAAGTTTTTGTATTCAAGGTTTTCCAAAATTTTCTTCTTAATAGATAAAATGGATAACCCGCTTAATCTATCTTCTAACATAGTTGATCATAAATAAGATTTTATTAACTTTAATTTTGAAAAACTTCTTTTGGTGGAATCAACTGTCACATGTACTGTTAATAGTATTCAATAAGCAATATATGAGTTTGGAAAAGACTCAATAGTATCCTAATTAGTGGACCCCATGAGTGAAGGTTGATTTAAAATGCCATTTTATGAAAAATAGGGTATTTTTTTTTTATAAAAAAAGGACTTATTTGTAATTCTGATTTTATAAAATTTTTCCAATGATGGAATTTTTCGATGATTTCAGTTTCATTAGAAAACGGGTCAAATTGTGATCAATTTTCTCTTCTAACTCGAATTCATTTGAATTCATTTCAGATGATTCCCAGCGAGATTTGATACATTTAAAAACGTACTTATTTTAGAATACTTTTATTTTTACTGTGATTCTTTCTGCTTCTTCTTCGTCTATCTTCTTTGGTTTTGGTTTTCAAATGTATCATGATTTTCTCTTTTAGTTTTATCATGTTAATGTTACTAATCCAACAAAATTATGAGGCCCTCTCACGGTGAGGCCCCGCTTCACCTGCCTATATGGTGAGCCGTCCCTGGCTGGGATTTAACTTAAGCCTTGTGCGCAGTGCGTACGTTATCTGGTGGTGCTGAAATGGGTACATGTCCTTCAAAATTTCAGTGGTTTTGGATAATAGGGATCTGCCGCGTATTTCATCTGATTGTAATCTGCAAATGGACGGCAGGATGACCGTACACATGTCTTCATCATGTGATTTCTGAGGGCACGATCACTACAATGTCAGTCATCATGAGGATGGAGTGGGACCATCCTATCCGTCAATTCCTTGGCCAGTGGGTCCATCACCAATGAACGGTCCTGGCATTGCCCATTTTTTCATTTGAGTATGTTGCACTGAATATTAGTGAGATTAGTAAGATTAAATAAAATGGATAAGCTTTAGTGTTTTTTTACAGGAATTTAATCAAAGTTAGAACTGTTATTAAGGTGTACCAATGAGAATTTTTTTATGGAGCCCCCTGGGTGGGTCTCATTTTGAGATATGGGACTACTCTAATATCAAGTTTGACCTAATTTCATGTTCTTAAACCCTTCATCCATGGCCTACGAATATCAAGGGGTCCTGTCTAAGGCTGGGAACGGGTAATAAGTGGGCCCCACCCATAGTTCTTTCCCACCTGTTTATTACCCTTTTTTAAAAGAGATTTGGCACGAGTGATTTCTTATCTGTTTAAATTTGAGATGGGTTGGGTAATTGGGTTTTTCTCAACTTCACATTTCCCATTTCATGTGCACATTTTTTTTTCTAATCTTTGCAATCATTTGTTTTTCATCTTTGCTAGATATATGGGGATAAAGGGTTTGTTCGTTTTGTTACCAATTAGTCTTCTCTCTCTTGTTTTTCATGGAATGCGTTGTATGGGTGCTGATGGTTTGGTTGATCAGACAGTTGGTGTAATGAGCCCCACTGAATTGATGGAAAGATGTTGTCCCAGAGAGACTTTATTTGCTGGTGAGTCCTAAGGTAAGTTTTTGGGTCCATGAATGAAGCTTCTAGAAGGTTTTGTTTTTGGACAATCATCATCCTTGGAGGGGCCAGCATTTGGATGGTCCGGATGATCAGATGAGACCCTGCATTGGCTAGAGGTACATTCATAGCAGAGTAACAATATAATTCCAATGGGGTTGTTTGGATATTAGGAAATCAATCATTTTTATTTTCACATTGATTTCATTTCTGGGGTAAATTGAGAATTGATGCAGATTTTAGATTTTCATTTTCTGGGAGGGCTGTAAAACATTTTCTACATTTGAAAGTGTTTCTCCTTCTTGTGTAAGAGTGAATGGTTTTTGGGTTTTAATCTGATTTGTGCAAGATTGTGGAGAATGATTTTATCTCGAAATTTCATAAACTGTGGATAATGTTGACATGGAGTGATGGAAAATCATTCTTTCTTGGAAACCATTTTCATTTTCTGTGGAAAATGCCCCGTACAAATGTGAGGAACATGTAATTTGGATTACCAAATGCAGGTAATTCAAGTCTTATGTAATCTGATTATAGGCCAATTGAATTAAAAGTATACATACAGGAGAACAGAAAGGAGTTTCATGTGCACGAACACATCCCCTTGGTCATGGCCTGAGTTAAATTCTAAACCATGGATAGCACTGTGGTTGGAGCAGAACCCAAGATCAATTTCTCATTGAACTGGGGTGATCTGATGAATATGCATGTACTATGTACTTACTGTTATATACAATGGCTTAGCCCAACTTGGTTGGCCTGGTGATGACCAGATGCACACATGTTGTTTCAATTTCTCTGCCTTTAAAAATGTTCTGTTCTTCTCTTTTGAATTACAGAATTTAGACTTTGATAATAGATTGTCTTCATAATGTGTTCATAATGAATGTAATTCATCAATGGCTCTAAAATTGTTTTGATGTTTAAGTGAGAATCTGTGACCATTTTGTAGTGGTTTCATGGAAGTGTTTATTCTATTTCATCATGTAGTGCTGCTACTCTTAGATTTGTGTTTATGATTTGTTTTCTCAGGCTTGTATACTGGGCGTGGCAACTGTGTACATAGTGTTTGTGTTAAATTTTGACTTTAGCTTTTCTGTTCAAAATACTGATACAGGAACACAGCTAAACTACTAAGATGAATTCTGAGAGAGGTGGAGGAAAGGGCTCTTTTGCCACTGCTGCTGCTTCTGATTCATCAACTAAGGAGAAAACCACCATTCACCAACATGGACATTCTTCAGGAGGTTTTGGTTCTGACAACAACCACCCCAAGATTGATCAACTTAACCGTGATTCTGCACAAGGAGGTGAATGGGAAGTCAGAAGAAAGAAATCCAGGAGCCGTAGGGGTAATAATGCTGCAAAACTCAGGGGAGATTGGACTGCTTTCTCTAAAGCTAGGAGTCATCAAGAAATGCCACAATAACCAGGTGTGCCTGGTTATGTTGGCACAGGAAACACTTCTGGGGTAAGAGGAAATGTAAAGCCACAGCCTTCCAATAGGGATTGGGGAGCCACATACATGGCACCACTTCCTCCCATTCCTTTGCCTCTCCCATGTGGATGGCAGTGGCCTGCCAGAGCTGGTTCCTTGAGTCCCTCTCAGTCCAAGACCTCAGAAGATGAGCACACCAAAAATGGTGTCATCCTGAAACCTCTTAATGAGGGAATTCCTGCTGGTGAATTCACTGACCATGATTCTGATGACAATGAGATTATATTCGATAGCGATGAAGACCTGTAAAGCGATGACTATGATTCTGATATGAATCGAAAGAGCCGAGACATACGGAAGAACAAGTGGATCAACAATTTTTTTGTAGCCATGGAACATTTAACCATTGATCAGATAAATGAACCATCGAGGCAGTGGCACTGCCCAGCATGTCATGGTGGCCCGGGTGCTATTGACTGGTACCGAGGTCTGCAGGCTCTTATGAGACATTCAAAAATGAAAGGATAAAAAAGAGTGCTGTTTCATTGGGAGTTTGCTGATCTTTTAGAAGAGAAATTGCAAGGCAGGGGGGCTTCGGTAATACCAAGAGGTAAATCTTTTGGTAGGTGGAAAGGTTTTAGCGAGATGACTGCTGATCATGAGATAGTCTGGCCACCAATGGCGGTTGTTATGAATACATTACTTGAGAAAGATGAAAATGAGAAGGTATTGGCATATTATTTCTTTCACAACATCAAATTTATTTTTTCCTCCATATGTTACACACATGACTAAATTATGGGAATGACACGGCTTTGATGTTTAAAGGAATGCTGTTCTTTGTTCTATACAGTTAACACCTATGATCAACACAGACACACACCGCGCCTGGCTAGGTGACTTCGCACTAACCACATTTTGACACTAATGTGTCCATTATCCTCTGTTGGATTGAATATTAATTAAAATTGCACTTAATTAAACCTTTAGGATTTGAGGCCATAAAAAGCAAGGGTTTGGTCAACTTCACCTATCGGAGTGATATTTGGCCTACCTTTAATTGGTATCTTAGATATCCCTTCATATTCTTGCAGACATGAAGGATGCCCCACAAAAGGGGTGCAACTGTCGAGCTAAAACTGTCCGCGCTACAAAAGATGAACCTTTTGGTTTTTAAAAGCACTCAGTTTTTACGTAGTATTATGGCTCAGCTATGATCATTTGAAGTTCTCATACATTAATCTACTTTATTTGTGTGTTCTTGTGAATCTTGATAAACATATATTCTCAATTTTTTCTTTTGCTTGTTAAATTTGATATAGGCAACCTCTATTGCAGCCTGCCATTGTCTAATTTAAGACTTTGTGCTCATAAGCGAGGTTTAAAACTATCATACATGGTGAAAAAAATTACATAAAATTTCATAAAACATCCTTTCTTGGGGCCCATATTTACCTTGTAATTTGTAAATCTGATTACCTGGAATCAGTTACATCTAAAAAGAGTTAGCAGTAATCAGAACATTGTTGTCTGGATCCCCTGTAAATCTGATTACACAGCTTCCCCCTGAGCTCTCATCTTATGAGGGGGTACTATGAGCTATGAGTTCACATGTAAGTTGGGTTTGTGCTCAGGTTGGGATATCCAAACCACGAACTCTCAATTGATGCATAAATCAATCTCCTTGAACTTGGTTTACAGTCTACATACATCCAAATGGGCCCTTCGTATTTTTTTTCATACAATAAAAGTGAAGTAAATGCTATAATCCTTTCATGTGTGTATCTGTGTTCATTTGAGAACCGTTTGTTGATCAAGATTTTGATTACTCAATCAATTCTTTCCTCTATTCTCTTCCTCTGTTCTTTGTGTTCTATTCCACAAAAGAAGAGATACAAACGTTCCCATTAGAAAAATTGAAATCAAGTTTTATAAATTAATCAATCTAGTCATTTGCTTAACTTAATCAAGTTTCCAGTCTTGACTGCACCTAGTTGACAAGATTCAATGAGCACAGAGGGTTCATTTTCTATAAGATGGTACTCTTTTCGTCTAATTATCTAATCCACACGATTGATTTACTACTATATATGGTAGGAATGATTAAAATATGCTTTTCCTTACTTATTATATTTCATTTCATGATTAAGGTTTAAATATTGATCACCTTAATCTTACTTTGATCTATTTTGATTGAATATTTTGTTAGGATTTGTCCTTTCATAAAAGCAACGCTTCTTTGGTTAGCATAAAATTAATACATAAACTTTAAAATTTATTATAATACAACCTTTTTATTGTAGATAACTAGATGGGTAATTGGTGTGCTCTATTGATGGTTTTGAAACAACCTGCCATTTGATTAGATACCTTGCCAATAATATCAAAAGTGTCAGACAGAATTGGTTATTACACAAATTCTTTGACTAATCAATTCACACAGCCAAATTGAGTATGCCATTGAGACCAAGAACTTCTTGATTACTTTAGCTCATATGATGCAGTGAAGGCTCAACACTCCTATGGCCCTCAAGGACATCGTGGGATGAGTGTGCTGATATTTGAGGGATCGGCGGTTGGATATTTAGAGGCTGAACGTCTGCACAAACATTTTTCAGATGAAGGAACTGACAGGGATGCTTGGGAGCATCGTAGGGTGCTTTTCCTTCGTGGTGGCAGGCGTCAATTATATGGTTATATTGCATGCAAAAAAGATATGAATTCTTTTAACCAAAATTCTCAAGGTAAATTTCTTTGTTGGTGAATCTCAACATTTGACGAAATGCATCACTTGGAAATAATGGTAAGCAATTATTGTTAATTACTTTTATTTTATTCCAAAGAACCCTCCAAATGAATCTGAGTTTTCTGTTTTTTTTTATATTATTTATTTAGGGTTCTTATATTAAGCCATGCCTTATATTTAATTATAAATAATCCCTTAAGTGCTGCAAATTATAGATATGATCATAAGCCGCAAAAAAAAAAAAAAGTTTAACTCTGTTAGAGAAGGTAATTGGTGGCAGTTCAAAAACCACTTACCCAGTTACCCTTCATTTTACTTTTTGAAGCCACCTTATTTTGGCTCTTGTTTAAAATCCTTTGACAAACAACTACATATAGTCTTCATTCTTGCCAAAAAATTTAACCATTACCAACTTTTCTTTTACCAAAAGAAAAAAGAAAAAACCCTGCCCGCTTTTATCATCTGATCTTTCACTTGGACAGAATTATCGTTGTTAATTAGTGTTGAATCATTATTTTCAAGCCACTCCAAAAGACCATCAGCACCAATTACCTAGCTATGCCTACTTGTGTCTCCTTCAAAGTCATCAATGAATCTTGGAAAGCAATCTTCCTCCGCCTCTCAATCATCTTCATCATTTCCCTCAACAAATTGCCAAACCATAGTCTTAACTCGTGATTTTCTCCATTTTAGATGTTAAAAGAAAATCATAATTTCCGAAATTCTATATATCTTTGCTCAACTCTCTCTAAAATGGGTTTACTTGGACCATCTTTATTATTCCCAATGACCAAAGACTTTATTAGATGCATTAGCATCTACAGATTCCCAATCCCTGCACAAAGATGAAGGCCCTCTTAAGGACAGGAAATATGTTCCTTGGTCTCCTCCCCACCTTGGTGTTTATAAATCCAATGTTGATAGCACAGTGACATGTAAGTCGGGGCCGGCAAGAATTAGTGGCGTGCTTCATAATAGTAAGGGTGAGGTGTTATTTATGTTCTCTAAGCATGTGGGCATTTGTGATTCTATTGATGCGGAGCTGTTGGCGATTTTGGAAGCTCTTCGATGCTTTGAGAGATATTTTAATGGTGTCCTTACTGTGGAGAGTGATTGTTCTAACGTGGTTGCTTGCGTGTCTAATCAATTGGTTAATCCTTGGAAGCTTCAATTCCTCTTTAATGAAATCCAGGTTCTTGCCGCCAAATTTATTGTTGTTTTCTGGCTTGAGCTTAGATTGGCCAACTCTATAACTGATGCTTTAGCCAAACAAGGGGGTGGATAGAGTCGTGGAGTTGTTCCTTGGGAGGTTGTTATTTGTAGTTTGTTGTGAGTAGGTACATTGCTCTTGTACCCATACTCATTTGATCTTTTTTGTTTTCCTTTGTTGGAGCTCTGATACCACTTGTTGGGGATTAATTAGGACAAACACGCATGATCAATCACAACCACAAGCAATCACACAATACACAAATTCATATGGTTCGACAAACTTGCCTACGTCCATGGGGCTATGAGGATTTCACTATGCAGGAATTAGGCAACTCGTTACATGCATTCCAAACCCTCTAATACTTAGCATACTCTCTCCCCATAGGTCTCAATCTTGCTCTCACATCTGCCCCCGCGTGGTTCAGAACCATGTGAGAGAGAGCTCTCACCTCTCTCACTCCAAATCTAAGGTTATCGATTACATCAACATATAATCTCTACTTTCTTAGCCCGCAAGAAAGCCCCAGTACGATGACCAAGAACCTGATCATTGGCCAATCCAATGAACCAATCTGGTTAAACCGGAATACAAGACATAAGCCCAACACTCTTCTCCCTTTTGTAATCTCCTTTTTTTTTTAATGAAAGTAACCGTTACAGATATTAAAAAAAAAGGATAAAGGCTCCATTTCTTAAGTACAATTCCTGATCGGAATTTGTGATGCTGGGATTTCTGGACAATGATATGATGGCTGTGTCGTTGGAATTTCTAAATTCATTGTTTCTTTGTTAGAGTTATAAATTCCAACCACCTGAAAAGTCACTTTTATCTTTCGCAATTCTCAAATTCCAACTCCCTTAAGCATTTATGGATGCTCTAGCCAAGAGGAGGATTTTGGAATTCCACCCCAAGGGACAACTTTTGAAGAATTAAGAATTCTCCTAACATGCATTCTAGTAAAAGAATCGACACGAAGTATTTTCTTCAGGTAAGAGACCTTGGAGATTCCTCGGCCTGATTGGGTTTAGACTTTAGAGCAGGCCAAATTGTATCCGCAACTAAGTCCAATAGGACTCATCTGAGTCAGCTTGGACCTGGTCAAGTTTTGAAACAATGTTATTTTCAACCATATATGATTTGCCGTTTTCTATTATTTTATTGCTAATTGGGACTACCTTTAAAAGGCTTTACTGATGTTCCAAGAATGGGGATATGGGAGACTATTTATTTGGGAATTTGGGTGAAGAAGATGAAGTTTTATGAAGGAATGATTGGGGTAATTTATCAAAGTAAGCGTAAAGTAATCTTTTAACATGATAAATTTCTTCGACGGTCCTTAGAATTTTTGTTGATTTCAAATTTACTCCTAGGAATACTTAAAATCAAGGGTTTTAGACAAGAAGACTGGGGCATACAAAAACTGTTTATAAAAATGTGAGGAAGAAACTAAACTAATCTATGTAAGGGATGAAAAAGAAATTGTACCTCCTATTGACTATTTTAGTTTGTCATTCCCTACCAGAAACAACCAAGAATTGATCCCTCGGTGGTGTGCACCTTCCTTTCCACAGAAACAGGGATTGACCCCAGTAGCTCATTGTTGTGTATTCTCCCATCTCTACAGAAACAACTAGGAACTGATCTCTGGTTGTAACACTGATGGTTAAGGGACTTCGTTAGGTTGTGTGTGGATATTTGCCAATAAAAAAGTTCTGAAATTCCCTACCAGAGAAAATAGGGACCTTTCTTACAGTGATAGAACTCCCATGGTGTGGGTGTACAGCTAAGGGAAGGGCCAAGCTACCTAGCCTGGGAACTCCCAAGCACCAAAGATACCATCACCACCTACCGATGTTGTCCCTCCTGCAAATTCTGAAGTTAGGCTTTCAAAATTTAAAGCCTTACAAACTCATAATTTCTAAATCGCCCTCAAGGGACATGTTAACTATCATATGACAAGAGTGTGTGGTGCAATTTGAAGTTGCTTTTTTGCCATAATTACTAGGTTATGGTGACTAGTCATGTTCCTACCAAATAGGAAACAAAATTCCATCCTTTAGATTCTTTGTTTTTCTTTCATTTCTATTACTTCTGGAATGAGCATGTAGTGGAAAGTAAATTTATGGATCTTTTGGTAGTTTCTGAAGAACCTCTATTAAATAAATGGACACAGAACATACATATATGGAGATGAGTTTTTGTCAGATTTCTTTTTGAGTTTTGTATGTATGAGAAGAGCAGAATAAGCATACTTGACATTTAAGCCTTTGAAAAATAAAAGATAATACATTTCTTCACATATTCAAGGAATATTTAGTTTGCTTGCTTGTCATTCTTGTTGTTCACCATTGTTTTCTAGCTTTTCGAACTTAAAAGGCGCATTGAAGAAGGCAACATGTATATGCTGCATTCATGAATTCCTGTATTATACACTGAATTTATGTTTTCTAACTATTCAAGCTAACTTAAATTTAGGCAAGTCGAAGCTCAAATTTGAGATGAGATCATACCAAGAGATGGTTGTGGGCCCAATGAAGCAAATGAGTGAGGAAAATCAACTGTTAATATGGTATAAAAAAAAAAGTTGCCATTGACCAACAGCATGAAAAAGATCTTGAGCAAACTATGGAGCTAATGAGCAATCAATTGCGAATCACAAATGAAGAGAATAGGATAGTGAAGCAGAGAACAACAATCCAACATGAAGAAAACAAGGAACAGGTAATTTTTGAACCTGCAGTAACTTTGATAAATGTTGTGATGTTGCCATTATCAATGAAAGCTTTAATGATTCAGGACATGGACTAGCTATTTGATGGGATCCCTTTTGTCTACCTTGTCAGCATACACCTCTTACATTTTTCATTCATATTTCATTCACTTTAATAAAGTGTTACCATTCAAAACAAAATTCTGGATACTAAACATGAAGGTTGGAATTGAAATGACAATATCCTACTCCTACCAAACATCAATTGGATCTTATAAAATTATTTTAAAAAAACTGAAGAAGAAAGGGTTGGGCCTTGCCTTTTTAATGCCTAACCAAGGCCTACTACGCGACTAAAAAACAGTTGGGATCCATGACATCCACATTCATCAAAACAACCAATACTTAATAAATAACTGATCTAACTGAAAAATCAATAATTTTCTGAATAATTATCTAGGGTAATTAAAAGCTTCATGATTCCAGAGAAGGAACCGAGCATCCAGATCGATCTTTTATTATGTAAAATCAGAGCCTTCAACTTTCTTATCAGAGGCCAATTCAAGTGAATCAACTTGGCCATGTCTTTTTCTTTCTTTCTTTCCACTATTTCAGAAAAGGAATCGAGTATCCAGCTCGATCTTTTATCATGTAAGATCAGAGCCTTCAATTTTCTAATCAGAGGCCAATCCAAGTGAATCAACTTGGCAATGTCTTTTTCTGTCTTTCTTTCTTTCTTTTTATTCAGAAAATTATTGATTTTTCAGTTAGATCAGTTATTTATAAAGCATTGGTTGTTTTGATGAATGTGGATGTCAGGGATCCCAACTGGTTTTTAGTCGCGTAGTAGGCCTTGATGAGGCATTAAAAAGGCAAGGCCCAACCCTTTCTTCTTTAGTTTTTTTTTTATACATTAAAACCCAATTGATGTTTGGTAGGATATAGTCCAATCCCAACCTTCATGTTTTGTATCCAGAAAGCAAGATTTTACTAATTCATGCTTATTGACCTATGTTAGAAGTGATGCAGGGGCTGTTTTGTAATTTTGAAACTGAAGCAACTAATTTATAAATTTTTGAAACTGCAGTTTTTTTCTATAAACCTCAACGTGTCAATAATTAGAGCAGCCTGGTTTCCCAGGCCTAATTGGGATATCAGCCTGATTTTTATACCTTTCCCTTCTTTCTCCACCTTTTTTTCTTCTCCTTAATTTTTCTTTCTTTTTCTTCAATTTATTTATAAATTTAGCATTTTAGAGAGCCTTCATCTATGCATTAGACGAGCCTAAAAGAGGTTGAGGAGGAAGTTTACACCCATCTAACAAGTCTAGGGCTGATGCCAGCACATGTAGAGTTGAGGTCAACCCTATAGTATTTTGATTTTAAACTTAAGATTTAAAGGAAACATAACTACACAAGACTTAACAATCCATCTGAGATTGTGAGAATTCAACCAAAAAAGAATGAAAAATATTAACAAATCTTGGCTCAAAATCACTAGATAGATCTAAAGGCAATAAACAACCTAGATTCAAATCTATTTCACTCTAACAGATGCATGCATGTATTATAGACATTTTTTTCACTTAAAGAAGAAAAATGGTTAAATTCTTTTTGCCCAATGTTTACTAGTCACAGTTTTCAGTGTTTCCCTCTTTTTTTGTAAGAATAAAAATAGTGAGAAAAGAATTATAAATTTACACCTCATATAGTCAGGAAGGGACAAATTAAGCATCATCCCATCACTCCTTGTACAGGATAGAGGACACCAGTGTCACCCATACGGGTTCACTTTTATACATGTTTTTCAATGGTATTTCTTGTATATCCCTTCACTAGTTGCATGATTTTTTTTTTTCCCTAGATGGATAACATGGAGAATTTCTTCAAGAAGCAAGTGGCTGCCATTCAAGATAGTATTGAAGCAAAAGTAAGAGCTTTTAAAAATTGCTCCAGGAAGAGAGAGAAAAAAAAAAGCAAACAACACCAGCTCTCGAAGCAAAGTAGATTGCAAGCTCAGGTACTAAAATTCAGGTCAGTTTGTTGGCACGAGGAGATGAAATAAAAATAAGTGTCAAATCAAAAGAAAAAGAAAGAGGAAGGGTTGAAAGTAAAGGCAATGACAAAAAGCTACCCTTAAAAGGCACTAAATGATAAAAAAAATGAGTAGTTTTTTGGTTAAATACATAAAATTTTTGTATTTTTACTCTCAACTCTCTTCTTTCTCTTTCTTTCGATTGGACCGTTAGTTTTATTTTATTTCACCCCTCATGCAAACAAACAAGCCTAATTATTCATTTGGCTAGAGCATGCTTCATGCTTGAAAACTCGGTCTTATTAGTGGATATGATGGAATGATATGAACTAGTATTTTTTTTTTTTATAACATGGGAATCCGCCGACCCCCCTTCGGTTGATCATTGGTAAACCCACGGATACATAGAACCACCCACTAGCCCTATGTATCAGGTAAGGCCTTAAGGGATTCGAAGGCAGGACCTCCAGGTTAAAATTGGACTTCCTAACCACACGAACATTTTAAGTGCGGATAACATTTGAACTAGTATTTTTGAAGCCTAAGAAATTCCAAATACTATATTATGACATTTTTACGTCAAGATTTTTAAAGGTTGTACTTCTCTCTCCCATATAAAACTAATTTAAAGTTTTTTTTCTTTTGGAATTTTTAGGGTAAATATAATCTGGGATCTTAGATTTTGAAACCTTATCAGATAAATCCAGAGAGGCAGTTCCAATTCAATAGAAAAAAAAAAAAAAAAAAGATGTTGACAACAGGTTTACTGACCTCCACGGCTTAGAATCCCCGCTTACTTTAAAGGACCATGCCAAAAATCAAAACAGCACAATCATTTACGAAAACTCCACTTTTCAAGAAGTGAATGCACATGTTTGGCCCATGTTTTGGTGATCCAGACCATTGATTTTATGGGATGAGCAGTGGAGCGTCCATACTCCAATCTAAAATGTGATAGGAATGATCCTTGTCATCCAGCATTCTGCTCGACTTACGTTGCTTTCTTCTTTTCAAACTGTTTATTTTCAGGCTGTCGGTCAAAACATAAGATTCTTCCATTGGGTGATTGGAGGACATGGTCTATTACGCGTGGGCCTATGATATCAATTGCTTGAGTCAGACCTTGGGAATCACATTTATAAAATTAAAGTTCAAGGATAATAACTTGGTTGAACTTGAGTTGATGGTCATGTACCAGATTTTCTACCAGCGGTAAAGTTGAGAATTAATATTATATTTTGGTTCATTTGACTCCATAGCAATGGAGGGGAATGAATTAAAGATATTTTTGGTTACTTGCCATTGAAATGGTTGGCCAAATGGCATTTGATGAGATACAATGCATTTCAGTGTATTTCCATGATTAAATCCAAAGTCCAAATAGCTTCTGCTAAGAGACTGCTTTAAATTCCGACTTTTAGCAGATTGGCATTATGTCAACTCCAGTGACTAGTGAAGTGCCAACCCAGTACATCAGCTTTATCTTCTGTTTGGTGGAGTTCTGATGATTTACCAGTGTTTAAAAACCAAGAGTTCACCAGGTTGAGTTGACTTGAGACTCAGCTAAGACTGCCAAATAGTCTGGACTCAGTTCACATGAATTTTTACATATTTAACTAGGAAAAGTTAGGAAAGTAGGAAAAAATATATAAAAATGTAAGCATTGATGAAAAAATAGTCAAATATATATAGTGTTCCAAATGCGCAATCCCAATTGCATTCAACAAAGTAAAAAAAAAAAAGCCTTCAAAGCCCTTCGTCACCCCTGGAACTTCCCATCTCTAGTTGAGAGAGAATGAGATTAGGATTTTTCAAGAATAATAAAAATTTTGTATTAAAAGTAACGATGGTTTTCTCAAGAAAGAGAGAGAAGATGGAACATAAATGACCAAGGGCATTTCTTGAGGTAGACAATGATGAATAAGAAAAATATATTAAAAGGAAATTACTATCACTGCTTGACACTTGAGTTGAAATCACCAGCCTCTTGTGAGACTTAGTTGTTCAGCTCATCTCGGATGGCTTGGTGACAGGGAAAGGAGAGATAAAATTAAGGAGAATGAAGGACGGTTGGGGTTTCCTCTTTTGAACCAATTTGACAACATTTAAAAAAAAATCTTTCTAATTTAATCTGAATTTTGCACAGTTTTTATATGCATAAAGTTTTCATCCTTCTTTACCCTGAAACTAATAGAAGCTCCCTAAAATTCCCTTCTTTAAAAAAAACAATGACCAACATGGACTCAGTGAATGTCTAACACTCATCCGGTTTTGGGCCAGACTCATTGAATTGAGTATTGAGTATTGACCAAGCAGCCCAAAAACTTGTTAGTTGTTGGAGTTTAAACTGTGTTTCCCAATTCAAGTCAAATTGATTCAGCATAAATGAGTTTTTTTTTTTTTTGTAAGTTCTAAAACAATGGATGTGATGTAGTGGAGAGTCTTATATTTGAACAGTTTAACCTGTTTGAAAAGTGTAACCCAGGTTAAACTTTTTTGAGAGTAAGGCTGCTGTTTGACTGATCCCACACACTACTCACCCTGCACCATGTAGTTTCTATTTCAAAATAAGCTTTTTTAAGCCCCTTAATTTTTCTTACATCCAATCAGGGATAAAAAATAAAACCTCTTCTAGAGGGTGTTCATACAGAAATCCTTCGTGGTGATTGAAGAGTATTTTGGATTTCCTCACTTATAATGATCCCACTTGGTGTGTTCTGTTCTTTTTCTTTTTATCTATTATAGGCGAGAGGAAATTGCCAGGTTTATTGACAGCCAGATGAAAGGGATTGAAGGATTTGAAGCTGAGATAGAGAAGCTTGTACGAGCACATGAAGATAAGAGGATTGAATTGAAGGGGAAGTATCTTGCGTATGAAGTCGAAATGGAGAAGGAATTCAATGATTCGATGACCAAACTGATGGAGAAGTACACTCCACATCAGTCTGAACCTTCTGCAAGTTCTTGAATAGATGGTATGAAAAAACAATGAATTAAGGACTTATCTTAAAAGAAAAAAGAAGAGGTTTTTATTTGAAAATTCCCAATATTTGTCCGTTGCACGAATTAGTGCCTCGAAAATAGCACCACACAAACGGGGTCCGTTAGACCCCGTTTGGTTTTTTTTTTTTTCCAATGCGAAACGAGTGATGCTAGCGTCTCTCGGTGTGAAAATTAGTGATGCTAGCGTCACTCTTCGTCTCATCCAAACAAACAGGAACATGGTTCTCAACCTCTTTTTCCAACCCCTTTCTCGATCTGGTCCTTAATGCCACACAAGACCCTGCAGAATCAGTGGCTTCATTCAAAATCACCGAATCAAAGTTCTCTTCTTTACCCAATTTAGCGATTTCTTCATCTTCCACCCTCACACTTTCCCCCATTCTTCTCTTATCAAACCCCAATTTCTCACTAGAAACCCTAACCATACCTGTAACATCACCATCCAGACCGCCCCTCTTCCTTTTTTTCTCTCCATCAATGAAACCCATCCACACCCCAATTTCACCCCTCCCACCTCCATTAGACGTCATCACAGCAACATCCAAACCCGCTTTGCCTACACCCTATCATCCTTTTCTTCACTTCATCCGAACTTGCAAAACAGAGACCCACCTTCATCCTCATAAACTGGTCTCTCCTCACTTCACCTTCATCTCATCAAGTCCCACATTTTTTTTTTCCATCACATCTCTAATACTAGACACCCACATAGGATATCTCATTACAAACCTAGCCATACAACATCATCACATGTTCCGGCGGTTGCGCAAAACCGTGTCGGTTTCAAAACGGTTTGTCAAAGCCAAATCACTTGGACTCGTTGTGGGCGAGTCCTGTTCCAGTCTCCATGTGACACGGTTTGCAAAAGTTGGGGGTTTTGGAGAAGATCAATGGTATTTAACTATGTGAGTTCCACGCACATGTACAAACACATGGAAATGATCTCCAGCTTAAAACTCGCATGGCTGATACTATGTAAAGCTCACCTCAATACCCTTCATCGTGGACTTGGATGAGGAAGAGACGGGGAGCAACAGATGGTGGATGATGAGTGACGATAGCGTCACTTATTTTCATTTCAAACGATGCTATTGTCACTATTAAAAAATACTAAAAAAAAAAAGGAAAAGTGGCGGGAGGAATGCTACGGTAGTGAAACTATTCTGAGGCACTACCAAGTGCAACGGACAAATACTGTGTATTTTCCAATAAAATCCTCTAAAGAAAAAAAAAGGAACAGAGAAGACAGTCTATACCCTTTGTTTTCCATCTCTACATGGAAACTAAAATCTAATAACTGAAGTTACTGAGCTCTTTTTTCCTTTTAACACCCCAAAATTAGACATTTTTTGTTTCTGCATGTCATTGGAAAATTGGTATAGTGATATAACAGAAAAAGAAAGTTGGTTTTCATGGTTGATTTGTCTGTCTATATGATTTTGCTATGTTTGTTTGAATGTGTTGTTCTGTAAGGACTTATTTTTTCTACCAACAAAAAATTTGTCCACAAAATTCAAAGGTGACTGCATAGTACTCATTTGGAAGAATGGAAGGTTTCGTCGGGTCATTTATGGCACCAATTGTTGGCTGGCTTGTGGCATCACTCATAGGCTGGCCTGTATTCGATGATTAGTTATTGAAATGGGCACACAACTAGCTCCCTACGCTAGTCATTGATTCTGATGATGAGTATCTAATGTTGTATCCATTTGTGGCCATCAAGTCTAAGACATGTTATGCTCATGTTTCTTTAACTGTAGCCACTTTGCTTTTCATTCATTGTTGCAGCCTATTTGAGACATCCTCCATAACCACAGGCCACACCAGGTTCCACTGATATCTTTTATTAATTACAATACACTACCCCTGGTATACTCTTTGTAATAGTTACTACTGAGTTATGTGTTTTACATATATGATTGTGTTTTGCTATTTCATTAGGACCATGTACATTAGGACTAGTTGACTTATACAAGTGGGGTAACACAGGAATAACATGATATACAGATCTGAATTTCTGAATGAAGTATTGAGATCGGTCTTGGTGCACATTCATGATTCAAATAGAATATCCTATGCTTTTATTGTTGCTACACCTTACAAATTGTGATATTCATGTGTTTTCATGTTTGATTTGGATTATGTCGTCTACATCATTGTTGTTATATCCTTTAAATTATGATGAATAAAGATGATGGTTACTTCGTCTTATTTAGATAATTCGGGATATTGTCCTTACAACGGACACCAATAGGGCAAGGCACTGGGGCTGATGAAACCCGGAGACAACCGTAAGGATAAAATCTCAAATTATCTTGGTAATATACTGAAAAATATTAATGGAAACTATTTTTGAAATATGATTGGACCTACCCACTGGACACCCCTAGATGCACCAGCACGAGGCTAAAAGATGGAACCTTCTGATGTGGCTTTCAAGCCATCTGCGTGATTTTCCTAACTTTTAGGTCAGGTTGCACTCCTTTTGGCTAAGCCCTTCGACTGACTATAGTTGTCCCTTTGGTTTCGAGAGTACGTAATTGTAACTGACTTCTAGGCCAGTGGCACTCTACTCTGTTTCAAGAGTGTGTAATTGTTACTGACTTCTAGGTGAGTGGCACTCTAATATGTTTCAAGAGCTGCGTAGTTGTTCTGCTATAGGCCAGTTGTACTTGGTAGCTATAGGTCAGCCGTTCTACTGACTATGACATGCTCGTGTTCTAAGGCACCCTTGAGGTGAATGTTTGTTTTGGAGCCAATGCACTCGGTGGTTAAGTGGTGATCCCACGGTTAGAATTAGAAACCCTAATTGAATTAATACATATACACGTGGTTCTTTATTATCTGATTTATATGGTTTTTTTTAATTGTTGCACACAATTGTGTATATGTTGAATTCTATTCACTCGGTATGACTGATTTGTGTTTTCGCTCTAATCCCAGTATGCTAAACCTAGAAAGGCAGGAGGTCTCTAATGATGAAGAAGTCGGCGTGACATTGCAGCTGAGAGTTTCGGGACTCACAAATACCTAGACAAATACTTTAGTTGATTCTTTTGAAATTTACAAAGATTATTTTGGGAAGTTATGTAGTTTATTTCTTTATTTGAACATTACTATTGGATTTGGATGTCCTTTTAATTAAAAATTCAGATTTTTGTCAAAAGCCTGGTTAATTATGATTCAAATGATTTGATTTATGTTATGGTTATGCTACTTCTGGGTCTTGATGCGGAATTCGAAAGGCCCCGGATTCCGGGCCGTTACAACAGGCCACGCCAGGTTCCACTGTATACTAGTACCCGACCAGGCATCAAGAACTTAGCAGGCTCATTGCATGGAATGCTCAATTGCCCTCTGTTAGTTGTTAAACTGTTCCTACTTCTTCAAGTGTGTTTCTTCTGTGCCTCACTATCACTAGGAATCCATATGACAGATTTCAGTTACTGTTGTGTGGGCAATTGGCCATTTTTTCCCCATAAATTTCACTACAAGACCGTTGTGATGAGTTGAATTTTTTTTTCTTGTTCTGTTTTTGCCATGGCACTATGTAATTGCGAAACCCCTCAGTTGTTGGAATTTGGCACCCATTAATTGGTCATGGCAAAGACCAACCTTAATTACCTCTTGAGTGTTGTTCTAATTGCTTGTGACTCGATCTGTTTACCTGTAACTGGTCATGGCAAATAACAACTGTCAAAGGTAATTAAGGTTATCCTTATGCATGATCCCTCCTCATGCATGAACTGTAGTTTCCTTAATTCTCAATTCCAAAAATCCCTTACCCCAAATTGAAATTTCTAATCAGGATTGAAAAATAAAAACTATTTCCAATTTTAGAAATCACTAGTTCCAAAATTGAAATCCCTAATCAGAATCCAAGAAATCCCTAATCCAAGTTTCTAACCCCTAATCAGAAATCTAGAAATTCATAACCTCAAATTCGAAATCCATATCCAGAAATCTATAAAATTCTAGAAATGTTAAAAAAAGAAAATCATATCCCTAATAAAAATTCTAACCTCGATTTTATAAAAGAAGAAAATCTTTTAAAAATCTAAAGATTTAGATCATACAATAATAAAATAAATAGTAAAATAAAGGCTTATTGAAAATTAGATTTAAGTTTTTTTTCCGCTACTAAAACCGACGTTTTTGCCTCGTAAGGCACCATTTAAGCTTTTCAGGCTGTTTTTAAGGGCGGGAATTTAATGACTCTTAGCTAACTTTTAGCGGCGTTTAAAAGCGAATTTTTCACTTATAGAAAAGCCCATTTTTTGTAGGGGGCTTCTGCCTGGAGTCCCTCAAATCATGACTTTATTGCAAACCATTCACAAAAAAAAAGTCATCAAGCCAAAGGTCTTCTCACACTTTTTCATACCTGAAATGTCTAGTTTACCCTTTCTTTAAATCATATCCCATGATTGGTGGGATATCCTATTAATAATGATCAACTAACATTTAATTGCCCACGATTAATGGAATCCCCATATTTTCAAATAAATTCTAAAAATACATAAATAAATTTTAAAAAAACAAAAATAAATTTTAAAAAAATGCAATAATTTCAAAAAATATAATAAATTTTTAAAAAAAGCAATATATAATCAAGAGAATTTTACCTAAAAAAGGACCCTAGTTGGTCACTCACCGGAAGAGGTACCCATAGAAAATATGTAACGGAATGGGTATTCCCGCCAGAAAATATATTTTTTTTGCTTATTTTCTACAAGCGACGACGTCGTCACTTATAATAGTGGGTTAGTATCGATGTCGTCGCTTATGTTCTATATATATATATATATCCCGTGACAGCTTCATTTTCGTGGGATCCTTTTTATCTGCCATTGAATAGAGATGATGCAGGCGTCTTCCCCAACGTGTGGGCTTCTTTATGGAGGTTGCTGAACTCCATTAAGAGGTAGGCATATCGCTATTTATGTGTTCTTTCATGCATTACCTACCATAGATTCTGTGTTTCATGTTTACCCTTTTCAGAAAAGTTCATTAGGGCATTTGATATACAGTTTTTTGAGAAAAGTTCATTAAGGCTTTTGAGAAAGGTAACAACTCTGGCTGTTCTAAGGTTGTTTATTGTCACAACCCCTAGTTGAGAGCATATGAAGATTGTGAATCTACGTATTTGCACGTTAGGGTTAAACCCTTTTAAGTAATATGAAGATGGGTACTCAAATACGTGCAGAAATCTTGGTGAATATGTCTTGTATAAAGTGGGAGCAAACACCCATCAAATGATTTCATTTTCACTCCTCCTCTGTCAGTAACCCTAGGAAAAAACAGTGTTAGTGGAGTTAACTTCTCTTGTGATTTTTTTCCTTGTAAATAGAAATAGAAATGGACAGTTTGACTCATACAATCATCTCTCTATTAGCATTATGTGAAAGGTGACCCTTGGACTACATTTGCTAATACCACCAAATTAATATATGCTTTATTTGCGTCGGCAGAATGACCAAGTCTGGGATTTCCATCATATTTCACTTTGATGGAGAGTTTGTCTTTGACATTATACGCCCGGTCTACAATGGTGGAAGACAGAAGATGAGGTCTCTACCTAAGACCTTAACATATGACATGTTGATGAATGAAGCCATTGCATTGTCTAATTGGGATGCAAATATCAAGGATGTAAGCATGAAATACCTTCATCACAATGGACTCGTTTTTTC
The DNA here is from genome assembly GCA_012931725.1 of Litsea cubeba. NCBI lineage: Eukaryota > Viridiplantae > Streptophyta > Magnoliopsida > Laurales > Lauraceae > Litsea > Litsea cubeba. Next base: position 118,025,676 of record CM022945.1, read on the forward strand.
GTTGATCAGTTTGGAAGATGAAAATGATATGCTGTGAATGTTGATGGCGTCTGGAAGTGAGCAACATGGGCTACATGTGTATGTCAACAGGAAACTACACGTTATAAACAAGAAACGCGAAGGCTCTAGGTACGTATCTATGTTCTATTTTTTTTAATATTTATATAGTTGCACTTGTCGTGCCTAACTTAAATTCTTGTCCATGCCTTGCAGAGAACGAGTGAAGGTTGGCTGTCCAAGTGCCAAGAAGAAAATGTGCAAAGGGATTTGCGAGATAAAAATGCCCACGTCTGGCCTAGTATTTCCCACCGTGGATATTCGTGAAAACGTTGATATGCATTTCTCTACCTCATTGGATCCTCATGCAACAGATCGTTCTACAAGAGCTGTTTTTGATGTGGATGGTATAGATCGAGAGGCTGTTGATGCACATGATGCTGTATGTGCTACTTTTGATATATCAATGGTTCGTGGAACTCCCTCTTCGATGATGGCTGGTATTAAACAAGGCACCGAAACCAATCATGATGCGAATCATTCATTTGATTTGGAAGATGTAAATTTTGTTGGCAATGAACAAGGAGCTGAAGTCATTCATGCTATGAATCATTCATTTACTATTGAAGATGTCAATTCCGGGGGTAATGAACAAGGAGCTGAAACCATTCATGCTGTGGATCATTCACTTGCTATGGAAGATGTCAATTATATTGGTAATGAACAAGGATCTGAAACCATTCAGGCTGTGCTTCATTCAGTGGCTATGGGAGATATCAATTTTGTAGACACAATGGCCCCTCAAGATGTTATAGCCGATACTGGTACGGACTCAGCACGAGAAATGTGGGTAGGGCGTCAATTTCCTGATCGTGAAAGCTTCAGAAGATCTCTTGCAAAATTTACAATTTATAACAATTTTACTCTACGACATGTGTCGACCAAGACGAAAAAAGTCACGGCACGTTGCAGAGATGATTGTTGTCCCTGGCGTATACATGCTTCCATCGTTGATTCAGGCCCGGAGTTTAAGGTGCGGACTTATAACCCAAGACATTGTTGCTCAAAACCAATGATGGGAATGACACATCCCCAAGCATCCTCGAAACTTATTGAAGAGTTCATTGAGGACAGAGTCCGATGCAATAACCACTTGAAGCCAAAAGAAATTATGAATGAATACCAAAAGGAGTTTGGCACCCGTATCACTTATAGAAAAGCACATATTGCAAAAGAGATGGCCTTGCGTGTAGTTCGGGGATCATATGAAGAATCTTTTAAGATTTTACCTCTATATTGTAAAGAATTACACATGACCAATCCAGGTACTGTGACTAATATCGACACGACTGTTGAAGACAGGTTTAGAAGATTCTTCTGGGCTTTCGGTCCTTGCATCCGATCATTCTGTTCGTCGATGAGGCCGATGATCGCTGTTGATGGGTCACATCTTCGGGGCAAGTATCCGGGTGTGCTTCTAGTGGCTGTCACCTATGATGGTAATCATAAGCTATTTCCTATAGCTTTCGCTTTGGCCGAGGCCGAACGTCGTGACAGTTGGGAGTGGTTTCTTGCCAACCTATCTCTTGCTTTGGGAAGTCCAACAAATTTGACTATTGTGTCTGATCGACAAAAGGGTCTTGTCCCGGCATTGGCCAACATCATTCCAAGCGCGATGCACTGCTACTGTTGTCATCACATTGCAGAAAACATTAAAACAGCCTTCTGTGATCGTGCCATTGTATTGAAATTCTGGCGGGCTGCCAAGTCTTTTAGACCATGTGAGTATGAGGCCTATATGAATGACATCATGTCTGTAGACCAAGGGGCGCATAATTATATCAATGCCATTGGAAAACAACGTTGGTCAAATGCGTTTGTTGAGGGTCGGCGCTATGACATGATAACCAGCAACGCTGTCGAATGTACGAACGCGCTTTTAAAGGACATTAGGGTGCTTCCTATTACAAAGCAAGTCGAAGAAATCCGTGCGAAGTTGATGGAGTTCTTCCAGAGAAGACATCTCGAGTCACTAAATATTACATCTCGATTAACACCCTATGCAGAGAAACTAATGAGCCAAGAGGCTGAAGACTCACGCCGCGTGCATGTACGTGTCGCCGGGCTCGTTGAGTTTCAGGTTCAATCAGCACAATTCATAGATATTGTGGATCTTGAACAGAAGAAGTGTAGTTGTCGTAGATGAGAAATAATGGGGATTCCATGCTGTCATGCACTAGCAGCGATGAAAGTTAGGCACCTAAATCCGTATGACTATGTTGAGGATTGTTACCTAACAACTACTTATCGTGCTTCGTATAGTGAGGTCATTCATGCCACTCGTGATAGCAGACAATGAGAACATACATCAAATGAAATCGTCTTGCCTCCACGTGCTACCAAACAACCAGGGCGTCCAAAGAAATCCCAGATTCGTGTTGAAGACAAAAATCGACAAGGCAGGGTTGTTACTTGCTCTAACTGCAAAAATAGGGGACATAACCGAAAGAGTTGTCGCAATCCACCATCAGATCATGTTGCATAGATCCAACTAGCATATCTTTTAAATATCATACTTTTGTGGGGTAGAAATACTTTTTGTGGGTGGCTTTCTAGCATACCTTGTACATATCCCTTGATGTGGATCATACTTTTGTGGGGTAGAAATACTCTATGTTGGGGTGATTTGATAGCATACCTTATACATAGCCCCTGCTGTGGATCATACTTTTGTGGGGTAGCTTTCTAGCATATCTTGTACATATCCCTTGATGTGGATCATACTTTTGTGGGGTAGAAATACTCTATGTTGGGGTGATTTGATAGCATACCTTGTACATAGCCCCTGCTGTGGATTATACTTTTGTGGGGTAGCTTTCTAGCATATCTTGTACATATCCCTTGATGTGGATCATACTTTTGTAATACAACTTTATATATAACAGTTTCAACAAATTTGTTATCAAGTTTTATCAACTGTGTCACCATTTTTGTTTCGATGTGCTCTACTTTTGTGTGCAAAGAATCTAATAAGCGTTAGCTTTGTTGAAATGATACGCTTATTAACTGTTAACACATCCCTTGTTAACTGTGGACATGAGTATTAACACACACTTCACTCCAATTCCCTCTGTGAAAATACAACGTCGTCAGTATTAACAAACAAGTATGTTACACTAGATTCTGTGAAGCAACGACATCGTCAGTTATTAGAAGTGTTTTTTTTAGAAACGATTCTGTGAAGCGACGACGTCGTCAGTTATTAAAACACAACTATGTTCCACTAGATTCTGTGAAGCAACGACGTCGTCAATTAATACAATTGGACTATTTCATTAGATTCTGTTACGCAACGACGTCGTCAGTATCAAGAAACATTATACTTTGCGCCAGGTTCTGTGAAGCGACGACGTCGTCAGTTTTTACATCTGAGTTTTTTTATAAACGGTTCTGTGAAGTGACGACGTCGTCAGTATAACAATATAAGTTATTCCACTAGTTTCTGTTAAGCAACGACGTCGTCAGTATTAACAAACATATAGTTTTTGCCAGGTTTTATGAAGCGACGACGTCGTCAGTTTTTACATCTGAGTTTTTTTTATAAACGGTTCTGTGAAGTGACGACGTCGTCAGTATAACAATATAAGTTATTCCACTAGTTTCTGTTAAGCAACGACGTCATCAGTATCAACAAACATATAGTTTGCGCTAGGTTCTGTGAGGCGACGACGTCGTCATTTATTACATATGAGATTTTTTATAAACGTTCTGTGAAGTGACGACGTCGTCAGTTCTTAACACTGGACCCTATACGTCAGGTTCTGTGAAGCGACGACGTCGTCAGTTTCAAGCAATGACAATAAACCTGTTATTTCTGTCATGGTTGGATGTGCGAATGCACTACAACTCCCATACTACATTCACGTCCATATTAAAAGCTGCATTAAAAAATACATAGGATGGCAACATTCAATAAAGCCAAACAACTATCTTTGATCATACAGAAGCAAACAAAATTTCCCTTTACATTCATTTCAACTTTTTACAGCGCAACAACTCCCGGCCAATTTGCAATTCAAATCAACAGTAGGCACCCAAAAACATGGACCATGTTAGATTTACATACAACAAAGGATCACAACAAAAGATCAAATTTTCATCATTTCTCAGGATCAATTGAATCAAGCGGAATCTCATCAATATTCAATCGGTATGCATTCAACTCCCAGCTGCGCTTGAAGATCTCAATGATGACTCGTTGCCGATAATACATCATGTCAGCCTGCGTGAAGTTAATCGGACGACGAAATATACAGTGCTCAGCGAACGCAGCGGCGAAGACACCGCAGTCGTAGCCGTTTTCCTGCAGTGGGATGTTCGTTTTTACGTTGATTGTCCATATGTATGGGTCTGCCCATCCATATTGGCTGAACTTCGTCGTCAGCCACTCAACCTGCAAGATCAGTAAAAGAAATCTGACTAAATCTTGTACGATAACACCTTAAGAAGCTCTTTTAAAATTTGGTACCATTTTGGTATACTTACAAATCGTTTACAAGTAGTTAAAGCATGACGATCACTGCTTGAACTATTGTAGAATTCCCATTTCCTCCCGTCCGTATACCCAACAAGTAATGTGAAATGATTGACAGAGTGAAGAATGTAAACCAATGTTTTACATTCTCTAGCCTCACACACTCGAGAACCTCCGGGACCGAAGGCTGCTTCTTCAGCGGTTGGCAATCCAGACTGCCACCAGCTCTGCAAAAAATTGAAAGTGAGTTTTTAACCTCCAAATGGAGACGAAGTGATAATTGCAAATCAGAATCTATATACTTACAGAAATGCTTGGGTCTGCCAAAAAGGCCGTTTGACACTTCTCCCTCAACACATCAAACCAATAATACAGAATATTGGTGTCGAACCAAATTCCCTCCTATAGAGCACAATTCAGGACTTCACTGGATACCAATGTGCATACAATGTCGAGCTCATCCTTACTGCAAAATACAATACACATAAGGCCATATATGGAATGAAACCATTATGATGGTAATGTAATTACATTATACCTCTCATTGAAATATCGTTTGAACCCATTCAGTAGAAACCTGTCACTTTTGGAGAGTGAATACTCCGATCCACCCATTGAGTGTAAGTAATCATCAAACTTTTCTGGAATCTTCCTCGTTCGGGGCAATCGTTTTAACCTCCAAACTAGTGAATCAATGGACGCCCTGATCGGTGAAACTATTATTGCTTGCGAGGTTGATGCCCCCCGAGGAGTGGAAAAGATATCAACCACTGGTGGCTCATTGGAAAAGTCGACCGGTGTAGAAGTATGTTTATCTACTGAATCTGGTTCCATACTGCAATCCTCCTTGGCCACTTCAGGGGCATGTTCAGTAGGGGTGTGTGACATAGGTGAACTTGGAACATCAATATTGTACTTCACACTCTTTTGCTTCTTTCCATTCTTTTTCCCTGGGCTTCTTTTGGATGCAGGCTTTTTAACCCTCATTCCGTCAGTGGACGCCTTTTTATCCTGTCATTGTTTAATTTCAATTACATCAACTTAAGGATAAAATCTTTCACACATTGCTTAGAATGACATCCCTGAAGTAACAGTAAAAATAAATCGATGAAATGTTTGCTTACATCTTCTGATGCTGAGCTGTATAAGTGGTCATCCTTAAATTTGACGAATTTTGTATTCAAACCAGATCTAAATATGAGTATCTTCCTGATCCAGGATTCCCGGAAATGCTCAATTGAGGTTTTCTTCCGAACAGCACGGTCAACTGACCTTTCCATGTGAAGCAAGAGTTGATGAACCTGTGGACATAACAAGAAAATCAGCCATAAGGCATGTGGAAATGAAAAATTAAATCTTAAGAAAGAGCCACAGGTATCTTACGTGCTTCTGCTCACAACAACCCTCATGTTCATCACGTTTGCTTTTTGTTTTATCAATCTCCTCATGCTCCTGCCCTCGACCGATATACATGATCGTGTTGGCCCGATACCAATGCATATACTCGTCATTATGTGTCTTTGAAGATGCTTTTTTTCCCTTCAGAGTGCACTGGGATCTACTGTCCCACAACACATAATTAGGTACCTTGCCACGTGCACTGTAGTCATACACTATCTTTTCTACTCGCTCCACTCTTGGATAGGGCATGCTGAACGATGGGGGAACTTCCTGAATAAATCCAAACTGTTTCATAACGCGACCCGTATTATGCCGCTCCACTACCCAATAAAAAGCCAAGACCGTTGAAGATGAAAATAGGTCACGGTCGGCTTTAAAAACAGTATGACGGAACTTCTTTCCGAACTTGCTATATGGTTGCCATTTGAACTACAGAAAAAGAAATAAAACAAGATTAGTTTCAATGTAATGATAAAAGCATCAACTCCCAACTGTATACCATCCGATTATATTAAACTTACACCGTCCTGTGGCAATTTGTTCAACTGTTGCCGAGTCTTATTCAGTGTGGTTACAGCTTTGAATGAATTCAACCTAACTGTCCATATTTTCATCAATGGAAACTGAATATCACTTTTCCATGTATCCGTTGGTGGTGGACAACGTCCAATTTGCATTCTCGTGTACGCCCATAGCTGCAAAAAACAGTCATTATTAAGTAAATACAAATGTAACAGTTGTAGAAAAACTGTAAATATGTTCAAATAAAAATGTTTTCACCTGGAGAAGTTGAAGAGGTCCAGTCAAAGTTCTGAACTTCCTAGAATCATCATTTCTGTTCGAAGATTTGCATTCATCTCCCTCCTGATGTCTATCTTTAGACTCGTCCTTAACAAATTTAACTGCCTTTGCTAAAATCCAGTAAAGATTGGCAAGACAGGCAGGGGCCCATGCATATGGCTTAAATTCCTTGAACAACTCGAGAAGATATGCCGGACCCCTTCCACCCGATGTGTTAGACATAATTTGACTGGAAACTAAGAAGAAAAGGTACGCCCTAGTGTTGTAGATCTCATCATCCTTAGAAAGTTTCTTTTTCTTCTTCGTACTCTTCTTCTTTGATGGCACCGCTGCGAAATTATCCTCCAACCATGTGAATTTAATATTAATCCCGTTTACTTCGGTACCCTGAATAGGGGCCTTGCCAAGTAATTCAAGACATACATCACTAACCATTGAACTCGGGAAAGTTCTCCCGGTAATAATTGGGCCATCGATAGGTAGCCCGTATATGTAGGCCACGTCTTCAAGAGTAACAGTGGCCTCACCGGATGGGAAGTGGAAGGTGTTTGTTTCAGGACGCCATCTCTCAACCAAGGCTGTAATGATAGCATGATCTATCCTAATATGTTCCATTTCTGCAAAATGATGTAAACCCGCTTGCCTTACGTACTCCTTTTGGATATCATTTAACACCCAAACAGCTTTGTCCGGGTTCATTGGTATGCATCGAAATGTACCGAATTCCTGCGAGACAGTTTCAAGTTATTACAGTTAAGAAAAAGGTAAACTATATATATATATATATATATGAAAGGGTGGCTAAGAATATACATGTCCATGGTTTATGGCTTCTGAAATATGATTGGCCTGATCATATAGAAGCCTATTTCTTATTCCCTCAGTTCCAGCCATCTGCAAAAAATAAATAGATCGAAAGAGGGAGATGTAAACATAACTAGAGCGAGAAGTAAAGCTAACTAATAAGGAAATTAAAACTAGTTAACTGCATAGGGTAAGATCACATAGACCTTTAGTCCTCAAGTTCTTCTTTCCCTTATAGCAGTCTTTGAAATTTAAGTCATGTTTGGTTGCAAACATCTGGGGGCAATTTGTCTTGATGATTTGGAGAATTCCAAATATGAGACTACTTATTTTGATGGGTACAAACTCATTATATTCACTTGGAAAATAAATCATAGCAACGTTTATCTAGGCCTGTATGTATGAATTAGAATCATAGCAATATTTATTTAAATTTAATGGTTGCAAAAACAGAATGCAACCTTTCCCACCGCTTCCTCTATACAATTGTTTGTGGCTTTAATTCATTGAATATGAATAGGTATTGAAGTTAGTTCAAATACTCTTATATGAATAAATTTATTTACAACACTTGTATTACTAAAATGATTAATGATGAAGCCATTACAATGGAAACATGATGAATAAGAAGAACAATAACAATTATAATGGTATAATGGGTCCATTTTTATGCAAGGGCCACATGTGTAGCTTAATTCCATCCTATTGTCATTAGGAAGTCTATGTTGTCAATGGGCCAAATCATACTTGTTATTGCGAATGGTCCAAAGTCTATGGGTTTTTTCCACCACTACAAGTCTCTATATTTTAGTGTGTGTATCAGAATTGTGATGATCCAACAAAAAAAAATAAGTGATGAATTGTCAATGAGAATAGGGCTCTAGCTGGATCCGGATTCCGCCACTACTGTATAATTTTGATTAACTTATCAATTTAGGAAAGTCTCTACTTATATGATTTTGGTAACTGTTAATTTATTTTCCTCTTTGCACACCCAAATTTTTGTTTAGTAAAACCCAATTGTTATCTTCTACAATATCATCACACTATAATCAAATTCAAAATGATGGGCATTATGGTTGATGTCTCCCTATTTCAGTAGCAATGAAGTAGTCCAAACATGAAGTCTCTGCATGTCCACTAGGATTGACAACCCAGTCGAGAATGGGGAAAATGGAAGGACTAAGTCGTGGGTCGATTCAATGCAAAAATCATGTACAGTGCATGAATATTAACCGTTTTAGGATGTCAAGTAAATGGAAAGAAGATGAAGAAACCACAGTAAATCATCATTGTGTAATACAGAAAAAGAAAAAGAGACAAGAAGAATACCATAGCCCGAAAAAGATACTGGAAGCTTGATGCTACAATCCAATAGGTCGGAAAACGACCTTTGGGACCACCTGCTTGCTCTTTTGCAGAAGGAGGAACTGAAATCGCCCGGGGAAATGGAGATAGGGATGGGAGGAAGAAGGGGAAAGTGGGGAAGTGGGGTTTCGCGCGCTGTATATTGGGGTTCAATGTAGCGACGACGTCGTCACTTATTCCACTATTGATAAAAAAAAAACGGAAGTGGTCCCAGGGGACCACTTCCGTGCCAGATTTACTATTGGCCCATTTTATGCTCAGTGGCCCTCTAAGGTCCCTTTTAAGGTAAAATTCTCTATAATCAAATAACGCAGATAAATTTAAAAAGATGCAAATAAGTTTCAAAATATCTAAATAAATTTCAGAAAATATAAATAAATTTCAAAAGACTCAAATAAGTCTCAAAAGATCCAAAGAAAATTTAAAAAATGCAAATAGATTTGAAATAACGAAAATAAATTTTAAAAAATACAATAATTTCAAAAAACGCAATAAATTTGAAAAGACACAAATAAATTTCAAAAGAAGCAAATAAATTTAAAAAACGCATAAAAATTTTAAAAAACCGTAAATAAATTTGCTATAAAACTCAGATAAATTTTGAAAAAAAAGTCAGACAAATTTACCAAAAACACAAAGAAATATGACAGAAGATAGATAAATTTGAACAACACTCAGATAAATTTGACAAAAATACAGATAAATTTGAACAAAACTCAGATAAATTTGACAACAACACAGATAAATTTGACAAAAACTTAGATAAATTTGACAAAAAGATAAACAAAACCAAAGAGCAATCACCGGGGAGACATCAATCCTCCATGGAATGCAATGGGTCAGGTCAACTCAACCCGGAACCCAACTTGGACTTGGGCAGAACCTGGCCCAGATCTCTTCTTCCTCTTCATTCTGGTTCTGGTTTCTGTAACCAGAATCGATCCAAAACCACTGCTGCCTTCTTCCTCGAGTTAGGTGGAGGCGCAACTGTAGCGGGACGGCGGCGGAAGCCTCCGGCGACACGTAATGAACGGCAATTGCAACAGGCGCTGCAACACGACCCTAACCTTCTGCAGATCTGGTTCCATTCCTTGTTATTTCTTCTCCTTCTCTTTGGTAATTACTCTTCCAGCTCTTGAAGAAATGAAGACCTTCCTATTTACCTCTGAGTCCGTGAATGAAGGCCATCCCGATAAGCTTTGGGACCAGATTTCTGATGCTGTGCTTGATGCCTGCCTTGCCCAGGACCCCGACAGCAAGTTTGCATGTCTGCACTAATTAAGACCAACATGGTCATGGTCTTTGGTGAGATCACAACCAAGGCTGATGTAGACTATGAGAAGATTGTTCGTGGGTCGTGACACATGCCATAACATCGGCTTTGTCTCTGATGATGTTGGCCTTGATGCAGACAACTGCAAAGTCCTTGTCAACATTGAGCAACAGAGCCCCGACATTGCTCAGGTGTCCATGGCCACGTAACCAAGCGTACCGAGGATATCGATGCTGGAGAGCAGGGAGGAGGGAGGAGGGAGGAGGAGAGATTTGAAAGTTGAAATTTTAAAATTTTATGCCTAAAATAGTTGAAAGGGCAATTTAGTTTTGAAAAATGAGAACATGTGGATTGAGGGACTAAAGGCGGCAAAAAATCTAGCTAAGTGGACCAGAGGCCTTAATAAGTTTTTTTCTTGGACTAGATGCTGGAAACAATGACTTATAGAGACCTTTCGCTAATTTTGCCTTTTTGTAGTACCTATCTGAATCAATTAATATCCATGTGTTAGTTGTTGAGATGATGAGAAAGATTATATTGAATTTCAAAAAAGAAAAAAAAAATTGAAAGAAGTAAAACAACATTACATATAATAGAAAGAAAAAAAAAATCTATTATAGATGGAGAGTCTAGATTATGTGAGACTTTGGTACTCAAAATTTAAGTAAGAGGGGTTGATAATAGGGGTGTTCATGACATGGGTTGGGGCGGGCTTGTGCGGCGGGCTATGCAATATCTAGGCCTAGCCCATTTTTTAGACCATTAGCCTAAGCTCGGCACTAGTTTGACTCAAGACATAACTACTTGGCTGAATTAAGCTCAGCCCTCCTGACAAAGGTTAAGCCCGTGCCTACGCACGTCATGTTTTTATTAAAAAATGTCTTTTATATATTACATAAAGTTGTAGCTTAGCTGATTAGATTTTATGTTTATGTGTTTGAGTCACCTCTATTGAAAAAAAAATCCATTTTTTAGTTAAATAATGGGCCAAGCCCAGGTACGTGCTCTTTACCACTAAATCCAAGCCCGGGTCGGACTCAGACAGGCCGGTCCATGATCACCCCTCCTTGATAAGGATAAAGGAATGACAAAATCAAATTTGGTTCAAAATTTGAGGAAATGGAGCATTCAATTGCCAAATTGATAGTTTGCAGATGGGATCAGCATAAAACGTAGTTATATAGTCTGCACATGGGGTTTAGTGAGTGGCCTAACCAGCAGTACCTATGAATTGGCCTTCAAACTTAACTTGATACCTCATTCGACCTATGTTCTGGAATGATTGATCATGCAGAAAAACAGAAAAAAAAAAAAAAAAAAACTCTTATCTAAGGGCTGCTGATTGTAAATGCATCCTTAAGTAGGCCCCACAGAATAGGAAGTTAATTGCCTCAAGGCCGAGGATAAAAGTTCCAGGTTCTAACATCCATGTTTGACCTGAATAGTAAACCTTGCAATCCTTATCAGGTCAGACCTGGCCCATATGGGTCCAGTCCAAATATATGCCCTTAACAACTCCAAATTGCTTCTTTTTTCTTGACTACGTTGGACTACTGGTCTTGGGTGATGCTTTATTTAGACTTGAAGACCCAGGGACGTGTGTGAATTGTGGAACCAAGATGCCAATACCACTCGACTATGACTATATGAGTGTGCTGGCTTCTAAATTGCTTCTCGGCAGTTACTGACTCAAGGCAATTGCAATATTTTGAAAATAGTGTGCTGGCCTCTAAATTGCTTCTCGGCAGTTACTGACTCAAGGCAATTGCAATATGTTGAAAATATCATAATAATACATGAAATATACAAAAAAAAAAACAGGAGAAATCAGGAACAATTTTACTTTCATCAATGCTTTCCCAATAGTTTCATCCCAAAAAACAACCCAAATTCAAACATATTTGTGACAATGGTAGGCAAGGTTGTAGATCCACCTGAACCATTGGAAACAAACACAGCACAATTGAAACCTGCCCTGACACAGTTATCATAACCATGAGGTTGCAGATTCAAGTTAAACAGAGTGAAGGACAAAAAAGGTTTAAAAAAAAAAAGGCACTAGAGGTCTGCAGAAGAGAACTTTACATGACATCTTATTGCAATCTCAACATTAGAAACAGAAGTAATAAAATTTATACAGGTAGTAATAGATTTAATCCACCCAAACAGCAACTTGTGTTGTAAGTACATTCAATGACAATAGCCCTAACCAAAGTTGGTAGATGCTAACTGTTATAACCATTATTAGGTTGGGGGTTCTAGTCAGGATACCATTTAAAAGAAAAAAGAAAAAAAGGCAACCTGACCTGGCATCTCGTTCTAAAAGACGAATATTTTTTCTCACAATTTGACAGTTAGAAAAAAAAAATCTCACAGGTTGCAAGTCAAAAATTGAAAGAAGATGCTTAAGACCATTGATGGAAAAATCAGTTTCCCGTCAAACAACTGAAGCTCATGCATGCGCAGACATAAAAACATATTTGAACGGAGGTCCACTTTAAGGTGTCCCAGCCACGAGGAGGCACCACATGTTCCCAACCCAAATTAACAGCCATTGCTGGTGGGAGAAGCACAAACAAATTTGATATTGCCATATTGATTCAGGTTAAAAATGGAGGACTTGGACAGACCACTGGATAATCATTTTTGGATTTGAAAAGCCTTCGCATGCAATTAATATTTTCACCAAAGTACATTAGAATCCCAAACCTCTTTTCTTGCTACATTGGGAACTCTCACTTACATGCTCATGTCCCTAACCAGCTGACCAACAGTATGGAGGCCTTTGGATTGATAGCAAATTTCAGCTGTTCTGTGAATCACTGTTTTCCTGATGCACCTGCTGGAATGAACTAAAAGAGAGAATAGAAGAGTTTCCTCCAAGTGCTGACAAGTTGAGATTAGGCCTTTGCACAGAGCACATCAACTTCTGAAATTCATCATTAAGCTTTGTTTTCAATGCCTGAGTTGAGAACTGGTCAGGCTGTTGGATAACTTTTACCAGGGAACCGGCCGCAAAATTTATCTAAAAGAAAGTGCAAAAGAACAACGTAAATAAGAATAAAATGCTAGCGAACAACCCAATACATGCCTCGGAATGGACATATCTATGCTATGTAATAAACCATATACCAACCCAAAAGCTTAAGCTCATAGGTGAAAGGCCCAAACAGGTATATATGAAGCCTTGCCAAAGGCATTACTTAGGCGATGTGGGATGTGGGGCTTTACTTTACCAACACTACCCCTCATGAGGGGCCAAACAGATTTCATGGACGAGCCTGCCACATGGGCTACACTAGAACGACGGGATCAGAACCCGCTCTGATACCATGTAATAAACCATATACCAACTCAAAAGCTTAAACGCATAGGTGGAAGGCCCAAACAGGTATATATGAAGCCTTGCCAAAGGCCTTACTTAGGCGATGTGGGATGTGGGGCTTTACTTTACCAACATGCTATCTTATTATGCATCAGCCTCGGTACACAAACTATTGGCAACCATCAAAAAGTCATGTTTAGTGTGTGGGTACGCAATATGCTGCTATGCAGAATACAGAATCCATTTAACAGATGACAGACTTAAAACATATGACCAGGAAAATTAAGCATGAAATACATAGGATCTAAACAACCATGCATCAAACAGTTAAAAACCATATTTTTAACTAGCCTATTCCAAGTTCTCTTTCCATCCAGCTCATTTCCATATTTAAGATCTCCTAATACAACCATTATAATCATCATCATCGCAGCTAATTGCATGTATCTAGCTCAGCATTGTAAAATCTACTTCTCCACCAATCCCTTGTTAAGGTTAAATTCTTCATCACCTAATCCCCGAAATGTCACTTCTAAATACTTTTCCCAAGCATTTATCAGTCTCCCCTTTCCCTTAGTGTCATGCATCTGCAACCCTTAACAATTTGAATGCTGATAATAATAGGGCAGAGATCTTATGTGAAATCTATTAGAAGAAGAGGACAACAACGTTGTGAACAGAGATCCATAATCCATCATTAGAATGGTATTTGAGCAGCATAAGTGTCTTTTGGAAAAGGGATCACATACATATTTGTCACTTTTTTGAGTGGTAGATGAGTGGTCATATAAATTGGTAAATTAGATTGAGATTTTAGGCCAAAGATAATTTGAGTGGGTAGCCTAATTGGTACGTCAGTGGTTTTGTGATGGGGTTTCATTTTCCCAAAAAATAAATAAGAAGCCAAATACTATTATGGTTTGCTTGCTAGTAGATGAGGACATTAAAAACCTTATTAGAGAAAGGCAAATCTGTCAAAGAAACCTTCATGCTATATTTACACAAGTGGGATAGGTGGTGGCAGCTTGAGTAGTAGCTCATGCATTAGTACTAAAGGGCAATTGTTCTGTCAAACACATGGAGAATGCAGAAGGATAAAAATGCAATGCTAGAGCATGGAATGGGAAGCATCAACTTGATATCAAAAGAATTGAATGCAAATCAGCCATGGATAGAATGATTCTTTTATAAGACATGGTAGGCGAAGGATACATTGGAGGCATATAAGCATAAGTTTCATTTCCCTAGAGAGATATGAAAAAGTAGGTTTCCAATGCTTTTAATTCTCACATTGTATTTTACATTATAATTGTATATAAAAGTGTCAAGTAAAATAGAAAATGCAAAGAAGGCCAAGATAACCAGAAATCAGATGAGAAAATCCAAAATAAATGCTCTTAAACGATTATGGCCCAAATGTATCAAAACAAACCAGATACGCAAGGCAAAAAGGAATTAGGACCAAAATGTTACGATGCTGATACCATTCTAAATCATTGTTGGGATGCCAATCCACTGGAAGGCCTAGTGGTGAGGCATCTCCTTGTCAACAGATACAACCGGGGATCGTTTCCTCAAGTTTGTTGGATAGAAACTTGGATAGTGTGACTGTGGGTGTGAATATGTACCAGAGGGGAAAAAAAGTGCTGGGGTTAAACAGTTTGGTTGTTTCAGCAGAAACAAAATGAAATTAATTATCATCTTTACAACGAAAATAAATTGTTCACTTCATTTGTGTATGCCAAAGCAATCATGAAAGGACTGTTTAGTGAAAGAGGACTTAGAAAGAAGATTCTCAATATAAAACAAGCAAGCTCTTTTGTAAAAAGTCCCATACAAAAGATCACATACCAAGGATCAAATTTGGAGAGTTGTGTGTGAAAGTGTCATCATCATCATATAGAAGCCTATAGCCAGTCTTTATAAGATCTACTTTTTTACTAAACCCTTAATTCTCTAAGTAGAACTCCTATTGAAGTATGGAAAGGTTTTGAACCAATCGTCAATTAAACACAAACCTTCTTTACCTGATTTTGGGACCGGCACACAACCTTTTGGAGTTAAAAAGGTATCAACACATGTGGAGTTAAAAAGTATACTAACAAGAGAATAAACATAAGTAAATTAGATTCTTTTTATCAAGAAAGCTTGTGTACCGATTGCGAAGCGATATCTATCACGCCTTTTGCAAGAGGCAAAATGCAAAACCTATTTCAACAGGGAAACAATGTATTAACATTAAAAAAAATCAACTTTAACAAAATAAAATCTTAAATTTAGTGAAGAAAGACATGGTACATTATGTAGTTACCAATTTAGTCAAAGCGCAAGGTGCAAGATAGAACCTAAGCCTTACCAAAGTTTAAAGCACTAAGTACATGTCAAGGCACAATCCTAATTTATAGGTGCCCTTCAAAGAAGATATGCATACAGACACATATAAATAAAATTTCCATGAACCCATTATTATCCCCCACTTTCTAAAATCCATGCAACATACCAAAAATATTATTTATGCAGCTAGGGATGCATCCTACTGTTGGACTGCCATGCAACATACCAAAAAAATTATTTATGCAGCTAGGGGTGCATCCTACTGTTGGCCTGTGTTGGACTGATCACATGTAAAACTCTCTCTCTCTCTCTCTCTCTCTCTCTCTCTCTCTCATTAAAGTGATTTTTTATATGCCGGCTTCTATATTCATGGTTATGTTATACTTATATCTTGGCTTAGATACATGATCAGTGCTCCCAATAGAAAGTTCTTAAAAAAAAAAAAGAACAGCACATTCCACTTTTAGAAGTGGGAACAAGCTAGATGGGCTCTCTCTCCACATAATATACATATATTGAGAGAGAGAGAGAGAGAGAGAGAGAGAGAGAGAGAGGAATTCTCCAATAATTCACTTTTTCAGCCCTCCTTTTTCCACTTTTTCAGCCCTCCTTTTTGAGTTTTCATAGCATACATATATTTGATCAATGCAATCCATCCACACATACAATCCCTCAGAATTGGCACCTATCCTAATTTTGCACTGTTCATCATAAAAATATTTTGCACAATGAATAGCTATGAAACTTTGAGGACTTAAACTAAGGGCTAGGACCTAATATCCCAAATTCCCTCAACTACATCCAAGTTCCACCGATGTGTCTCCACTGATTGCCATGCATCCAATTGGCCCCACAGAAAGAGAGAATCTTTTCTGGAAAAGCGCACAAGTTTTCTATAGTGTCCCTTAGATTACCACTTAATTTAGCGGTAAGGATTTGGACAACTTTGAAGCCCAAAAACACTACAACTCTAGATTGATGGTTTCCATTTTCTGCACTCAAATTGGCAAAAGGGACACTTTTCAAATCCCTAAATCCCCAATGATTATCATGATTTTAGGTGGGCTGCACAAGCTGGACTACTCCTGAGCTAGAAATGGTTTAACCATTCCAAAAAAAGGACTCTATCTATGGGACTGAAGTTTGCCAGCATTGAATTGAATTCCCAGGAATCCGCAGAATTCATAATAATGTGGGTTTCACTGAAGAAATATTAATGAAGTGAGGAGTGAAAGAAATAAGGTGGAGATGCAGATGGGCATTTACTTTCCTATGATTTTGATTTACTAGGGTGATAGCCGGGATGGGAAATCATTTGACGACCATTTGTGGATCTTCAACTATATAATTTTAGCCCCTTTGATAGGAAGGCATACAAGCATGTGTTGGCGAGTCAACCGATTCTCAGTCTTCTTCTGAATGAGATCCGAGCTAACCAAAGCAATCGAAAGGCTTTTCATCTTCTTTTTTTTTTTGCAGGCTAACGGGCGTTTCGTCGTTCCTTAACTGGCAAGGGAAGCTACTGGCAACCCATTTCCCTAAAATTCCTAGGAATTCAATACCAAACAACAAACAAGGCCTATGCATTTATGTACTTCTACACAATTCAGTTTTCACTCTTTATGCCACAACTTTATTAACAAAATAAAAGCCACAACCCACCCTACATCCTAACCATATGAGAACAGAAACCATGCTGATAATTCATAATCTAAACAAGACTTTTTTTTAATAAAGTTACTCTATTGTCCATTCTTCCCACTATCACATTCCTAAGCCTTGTGACTTCAAAAACAATATTTAAGAGTTTTAATGAAATAACATGAAACCCCAACTTCAAATCAGCACCTGAATGAAGTTCCATAATTAAAAATCTCTTCAAAAAAAAAAAAATCTTACATTCCTCTGCCACCTGCTAAAGCTTCTTCCTTGGGGTCCTTCAATTCATCAAACCTGTCAAGAAAAAAAAAGAAAAAGTGATGATTTGCTTGCAGGAGGAATTATGGGGTTGTTCTAACCCTAATCATACAGAGAGAAGCTGTTTGCTTGGTCTGAAACAGATTTTGGAGGAACCCCATATAGAGAGAGAGAGAGAGAGAGAGAGAGAGAGAAATACATACACCCAACCGTAGCGTTTGTCAAAGAGAAGACGCTTTGGATGCCTGGCTTTGTCTTTCATGGCTTTTGGTGAGTTCATGAATGCTGTGTTTGGGGAAGGGAAATGTGAGAACCTGGTAAAGGTAGAAGGAACGTTACCAATGAGTCGGGTCGGGTCGAGTCGAGTTCGGGCTAAATGGATAGAATCTATGAACCCCACTTGGAAGGCCCAATCCATACCCTTGGCTAATCGTCATCATTATCATCTTGATTAAAGCCTTATACCAATATGTTTGGGTCATCTATATGAATTATATTTCTCCATTCTGACTTATTTTTAGCCTTGCCCTCCCGTCTTTATATATATTTTTATTACCTTCATCTACATCATCTTCAGTATATCCATCCCTTCCGGTTTGTCCCAACTATGCTTCAATTTTTATAGTAGTTTTTGCTCTTTATAGATATCTATTGCAGTCGTAATTCATACATGTTATTTTTGTATTTTTTATTTTAAATTCTTTAAATTTTAAAACCTCACGCCATCTCTTAATTTATCTAACAACGCTATATCATTTGCATATAACATATACGAAAGTACCTCCTTTTTAGTATGATGTCTGAATCAAAAGGATCAACCTAAATCCTTATCTACTTTGTTGGGTGCACTCTCACGTGACCACCCTCGGAGTCGGAGTAGCCCCAATTGAGTTTTCTTAACTAAGTAAATTGGAGCTTGGTCAAACTGACTTGGTAAATCTTAGACACTATTTTGGAAAGTTGTTATTTTTGTGTCCATTTTTAAAATGAGCTATAAACTTGGCCTAATTTAAAACTTTCCTAGTATTATGCCGACATTCCCCATCAGTATCTTGAGGAATCAATGTAAAAAAAAAAAAAAAGCTTTATATTCAACCTCATTGAGAAGAACTCATGGGATAACGAGTGTGTGAAAGTGCATCATAAATTGAAAACCGGTGAGATTTTTTTTTTTTTTGCGTGAAAAAATAGGTGAAAAGTTACTAGAGGATTTTACCCGAAAAACTACTTTAGGTGGCCAATGGATCAAAACAAACACTTTAGTGAACCATGCACCAAATAGGGCATTTCGCCCAAAAATCCATTTTTTTTTACCATTTTTTTTTAGGGTCGACCCTCATTTTATATGTTGAGGGTCTATGTTGACCCTGAGGAGAGCCCTTATAGAAAATCCCTCTACCCTCGCTCCCCAGCACCTACCCCTTGCTGAAGCTACGGGATTGCTATGGAAATCTCGGTCATCGAGAACTGGTGCAGCTTGTTGCGCGACTACGGCCACTGCTTCTTGTTAGGGATGGAGTTGGGAGATCTTATGTTGTTGTTGTAGCAGTAGTGTTGGGAATTTTATTGCGTTGGTTAATTTATGAGTTGGATAAAACTTTGCATCCATTTGAGTTGTAATTTTGTGTTTCTTTTAGAATGGACTGTAGTTGAGTGGGAAGACCTGAAGCGACGGCTGGAGTGTTTTGGAGCCAAGAGAGCCAAATTCCATAACACAAGTTTGTTATAGCGAAGCTTCATTTCGCTAGAGCGAAGTCCAGGACAGAAGGCACTCACTGTAGCGAGGCATCCTGCTCGCTACATCGAGCTTGGATGGAAAGCCCAGTTTGATCCGACTTTCTAAGTAGAGTTTGAGACTGATTGCTGTTCTGATTGGGTCATTATTAGAAAACTCTTGCACGAGTTTTGAGCTACAAAAAGGGTGATTCTCTCAACCCTAAGTAAGACAAGAAGTTGCTCTCTCTTGTTCCAAGGTGAGAAAACCCTAAGAGAGATTCCTTGTTCTCTAGAGCCATCATTGAGAGATTGGGCCGAAGATTTGCTCTAGAAGATTTGTTGCTTTCTATTTTCTTGTAGAAGATCTGAGCATCTTGATTCTCAAGATGTTATTGGAGGGTCAAGCACGGGGAGCGGTGTGCGACGAGTAGTCATGGTAGTGAAGAGTTGTGCAAGAACAACTACAGTCCTTAAGTCGATGTATTGACTGGGAAAGGGAGCTTTGAGTATATCTTATAATCGTTCAATAGTGGTTGAGTTTTCCAATTATGGTTTTTCTCCCTAGATAGGGTTTTCACGTAAAAATTGTGCATGCCCTCTTGTGGTGTGTGATTAGTAGATTTGCTTGCTAGTTTTATTTGGTCTTTACTTCCGTTGTGCATTGGTTTATGGAACTAGTAGCCATTCTAGTAAATGCTCTTTCAAGGAGAAATTGTGGATTATCACCTGACAGAGGAAGACAAAGGACGACCACCGCCATGAAAATCAGGAAAGCTAAGGGCGCTTTTGTCTTGGCAGGTTTGGACGAATGAGATCCGATCAAGAGCTTCTCCTCGCAAGCTTCTGAAGTGGGGAGCCTGAGACGAGCTTCGATTTGAGACTAGAAGTCCCCAAAGTGTATCTGCGGCAGATGCCATGTGGAAGCTGAAAGCTCCACGAACATGTGTTCCTTTAAGTGGGTGGAGAGATCGAGAGGACCCGAGAGGAGTAGCCTTGAACAGAAATCTGCATTGTTGGTCCGACTCGGATGTCAATCCACCTCCAACGCCCTTTTGGGCGAAAATGCCACATAAAGTGTTTTTTCGGATAAAATTCTCAAATTATTATTAAATAATTGCAGGTAGGGAAAATCTTAATCTAAATCTCAGAATAGAAAATATGTGAATAAGTTTTGGCTTTCTCCTAATCTAGCCTTGAATGTAGCCATGATCGGAACATATGGTATTCAAATTTTTTTTCCAAATTTTTAAGGTTTTTTTATCCCTAATGAAAACCTCAAAAACACTTTGAAATAAAAATTAACAGAAAAAGTTCAAAATAATAAAATTATATAATTTTATATTGCAAATTAATGTGTTACCTACTTTTTGCAAGTATCTTCCATTATTAACGCTTCTACCAAAAAAATAAAATCGGGGAAAAAATGAGGGAGGGAGAGGGGAAAGTGTGAAAAATTACTAAACTATCCTTTTTGTCTTTTTGAAAATTTTTTAAAAGCAAGGGTAAATTGGTCTTTGTCTCTCTACCTCACAAACAAACAAAATCATACTTTTTCATTTTTCTTCCCCCTACTTTTTTACTTCTCAAACAAGAGGAGGTACAATTAATTTTCCCTCCCCTCCCCTCCCCTTCTCTTCATTTTCCTTCCCCTTAAATTTTTCCTCCCCTCCCCTCCCAAACATAGCATTAAATCAAAGGGTGTGAGAAAAATGAATTGGGTGCCTATGTAGAATTCGGAACCATTTTAAATTTAGGTGTCTATCAAACATTCTTTTGACAAGGATAGTCATGTTTAAGATCTATGCCCATGGGATACATGCCAGTGGAACTGCCTACCAACACGACATATATGCAATTATTTCAATAGATGGATATATTAAAGGATGCTTTTTTTTTTTTTTTTTTATGAATAAAGATCTCAATGTTGTTAAAAAAAAAGGGATAGGTCACAAGTGCCAAGCTATTGTACATACAACTATATATAAAAAAAAAGGCATAATGATCTAAAGTTTTGTCTAAATGCACAAAATATCTTATATAGTACTAAATAAATTATTTTAATAGATGTATATATTAAAGGATGCTCTTTTTTTTTATGAATAAAGATCTCAATGTTGTTAAAAAAAAAAGAGGGATAGATCACAAGTGCAAAGCTATTGTACATACAACTATAAGAAAAAAAAAAGGCATAATGATCTAAAGTTATATCTAAATGCACAAAATATCTTATATAGTACTGAATAAATTATGGGAAAAATGGGTTTAAATTTGGTGCAACTAAGGTTCAACATGAACTATAAATTAATAAATCAAAATAGAACATAGATTAGAGTAGCTCATATATATATATTTTGCTTTGATAAATAGGCACCCACACGCACCCTTCCCGACACCCACCTACAACCCGGAATTGGTCCCTAGTTCTTTCTACGAATGAGAAGATTCCTCACCACTACGCTGCTAATGGATTAACAAAAATTATAGTAAGAAAAACCTTCACTAATAGAGCAGATGTAGATGATTATCTCCTATCATTAGGCTAGCTTGCATGCCTGCTCGACTTGGCTTATGAAGGCTTGGCTCGTTGTATCACGATCTAAGCTTGAGCTAAGGTCAACTTGGCTCAAGCTTGCCTCTTGTTATGTAGCCGACTAGGCTCAGCTCAAGCTGGGTCATTAAAAGGCTCAATCTGGCTTGGTGCATTGTATAATAAGCATATATTTAATACAGAATCTAAGCCTTTTAGTGGTGGAAGCTGAGGTCTTTTTGATACATCTGTAGTTTGGCTTCAAACTAAGCAAGTAAATGCAATTCCATATCAAGTTTTTCTTGTTACATGAAATCTCTCACAAGAAAGCTTTATAAGCAAAATCTTCAACTATGAGCATACCCCATCAACACCATGGGGCTTATTTGGGCTCACCTTTGACCAGACTCGACCCTTTATACACTCAAATTCATTGACTTGGCAACAAGCGCAATTTGTCATTCATCTAATTCTACCCACTTTTTGGATTGAATCTCAAAAGTATACAGTTCCAGGACCTTTAGATTCTGATATTATTAAATCAAGGGTTTTATGATATTTTAATGGGGTCACCCCCAACCATTATCCATGAAAAGGCTTGTCTATCTTTTATACCTCCGCTAGGACTTTGGTCCAGGTGAGTTCAACGACCATAGCACAAGAGAAGTATGTAGTCTATTTTCAAAATAAACTGCCCCAACCTTGTATTAGGTGATTATTTTTACCTAGTCAAGCTCTTTAGAGACTTCAGTATTAACCTACATTTTTTAAAGATATAATATATGTTTTTCTTATGTTTATACTACACATAATATTCACTAGGAGAAGTCCAACTATGAAGCCCACTTGGAATCTCACCTATATGGTAGGATGAAATGTCAGTTGTGCCAATAAAAGTCAAATTTCTCTCTTACGGTTAAAAGAGTTGACATCCATCTTAGAGCCCACCTATTGAAAATTCAAGCCGCTCAAAATAAAGGCTCTCACATCGTATGAGAAACTCTTACAATTTCACCCGAATAAGAACCGATCCTGCCATAAGATAGAACTCTAGGCCACATTATGGAGTTCAACATATTGGTTTTACATGTAGCCTTGGGATAGAACTCTTGAAGATAAGAATATTGTGAAAATCAACCCTGTCAACTTATTCTAGTTCTTGATTTAACTATATTAATAATTTCAGGAGAGTCTATTAACCATTGATTCTTTAAAAAAAAAAAAAACTCAATCCAACAATAAAAAAAAGGTGATGAGCATAAGAATGAACATGATGCTCCGTCATAGTGTGAACCAAAGGAGCAAGTGAACCCAAACGGGCTCCCAAGCTCGATTGCACTTGCACCTGGTAGAAGAAATTTCTCTATAATTCACCAATACACTCATGGTCAGTCAATGCTCTTGGCAACTTTTAATTTCACAAACAAGGATTGATCCTAGGGTCATCAAGTTAAAAATATCACACTGATCCATCAGTTAAAAAAAAAAATGCCCACATAATTCACATGCTACACCCAAAAACACAAAAAAAAAAAAAAAAGTCCCCATGATTCACATGCTACACCCAAAAACACAAAAAAAAGTCTATTTCTTCACAATTCAAAATATCCGGAGATTACATGGCAAAACCGTGTCCTTCTCTGTCTCTCTCTCAAATAAGATCAGGATTCAGAACGGCGTTTCCTTCACATTTTTTTCTCAATCTCCTTTCGAGCTTTCGTTTTATTGTTTGTTGAATGGCAATGGAGAAAGAAACCAGAGAGTTTGAAGATTGGGAAATGCTCCAAATCACTGACAAGGGTCTTCTTGCTTCTGCATCCGATGAAAAATCTAGCGGTCTCGATGTACTTATTGGTGGGTCTGAACGTGTAATCAAGTCGGATTACTTTTCCCTCGGTTCCGAGGGGCAATATGAGAAGAAAGCAGTTGAGGAAGAGCAGGAACAGGTTTGGTTTGGATCAGATGATTCCAGCGTGATTGGTCCTCGTTTGGAGCCTGGGAGCGAAGTTGAAGCGAAAGGAGATTTGGGTTTTAGAGGAATCGAGACTGCGGTTGGGAGTTTGGGTGTTTCAGGGTCGGATTTGGGCAAAAACGGATCGGTTGCATTGAGTTTGGGGGAGTTCGGGGGAAAAGATGAGTTGGGTCATGGAGTTGATGTGAAAAACGTGGTGGGTTTTGAAGGAATTGAGAAAATTGTGGATGAACGGGATAATCCCATTGAGTTTTGGTTGGATTCAGGTAGCAAAGATGGAGTACTAGGGAATTCGATGAAAAAACGGAACTAGGTCTTGGAGCTGATGCAAAAAGGGAGGATTCTGAAGGTATTGGAATAGAGAGTAAGAATTCTGGTGAACTCATATTGGATTCAGGCGGAGTTGAATTGGTTTCGGAGAAATTTGAGGGCACCATGGGCGAAGATGAATTGGATTGTGGTGATCTTTCAAAGATGGGAGATAAGTTGGAATCTGGTGGAGTCATGGAGTCTGGAGGAGGAAAAGGAGATGGTTTGGATTCTTCTGCATTTGTTGAGGAAGGAGTTGAATTTCCATCTGTGGTTGAGTAGTGGTGGTGGTTCTGAGGTTAATTTGGGTGATGGAGAGAAGAAGGGAGTGATTTGGTATAAGCTTCCTTTGGAGCTTCTAAAATTTTGCATTTTCAGGACTAGTCCTGTTTGGTCAGTCTCCATAGCTGCAGCTGTGGTGGGATTTGTTATCCTTAGGAAGAGATTGTATAAGATGAGGCGTAAGAGCCGAAGCATTCCACTAAAGGTTAGCATGGACGATAAGGTGAGCTCTTCTCACAGCCATGAGCATCTTATTTACTAATTATCTTTGGATACTCATATTTGTTTTTCATAGTTTTCAAATCATCTCTTTAGTTTGCTAATGTATGGTTGTCGGCGTCATCATCAGCTGCTAAAACATATTCTTTGCAAAGCGGGACCAGGGTAGTAGGTTGACTGGTTGAGTGACATTTCAGATAGAATTAGGCTCAAAATTTGGTTATGAATGTTTTTATGGCCGACTGCTTGCCATGACACTAACCCTCCACTATTTCCTAGTTTTACAAGCATTTGGACAATTGAGTTTTCTTTTATAGGACGTTGGCTGAAATAGATTGTCCTATCTTTGGATTTTGACTCTTAATTCTTGTTCCTTAATTGCGTATTCTGATTGGTTTATGATTTAGTTCCAATGGCTTATTTGGTGGAGAAATTGTTTGCTTTGGTAGCTTGGTTGGTTAGTATTGGGTAGGAAAATTTCGGATGGGCTGGTTAGTGGACGGTAATAGGCTAATAGCAGTTTGCTTTATTGTATAAGGAAGCTGCATCCTGTTGAGCTACTGAGATCCCAAGCCAAATCACCCAAACATGAGACTCTGAACCAAATTCTCCCAAAATTTCTTAGATGTACTAGTGTCTTCATTAGAAGGTTCCTTCTAGGAGTGATCCTGGGCCTAGATATCAGGATACCTAATTTTTCAGGTGGGCCACAGTATGGAAAAAGTGGGCGGTTGAGATTTAAAGTGAAATTGTTAACCCCTGATATTCAAGGTTGGCAATGCTATTGATGGGTCCACCATGGCCTTCTGATGAAGGGTTGAATCTCACTCACTTGTTCCATGGGCTTTCTTTATATTTGTTTCCT
The DNA here is from genome assembly GCA_012931725.1 of Litsea cubeba. Lineage (NCBI taxonomy): Eukaryota > Viridiplantae > Streptophyta > Magnoliopsida > Laurales > Lauraceae > Litsea > Litsea cubeba. Next base: position 118,051,320 of record CM022945.1, read on the forward strand.
TCGAATTTCTAAATGCCAGCTTGATTATGTGCTGTTGAGAGAATGGTTTGCTAGTTCTAACCTTGCCAAATATATAAGCATTATACTTCTTCCTATAATAGGCCCTTGGGACTCTTACTCTACCGTATCCATGTTCCATCTTCAATCTATTTATTTATTGTTTGTTTGCGGGTGTAATTCATGGGAGATGAGTTTCCTGAAGGGCCTGAATCTGAGAGAATCTACCATTTTGTGACATGTGTAAGGTGTGTATGGTTTATGTTCCTAAAAATAGCCTGGTAGGACAGACTGAGATTGAGTTCACTTATCCCGCACCAAAATCTATCAGATCAGAATATTTCTTACCCTTTGAGTGGTATCCCTCAAATAGATTGTTATGGATATGCTTTCTTACAACCAAGGGACCCCTCTCTCTCTATTGTATATATGATCATCATCATCAATGCCCTGTTCTGACTATGTTGGGGTTGGCTACATGAATTTATTATGCCATTCTAGTTGATCATGGGCCAAATCCTCGTATAAGCTGCACTTCTTCAGATCTATCCTTTCTAATTCCATCCATTTCTCTTTGACTTACCCTTTTTCCTTGAGGTGCCATCCGTTGTTGGCATGGATTGGACATTTCCAAACCATCTCAAACAAGTATCTCTTAATTTATCATTTGTTGATACTACATTAAATGCTTCCAAGTGCGTTCATTTCTGATTCTATCTTTCCTAGTTTTACCACCCATCAATGTCAACATTCTCATCTCTACTACACTTATTTTTTTGCATGTGATGTTTCCTAATTGGCCAACATTTTGTTCTATAGGTCATAAATAATCTAATTGCATGTGATGTTTCCTAATTGGCCAACATTTTATTCTATATGTCATAAATAATCTAATTATTATCTTGTAAAATTTTTCCTTCAATCTTGTTGATATGCGCCGATCACAAAGCAATGTAGAAGCAAGTCTACACTTCAATCATCCAGCACTTATCGTATGTTTGACATCCTACTCAACCTCCATATCCGTACAAATTATATAGCTAAGGTACCGGAAGGACTCTTTGTCGTATCTCTTAAGCTTCAATACTAATAGGAGTTACATCTCTTTGCATATCCCCACAAGTTATTGGAAAGACACTTTTTGGTATCTCTTAAGCTTCAATACTCATATGAGTTACATCTCTATGCACATCCCCACAATGTATCGGAAGGACACCTTTTGGTATTTCTTAAGCTTAGATATCCGACACTTTTTGTATCTCTTGAGCTTGGATACTCATATGAGTTACATCTCTATGCACATCCCCACAATGTATCGGAAGGACACCTTTTGGTATTTCTTAAGCTTAGATATCCGACACTTTTTGTATCTCTTGAGCTTGGATACTCATATGAGTTTCATCTCTATGCACATCCCCACTCAAGTCATAATTCATGCATTCCATCTTTATGAGAAATATTTTAAAGCCTTTGGATTCTACAACCTCCCTCCATTTGCGTTCATTTCATCTCTCGACGGGTCTACCAATACCATATCATCTGCAAACAATATATACCAAGGTACCTCCTCTTGGTTATGTGTGATCTACTCGTCTATAATCAGTGCAAAGAGATAAGGGCTTAAAGTTGATCCCTAACACACATGATCACTAGAAACTCCCACCGGTAGTTCTCACCATGGTTTAAAATCTTGGTTTCGGTCGCGGTATCGGTTGGGCTGAAAAACCGATATGATATCAGTATCGGTCGCGGATATTGGTCCGTCGCGGTCATCGCGGTGTGATTTTTTTTAATAAAAAAATTCGCAAAAATATCCAAAAAATTCAGAATATTAGAAAATGCTGGAAAACAATAATTTTTTTTCATTAGTAACAACAATAAATCAAAATCTCGGTCACCTTAAGTTATGAGTCTTGTCTGTGTCGCAGTTCTCTGTCTTCTCCAGTATTTCATATAATGCAACAATTATTGATGCTCATGATCAATTTATTAGAGTAAAATATGTAGATCTAACTTCTAAGTGAAGAACACAACACAAGTGACAAACCCAATGATTTCTATGATTCATCTAAAAATAAAAAATAAAAAACACATAATAAAATACTTTAAGTTGATTTTCTCTTACCTTGAATAATATTTTCTTCAAAAAATAGATGTGGGATTTGGAAATATGCAAGAGGGATGTGTGATGGAGTATGAGTGCTGCTATAAGGAGTAAGGAGATGGGAGGAGAGTAGAAGAAGATGAAGATGGGGGGGAAAAAGTTAGAAATAGGGTTTGGAAGATTTTCAAAATATCGACCGAGATCTCGGAAAAACCGATATGAAGTTCATCTCGGCCAATATTGGCCGAGATATTGGGGATATTTGCGAGATACCGATACCGATATCTCGGGGCCATATCGGTCCGGTATGGGCCGATACCGGTTCATATCGGCTGATTTTTTCAACCATGGTTCTCACACTCTGCACCGCTCCCTCTTAGGCGTCTTTAATGATGTTGATATAACCTCTTGGGATGTTCCTTTTATCTAGAATGCACCAATTCAAATCTCTAAGTACCTTGTTGTAGGCTTACTCTAGATTGATGAAGAACATATGCATATTTTTCCTTTTCTCGGGGGGTATTGTTCCATTAATTGTCTAAGTGAGAAAGATAGCTTTCATAGTTGACTTCCCTGGCATGAAACCAAATTGATTTTCCGATATCTTAGTTTTTTATCTAAAACTTCTAACATTACCCTCTCCCATAGTTTCATTTCATAGTGTAACTCATGAGTTCAATCCCACAATAAGCAGTGCAACTTTGTATATATCCTTTGATCTTTTATATAGATACTAGAATTCTTCTCCGTTCATTGACATTTTCTTTGTCCTTAATATCTTACTAGCACAATAACCCGTGCTAAGCACGGGCATATTTACTAATAAAAATTGCAGCAACATACATAAAAATCAATAGTAAGAGAAGTTGGGTGGAAAGGAAAGAGGAGTATATATAGAGTAAGTGTATATGAGATTTGGGATGGAAATGAAGTTAAAAAGAGAAGAGTGAAAAGTGGGATGAAGTAGAGTGGTTGCATGTGGAAGTGGGGAGAGAATGTGGGTTAGTTATAGAGAAGGGATATAACTCCTAGTCAAAATCGGTAGTTATGGTCAAAATTAGCTTTAAAACGCTTGGCTTTAATAGTATAATTGAAGAGTCTAGTTAACCAAATCCATCCAAAATATCTATATATATATATATATTTGGATTGTCATCCAAAATGTCTATCTATCTTGTACATAACATCACTTGCTTGAGGCTCAGGATCTTGTATTTGTGATTTGAAGGATTGAAAACTATTTTATTTACCCTTGGGTGCAACTCGCCAGTAAGAGTGGTCATCCAATCAAAGTTTCTCCCATTTATTAATGAAGATGGTGACATTGTGGGGATTTTACTTGTATGTGCACTTCCGTATCGTACTGAGTGTGGGCACACCACATATACGCTTGCTTTTGTGCATACACATGCATTATCTGGAAATAAAAGTCTTGTGACAAATCAAAATGTCAAATCCATGCTTGGTCGGAGTACCTGCAAACCTATGATACCTGGATAATAGGAGCAATGTATTGCATCGTGACGTATTGTATCCAATATTCCAATACACCACTTTTTGTGCAAAAATCATGTCCATATCTATATTGTGTCCCTGCCATAAATTGGCATTGTAGGTGTAAAACCAATTTCAAATGTGTGAGCAGGGTTGTCCTTTTATGTTGCAAGTGAAGTAAATATTACAACTTACAACTGCTCCCATTTGTGCTTGATATAAGCTACCAAGTTGCAGTCTGGACTTTCCATGTTGAATGAATGGAATGCTCAGTGCAAGGTTTAAGCATGTCTCCGCATCAATGTTAACTGGTTAGCGGCTCAAGGATCTGGAGTGGATGGTTTCTCTCAACTGGTTTGACCATTGATTCTGAATGTCCAAAATTGGGCAATTCATACTTCTAGAATCACCTCACTAATTCCATTTGTTCAATCAGCTTTTCACCAGTAGGATGGGTTGCCTTGGACTGGACCTAGTAAGGACACTTGTTTTAGTCACTTGGCCAGACATTGTCCGTGGTATGATCCAGATGCTAAGACTACAGATTGCTGGGTTTTTAAAATGTTTGAAACATAATAATGGGTTGAGTGCTGATATGCAGTGATGCAGCCCAAAAAGGGATTGCTGCTGAATGAGCCAGATCCAGCCCCATGATCCAAGGGTAAGGCCAGGTCCATTGGGCCTAAGCACAAAGGCCCACGGATGGCCTAACAGGCCCTGCTAGTATAGCAGGAGGCCCAAGCTCCCAATTCAGCAGTAAATCATATCTCATTGAATATCTTTAGTAGGATTATTAAGTATCTTCTTTTTTATTTAGTTTCTTATAGTGTTAGGGTTTGGGTTCAATGAATCTTTTATTTGAAGTGAAGAGAATCTATGTTTACAAAAAAATATTCTCTCTTTGAAGGCCTATTTAAAGACCTCTCATATATTCTTAAAATCATTTGATTCATCAATCAAATTAAGACATTCTTTTCTCTTTGGATAGAACCCTAGAATTACTTGTGTGTGCTTGAAGGTGTCTATGCTTGGGTGGATTCTTCCACCAATCCGGCTGTGTAATGTGGGAAGTAAGAACAAATTCATATTAGGAAGTGGATGACTGCTGGATGTTTTGTTCCTTGCATTTTCTCTATTTGTTCTGAGATTGTTTAAGAAGAGATATCGTGAAGAGGATAGCTTATGTTTATTCTTTCATCATCCTTCTTCAGCTTAAAGACAGAAGTCATTAGTTGGCCTTGTGAATTTTCTTGCACCATCAGAAATTTCCTTTGTGTGTGTATTGTGGGGGAAATTTACAAGTTGGTGGTCCCTTCTATAAAATTACATAGTGCTTCAAGCTTGAATTTCTTTTCTTTCTTTTGGAAGACAAAATAAAGTGTAGTATGGAGATAATAATTACAAACAGAAACATGATAACTTGGAAATTCTGGGCGAGTGGTTTGTAGTGCTCACATATGCCGTGGAACAGCACAGGTACAACTTGAGTGCAAATTCCAATCCCGAATGTTGGTCTATCACCTGGTTGACATCTTAAAAAAATGTGCTTGTGGTTTGACCTCCATACAATTAGAATTTTCGTTTCAGATTTCTGTGATTATCGTCTTTTGATGATGTATCTACCAATTCCAACTTTGAACTTTTTAATTTTGAATACTTCCCTGTTGTCTTCTTCACCCTATCACCTCACTGCCTATCACAGAGCCCCTCGATTCACAGTCGCATCACTTTAGGTTCTAGTATTTCCTAGTATTCTCTTCACATTTTCTGAAAGAGGTCAACGATCGGCATAGTCTCTCTCTTCTCATTTCTCACACCTTCCCATGTTAACTGTTAAGTGATGTTGGTTTGGTACTTTTGGCCCTATGATGCATGGATACTTAAAAATGGGCTACATATTATGTTGTATCGTATCCGATACTACCCCTTTTTATGTGTAAAATCCGTATCCATGCCATGTTTTTTATGGCGAATCATATCCATGCCGTATTTGGGCATCATAGGCTTAGGCACTGTTTTTTATGTGCCACCATTTTTTCTAGCTCATACTTGTCTACTTTTCTCTTTTGCAACATTTCCAATTCGACTCACCTTACTTATATTTGTGCATTCTTGAGAAGTGGTGAGTGAGGAGATTCATCATGCTGCTCCCTGGTTGAATATGGCCATCTGTAGCATGCATTTCCTGAGCCGTGTCTCATATATTGACAGTTTCTGAACGTGGTTCGCAGAGTGAGGGGATATGATGCATTAATTTGAATAATCAAATTGTGTCAAAAGGAAATTTGATAGTTTACGAAGAAATCTTACTTGCTACTTCAGTTATCAGCAGGTTCATTTTTAAGGCTGGTTCTTCATTCTCATATGTTATGATTAAATCAGTGCTATTTTCGGTTCCTCTAAAAAACGAAGAAAGGAGTTATGTTGTTTCACAAGAAAAGAAAAAAGGATTTGCATATATATGAGACGTGGCTAGTGGTAACTGATCAAGTTTATACTTGGAATGTTTTTGGATTTTAATGGGCTTTGCTGATCAATTTAAACTGGCAAGATTTCTTTCTTGCAAACACTTACAGATGAAGTTGTTTCAAGCTATTCTGTGTATGCTCTTTCTTTTGACTAATCTGATGGTGTGAAATATGCAGAAGGTGTCTCAGATTATGGTTCGTGTTGCACGTCTGAATGAAGCATTTTCGGTTGTAAAGCGCGTGCCTATTATAAGATCTTCACTTCCAGGGGCTGGTGGGGTGACACCATGGCCTGTGATGGGGTTGAGGTGAGATATACCATGGAAAAATTTTCATAGTCCTATTCATGGACTCCAATGGTTTGTGTATAATCTTTACAGCTCATTAAAAAGTGTACTATTTTATGGATAAATCATCATGAACAGTGTATCTGTACATTTGTTTACCTATATATTCACGGTCTTTCTATCTCTATATTGGAGATTGTCCTTAAATGTGTTTAAGGAGTTGATGTAGTTTTAATTTTTGAGTTTCATACATGCCATCTTAGATGGGCCATTCTTTCTATATATTCAAGGCTGACCCAACCCAAACAGAATTTGGTGTTTATATGGATGACCCATGGGACCTTGACCCCAATGGGCATGTAATATGAGACCGCACCAATACCTGAGCTAGTGAGCTTAGCTTGTACCCTTGCTGATCCTGAGTTTCTGTTCCATTGTCCAATATAACCAAACCAAACCAAACCAAGCCTTTTCCCACTAGGTGGGGTCGGCTATATGGATTTGATGACGCCAATCAAATCTGTTTAGGGCCATGTCCTCCGTTAGATCCATGTAGGCAAGATCATGTTTAATAGTTTCTTTCCAGCTTCTCTTGGGTCTCCCTCTCCCTCTCCTACTCTTGGCAAACTCCATGCTTTCACACCTTTTAACAGGTGCCTCTGTTGGACGCCTTCTAACATGGCCGAACCATCTCAGTCGATTTTCTCTCATTTTATCTCCAATCGGTGCTATTCCTACTATGCCAAAAAAATCTATTACTAAATAACCCTTTTTCAGTTTTTGTGAGTAGGTACAAAATGCACATTGTAAAATGTAAGGTCTTTGTGCCCAAACATTTAATATGTATAATATATAAATGGGCCACCCTCACTCAGAGATGTCTCTCATAGCTTATAGCTAGTGTCAGAGGCAAAATTCTAAGCCCCTCGTGAGACCCACTTGGATGCACACCAATCATAGGAGGAGGGTAGAGTGATAGTATGATGAAAGGTTCTCTTTGTAGATTTTATTTTGAGCAAAACCCGTCTCCATCAAATCATTACAACCATTGGTTTAGACATTAATTTTTTACGATTTTAAAGTTTCACATTTTTATGAAATTCGTTCTGATGGTGGATAGAATTTGGATTAGTGTCAAATTAAGACGAGTGTCGTCAATTCATGAAAGGTTTTTAAGTGTGGAGGGGGTTGAATTAATCACGATCAAATGTGTTGATAAAAAAGGTGTCTTTCATCCAAGCCGTGAGAGACGTCTCTCAAGAGGGTTTTTTAAAATGTAATCCAGGTATTAATGAGCTAAGATGAGGCATATACAGGCCCGGTCCGACTTTAGAAATACAGGTTTAGGCCCGCTCAAGCTTTCCCATTTAAGCAATTGTGTCTGGCCGAGCAGGGGCCAAACCAGGCTATCTACCAATTGTTTGGATAAAATACACTAAATTACAAGCATTCATTAGTTGGGCTGTGCTTTGGGCTTTCTGCCACTTAGGCCTGTCAAAGGGCCGGCCCGGACCTAGGGTTGTGGGTTGTCCTTGCCCTACCTTCAGGATTAGACTATGCCTTAAATTAATTAAGTCGATCAGATCCAAACCTCCCCACAAGACATGGTTCAATCAATGGCCAAAATCACTCCCCATTTGGTTAACTCTTTGGGCCCATTATCTGTTATGAGGTAAAGTCAAGAATCGTCGGCTCAGGGTTATGTGAGAAATATTTTTTTTTCTCTTTTTATCATCACGTGGGACCCTTGGTGTGCAATTTATCCCCCTCACACGTACTAAGGGCCTGTTTCTTTGCTGGAATTTCAAGAATTCTTGTCTGGGGAATTCCTGAATTCTCAGACAAAGTGGAATTCCTGGATTCCCCCTTGGGCTTGAGCATCCAGGAATTCCACAAAAATGTATAGGGAGTGGAATTCCTGGATTCCCAAAAGTTAAAAGGTGGCTGGAATTTAAAAATGCCAGTAAAGAAATATGGAATTCAGAAATTCCAGGGGACAGCTTGTCACATCATGTCCAGGAATTCCTGGACATGGTGAATTCCTGGCAGAAATTCCACTAAAGAAACAGGGCCTAAATTCCCATAAATTGGAACTCGACTTAATTTGACACTAATCCAAATTATACACGCACCATTAAATTAAATTTTACAATAATTAAGAAAACGTTAACTTTTAGACCCTTAGGGCCTGTTTGGATAGGCAAAAAATAGAGTAGAGTAAAGTTAAATATGCCTTAACAGTCTAAAATTTCAACTTTACTCCGTTTGGATGAGTTTGGCCTAATAGATGAAGTAATGTTGTGAGCCACATGTACTCCATTTTACTTCAACTCTAAATACTTCTATTTCCTTGAGTAAAAGTGAATTCTACTCCAAATCTTAACTTCAAAATAAGCATCCAAATGGAGTGAAGTGAAGTACTCTACTTTAATTTCAACCTACTTCTCTTCATTCCACTTCACATGTGAAATCCACTTTATTTCACTCCACTCCTCATTTATCCAAACAAGCCGGGCCTTTTTTGATAGGCAAAAAATAGAATAGAGTGAAGTTAAATGGCCCTAGCCGTCTAAAATTTCAACTCTACTCCGTTTGGATGAGTCTGGCCCGATAGATGAAGTAATGTTGTGAGCCACATGTACTCCATTTCACTTCAACTCTAAATACTTCAATTTCCTTGAATAAAAGTGAATGCTACTCCAAACCTTAACTTCAAAATAAGTATCCAAATGGAGTGAAGTGAAGTACTCTATTTTAACTTCAACCTATTTCTCTTTACTCCACTCCACATGTGAAATCTATTTTATTTTACTCCACTCCTCATTTATTCAAATAGGCCCTTAAAAAGTTGTGATGATTTGATTGAGATGATTTTTGCCCAAAATATTTGGTTTTTTTTTTTTAAGAGTTGAAAATTTTTGAAGAGTTTAAAATTTTTTTGAAGAGTTAGATTTTACAGAAGAGTTAAGATTTTTTGAAGAGTTTAAATTTTTTGAAGAGTAGTTTTTTTGAAGAGGTTAAAATATTTGGTTGGTGGGCATGTCCTCCCCCGGCATGATTTTAGGCTTGAAATGTATGAACCAGCTGATAAGTTGTCAGGTGCTAACCGTGCTATACCAATGTTGGACAGGTCCCATACTCAAGGAACTTGTTAAATTACCTTCAAACTGAATGCATTGGTGGGCGTATCAGAACCGACTATCTAGTGGGCCCCGCAATGGTGGATTCCAACTGTAAAAAATAAGAAGTGGGTGTGCCCTACAGTTTGATAAAAAACATTACTGGGCTCCTTGTGGGCTGAAATCTGAATAGAAGTGGATGCACTTTTTTTTGTCATCCTTTTCTAAAGAGTCCTGCTATTTGAACACAGGTTTTATCTTTTCCCACACACACACTTTTTAAAAAAAAAAAAAAAAATATGAAATGACCTCTTTGCCCACCCTCTTCCTTTCTATTTCCCCACCTCCCCCTTTCACCTCCAGCTCCGGCCAGCACCGGCGCCGGCGCCGGCCGAACTCTTCCCCTTCTCTCTCTCCCTCTCCTCCCTCCCTCTCCCTTTCCCTCCCCACTGTTTTCTCCCTCTCCCTCCCCCACTGTTTTCTCTCTTTCCTCCTCCCTTTCCCTCCCCCCACCTCCCCCTTTCACCTCCGGATCCGGCCAGCACCGGCGCCGGCGCCGGCCGAACTCCCCCTCTTCTCTCTCCCTCTCCCTCTCCCTTTCTCTCCCCACTGTTTTCTCCCTCTCCCTCCCCCACTGTTTTCTCCCTCTCCCTTTCTCTCCCCACTGTTTTCTCCCTCTCCCACCCTCTCCCTCCCCCACTGTTTTCTCCCTCTCCCACCCTCTCCCTCGCATCTGCTGCTGCCGACGGGGGAAAGGAAGGGAGAGGGAGAGGCGGGGAGAAGGGAGAGAAAGAAGGAGAGGGAGGGAGAGACCGGGAGAAGGGGGAGAGAACAGTGGGGGAGGGAGAGGGTGGGAGAGGGAGAAAACAGTGGGGAGAGAAAGGGAGAGGGAGAAAACAGTGGGGGAGGGAGAGGGAGAAAACAGTGGGGAGAGAAAGGGAGAGGGAGAGGGAGAGGGAGAGAGAAGAGGGGGAGTTCGGCCGGCGCCGGCGCCGGTGCTGGCCGGATCCGGAGGTGAAAGGGGGAGGTGGGGGGAGGGAAAGGGAGGAGGAAAGAGAGAAAACAGTGGGGGAGGGAGAGGGAGAAAACAGTGGGGAGGGAAAGGGAGAGGGAGGGAGGAGAGGGAGAGAGAGAAGGGGAAGAGTTCGGCCGGCGCCGGCGCCGGTGCTGGCCGGAGCTGGAGGTGAAAGGGGGAGGTGGGGAAATAGAAAGGAAGAGGGTGGGCAAAGAGGTCATTTCATATTTTTTTTTTTTTAAAAAAGTGTGTGTGTGGGAAAAGATAAAACCTGTGTTCAAATAGCAGGACTCTTTCTAAAAATCATCATTACAGGCCAGATGCTCTTCGTTGTTGCTGTGGCTGCTTTCAGCACCAGCAGGGAAAAATAATTGGGGTTGTTGAAAAGTCATCCACAAAATCAGAAACGATCTGGATCCTCTGCAGCTCAGGACATCACCCATTGATGTTGTTGAAAATTATCCACAAAATCAGAAACAGATACATTTGCAGGATCTGGATCCTCTGCAGCTAAGGACATCACCATCAATACTACGTATGAATAAGGTCCCAAGCAGTTTAGAGTCTGAACTTCTAGTTTATTATTGGATTTCCCAACCACTTGAATAATTTATCCTCTATTTTTACTACAATTCGACAGGGCTGTCTGAAAATTCAAAATTTTCGTCAGAAATTCTGCAGAAATTCTGTGTTTCATTACTATAATTCCTGGGCATTTGAAATTTCAGACATTTGAAATCTCAAAAAACCCAACATTTAAAAAACCACTTTAACAAGGAGGATTTGGAAATCTCACTTGGCACAAAAATTCTTAGAGAGGGACGCGGCATTCCGGAAGCTCAGGCAGGAATTCAGGCCATAAATGAAATAACGATTTTAGAATTCCAGAATTTGGCAGCATTCCAATACCAATACCAGCATTTGAAATTTCCAAACAACCACCAGACATGAATTCTAGTAAAGAAACGGGAGTATGAATAGAGAATAGCCTCAATATCACTCCAATGAGTGCGTCAATTTTTACGACTATATTTAAATCGTGCAAATTTCTTGTGGTTGAATTTTTTGGTAGTAACAGTTTGACTAATGTTAAAATGGGAGGGCTGCTCATTTAAAGAGTATAGGTGTGTGTGAAGGAATTGAATTGATAATAAGTTTTCATTCTCATAAGAAACAGCCATTAACTAAAGCGGGTGAAAAAATGCAGGGCATTGACAATTTTGATGTCAACTACATTTAGGACATATTCCAACACCAGGAAGCATCCTTTGTATCCAATATTGCTGTAAATCTTAGTAGTGGCTATAAACAAAATTCAAAATAATGCTGAGTACATATATGATGGTGGGACAGTGATTTTTAATGGTTCAGATGTCAAAGTTGACCCCCTTTGATTTGGAAATTTCTCGATCTGGATTCACATTCACTATTAGAATAAAACAGAAAGTCCACTCATTTCTTTTTTTTTTCTTTTTTACATACTCAAGTTAATGCTGGATGTAACTCGAATCTGGTGGTGGGACAGTGAGCTCTAATGGTTCAGAGGTCATAGGTAAGTCCCATTGGTTTGGAAATTTATGTGGATTCACATTCACTCCAACTACCTTCTTGGGATTATAAAGAAAAGAGGGAGGTATCGACCGTACCACTGCCCACGTTTGCACAAAATAGTTGAAATTTAAATAATTCTTGCAGAACCGTGCGTACTATAATATTGTCATATCGCACGACCGTAGGATATCGCACAGGGTGATATTTGCCATAGGATATTGTACGAATAACTTTATCAGAAATATTTAAACTTCAACTGATTAGGGGCGAGTGCCTAGTCTAAAGATAATTCTACATGCAATATCATAAAATTAAAAAAAAAATCTACTTTCTTAGGAGTGTAGTGCATTGAAAATGGGAATTGTGATGGTACAACTACCCTTATGCCTAAAATCAGCCCAGAATAATGGAAGTACAAATATTTCTTGTAAAATTATTTATAAAATAAGGATGTGAAATCGCACAATACACCGCGTGATAGGTGGGATATCCCACGGCCCTAGGACATTACACATTACCATGTGTGTAATATCTCATATGGATATAAAATAAAGAGGATTTTACCTAAAAAATCCTTCAAGACTTGTTAAAAGCTAAAAGCACCATCAACTTCTCATAAAGACCACAGTAGTCTCAAAGGTCTTGTTGGGTATTTTTTTTAAGTCGGGATATCCCTGCTCATATCCCTTAAACAAACAAACCTTTTGCCCTTTTTCCCCCTTTTCCCATTCAACGTTTTCCCCTTTTCCCCCCTTCTCATTCGATTTCTTCTCTTCTGGGTTTTCCTTGCAGATTTTCTTTTCTCTCGATCACTGAAGAGAACGCGATTCTCTGGTTGCGCCTCACGTCGCAGGACAACAGTTCTTGCAGCCGCTTCCATCTCGCCGGAGATAGAGTAGAACAAAGGCAGCAGGGCGTTGCATCCTGGTCTGATTACCAAACTCGTTCCAGAACGTCAGAGGAAGAAGAAGACAGTGACCCATCGTCGCTGCATACACCTCGCCATATTATGTCAGAATCCTTGGGCAAATCAAGGTTAGCTAATAAACCTCAAGGGCCCTTGGACCAATCAGAGTATGGATTTTCATTTTGTACTTTATTGATTTTTGTTTTTCAGTGCTTGGTTATATGCTTGTCGATGAGCTGGTATGGTTTGAAACAAATGAGCTTTGGGTTGCATGCCAAAGCTATTGTTGGATCAGCCCTAGCAAAAATTCTGCTATTACAGTCATGAATTGGGTCTGAGTTTTACAGCTTTTCTGTTGAGGTGTGGACATAAATTTAGACTTGTTTGTCACAGTCATGAGCTAGACTTTGTCACATTGAGATGTGTATCACCTTGTTTCATCACCAAATCATAAGTGGTCGAGGATGATGCATAACCAGGCCCAGGCATTCAAAAGAAAAATCAATAAATGAGGTATAAAAGCATCCAACAAAGAAAACTTATAATTTACTCAATTTGGAGAGTGGGTTCGCACTCTATGGGATGGAAGAACCCGTCACTCTGTGGTGGGGCTTGTTGTCGGCCATATCCGTTCGGATCCCATCCCTGGTTTTGGTTTTCTTGCATTCCTTCTTCCAACTGCACATAAAGAAAATATTGACTCTCTCTTTCTCTCTCTCAACTGTCATTTTTCATTTGACTGTCAAGACTTTGTGATAAAGACATTAATGACTTTATGTGTAGAAGAATCAAGTCATTCAAGGGTGGGTATGAATAGATCCCATCTATTGGAGAAGCTTTCTAAGAATCATTCACACAGCTCGGACTGGATGAAAGATTTTTTTATGAATGGAGATTCAGATTAATCAAGATTTAGCTAATAAACAAGATACAAAGGAAGAACCCATCAACTCTATAGCTATTTTCCTTGTTAAAAATGAAAAAATAGATATATACCACTACCATTCTAGTATTTGTGTTTTTGGTGGGAAATGATACTAACCACTACCATTCTAGTATTTGTTTTATAGTCTTTGATGTGTAGAGTTAACTTGTGTGTTCAAAACATCAGAAGCTCCTCTAAAGTACATAGAGCAATATTTGTTTGTTGTGCCATATGCAACACAATGATGAACTGCTTTTAGGAGACTTGGTTCATTATCATGCACTATATAATTGATGATTCATACATGCAGATGGAAGAAAAAAGACCTCAGGGAACTGAAAATATCCTTCTATATGAACAACAGAATCACATATCTGAAGGGATCTCGCACGGAGTGGTATATCATGAGTGTTTATCTCATTATATTGATACGTGATTAGATATAGTATTTGTCCTTATTCGCTTTCTATTGATACGTGATTAGATATAGTATTTGTCCTTATTCGCTTTCTTTCTCTTTCACATTATTGATGTTGATAGGAACTAGGGCGCTATAGATGTATCACTTCTAACCCAAAAAAGTCAATATGGAAATTGAACAAGACACAATTGGGTTATGTGAGGCGGATTGGTTTGCATCATCTTGCAGAGATAGATGAGATGAGAATAGACCATGCATTAATAACAGGTCCTAAAGAAAGGTGGAGACCCGAGACAAATACATTTCATTTTCCTTTCGGGGATGCCATAGTTACTTTGGAAGACGTGGCCTACAAATATGGTTTGCCGATCGAAGGTGAACCAGTTGTTGGATGGACTCACCCAAGTGAGAAGGTGGTGAGTTTATGTGAAGATCTCCTTAAAATGTCACCGCATCCAGAGGTGGACACACAAGGGCTTTGTATAAAATTAAAGTGGATAGAGAAAAATTTCTTGCCTCCGGAGAAGAATGTAAAATTGTCAAAAGAAGTCTAGATTTGCAACACAAGGGCCTTCTTATTTCATTTGGTAGCTCGACAAATTTCTATGAACGGATCGGACACTAGAGGACCAGCTTACCTACTCGAACTATTTAGAAAGTTCAGGCCATATGCCTGGGGGCCGGCATGTCTTGCTAACCTGTACAGAATGCTGGCAAAGGCTGTAAAGTGGACAGCTGATAGAAATAAGAGTGGAGAAGACTTAGCTACACTTGATGGGAAGGACAAAAATAAAAAAAAGTCTTCCACCGTCCACTTCAAGACCCTAACTGGACCACTGCAGCTTTTACAAGTATACTACAATAACTCATAACCTTGTGCAATGTGTTGTCATATTTAAAACTATACTCATGATATTGATTATATGCATAATGTGCGTGGTAGATATGGGCCTACTCCCGCATGTCCATTGGTCGGTGTCCTACCCCAAAGGATAGTTGGAAGAAAGACATTAAGTTTCCACTGTTCAAAACAAGGAAGGCAAGGTTTGATGGATATAAAGCTCTGACTACTATAAAATATGTCCGTCATCAATTGAACAGTTTGACATCAGACTCGGTAATTGATCTATTATGAATGAACATGTTAAGTTGTTGATTTGCAAACAATAACTACTAAGTCTTTATTCATTCTATTAAGTTTCATTTTTATTTGTTGCAGTTTGCTTGGATGCCATATGCTACTTATGTGAAGAAATTTACTCAGTATGTACCAGAAGTTGATCGACGATTGTTCATGTCAAATACAATCTTGATTCATTATTGGATCATGGAGTACCATAACTCTAATCGTGTCATGAAGTAATTTGGGCTGAGTCAAGTGGTACCGCCTGAAGTATCTTTTATGTGGGAGGCAATAGTAGATGCGATCTTACAATGATAGAAGGATGCGTCCCCAAGTCATTCAGATGAATATTTCAAGTGGTATATCCCGAACACGCAGATGCGTATAGGCCACTATAGGCGAGAACCCATTTTAGAAGACGAGAGGAAAGCTAAATCGGATGTTCCTCAACAAGAAGCTGAAACATCGCAGGGAGCTAGACCATCAAATGATCATGTATATCCCTATTCCTTTCTAATATCCATTTTTTATATTATGCCTGTAAGGACAATTTTCCCTAAATGCATTCATGAATTTGTGCAGGTTAACATGTTTCTTGACACATTGGAGAGATCATTAGATAGGGCTGTCCGAAAGAAAAATAGTCTTGAAGAATTTGTTAGCAAGCAGCACAAGAAGATTGAAACTTTCAGGGGTGCTTTCGCTGCTACCTTCGAGAACTTCAGCATGGAAAAACGTAATAGCTCTTCTTCGGACTCGGACATGGAGCAGGTATATCAAATTTGTAAGTATGCATTGTTTTTTTTTTTTTTCTGCATTAGACTATTTCACCACTCTTTGAGAAATATTTGCGTCATTTATAGGATCGTACGCCAAAGCAAATCCGAAAGGCTGTCCGTAAAGAGCCAAGTTCTCGAAAATCGCTTTCCCCAATAAATATAATGATAGTTGAGACCCGGCCACCATTGTCATTATGTAGTCCACAATTTTCATCCCACGAGCTTCCTCCAATTAGGGATGTGTTATCCCCAAAATGTACCATCACAAATCAGCCGGAACTGTATGAAATCCTCTCCACACCTACACATGAGGGGATATCTCAGGCGATAATTCTTTCACCATCAAAAAGGAATATAGAGTCTTTGGTGTGGAGAATTAAGCGGTTGCCCCATACGAGGAAGGTTCCTCAGAAATTTGATGGTTATTCTCACAATTCATCACACCGAGTGCCATTTTGATAGTCAGGACAGTGAGCAACTCAATGGGTTTAAGGATTATTATAAATTTAGGTGAGCTTCCATCGCCTTATGTCAGTGCTTTTGTATTATATTTATGAGTTATGAAAAATCTTCTATGTATATTTCTATAGGAAGCAGGAATTGGATGTGATTTGCACGCTGGTAGATGGTAATGTGTTGCATGATGCCTTGGAAGAAGGCAAATGGCTGGACACAAATATTATCTACTATTGGTTTGCTTGTTTAAGAGACATGTGTGACACTGCATATCTTGCGGATCCAAGCATTTGTGTAAGTTAATTGTATATGATAGCGATTTATAAACTACGAAAGCTTGAATTTTACAATAATATATCTTATTACCAAATTATGCAGAGCATGTGGAAAGAAGGACACCGTCAAACGAAGCCCCTTGCCTTTGGTCTGAATGGTACAAATGTGATGGATATGAAGGAAAGTAAAACATTAGTCTTTTTGCTGCATCACATTGATCACTTCAGTTTGCTGGTCGGTTACCCAGATGAGGCAGTTTGGGAATTTTACAATAGCTCAACAAGTGATCATTATTCTCTAACTAATTGCAAGGAATTTGTAAGTATGCATTGTACGTACTATCTTGATACAATTTATTCTCTAACTACTTGCAACTAATATTCTACTTTGAAACCCCCCAAGTTGGTTGGCTAACTC
Source organism: Litsea cubeba (assembly GCA_012931725.1). Classification (NCBI taxonomy): domain Eukaryota; kingdom Viridiplantae; phylum Streptophyta; class Magnoliopsida; order Laurales; family Lauraceae; genus Litsea; species Litsea cubeba. Next base: position 118,068,659 of record CM022945.1, read on the forward strand.
AAAAATTTGCGGCTTATGGTTGGAATGATCCTTTCATCTGGACCTTCAAAGAAAAGATGGACATCCCCCACCAAGACAATGGGAACGACTGTGGGGTCTTCGCATGTGCTTTCGCCGAACATTGCATTTTCCGAAAACCACTCAAGTTCACACAAGCTGACATTCCATTTTATCGGAGCAAAATAGTTCTTGAGATATTCAAAAGGACCTGGGTGCTTAACTCCTATAGATTGGATTTAAGTGTTTTAGACTAAGAAATTGACATCCAACTTTTTGTCAGGAATTGACCATTTTTTTTTGTATGGTCAATTTGCATGTATATTCAGTTGACACAGTCTGACATGGTTTTGGAAAATTAAATGTGCATATCCTTTCTAGTCGGAGACAAATATTATGTGTATATCCTTTCTTGCCAGAGACAAATATTATGTGTATAGACAGTTGTTAATTGATGGTTGTAAATGTGAATTTGAATGTCTACCATTGATGGACGAATGTGTGATTGTTAAGCAACTTGTTGGTTGATGTGAATGTGAAGTAGCATGACTACCTTTGATACAGGTTTTATGAAGAAGTTCATAAGTTGTAGAGATGCATTTCTCTTATAGATTAGACAGGGATATCCACGCAAGGGATGTCTTGTGGGCGGGGATATCCCCGCCAATGACAGTGTTTTGGAAGGGGATATCCCTGTCCGTGTTAGTGCTGTGAGCGGGGATATCCCCGCCCACCAGAGTACAGTCCATCAAGATGGTTTCAGTTGGGACAGGGACAGCCTCACCCAAATTAGTGATGTGAACGGGGATATCCCTGCTTCTGTTAGTGTTGTGAGTAGGGATATCCTCGCCTACCAGCGTACTGTGGGTGCTTTCTCTCAATGACTGGTTTCAGTTGGGGCGGGGATATCCCTGTCAAAATTAGATTATTGAACAGGGATATCCCTGCTTCTGTTAGTGTTGTGAGTGGGAATATCCCCGCCTACCAAAGTACTGTGGGTGCTTTCTCTCAAGGACTGGTTTCAGTTAGTGCGGGGATATCCCTGCCAAAATTATTGATTTGAACAGGGATATCCCTGCCTATGTTAGTGCTGTGAGCAGGGATATCCCCGCACACCACAGTACTCTTTCAAGGTGGTTTCAGTTGGGACGGGGATATCCCCGCACACTATAATATTGTGGATGGGGACATCCCCGCTCACCTGAAACTTGTGGCTGAGATATTACTACTCCAAATGGAGTTTAAACAAACACATTAGGTACTACATCAATATTACTTATCAAAAATATCCATTAACCCTAAAAATATGTATAAGAAACATCTATCAAAGACCACATTTGACAGTCTCAGAAACATCCATCTACACCAAAATATATGCTAAGTAGCATTGACAATTGTGAATACAAATCTCAAGTCTTTCAAGAACATCAAAGCATCACCAAAAACGAAAGACACATGCTATAGAGCTTTCGGTAGCAAAACACAACTCACTAGTGGATTATGACATCTCTGAACATATTCCATCTCTCTATACAGTTTGAGACATGTTACTTTCCTACATTAGAATATCAGAATATCACATAAAATAAGACACGTGCTAGGTAGCTTTCATATTCAAAACACTACTACACTGGTGGATTGCGACATCTCTGTCGATTGTGTCCCTTCTCTTTACAGTTAGAACATGTTACTTGCCTACGTTGCCTGTCCCTATCCTCTGTGCGAATTCTTTTTTTTTTTTTTTGTCGCCCAGGTTGCTTAGATGCATGTGGAGGCAAAACAATTTCAACTGGCGTATGATCCCATTGTCTTATATCTCGAGTAGCATGCAAAACCTCATTGTACGTGAGTCAATAGGTTTTTGTCAGGAACCAATGCTCACAGAAGACATACGGACACTTGTTTCTCAGCTGCATTACGGCTATTGCGTGCGAGCACGGGATACCCAATATTTGCCATTGGCGACATGAGCATATTCTTTGATCGAGATGTACTACATCAATGAATTCTGTTGATTGAACCTGGAATTCAACAAGTCCAGCAACACGGACATGAAGTGCGAGATTTCTCGAACCCTTGACTAAGAATCCGTTCTGCGTAAGGAGTTAACCGAGAATTAATAGTTTCTGAATATAGACTGCGCCTTTGGTAGAACTCCATCAGTTTCGCACGAATTTCCTCTACCTGCTTTGTTACAGGTAGCATTCTGGTATCTTTAAGTAGGCTATTTGTGCATTCAGCGGCGTTGCTGGTGAGCATATATCATAGCGACGTCCTTCTATAAATGCATTTGACCAATGCTCTTTTCCAATTGCCTTGATGTAGTTGTATGCTGAAATGTCAACATCCCAGATATCATTTAAAAATGCCTCGTACTCACAGGGTCTGTAGGCCTTTGCAGCACACCAGAATTTTCGGACAATAGCACCGTCTTTGAAGTTGCTTTTGACATTTTCGGCTATATGACGATAACAAAAGCAGTGCCTTGCGCTAGGAATGATGTTCATCAGCGTAGGAATCAGACCTTTCATTCGGTCAGAGACAACGGTCAAATTCATAGGCTCGCCCAAGGCCAAGCTTAGATTTGCAAAAAACCACTCCCAACTCTCACGACGCTCAGCCTCCTGCAAAGGCAAAGGCAATGGAAAATAATTTTTGATGCGCATCATACGTCACAGCCACTAATAATACACCAGGATATTTGCCACGTAAATGTGAACCATCAATTGCAATCACTGGCCTCAATGAAGTCTGAAAAGATCGAATGCACGGGCCGAAAGACCAAAAGAACCTCTTAAAAGTATCATCATCATTTATATCAATATTTGTAATCGTACCAGGATTCATCATCTGTAATTCTTCACAATAAAGAGGAAGATTTCGGAATGACTCCTCATATGATCCACGGATCAATCGAAGGGCAATGTCTTTCGCTTTATGAGCCTTTCTGTAAGTAATACGACAGCCAAACTCCATTTGAAAATCATTAATAATCTCTTTCGGTGTCAAATCATTATTGGATCGGACTCTATCCATTATGTACTCTGCAATTAGCTCTGAAGAAGCTTGTCAATGTGCCATTGCCAACATCGGTTTAGAGCAACAATGGTTAGAGTTATATGTACAGACTTGGAACTGTGGCCCAGATTCAATAATGGATGCATGAATACGCCAAGGGCAACTTTGACAACTGCAACATGCTGTAACATTGTTGCGATTCGTCTTCAAGTGCTTCAGACTGAAATTATTGTAAATTGCAAACTTTGCCAACGTTCTTCTGAATGTGTCACGATCTGAAAACTTCCGCCCTATCCACATATCCCGTGCAGAACTTTGATACGTTTCAATCAAGTACTCTTCAGGAACCATGGTGTCCTCAATATTAACATCCACGGCTTTGTATGAATCCTCCAGATTTTTATTTTGGGCAACTTGATTTTGTTCTTTGTTGTAAACGGTTGTTGTATTTCTACCCACTTGTGCAAGTTCACATCTATCAGACGCTATCTCATCTTTAACGCACTACACCATTTCAGGGCTTTTACAGCGCGTCATTTACGGCATGCATTGAATGCAAGCCGTAAATGATATAATAATACGGCGCGCATGTAATGCGAGCCGCAAAAGGGCCTTTTCTTCTATTTATTAAGGCGTGCATTTTGCGCGCCGTGAGATCTTATCAATTACGGCGTGCATTTAGGACGCCGTAAATTATTGAGCATTTGCGGCCAACATTCGCAAGCCGTAAAAATATTAAGGTATCACAGCCCACATGTTGCACGCTGTAAAGGCCAAGCCATTCAAATTAAGTTCACGGCCTGCTTTGAAAAGCTGTAAGATTAATCAGCTTTCACAGCCCACATTTCGTATACCGTAAAAAAAAAACCCACCAAATTAATATTCCAAAAATATTTCGCACCCTTTTTTGACACCCAAAATTTAACCCCAAATTAGGGATAGACGATACCCACTGAGAACCCAAATCTTGACACCAAAAAAATTTCGTACACCTTCTTCTTCTCACGATACCCACCGAGAACCCATTGCTCACTACCAAAAAAATGACTTTTAGCGTCGAACTTTTTGTCGCGGCCAGTGTTTTTGTAGCTATTTCTTACTTGTTGCCACCACCAATAGAGTTAGTGGCAATAAATCTCATTTTGTCTCGCCCGTGTCTGCCCGTGACAAAACGTGTCGTAAATTTTTTTTTTTACCGATGAAAATTAACGTCGGAAAATTTATTACCGACATTTAGGGCGAATTATTTGAGCTCATTGGAGACGACATTTTTGTTACAAAATATAATTTATTTTTGCAACGAACGTAATTCGTCACCAATAAGGATAAGTTATGGAAGACGAAAACATTTCGTCACCATACACTCCATTATGCCATTTCATTTTCCTGTTAAATGGGCGACAAATATATTTTTATCTCGAAAGAATAAGTTGTGGGAGATGAAAATATTTCGTCACTAATAAATTCTATTTCCGGGGGCCGTTACCCGTTCCGTACTCATTCTAGTTTAATATTCTCCTATCTCTATTCCCTCATTCTCTTCTTCGTACTAGTTAGATTTGCAAGCCCAGGCCGCCCAAACCCCAGACCACCCTGCCCGGCCCACCACTGCCAGTCGTCCATTGATACGCTGGCCGTACACCCTGACCTTTAGCGACGTTTTACTAAAAAATGTCTGCAGAGTTCAATTTTCGATTTAATTTCATTGTGAGGAAAAGTAAAAATCAAAGATTATTACTGACGAATTATAAAACGTCGGTAAAATTGACTTTTAGCAAGGTTTCCTTGAAAACCGTCGACGAAGTTCAATTTTATTCGTAACTTCATTTTTAGGGAAAATAAATATCAAAGACTATTATCGACGAATTCTATTATAGACGAATTTTATGAAGTAGGTAAAATGAACTTTTAGCGATGTTTTTTTTGTAAAATTAAACGTTTATATTTTTAGGAAAATTAAAAATTAAAAATTAAAAATAGAGACCTTTACCAGCGAAAATTAGCGTCGGAAAATTTATTACCGATGTTTTATATTAAACGTCAGTAAATGTTAAGAAAAATAAAATAATTTTGATAAACGTCGGTAAACCAAAATTCTCCCTCTCCCGCCTCCACAGTCCCCCTTTTTTCTCTCCAATCCCTCTTTTCCCTCTACTCATTTCTTTCTCTCTCCTCACTCTCTAGACCTTCCCCCAGGCGTGAATCGCCCCCACCAGAGCCCATCTCCATTGTCATCCTCTCATCTCCTTCGCACCCCTCCAGAACCCTCTCTCCCTTAGTTCTCTCTCTCTCTCTCTCTCTCTCTCTCTCTCTCTCTCTCTCTCTCTTCTATTCTTCCTCCCCTGTTCCTCTCCTCTCCTCTGCCCTGCGCAGCCGCCTTTTCCTCCTCCTACTCCTCTTTCTTTCTTCCTTATCCTTCTCCCTTATCTCCCTTTCCCCTTTCTCATTCCACTCTCTCAGCAACCCCCTCTCTCATTTCCCTCTCCCTTCTCCACTCATTCATCTCATCTCCCATCTGATTTTCATTTCTCTCTTTCTTCTGATTTCTTTCCTCCCCCTCTTTGCCCAGAGTTTCTTTCCTTCCAAAAACCCTAGTTTTCTCCTGATCAACATTCCTTCCACAACATGCACCACAAAAATCGTAGTTTTCCTTCTCTAGCCGTTAATATCAGCCTTAAATCAGGCGAATCCGACTCGTCATTCTCTCTATATCGGTTTCCCGCATTTTTTCTCTCCTTCCAGATCTATAAATTTGGTGCTTTTTGTCGTTTGATGGCCGCCGATCTATTGTGTTTCAGAAGAAATTTGAATCGATGAGTCAAGGTTCGGTCCAGATGGAGGACGTTAAACCTTCGATTTCTACAAGTAATTCGCAGTCCGAAGATGGCACTGTAGTCGAAGCTCGATTTTCAGATCTCTGCAAGGTTTCTGATTTTTTTTCCGGTTCTGTTGATTATCTTGTTTTGATCTGTAATTCTCATTAGCTGATTCCAAGATCTTGTAAAAGATACACTACAAGAAAAGGGGGTCTTTCGCAACGGTTGTTGTGCAACGGTTATTTAACCGTTGCTAAAGAACCCCTTCAGCAACGGTCATGCAACAATTTATATAAATGTTGCACAATCGTAAGTTTTTGCAATGGTTTGCAACAAACCGTTACAAAATACTTATTTTGCAACGGTTTGCGCAACAGAACAAATTAACCGTTGCCTAAGAATGCATATTTTGCAACGGTTCGCAACAGTTATCGTAACTGTTGCGTAAGCGTTAACATTTAGCAACGGTTTTGCAACGATTTTTTGAGTTCGTTGCATTCAATTTCACAATTTACAACGGTTTACTATAACCGTTGCCTATAACATTATATTGGGCAACGGTTTTGTTCAAATGTTACATGTTGTTTTATTATTCGTAACGGTTATGTAACGGTTTACTATAATCGTTGCCTATCATTTAATGTTTCGCATCGGTTACGCAACGGTCAGTCAAGTGCTGGCCGCAATAAGTGGCCCACGACGGTAAAAGTGTGACACCTAAAATCAATCCCACTCGAGTTTATCTCTCTCCCTCACTGTCTCTCACTCTAACAGTACTGGAACCTTCTCTCGCCTCTCATTCTCTCGCTCATCTCTCCCCTGCGCAGCCCTCCATCTCTCTCTCTCTCTCTCACCGTCTCTCCCCTACGCACCGCTCCATCTCTCTCACTCTCTCACTCTGTCACCGTTTTTCCCCTGCGCAGCACTCCATCTCGACCTCCTTCATCTCTCTGGCCCTCTCCTTCTCTCTCACACCATCCCTCACAGCCGATCCCTCTTCTCTCTCACGCCATCCCTCTTTTCTAACTCATCCTTCCTTTTCATTCGAAAACCCCCAAATCTCCAACCCTTACCCTCTCCATTCGAAAACCCCCAAATCAAAAGTGTTTCAAACCCTATCTGGACTCTCTTTTGATGGAATGTGGGTAGGAAGGGAATTTGGGTTGGTGGGTGTATGAATCTCATGTAAATGGTTGGATTCTTTTTGCTGCATCAAGAGGCGTTCAGAAAATTGACCTGGAGTTCTATTTTTTGTAAAACGTCGGTAATGTTTAATTTTATTTTTAAGAAAATTAAAAATTAGAGTCCTTTACCGACAGATTTTTTTTATCGAAGAAATTAGCGTCGAAAAATTTATCACCGACGTTTAATATAAAACATCGGTAAAGGTTGATAGACCTTTTTACTTATTAAAAAAAATTAAATTAATTTTTAAAATTCTATTTTTTGGGACGAAAACAAATGGTCAGCAAATTTCCCACCTTTTTTTCCCCTCCCGCCACCAAAACCTCTCTTTTCACTATCTCTCCTGCTCCTCTCTCAGTCTCACTCTTGCTCTCGCTCTTCTCTCACTCTCTCTGCTATTTCTCTCTCAGTGCGCTCTCTCTCGCTTGATCTCTCTGTCTCTCTCTCTCGATCTGCTCTCTCTCTCTCACACTGCTCTGTCTCGCTCGATCTGGGATTATTAGGGTTTCTCGGGGTTCTGGTGGGAAAGGTCGCCTCCGCGTGAATCTCATCTCCTCTCATCTCCATCGTCTCTCAATCTCTCTCCGGACGATCTCTCTCCGCTCCTGGGAAAAAGCCCCAATTCCATCCCTACCCAGAAAGCCCATTGATCAATCAAAACAATAAATCGCCCAGCAGACCGCCGTCGAGGCTATTGTGCCCTAATTCTCTTAGGGTTTTGAGGGAGTTCTTGAGATCCGACAGGTGCCGGTGGTCGGCGACGGAGTTCTCTTCAGGTACTCGACGATGTCGTCGAGCCACTGGATTGCGAGGCCGGAGTTGGCGGCAAGGAAGGCGAGCGCCTCCTCGAGGCGGTGTAGGACGGATAAGTAGCCGGCGAGGTCAGAGCGTGGATCGGAAAGAAGAGAGGGCTCAAGACCGTGGATGGCGTCGAAGACCTTGAGGACGGCGGCGGCTGGGCCGACGGCACGGTCGATTTGGGAGGACGAGAATGTTGGGAAAATTGAAGGGGGAAAACCGCTTTGGGAGCACAAAGTGGATGACAGCAATGGGGTCATTTTCGGCATCTGTCTGACATTGAAAGGTTTGTTTCTTTGTTGAACAGGGGAATGATTCTGTTGTAAATGGGTCTTATATAAATTTTGGGTATTTGTTTTGTAGATTGAGTGTGAAGAAGAGTATTTGATGGGGGAGTTTGACATGAATCCGGACATCGACGAAAATCCTCCAATGTCTCTCAGGGATGCATTGGAGAAGGTGAAGCCATTCTTGATGGCATATGAGGGAATACAGGGTCAAGATGAGTGGGAGGTATGTGTGTTGGCATCTGCTAATTTTACTAGGTGTTGATTTATTTTTTCTTATCAGTTTCTAATAGTTGTTGATTTAGGTCATATATATGATGGAGATATGCATGTTTGTAGGTGGGTGGTTTATGTTTGGTTGGGAAATTCATTTGGTTATTCATTTGCCATTTGGTTAGTGTTTTCAGGATGTAGGTAATTGTAGAAATGTAAGAGATGTCAATCGTTGGTTTCCTTCGTGTTGTTCTGGTTGCGAAGCCATTACGAGAAGAAACCCGATTCAGATGTAAGAGATATTTCTATTTCAACTGTTTAGAGATTTGAAGGTGTCGGTGGGATTAGGAATTCCTCTGTTTATGATTATAGGGAATGGGGGAAAGGATTTGTAGTTGTAGCCTCGCGTAGGATGTTTGGTGCTTGTGTTTTTTTCCCACGAGACCTATAAATCCTCCTTTGATTTGATATTTTCCTCCTCCATCAGGCTAGAGCCATATGTTGATTAGGACTTTGTTGCTGCCATGCCTGTTAATTGAGCATCTTGGGCGTAGTAAAGCTAAATGTTTTTTTTTTATTTATTTATCGATGGAAAATGCTTAGGGTTCTTTGGAATGGAGCTGATGCCTTACTTTGACCAATGCATGGTTGAAGAAGCTTAGTTTCTAATCACATTTGATCTAGTAAATTTTTGGTTTATGGATCAATGCATATATTTAATAGCAATGCATGTGATAGATTTTTCTCTTGTAGATTTTTTGTTTATGGATCAACACATATATTTAATAGTAATGCATTTGATGGATTTCTCTTAGAGTGTCCGCCTTTTGTTATAGCTAATAAGCCATCCATTCTTTTTTATATTCAAATCTCCACAAGTATGGATGAAGAAGTCTGCATTTGTAACTTTAACATGTCAACTTCTGAAACTGTATTGGCACTACACGTTTTGATACTTTCTCTTGCATAATATTTCATTGACCTCGCCTAATGCTTCAAGTCTTGACTTATTTGTGATGAATTATGTTGTGTATTTTTTAGCCCGGACTTTTTATTGTTGTAAGACTCTTAATTGATTTGTGTTTTCTTTTCAATCCCTTTCATGGCATATATTTTTAGGTTTTTCTATATATTTATATATATTTTTCCCCGTATCACATTGCAATTGGCATCATGATAGGAGTATGGTAATCATGACATTGGAGCAAAGATGCCAATTTTTGTGTCTTTCCTTACTACATGAAGCATGTTATTTACTGAATAGTCTAATTTATTTGTAATGAGGACATGAGTTAGAACAATACATTAATGACGTATTCGCTTTTGTATTTGATCTTGTTGATTTAATTTATCCTGCTTGAAAAGTTGTCCTGAACTAATTCCTTATAGAGGAAATGCAATCTCAGAATCATTTTATTCCTAAATCACCCTAAGTTTACTTGGTTATTATTTCATTGATATGAAAGGCTATTATCTATTGTGTTCCGAACTGAATGGATTATTTGAACTTGAAATAATATACCTAACTCTTAAAACGACAGTCCTGTGTGGTCTTGGACATGTTCTGCTTGAAATCTCCTACTATGTTTGATTTCAAGATTATGATAAGTTCTCTGATTTCTTGGGGCTATAAACTTGGCTTCGTTGATGTCATTAACGAATCCTTATTTAATATCTTTTGTGTTTTTCTTTTGCCAGTTCTTTTTAATCTCTCTCTCTCTCAGAGTGTTCTCATATCTGAATGGGTTATTACTTATTACTACCAATAAAAAAAACTCATTTTATTGATTGATGTTGCTTTCCTTCTGCCTGGTCTTTTTATGGTAACATTTTGGTTTCATAAATGATAACATAGATAAAATTTTATGTTGGACTATTTAGAACAAAATTTGAGTAATGCATGTCCCTCCCTCCGTATCTTCTCTCTCTTTTAAGGTTTTTCCCACCCTTTGAGATTTGTTAGGATGAGAGTAAATTCGTAAGCCAGGATTGATGGAGATTGTCACTGTTGGAACCTTTGTAATTCATCTTATTCTTTATAACTGTGTGACAGTGTTTTGGTCAACAGAACAATTATTACTGGGGGATAAAAGAGCAACAGCAAGTGTGCAAGTGTTAAAAGTATTCATTTGCCATTTGCTTTAGAGACAGTGGATAGGGAAGGAATCCCATTTGATTGCATTACATGAATCCCCTCTACATAAAATATGTCAGTGTAAGCCACGAGTAACTTACTCCTACTGAGTACATACAAATTTTGCCTCCCTCTCCCTGATTGGCCTCGAAGTGGGAATAGTGGTCCGGTTGTAATCTTTAATAAATCTAGGTTTAAACGAACACCCATCCAAATTTTATCTTCAAGGATCTGGTTGAAGGTCTTAATTAATATATGTATTCTCTTACATCAGGAGATTATAGTACCCATCTGTTAAAAATATTGGCCGCTGAGAGATTTTTGAGGCCTTTTGCCCTTAGATGCCCAACTCGCAAACCGACCCTTGGACCGAAATTTAAAACTCGTGGGGGCTAGTTGGTCCACCTTTAGTTAATGCCTCTAATCCTATATTAAAAAATGATCCAGTTTGGCCGAGTTGCACCAAGTAGCACCCTAGAGTGCTGAGAAGCCAAGAAGTTCATGATAACAAAAAATCCTTAAAAAACAGAAATTTGTCTTATGAATTTTGAAAATCTTTTTTGGAATAGTAATTTAACATTTTTATATATGTATTTTAATTATTAAAAATAAAATAAAGTAGGTGGCTGTGTTATATTTCAGTGAAGTTGAATGAGCAATACCTGTGATCTTTGAATGCTTAAATCTTCTATAAAGTGCGGTTTTGATCTTTGAGGTTTATTTAATGTTTGTAAAGGTTGTTTGTGCAGGCCACATCATGATTGTATAAAGAACTTTTGTTCGGTTAAACTCATAATTTAGGATGATTGGATGAGAGAGAAACTTCACCCATCCCCTATCCATATGGTCCCAGTATACACTCCTCCACTCATGAATTATTGTTGGCCAAGGTGGGCCCCACAGATATTATTGCAACATCACACTGTCACCCAATACTATGAGTGCATATGATAGTGCAGTGATTATTGCCCTTGATTTAGGGCCTCAATGGTTCTGTAATTCTTTGCAACGGCAGATATCGTTTAGGTCATTCAACAGGGAATGGCTTTTTTTTTTTAGGGGGGTGGGGAGATTGGTTGGTTGATCATGAATTGCAGGCCCTATTTTTTAAAGAACAGAATAGGGTGCATGAAATGTGGTTTTGATGCTAGTTTTAGCCTACACAATGCACACATATTATGTCTTTTATCCTAAGTGGCAAGCCTGATATGGAGAAATCATCGCTTTAGTAGTGCCCATCTGCATAAATACCTTCTCTTCTCTCTCTCTCTCTCTCTCTCTCTCTCTCTCTCTATCTCTCTGTCTGTCTCTGTGTGTGTGTGTGTGTTGTGGTTGTGGTTTGGGAAGGGTGGGAGGGGGCTGGATGGGGGGTGTTAGTGGGGTTGTGTTTTATGGAAAGGTCTCCTAGGTATGTACTAAAGATGGGGACCGTTGATCATTCTAACCCTTTGTTTCACTACACCATTTCAGGGCTTTTACAGCGTGAAATGCGCGCCGTAAATGTAGGTTTACGGCTCACGGGGGTCGTGCCGTAAAAGCGCCTGCCGTAAAAGGCAAAACTATTTACAGCGTGCATATACAGGCCGTAAGTAGGATCAATGCACGCCGAAAATAATGCTCTTAGGACTTTTTGGACTACATTTATGGCCTCCTAAGCAGGCCGTAAATACAAAACTTTTACGACACAAGCTGAGTGCCGTCAAAGCATTGGTGTGCTTAAGTTTATGGCACACGTAGTAAGCCGTGAATACTTAAAACGAAAAATGTTTTACACAGCTTGCATTTGTGGGTTGTAAATGGGTTGTGTACAATCTGATTAACGGCTCGATATGCAAGCCGTAATTAGGTATATGTTTTTACAACTTTCAACTGCAGGCCGTTAAAGAATTGGCGAGTTTCAAGTTACGGCTCGCAAGACGCGCCATAATTGTTTTTTAATAAAAAAATTATTATTTCTTAATTAAAAAAAACTAAATCCACATTTTTTTTATTGCTACAAATACAAATTAATAAACTAAAATAAAAAATGTAAACAGTACCTGCAAGTCCATTACCCATCCCTAACGAAAATTCTAAACAAGTAATCTCTCTCTATGTGATAGGTAACATCAATTAACCCAAGAGATGAAATCCTATAAGCATTAAAATGAACAATAAATCTAAGTGTAGAAAATGACCCCAGAATAATATGATTCATTATTGATGCTGTTGTGTTGCAATCCTTGCCAGACTCCTCTATGGAGCATCCTACTGCCTTAAAGCCCACAATTCTTATGACCTATACATCTATTGGAAGATGAATTAATGTTCATTTTCTATAACTTATTGATAGGTACAAAGAGAACTTCATTACCAGAGAAAATAGCATATAGAATTTACAGCATGGAAGAAAAACCCAATACATATCTGTAGCACAGCAACCTAGAGACCATGGCATCTATCATAATTGAAAAAAAATGAGGACAGCCCCTAAACTGTTTTTGTAGTAACCCAGTAGGCCAATTCCAGATGATACATCCACTGAATTAACAATGATGTCAACAGTTGTTTTTTCGCTCAATCACTTCAAAAGAAGCAAAGTTGAAATAATGACAAGCGTCAATGACCAAATGGAGAATAGAAGACGTAGAACTGAAATAAACACTTGCATAAAAATTAAATAAAAAAAAAACACAGAGGAACTCATGTATATATCACTCTAAAACTACTCACTTGGCCAAACTGCTCATAAAAAACAGAACTTAAAATACATACTATAATCAATATTCAACTACATGAAATTGATACCCAAAAGTCAATGAGAAACACCCATATGATAACAGCACCAACAAATTAAGAAAGGTCTCCTGAATCCCACATTAAAATTGTTCATTTAGCTAAATTAATTATACCAAGTAGATCTTTAGAACTACCCAACGAAATCCGCAAGGCATAGAATAAAACAAGAATCCACTATTAATAAAAGAGATTCTTACACACATGCTCAAAAAATATGGGACCTGGGACTGTGACTGTGAGGAGGGCTCAGCCCCATCATCTCCTAAAAACCCCCCTGTGCATGATACAAAGAATGGAACTGCCCACCCTCAACTCCAACACCAGTTGGGTTCCTCACTCCCTCTCTGACACTAACATTACCCATGACCCAAAAACAACTAAAGATAGAAAAAAGAAAATTCAGAAAACGCAGTAGGTTGGAATCACTCACAGTAAAAGTTGAAGCAAACATAAAATCAATCCAGTAACTTAAACCAAATGTATTCCAGTTAAAATACTACACAAAAAAGGGCAACCTCCATTTGGTTTTTTCACAAAGTCCAGTTGTAGAGACCTAAACAAACTACGACTTAAACACTGATTCTCCAAAATAAAACACAAATTTCACCTCTCATCTTGCTTCTAACAGGTTGCTATGTACTTGATTGGCCATGCTACTATGCTTCCTAGTGCTTCATTCAAAAGAAAGGCTTCACGAGTTGGTCGATAGAGAGTCAGTCTCTCATTACCCTCTACTACATGTTGCACAGAAACTTTCCAACATTCAGCACCAAGAGGCACATGATGTACTAGTGATTTAGGATCCCTTGATAGTATTTCACCAGTAGCAACAACTGTATTTGTGTCTAGCCAACTCAGCAACTTGCATCTTGAATTGTGAACTGCATGTTCCTTTTCCTTGCTTTGTGTTGTCTCATGAACAGAATTTTGTATTGGACTTGAAGTTTCGTTTCTCTTGCTTTGTGTCATGTGATTGGCAGAATCTTGAATACTTGCATTATCTTTGAGCTGTAATTAATATATGTTAAACTTCGCATATAAATACAAAAGAATCACAATAATTAAAAGAAATCTATTGAGGTACTTACCATAGTACTTCCTCCTTTTCCAACCATTGCAATAACATTGTTCATTTGGTTTTTCAAGACCTGAAGTTCTTTCTCTAATTTATTAAATTTGTCCCTCACTTGTGCTTGACCTTCCAACTTTGAAGGAGTTGCTCCATACCCAAGCCCTCTTACTCGTCCTCGTGGATCAGGACCGAGTACCTTTGCAACAGCATCATCTCTAAAAGAAGAACCAGTTTCTTCTGCTTTGTATTTTTTGACTTGTTGCTGTATTACAATAGAGCAATAAAATGTCAGCAATAAGATGTTTATCTATCAGCATTGAATTGACTCTAAACATAGTTTGAAATAGTCACAGTTAGATTTTATTACAATAAGTTTTATACATAGTGTATAATCTTTAGAAAGTGTTTTTTTATTAACAATAAAGCAATAAGCTATATTATTTGGAAAGCTAAGCATGACAGATCTCTCTCTCTCTATCTCAGAAAATTGTATAGAACACATTTGAGAAAGTTGCATAAAAGACATTCATATTGGGGCCACAAGAAATGTACAAACCTGAGCAAAACTCTTCTGCCCTGTTGTATGACAAATACCTCCTCTTTTCATATATTTTTCAAACAAAAGTGGACCATAGGATATAATTTTGGTAAGTAAATCACTGTTGGGCTTGGCAAATTTCCAAATACAATATCTTACCAACTACCACAAGAGAAAGTGACTTGGGAAAATAACAGAAAACAATAATTATATACTTAGGAAAGTCAACTGAATAAATAGACAGTAAAAGCCCTGGACGGGTACATGGTATTGACTTGGGAATTCATTCTCTTTTTTGGGTATATATATATTTATAAGAGAGTAAGTAGGACTACTTAGAAGTTGAAACTAACGAAATAGCAACCTTTGGGATTAAAGCCAGTGAACAAATATCGCCCCACTCATCTCCTAGAAGCCATAACAAGTCCCAAGATTAGTAAGCTTCAACAAAAAATATCAGTTGAAACAACACCCAGGCAAGCCAAATCACACTGGGCTATAATAGTAACTATCCACATCCTGTAACTGTCCCTTTTTTTTTTGTGTTCATAAATATAATGGTAAGTTCCCAGGCAGTTTCAGAGATGATGACCCAGGTTAACAAAAGTGGGTCCTGTCAATTAGTAGACACAAAATTCTAACTCATGAAATATAATGGTATGAGAATGAGATAGGGACATCTGTGATGGACCCCTACTGGTTGGGCAGTGGACTTAAAAACCAATTCCATCACCATCCATCTGTATCTATTAAGATGGTCAATTACCAATTCTGTATGGTTGCTAATTGTAAACAAATAAGGAAAAATGTAGATGTCAATTACCAATTCTGTATGGTTGCTAATTTGCTCCATTTATGTTTGTACTTCAATTGATCAAGTCAAGCTAAGGAGAACTACTTAAAATTTCTGAAAGAGGAATTAAATGATAAATATAACTTTCAAAGTAACACATACACTAATTTCATCAGGGGCTTGTTTCTTTGCAAAGGACTGAGTTCCAAGGAGTTCTAGAATGGGTTGGGACAAAGTATTATTGAAAAGATGAGGGGCAAAGACATGAGAGACCCAGCTTTTCCTAGGATTTGGTTGACTGGGTGATAGAATTGGGTAATAATTTGCCATCTCCCCTTTAAAATGGAAATTTATTTGAAGGCCAATTATGAATCTTAAACTATGTTTTGTCAATTTTAACCACTTTGAGTAATACAATTCTTACAATCCTAGGGATTCAATTCCTTTCCATGCAAACAATAAGTGATTACTATCCTAGTATAATGACCTTACTATACTAGAACACAAGAATTCCAGCTTTACAAATAAACAGATTCTCAAGCTTTACAAGTCTACTTACCACTATCTCCGGATCCTCAACTTCTTCATCCTCATTATTCCTCTTCTTTCTTGCTTCATACCCACGAATCCAAACATCAGACCTTGATATTGCATCTGGTGTCTCACTTTCTTGTCTCTACACAAGAAAATATTTTTGTCATATCAACAAATTAAGTGTCACCAATACATATTCAATAATTTTAATTACCATTTCATCCTCTAGCCGTGCAAATCCTTTACGACTCGTTCTATGCATCAGAGTTTGTTTTGCTCGCATCTCTTTATACTTTCCATTTATCGCCTAGAAACATTCACAATTAAGGGAGACATTCACAATTAAGGGAGAGACGCTCAATAGTCAACTGTGTTTCATAATTCATAATGATACAAGTTAAGTGCTCACCAATTGTTGTGGAGAAGTCTTTTTTTTTATAAAAGCTTGCCATACTTCCATGGATTCTACATTATCAGGTTTCAAGAGGTTGGTAGCACGTTTCAGACCTACCAACTTGGCTTGTTCCATCACTTTCTTTAGCAGCAAACTCCGGTTATCTCTCCAATGTTTTCTTAGCTTTCCAATCGTGTACGTTTTATAACACTCAGAGAAACTAAACTTTTGCTACAAAATAAAATGAACAGTTGTATTAGAATTACATCTAAACCAAATGTATATAAATACTTACAAAAACATACTACCATTATGTGATCCCATATTTGCGTCATAAAGTCATTTGTAAGATCACTCCATTTGTCAAGTGTAACCGGAATTAACTCTCTCGCTGTGATCCCAAGGAAAGAAGATAATTTTGCTGCATTCACTCTAAACGGCTGACCCTTCTCATTGAACTCAACTTCAAGGCGAGTCCCCTTTCCTTTTCCTTTGGTAAAAAATGAAACTTTTGCCTTCCCTCTAGGTTTTGGTTTCGTACCAGGTTGATTGTTTTCAACCTGAACATCTGGGTCATTAGGAACTTCAGTAGTTGGAGAATTAGAATCTCCATCCGATGTACGTAAACGTTGAGGATCATCTTGAATGGGTGCAGCTGCTGCTTTTTTTTGTTTTTTTTTTTGCAAATATACATCTCTTTTTTGGAGACATCTGGTAGAAAAAAGTGAGCAACAGTTATGCTAACAGAATATGACAAAAGAACATCAATCAGAAACAGATTGAACAGAAGATATCCTCTTAAATTGTAAAAACAGTAATATGAAGTCTATCAAAGAGAAAAAAGTAAGTAATGATGCTTACCACGACACCACTCATGATCTATGATGGCTGAATCTGCAAAGGAAATTAATAATTAGTATTAGTGTTTAAATCTATATCAGGCAACATTAAAATAGTAAACAACATCATCATTGCAACAATTACCGACTCATCCATGACCACATAGTCATTTCTTTCATAATCTTCATCATCTAGATTAAGAGTGGATACATCTAATGGGGCATATGGTATGCAATCATTCCCATTACTATCAGACTCATAAACGCCTCTTCGTGGTGCTTTTAGTACAACATACCAATTTGAAGTATCGTCATGCCTGGAATAAAAGACTTGGTTTGCTTGTGAGGCAAATACAAACGGATCATTCTCAAATTGATACTGGCCTTGATGAAGGTTAACTAATGTAAAACACTCTTCAACTTTGACACCACTTGCCATGTTGGCCCAATCACAATGAAAGATAGGGAGTTTAAACTTGTGATAGTCCAGCAAAATTATATCTCTTATAACACCATAGAACACAATCTTTCCACTGACATGTGATGTATCTCTAGCACTTGATCGACATAATGTCTCTGCTTCAAGAGAAACACCAGAATTTTGTGTGCAGTTTTTAACATCTCTAGTATGGAATCGATTACCATTGATAATAAAACCTGAATATGATGCAACATAAGGCTTAGGTCGACACCCTATCCATTTTACAAGGTCTGACATGTTACCAGCATTTCCAACCTTGACTTTATTTGCTAACCACTCACTAAACATGTCCCTATGCCTCTTTCTTAGAAGGCTTTCATTCCCTCGAAGACGTATATCAGATTGTCGAAGTTCCTCTAAGTGCATTCTGGAAAAAAAAATTGAATGATATATATAGAATAAAGTTAAAAAGTGCAAATAAAAAAAGACTAAAACCACCAAAGACATGCCTATCTTATTCCAGCACATATAAATGATAAACTTACTCTTTGTACGGTTCTACTTCTGCTGTATTCTCTAGGACATATAAATGAGCAACTTTAAGCATGTTAGGAGACAATTCCTTCAATTTAGCCTCACCAATTGGTCTCCCTTCTAATATATTCTCATCTTCATACTCTTCATATCGGCTCTGTTGAGCACCTACTTGAGCTGCTTGCTTTATGTAAGGAGCACAAAAACTTGTGCACTCTTCTGCATTATACTTTTCAACTATACAACCTTCAGGATTTGAACGGTTTTTCACAAAGCCTTTAAGTACTTTCATATACCTAACTCAAAATGTAAGTTTAACAAATTAATAATAGCTAAATCAAGCAATAACTAAACCAAAGAATTGTCTATATAGAAGAGTAAAGTATTGGAGTCACCTTTCAAATGGGTACATCCAACGAAATTGCACTGGACCACCTATCAATGCTTCTCGAACCAAGTGAACAGTAAGGTGAACCATAATGTCAAAAATGATGGGGGAAAAAACCTTTCAAGCATACACAGAGTCTCGGCAATGTGGTCTTCAAGTAATTCTAATTTATTCTTATCAACCTCTCTTTGACATAGGCAATTAAAAAAAGAACATAATCTGAAAATTGCAACCCTAGGCCCCTTGTCTAATAGTCCCCTTAATGATACTGATAAAACTTGCTGCATTAGCACATGACAATCATGGGACTTGAGGCCATAAATTTTGCAGTCTTTTAGTGACACATGACTTGCAATGTTTGAACTATAGCCATCTGGCAATCTCAACTCGGATAGCCTTTTACAAAACAACCTTTTTTCACTCTTTGACAACACATATGGTGCTTTTTTATAACCGGAGTCGGCAACATCGTTGTTAGGATGCAATGACTTTCTAATTCCCATATGTTTTAAATCTTCACGAGACTTTAAGTCATCCTTTGTTTTGCCTTTAATATTCAATAGAGTGCCTATTATACTCTCGCAAATATTTTTCTCAACATGCATCACATCCAAATTGTGCCGCAACAGTAATGACTACAAAATAACCAAATAGAAGCATGTTAAATTCCTCCCTCAAATTGAAAAGGAAAAAATCAGATTATTCCTACCAAAAAATAATAACAAAAATGCAAATGAAGACTCACCTCCCAATATGGTAGCTTGAAAAAGATTGATTTCTTTTTCCATACCGATTGAGGTTGTACGACAATTTGCTCTTCATTTTCATCATCTCTCTTTCTTTTATTTGTCTTATTTTTCTTAGCCTTCCCCCAATCATCTTTGATGTTTCTGATCACTTCAAATACTTCTGAACTGGTTAAAATGCGAGGCTTTCTTCCATGTTCTTCAGTCCCATCAAACCAAGATTTTTTTAAGCGAAATGGATGATTGTATGATAGAAATCTCCGATGACCCATGAATACGTTCTTGTGGCTGTTTTTCAACCATTTTGAAACCGTCTCAAGTCCACATGCCGGACATCCTTTCTTAGATTTAACAGCATACCCGGACAGATTTCCATAAGCTGGGAAATCGTTTATTGTCCACATCAAAACAGCTCTCAAGTTGAATGTGGATTGAGTAAATGCATCATAAACACTCACTCCATTCACCCAAAGCTCTTTCAAATCATCTATAAGAGGTGCTAAGTACACATCTATATCATTTCCAGGTTGCTTTGGCCCAGGAATGAGTAATGTCAAAATCAAAATTTCTTTTGACATGCATAACCGGGGAGAAAGATTATATGTGACCAGAATTACAGGCCAACAACTATGTCGAGAGCTAAGATCACCAAAAGGATTAAATCCATCTGAAGAAAGGCCGAGTCTGAGATTACGGGGATCAGATGCAAAAGAAGGCCACTTATCATCTATTCTATTCCATGCCAATGAGTCAACTGGATGCCGCATAATGCCATCCTGACTTTTGTTTGTGTAGTGCCATGTTAATTGTTCACTCCTTTCAGCTGACTTAAACAATCTCCTAAATCTTGGAATAATAGGAAAATACCTCAAAACTTTTGCCGGAACTCCCTTACTTATCTTTTTGGTCCGTTCATTGAGTTTCCACCGTGAAGAACCACACTTCGGACATATCTCACTATGCTCCAGATCTTTTCGGAACAAGCAACAATCGTTCTCACATGCATGTATTTTCTCATAACCTAGATCAAAAGCATTAAATAACTTTTTGGCCGAGTAGAAGCTATCCGGAAGTATGTTATTAATCGGTAGCAAATCATGAACAATCTTGAGAACATCATCAAATGCTTTGTCAGACAAACTGTGTCGAGCCTTGGCCTTGCATAAAATAAGTGTTGCAGACATCTTAGTGTGTGTAGATCCTAAATATAAAGGCATTTCTGCCTCCTCGATGAGTTTTTCAAAATCTTGGTAACTTTTTTCATCTATATGATCCACATTATCATCTTGGAAACATGCATCTCTAAACATTTTATATGATGCTTGAATTTCATCATCTTCAATTTGTCCTACCATAGTTGGTTTTTCTCCATGAAAAATCCATGTGGTGTAAGCAGGATCAACTCCAGCAATAACTAGATGATCATAGACTATATCATAATGATGATATTTTAAGTTTAAGCATTTGATGCAAGGACATTGGATCTTCTCTGGATACCCATTCTGTTCTTGAACCTTATCTACAAACTTTCGTGCTCCCTCTCAATATGCTTTTGATGGTCTAAAATAAATAAGGAACTCAAGTTTTTCATTAACTAGAAATTAATGAATAGGTGTGGGACATCATCAAATTTATAGTTTATGGCTTTGGAATTCACCTTGATAAATGAGTCCATTCTTTATCCATAATGGAAGATTGTCTTATGTTGACAAAACTGTGAAACTACAGATGTGAGACATGGCAATATCATATTAACACCAACTATATAAGAAGCAGAATGCAGTAAATATTTGGTAGGGAAAAACCATGGATCATGTCAATCTACCTAGCAGAACAACCAACAATTAAAGGCACATCATGATGCACTCCAAAGTCCAAATCACAAACAGTAACATATTTAAAAATTAATAAATGAAAACAAAGTGAATCTTTCATAAGCAAAATTACCCCATGTATGGTGATGGAAGTCTTACCGGATGATTAATCTTCTAACACCCCCACCCCCCCCCCCCCCCCCAAAAAAAAAAAAAAAAAAAAAAAAAAAAAGAAACCAGAAGGAAGAGGAGAATGCAAATGAGAATACAAGAAATCCTTTCCTGCAACTAGAAATCCTCAATCTCCAATCTGGGGAAAACACAGAAAGCACAAATAAGACACTTTTCTAGCATTGGCATTCAGACAATTCTCAAGCTCTGTACCTCAGGTACAGGAATGGGGCTCATTTGTAGTTTTCATCTCACACTGTATGGGGCGTATTTGAAACATACACCCCAAATGAAGCATGCAGTTTAGTCACACTTCACATTACACACACACATGGGGTGGGATTGAGAAGAGGGAAGGCTACCTCCAGAAATATTTGGGTGGGGGTGCCTGAGATTTCTCAAAGTCCATCAATTTGGAGAAAAACCCCTTTGTCTATCCCCAGGTCAGATTGCCATTGTGACTTCTCATTAGGGTTTTGGTAGAAAGCAAATGACCACAATAAAAAACAATCTATATCATGGGACTTTCCCTAACCCATCTGAAATCCAGGTTCCAAGGGACTCAAACCACCATCACTTCATGTAACGGGCCTTCCAAGGAATTTTACACATAAACAAAACCAAAGATTTTCAAAGAAAGAAGGGAAAACCTCTGCAGATGAAAAGAAGAAGAAGAAATCCTCTGTTTTTGAGATCTGAAGAAGAAGAAGAAGAAATCAAATCAACATAAAAAAAAAGTTGATTACATCTCGGATTTTGAGATGTGAAGAAGAAAAATCATTTGCAGTGAACCCTCGTGGGTGCGTGGGCTTGCAGTGGGCGCTGGGAAGAGGAAGATGAAGAAGAGTAGGAGGGGAGGAAGAAAAGGAAGGAGAGGGTGCGCTGGCGTGCAGGGGAGGTGCTGAGGGTTGCGATGGTGATGCAGGGAGGAGGGAGAGAGGCTCTTACCTGTGAATGGGATGAGTTATGCGCGTGGAGGGAGAAGAGGGAGAGACGTTGGGGCTCTGCTCTGCTGCTGGTGGTGGTGCGGTCTGCGCGTGGAGGAAGAAGGGGCGACGTCCGCGGGCGTGAGAGAGATGAACAGCAAAGAGATTGGAGAGGGTCTGCGCAGGGGGTTGCGAGATGGAGAGAGAGAGGGCCAAGATCAAGAGGGAGAGGAGGTGATCTGCGTGCGAGGGAGATGGAGGAGCGCAGGCGCCTGGAGAGATGGAGGAGCGCAGGTCTGAGGTCGTGAGGGAGAAGGAAATGGAGGGATGGTGAGAGAAAGTCAGAGATGAGGGATTGCTGGGCGAGAGAGGGTCAGAGAGATGAGGGATTGAAAAGAGGGATTGAGAAAAGGCAGATCGAGGGGGCGCTGGAAATAAGTGATTACTTAGGCGGGCGCGGGAAATGAAAAATGGCGCGGGCAACACTGGAATGTTCTTTCTAGGGTTGAAGTTCACGCGCCTTGAGAGAAAACTGAGGCAAATCTTTCACAAAATTCACTACACTGAAACACAACCGGACACATCTAAATCCATTATAATATCCAAACAAAATCATCCACTTAGAAACACCAGATTAAATAAAAAATTAAAGCTATATACTTCAGCTTGGCAGCCCGCAATATCCGACATAGAGTAAAACCATTCTCTTCGCTCTGCTCCGAATTCCCTACATCGCTGCCTTCGCTCAATTTCTTCACCAAGTATTGACCAAATGCAAACCACGACCGCTCCATTTCTTCCGGATGCGATCACAAGATCAAATCAAACTTCAAACAAAAAATTAAACAAAATATGAGATTCAAGATCCAATTAGAAATAGCTATGAATTAAAATCTCCTCCAAATTAAACATAAGCTTCCGTTTCCAATCGCAGACAATAGACATGTTGGACACCAGAAGATGCTTGCTTTCCTTGAGCAAAGTCATAGCCAGCTGTGATATGCTTTCATCAAGCGACAAACCGGTCTGTTACAAGATCTTGGAATCAGCTAATGAGAATTACAGATCAAAACAAGATAATCAACAGAACCGAAAAAAATATCAGAAACCTTGCAGAGATCTGAAAATCGAGCTTCGACTGCAGTGCCGTCTTCGGACTGCTAATTACTTATAGAAATCGAAGGTTTAACGTCCTCCATCTGGATCGAACCCTGACTCATCGATTCAAATTTCTTCTGAAACACAATAGATCAGCAGCCATCAAACGACAAAAAGCACCAAATTTACAGATCTGGAAGGAGAGAAAAAACGCGGGGAAAACGATACAGAGAGAATGACGAGTCGGATTCGCCCGATTTAAGGCTGATATTAACGGCTAGATAAGGAAAACTACGACTATTGAGGTGAATGCTGCGGAAGGAATGTTAATATATACAAGAACTTTTTGGTACATTTTCCATTATAAACTTGTACTGTTGGGCAGTGACTCAAATTACATGCTTAAGTTCATAAAGTCTTCCTTTTAGAATCCTAATCAGCTTACTTCGGGTCAGTTTAGTCTCATTCTCCCCTCCCTAGCTCACCACCATTTGTTTGGAATATTAATTTGGCGGGTTTCTTTTTTTACGGCATGCAAAATGTGGGCTGTCAAAGCTGATTAATCTTACAGCTTCTCAAAGCAGGCCGTGAACTTAATTTGAATGGCTTGGCCTTTTACAGCGTGCAACATGTGGGCTGTGATAACCTAATATTTTTTACGGCTTGCGATTGCGGGCCACAAATGCTCAATAATTTACGGCGTCCTAAATACACGCCGTAATTGATCAGATCTCACGGCCCGCAAAATGCACGCCTTAATAAAGCGAAGAAAAAGCCCTTTTGCGGCTCGCATTCCATGCGCGCCGTACTATTATATTATTTACAGCGTGCATTTAATGCACCCCGTAAATGACGCGCTGTAAAAGCCCTGAAATGGTGTAGTGTTTGTTTGTTTGTTTGCATGAAAAGTGAACACCACAACCCATTGCAAAGATTGGGGCAAACAATTGTAAAAAAGATGTGTACCAATGCATCTGTTACCTTGGATGATAAGGTAAGATGCAGTGGAATTATGTCTTGGAGGGAAAGTCCTTGAGCTTAGTTTTCGGCTCTGATCTTTATACACTTGTTCAATTCTTCTCACTTGAAGATATTTCAGTACCATATAAGCCCTTTTACTTGCTCATCATACCTGATTTGGTGGATGTGCATGGATTGCGTTTTAGAAATTAGTACGGCTGTATGTAAATGTGTCTAGGCTATTTGACAAGGATGCACTTTTTTCCCTAAAAAATGATCTAAACTTATTAGGGATCCAACATTCAGCAGGAACTTCAGTTATGAAAAAAAGTAGTTTTTCATCCTGTTGTTTTTTAACAATATTTTAATAAAACCTGTATATTGCAGGTTTGTTCATCTTCCTTGTTCATTAACTTTCAGCTTTTCTTTTTAGGTTATATATATCATTCTCTTCCTCCTTGCTAGGAATGAACCAGAAGATAGAAAGTGTGATTATAGTGTAAGCCCTTTTTTTTGTTTACCTTCTATATATATACAATATTTCCATAGAGATTTGTCTAGTCAAACTTTATGTTAATTATTAGTTATGATCACTTTGTATATATAGTGCATAGTTTTATTGGTGTACGGTGTACTGCAGGTTTTCTTTTTCCTGAATGATGTTTGTTTGAAAGCCCTCTCTCTTATTCAGAAATTTTTTCCATGTGCGGGATAAGCCATTGAATGAGGATATTTGAAGGTTCTGTAATGTTCAATGTGATGGTTATAATATTATTTTTTCAATATTCAATGTTGGATTTGAGAATGTCTTGTACATTTTTTGTGGCTTCCATATAATGTTCATAGTTGACAAAGCATTTGAACGTGAACATTGACAAAGCATTTGAATTTGAACGGTACAGAATTCTGAATGAACAAACGGAACCATATTATGTACTCTCTTTAATATATATATATATATATGCTGTAATTTTTTATTTTTTTATGTTTCTTGATTTTTTTTTGTTCGGATTTTGTGGGTATATTTTGTTGTTGGGTTGATTGTTGCCTTAGAATGTGTTTAGAAGTGTCTTGTAAAATGTTTGTTTCCCAGGGAGATTGATTTTTTGCACATTTTCTGTAGATCAAACCCAAAATGTGGAGTTCCAAAATCAATGCTGGACGTGTACATAAACTGCAATGGATGTATACATATGCCGGACGTGTTCGTTTCGTCATGATTTAAGATATGGAGTTTTTGAGATGATTTGGGCATATAGCTTTTGTCAATCTCTGCTTCCCCAGATTCTAGTAAGCAACGTTGACGATGTTATGTTTGTAGTGTGGAAGATTTGAATGGTTGATCCTTTTCATGTATTTTTTTTCCTTATGATTCAATGATGACACGACAACGATGGAGTTTACTTTCATGTAATGGTAGGTACCTTTGCGAATAAATTTTAATGGAAGAAGACGAAAAGTGTGTGAATCTTGTAAATGAACAAACAAGAATTCCCTCATTTTGTTTTGGTATTGATTTGAATGAATGATCCTTTTCATGTATTTTTCCCATGGCCTATCTAGCTTGTATAGACTGGAAGTCCAATGTTTTTGTTTTTAACTGCAGGTCCAGTGTTTATTTGCAGATTCGGTTTACATTTTTTATGTTAGTTTATTAATTTGTATTTGTAGCAATAAAAAAAATATGGATTTAATTTTTTTAATTAAAAAATAATTAATTTTTTATATATATAAAAAAATAATTAAGGCGCGCCTTGCGAGCCGTAAATTAAAACTCGCTAATTCTTTAATGGCCTGCATTTGCAAGTCGTAAAAATATATATACTCAATTACGGCTTGCATTTGGAGCCGTTAATCAGATTGTACACAACCCATTTATAGCCCACAAATGCAAGCTGTGTAAAACATTTTTCGTTTTAAGTATTCATGGCGTACTACGTGTGCCATAAACTTAAGCACATCAATGCTTTAACGGCACTCAGTTTGCGTCGTAAAAGTTTAGCATTTACGGCCTGCTTAATAGGCCATAAATCTGGTCCAAAAAGTCCTAACAACATCATTTTCGGCGTGCATTGATCCACCTTACGGCCTGTATATGCACGCTGTAAATAGTTCAAACCTTTTACGGCAGGCGCTTTTACGGCATGACCCCCGTGAGCCGTAAACCTACATTTACGGCGCGCATTTCACGCTGTAAAAGCCCTGAAATGGTGTAGTGACGTTTGAATCATATATTATCTCATCAACGACATGATAAGCTCCTATACTTTGATCAATGACAACATGATTGGGTGCTCCCGAGAACTCAATATCATTATCTTCATGGAGGTTGACTGTCGGAAATTCTTGGACAGGGGTTGCATGTACTACCTCTTTCTCTTTGTGTTTCTCCCTCGACGCACAAGAATTGTCTTGGCTTGGACCATGCAAAGGCATACGTTGCAACCTTTCAATTTATAACAAATGAAATTGTAAGGAATTGTATTTAAAACTCGACTTACATTAAATAAATAGAAGAAACTCACTTACATAGGTTTTTCTTGTCTGTTGCTAGCTGCTGGATTTGTTCCTTTACTAACATATAAATACAAACCATTCGTATTGTTTTCCAATGCTCTAAACATTACCTTAATATCATCATCATCTTCTAGGGTAATCAATGAGAATGCAAATCTATCATGATAAAGGTACTGTAAAGCTGGCATGTCACTGAGTGCTTCCCACTTAGAAACTTCAAGTGCAACGTCTCGCAAATAGTTGTAACTTATGTTGGTAGGTAAATACCTAATCTTTTGTTTTCCACCTTTGTAGGTCGGACGGTTAATATCAAAATCAAACTCTCCATCATAGTGGAAGATGACCAAAACTTCATTGTCTGACATCCTAACATTCAATAAAAAAATGCTTGAAATGGGTTTAACACCAATAACAAATATAAACAATGACTTGGATTCCTATGACAAAAAATGTTACAATATGGACTCCGTCCATTATTATCAAAGAATATTAAATGAATTGTATTAATATATCAATAGATGGACAAAGAGATATGACTACCTAATTTTTTTAATGCTTTGGAAGCAAATCTTCAGCACTCCATGACATGGTTGGTCAAAGTGGTATTGGCAATGGCCATTGAAAATTATATTTAACCAATATAACATACACATGTGAGCCCTTATTCATTTGTATCTCTCATTTGAGGAATTATGACCGGATGTTCATTCCTTATTGAGCTAATGCCCATGTGTATGTAACTGATAGAATCACAAAACTATTTTCAAAGCTTAACCACTTCTATGTCAGTGCCCTTCCCAGATACCCATATCCAACCATTTCTATGTAAGCAAAAGCTGATGATGCCCAATTCTATCATCTTCTATTACATTCAAAACCAAAGCAAATTTGTCTTACTGAAATATGGTCTTTTAATCATAAGAAAGTTAATATGGACTACCCATGGAGTAAATATTAATTATCCATCAAGGAGATGGAAGCTTTAATGAGTACTTCCAAACATCAACTTTTTGGGTAAAAGAAAAACACATGTGGAGATTGTGCTTCTAGGTTTAATCAAATGTAAAAAAGGTAAATCTATACTATCAACCTCTTTAATGGAGCCTCCAACCTTTCTACTTAAAAGATTCAAGAATAGGATTCTCCCATAAAGCAAGGTAATGTGGAAGAGTGGCTGTAGAGATTCGTCCGGAACCCAGAAAAAGCAAAGGGGAAAAGGGAGTTCGACAGTCTTTTAAGTAGTAATGAACGATGAACGGGGATATCCCCGCTCATTTACTTAGAATGAACTGCGATATCCCCGCTCAGAGCTAAAAGTTAAAAAAAAATACCCAACAGGGCCTTTGGGACTACTGTGGTCTTTAGGAGAAATTGATGGTGCTTTTAGCTTTTGACAAGTCTTGAAGGATTTTTTTAGTAAAATCCTCTAAAATAAATAATTTTATGAAAAATATTTAAACTCCAAATCACTCGAAATAAATATTAGGTTTAAAGGCAACGGGTAGCAGCATGAATATCCCTAAAAAAAAAAATGTGAGGTGATGGGCAAACATTTCATTTAGAGGTGTACAAAATGACCCGTAACTCGACCCGACCCGGTAACCCGACCCGACCCGTGGGTCAATGGGTGGGTCACTCCACCCATAATTTCTATGCTTGACCCGACCCGACCCGACCCGTGACCATTGGTACGGGTAACGGGTCTCACGGGTCGGGTTATTGGGTGACCCGTGAACTCGTTTTTTTTTTTTTTTTTTTTCATTTAGAAGACCAGTTGGTATAAATGGTTGTGGAGGTTAATACAATTTATATTATATTTCTTCCCACCACACTCATTCATCTCCTTGAAGTTTTTCTCTTGTAAAATATTTACATAGAGTACCTTTCAATTCAGCAACAAGAAGGACAGTTGTTGTACGTGGCTCTGTTAAAGAGACTGCAAAGGTGAATGGCAGCTTAGGAGATCAGATAAGGGGCTTAACTTTATGGGTTGTGGGATGGAGTTGTGAGGGAATAGGATTCAGCTAGTAGGGGCTATACATGAACTAGCATTAATTTGAAAATTGCAAAAGTTAATAATAGAATCTAAAAAAATGACTCTTTTTTCTATGAAAAAGAAACAAGAAGATACATTTTGTTGCTCTGATACAAATTGACACAGCAACAAAGGGGAAGAGTAATCAGTAATTACACTCCAGGCTGAAACTTAAGGATTCACTTGTCTAGTTCTCACACCATATTCGTCACCAAATAGAGAAAGAGAGAGAATAATATTTTCATGCAAAATTGAGTACCTAAGAGGGGGTGAGAACACTGACTTATATAGTCTTAGAAGGACAAGATGCATTAACCTTCTCCTTAAGTTTAGGTAACTAATCTAGAAAATGTCTTCCTCCCTTAAATCAACCAACAACCAAATACCCTAGATTTCTATCCTTGGTCTTCTACATGAAAAAAAAAAAAAAAAAAAAAAAAAAAAAAAAAAAAGACCCGAACCCGACCCGTGACCCGTTTGACCTGTGACCCGACCAACCCGTGACCCAAACGGAATGGGTTCGGGTGGGTTTTCACCCACATAAATATATATCGGGTCGGGTCGGGTTTGACCCGAAACCCGCGGGTTTTACCCGTTGAACACCTCTAAATTTACATTCGATCAGTTTGATTGTTTCCTTTGGCTGTCTGCTTGATGTGATAGGCCATCCACCACCCGTCCAAAAGTAGTTAAGGAGATGTGACATAGCATTTGGGTGGGCCTTAGTAAATTCAATGCAGCAAAAAGGATCCACATTTTAGTATATCATCCAATAATTGTTGATATATATTGTAATATAATAGCCACAACAGACATCTAAAGTACATCATCCATGTATGGAGAATGTTATACATTGTGTGATCCTACCATATCTCAATCATTTCAACCTACAAAGATGGTAATCCTAGGATTTTGTCTCAGGTGAACTGAGGATTCTGCACTGGCATGAGTAATCAAAGTCTTTGAAATCTGGCATCCTAGCTAGGTTAGTTGGAACAAATAGATGTTATGTATTATGAGATATAGATTATGGGTGGATGTGTATATAGGATGAGTTATTATTAGAATTTTATTGTAATTAGGGTTTTTCAATTAGGATATTACTTTGCTTATAAATATGCATAATCTCTTGTATTTGTATATACTTGAGATAATAGAAGAAACTCGTATTCCCACTTCGCCACGATTGTTCCAGCTCATTTTTCTTCTTCTTCCTCCTTCACTCATTTTTCATCTTCTTCCTCTTCCTCTTCCTCTTCCTTCCTCATCTGCTCGTTTTTCACCATACTCCTCCTTCCTCCAACTCCAACTCAATCTCAAACACAAACCTCACATTTTAAACGTCACAATATTGGAATAGTGTTGGTTGGGTTTCGTGTTTTACACTCGTTGATCTCCGACAAGGTGTAGGTCACAAAGAGGAAAAATACAACTAGGATCTCCGCCTGCTTGCTAGAGGGTGAAAAGAGGTGGAAGAGGACGCATTGCAATCGACGGGAACCGCCTGTGACCAGGTGGGTTGAGATCGATGGAGGAGGTGAGGGAAAGGAGGAAGATGAAAAATGGAGAAATAGGTTTTGATTGATTGTAAAAAGGCAAGAGGAGCGGCGATATCCCTTCTTAGAAAAAACTGAAAAAAATTAAACTAAATCGGGCTTATTAGACCACTGCAGTGCATTGAGACTTTCTTAGCCCCTTTTGATCTTCAATGAGTTGAAGGGAATTTTTTTCGGTAAAATCCTCTTTTATTTTTATTTACCAAGACTATTAAAAGAGATTTTTTTTTCAAACTTCTATCACAATCATGAATCCACCTCAAGATGCTTGGTTTTCGATAAATGAGTAAATAATACCAAATACATACACCGGACAATAATACCAAATACATGCACCGGACAAGAACAAGACCGAACGTCTTTTCTTCCTGTTTAGTGACCAAGAAAAAAATCCTCTACCTAATCCATTTTCAATTTAGTTGAGTCGAAGGGAATTTTTTCGGTAAAATTCTCTTTAATTTTTATTTACCAAGACTATTAAAAGAGATTTTTTTTTCAAACTTCTATCACAATCAGGAATCCACCTCAAGATGCTTGTTTTCGATAAATGAGCAAATAATACCAAATACATGCAGCGGACAAGAATAAGACTGAACGTCTTTTCTTCCTGTTTAGTGACCAAGAAAAAATCCTCTACCTAATCCATTTTCAATTTAGTTGGTCCACAGGAAAAGATGTTCCGCATCACAACATCTGGAAGTGGGAAAATGCCTCCTCAAATCCCCCTATACCTTTCCTCATTTCCTGGATATGAACTCATTCATCTCCTTTTGTTTCTACTTTCCGTGGATCCGTCCCTTCCATCAGAAGAAGAGGAGCGCCACTCGATTAACAGCAGGAAAATTTTATCCCACTTTCTCTCCTGAATCCATAGAAATTATTTTGGTCCAAAAGGTTGAGAACCCTGCGTCATAAAAAAAAGTACACATTTTTTTTTTCATGTATTGGCATTTGGATTTCAAATCCATTGAAATTGAGTTGATTGCTGAATTTATCATGCCGAAGATTTTCAAACCCATTGGAGTTGGGTTGATTGCTGAATTGATCATGCCGAAGATTTCAAACCTATTGGAGTTCTGGTTCATTGCTATGGTGGGTGTATATGTTCCTAGTGTTCCAAAAATCAGACCAGATGGGGAACCGGTGGAATGGACAGTTTGGTCCAAAACGGTTCAGCCACCCGGTTTAACCCAGTTCAACCATGATGTAAAAATGATAAAAGAAAAAAAAACTGTTTAAAACTAATTAACAGTGACTTCAACTCGTTCAATTCTGGTTTTTACAGATTCATACTGTTTTTTTACCAATATGATGCAATGAATCAAGTTAAAAGGTAAATTTAGTGGTCTCAACTTGTACTTCTAACCCTTGTAATAAATACTATCTAAATAAAATTGGGCCACCTGTTAGTTGGTGCAAAGGAGATCGTTTGCTCTCGAGCCTCTAATTCTTTTTGTAGGTTTCTATGCCTTACCTCTGCTTGCCCGACACCTAATTGATTCGATGGGCAATACTAGACGCCCCAATATAATAGTACAGTTTTGAACTCACAACTTATATATACAAATAGTGATACCACGCTAACTCTAATTGAAATATGTAATTTCAATGAGTTGAATCTTTATTAGGTCTTAACAAAGGAAACGTTGGTTATAGTCCGCACATCAAGCCAGAAGAAATATTGTAGTTTTCGTGCTGCTTGTGTGGCACTACACAAGTTTTCCAAAGTGCCGAATCCATCTTCGAATCATCTCCTCCGTTTTTTTGGTATTCTGAATTGTGACACGGAGATCACGTGTGACCCAACAGGAAGAAGGGATACCTGGCATTGGAGGATGGATACTCAAGTAGTCAAGTACCTGTCCAAAACATTAAAAATTTGCATTGTACCACTTATCAACACACTAAAAACGTGAGGGCCCCCTTTTCGAAAGAAACAAGAAATCCACGGCTCAATTGTGAGCCACATAAAATAGGTGGCTGCAATGTGTTATGGATATGTAGTGATGTACTATGTTGCAACATGCCAAAGAGAAAGAGTATTAAGACTTCACCCCCCATCCCACATGCATCACCAATTCTAGACTTGGAAAATAACACTTCCTTCCAAGATCTTGAAGAAGAAATGGAGCCAGTTCATGATTCAGGCCTTAACAACTCATTACAAGGTAATGATCAACGCTAAACAACAAAATAATAATAGTAAGTGTTCTCAATTTCTCATATCTTTGTGTGTATGTAGCCCTTTCTGATGAGAATCTATTCTCTTATGCTGATAGAGAGTGCGACTTAGATATGCAAACATGAGTATTTGACTTGTATATTTCATGTATTCATTTGCATGAATAATGTGAAAATTAATAATAGATGGGGTGGAGTCCATTGTGGGAGAAAATCACTGTGAGAAAGAGAAATGGCATGACATGTTACCAGATGAAGAAGATATGATATGCAGGCTTCATCGTCTGCTCGGAGACAGGTAATTCTAAACCAGAATCTTGTATTTAAAATCTCCACTATGCATAACCAGTTTATAAATCTAAACCTGGATCTTCAATTTGAAATCTACTTTGCACCATTGGTGTAGATTTTGCTTAAAGATTTTTATGTTTTTGTTGACAGCACGTCTGAGTAGAGAAATATTTGCAGTTTAAATTAAAGTTAATCCACTCACACCAACCAAACACCAAGATCTCACCTGGCTGGATAGCCAGTTTAATCCATCAAGCATTATCTAAATTGAATGCCAAGCACATGCCCATGGAAAAAAAGAAACACAGAGCTGGTTGGTTTTCTTCTAGGAGATGTGTTAGTTTCAAGTTTTTGAGTAAAAGAGGAGGGTACTGTAAAAACTTGCTCCACTTTAATTAAGATGAGCTATATTTTGATAAGAGAAGCCACTCCTTATATATATAGATATGATAAGGCTTAAATAATGGTGATATATATATGTTTGCATGAGGAGGAACATTCATATGTAATTTTTCCTCACATAGGGTGATGGAGACTTTCCTTTTTTGAAAATTTTCAAGTACATAGGGAGAGGTACAAAATTTACTTTTAATGTGCAAAAAGGGGAGTGTCCCTCACTCTTGCTTTAGTTATGTAGGCACTTGATCATGCTAACACAGATTGGACTAGTCATTAGAGTACACACATGTAAGTGCACAACAATTCACTCACAGGGGCGTAGTGGTTTTGATGATGGCTTGAGGAGGATGAAGCTCCTTCTAGATGAGAAAAACTATTGCCTGCCTTGAGCCTGAGAAAGGGGAAGAGAAAGAAGACAATGAAGGACCCTTGCTTGGGCAGCGCAGGGTTTTCCGATGCCTAAGTTAGTTGTAGTTGCAGGACTAAACAGAGGTAGGAGATGAAGTTTGGGGAGGAGTCGGCGTACCAGCTTGTGGTTGTGCCATCTTTTTACTAATTGAAGGCCTCTGAATATATATAGAGGGAGAAAGTTGACTTTGGGATAGGCACTTGAGAGGATGTCCCAACATAACATACTTTTCTTTAATTGTAGTCCCATCATAGTCCACTCTATCCCATCAGACCTTATCCTGACGCCTGGGCGGTGCAGATGTGTCAGGAATTTGGGCGGTGCCCTTATCCTGACATACGTTTTGTCACGTGGCTGTCAGAGATACCTGTTACCGAGACCGAAGTCAAAGCCTTCCGAAATGGGGCACACGACCGAAACCAAGCACTGGCCGAGATCAATGATGGATGATACCGAGAGCGAGACACAGGACATGCACATAGCTAGTGATGTGTATAAATTAATAAAGAAATACAAAGGTGTCAAAACCGATGCATAAAGAATTCATAAAAACCTGCTTTTATTTTCTTTAATAATTTTTCCAACAAAAGCCCTCTCCTAATAATACTCATGATTTATATGAGGCCTCACCAAAACTTGTCAGGTGCCGAGACCGAGGGGTATTTTACCAAGACCAAGCATTTGGAGAATCTGACCGACATTTTTACCGGGACCGAGACCAGGCATTCCACCGAGACCAAGTATTTGGCCGAAGTGGAAAGTGAGGAAATATCCCTCACACAACACACATGGTTAATTTGTTAGTTATTTATTAACTTCTGTTTCTTTAGCTAAGATTTTGAATTTCTGATCAGGTGGGAATTGATATCAGGAAGGATCCCAAATAGGACAGCTGAAGAGGTGGAGAGATACTGGAGAATGAAAGAAAGTAAGAAGTTAGAGAATAAGGTCTTCAGACCCGTCTGTGTGAGGGCAAAACCTTCTCTGAAGCTGGCAATGATGTCTTAATCAATGAATGGCCACTTGAGTATTCGTGAATGGAATTGTAGGAGATTTTATAGATAAATGGTGACTTTCCTTTGGGATCAGCAATAATTTCATTTCATATTTCCACTCTCGTTACTCCTCTAACTCGGCCGCCCCAAACACCCCAACACATTACACATGCTTACAAATTCTTGGGCGCATGTTAAGCTTGTACAGTGTTTTGACTAGAGCGTTAAATAGAAAAGTAGAAAATTAATAGTCACCATGGCTAGATATATGGGATAAGACTATGATGATG
The DNA here is from genome assembly GCA_012931725.1 of Litsea cubeba. Taxonomy (NCBI): domain Eukaryota; kingdom Viridiplantae; phylum Streptophyta; class Magnoliopsida; order Laurales; family Lauraceae; genus Litsea; species Litsea cubeba. The sequence goes on from CM022945.1 coordinate 118,103,786, forward strand.
CACGACGGCAATTCCATACAATGAGATTCAATAAATGAGAACATAAAATGATTTTCTTTTCATGCAAGTGAAAAGAGGGGGAATATGGACAACTCGCAAGCAACAAACAACTTAATTGCCATTATTATTTAAGCTTTATCCCATCTATCTGAGATTGGCTTTTGAGCATAAACAAATGACCCATATGTGAGTTATTTGTTATTTGAAACGAATCAACATACATTAATCAGATCTGCATACTAATGGGACAAATTTGAGTAACACACTTTAATTTTTAATGAAATCAGATATGCATACTAATGGGACAAATTTGAGTAACACACTTTAATTTTTAATGAAAGGATATACTCATATACTGACCCACGATATAGATAGACTTGCACTAATCCCTAGATGAGCAGCTCTCTTTAACTGGGGGGTTTACAACACTCCTCTATACTTTCTTTTTATGTGATAACGACGGAGCAATCAAGGTATTAGTAGAAAGAGGAGTTGTAACCTCTAACCCCTAAAACCGGCCCTTTATATATATTTTCTTAGACAACAACATTTTCATCATTTCGTCATTGAGTCTTAGTTAGAGTAGGCTTTAGATTCCTCTAAGCAATAGGAAACTCAACTAGATTAATTAACCACTCTACTTTCTTTAATTACGTACCAAAGATACTCCAATGAGAAGTCTTAAACAATAATAGATCGAGTCTTAAGTGGGTTGATCGTGCAAATGGGGTCTATCATTTGTGCGTGTGTGGTCATTGGGCCTCAATTGTAGTCCAATTATTCTAACATTATTTAAATATATAAATGAGTACAAACAAACTACTTCTAATTAGGATATAAGGATATGAAAAGAGAGACGGAAGAAATAACTTCTAAAGTCACATACTTTCATCTATTCAAGGTGTGTCATAAGTATCTTTTACGTAGCTTAAAGCACACCTGGAACACACTTCAATAATTAGATGACATACACACATCGTATAATTTAGGAATAAGAAAATTGTGTTCCCTAGGTTTATGCTTTAGATAATTTGAGTCGAAACTTCTAATGTTTGATGCTTTTTTTTTTGTATAAAATGGGTAATTTTATAAAGAGAAGACAAAGGAAATACAAAGGCTCATGGAGCCCCAGAGGAAGGAGATTACAGAGGCAGGAACCAAAGAAGAGCCAGGGAGGAGGTTAGTGATCATCTTGAGCAATTTTGAAACAAAAGAAGAGGGAACTGAGCTGGTGGCTGCAGAATGGTTTGGAGATCTTCTTCAAGGAAAAGCAGAGGTTATCCTGCAGTTGGGAGATAACCTGGTTGAGAGGAGGATGCTGATCTTCAAAAATTGCAGCATTCCTGGCCAGCCATAAGGCATATAGAACAGAGAGGAAAACCGATGCCATGAATTGCCTGCCAGCCTTGTCATTACCTCTGGAAAGGGCTTGCCAAATGGATGATGCGTGATTGGGTAGGGGATGCTGGATGCTTGCACAGCGGAAAAAGCCAACGCCAGATGGAAGTGGCTAGGACGCAGTAGAAGAAGAGGTGGCTGGTCGATTCTTCACTGTTGAAGCAGAGACTGCATCTGGAAGCTAAGTAGAAACCAAGGCGTTGAAGGTGATTATCAGTTGGGATTCGATTGAGCATCAAGCGCCACCCAAAGCAACTGACCTTGGGTAGAGAGTTACCATTCCAGATGAAGCTGGGCCATTGGAGATCATTCCCCCTAGCTCTGATGGTGTTCCAAGCTTGATTGAGAGAGAGCATTCCGTCTGTTGCCTCTTTCCAGAAGAGGTGATCGCTGGCAGAAGGATTGAGAGAGAGAGAAGAGATGTGGCAGATGCAAGCTGGTCTTGGACAGCAGTGGGAAAATTCAATGGAATATGCCAAGAGCCTGATTGGAAGATGGAGGCCAGACGCTGATCCGGAGGGAAATTCAAGTTAGGAAAAGCTGCAGAGAGAGGTTTGTCTCCATTCCAAGTATCATGCCAAAGGTTAATCTCTTGACCATTGCCAATGCACCAGGCACTTCCTTGATGAATGAAGTGAGCAAGGCGGCGGATTCTCTTCCAAATACAAGAGCCATAAGTAGTGTTAGTTTGATCCCAGATGTTTTTGTTTCTGAAGTAGCGATTCTTGAACCAAGTAGACCAGATTGTGCTCACAGTTGAGGCCTGCCAGCCAAGCTTGATTAAAGAGGCTTTATTAACATCTTGAATCCTTCTAATGCCAAGGCCACCTTCCATCTTCGGAAGGGTAACTTGAGACCACTTCACATAGTTAATCTTTGTGGTAGAAGCATTGCCTGACCAAAGGAAGTGTCTCATCTGACGCTCAATAGCTTTGCAAATTGAGATTGGAAGAGGAAGGATGGCAGCTGAGTGTATGGGAATAGAGGAGAGCACATGTTTGATGAGGATTAGACGACCTGCAAAAGAGAGGGTTTTAGCTTTCCAAGCTGACAGCCGAGCATTAATGGAGTCCAGAAGAGGGAGGAAGTGAGCTCTCTTTGGGAAACCAAAAACAATGGGGAAACCAAGATACTTTAGTTGAGCCATGGTTGCCTGTATTCCAAGGATGGAACAGATCCTATCCTTTCTTCTGATGCTACATTTGCCAATGAAGAGCTGGCTCTTAAGGAGATTAAAGTGTTGGCCAGAAGATGATTGATATAATTCTAGAAGGTCTTGCAGGGCGAGAACACCAGAAGTGGCTCCCTTCATGAGGATGATGATGTCATCAGCGTATAACAGGTGGCAAGGTGTGGAGGGGACAGTGGAGAGGGGAAGGATAATACCTTGAGAATAAAGGTTATGGAGGTGGAGGCTAAGGATTTCTTCTGCTATAGTAAACAAGTAGGGAGATAGGGGATCACCTTGTCTTAGACCACAAGAGGAGCTGAAGAAGCCATGGGGGGATCGGTTGATGAGGACAGAGCATTTAGTAGTGCAAACGCACTCTTTCATTAGGGATATCCAATCTTCAGAGAATTTGAAAAATCTGAGGGCTGAGAAAAGGAAGGTCCAATTGAGTTTGTCAAAGGCTTTGGAGATGTCTAACTTAAGGCAGAGAGATCCTTTGCTGAGCTTGGATTTTAGCTTTTGGAAGAGCTCAAAGACCAGAGCTGAATGGTGATGGATGGATCGGCCTTTAATGAAAGCTGCCTGGTTAGTGGAGATCAGATTTGGAAGGACAGTGGTGAGTCTAGAAGTAAGGATTTTGGAGATAATCTTGTAGGAGAAATTCAGCAAGCTGATAGGCCTGAAATCAGCAAAGGTAGCAGGGGATTTAGATTTTGGGATGAGGGCAAGAAAGAAAGTATTGGAGGCTTTCAGGATTTTTTTGGTCTGGAAAAAGTGTTGCACTGCCTTGATAACTGTCTGGCCTATGATTCCCCAAGCTGATGTGTAGAAAGCTCCGTTGAAGCCATCAGGCCCTGGAGAACTATTCTTCTTGAGAGCAAAAACAGCTGCTTTGATCTCGGATACATCTGGAATAGAAGTGAGCATGTAGTTGTCTAGATCAGAGACCTTATGGCTGTCAGTCTGGAATAAGATGTGGTGGAACTGACCATCAAGGGGTTTGTAGAGATTGGAGAAGTAATCCACAGCTTGAGCTTGGATGATGAGAGGGTCTTCTGTAAAATTGCCATCGACTGAGATGTGATTGATACTGTTGAAGTAACTCCTTGTTTTTGCAGATTGGTGGAAGAACTTAGTGTTCATATCACCCTCCTTTAACCATTTAATTCTGGACCTCTGTTTCCAGTGTATCTCCTGGGCTTTGAGGGCTTCATGGAGACCAAGCTTGGCTGTGATGAGGTCGTTCCAAAGGGAATCCGAGGGAGAAGAGTCGAAGCTCTGCTGACATCTCAAAACAGAGGCCTCTGCCGCTAGGATATTGCTGTGGACTTGCCCATAAGTAGACTTGCTCCAAAGTTTTAATGCTTGCTTAAGAGCCTTGAGCTTCTGGGCAAGAATGAATTGAGGGTTCCCATCCACGGTAGCATTCCAGCTGGATGCAACAACCTGAAGGAAGGAAGGGTGGAGGAGCCACTTGTTTTCGAACTTGAAGGGAGCTTTGATGGCAGGGGGAAGGCTGGTGTGTTTAAGAATGAGGGGACTGTGGTCAGATGAAAGTCTTGGTAGGTGAAGAATTAAGGGATCAGGGTAGCTAGCCAACCAATGGGTGTTCACCAGAGCTCTATCTAGCCTGGCAGCAACGTAGGAGAGGCCTTTCCTATTGTTGGACCAAGTAAATTTACTCCCAGAGAAGAGAATGTCTGTGAGGCCAGCTTGCATGACAGCCGTTTGGAAATCTTTGAGAGAGGAGGGGGTGGACTGACGAAGACTGAGCTTCTCATGATGAGCAAGGGTTGCATTAAAGTCCCCAAGGACACACCAGGGCTGATTGGTAATAGAGGTGTCAATGAGGACTTGCCAGAGATCTTTCCTGATGGTATGGTTTGTGGATCCGTAAACTCCAGTGATTAGGGAGGAAAGGCCAGAGGCTGGATTGGAAAGAAGCATAGTGAGATGTTGGGAGGAGGCATTGAAGACAGAGGTGGCAAGAGGATGGGAAGATTTAGAGAAGCACCAGAGGTTTGGGGAAGTTGAGGTTGGAAGATTAGAATGGAAGGTGTCAAAGCCAAAGGTGGAGAGGCCAAGGGATTGGGTGGAGGAGAAGGTGGTCATTGGTTCAGAGATGAATATCAAGTCTGGATGATGATGGCGGACCAGGTTAGCCAGGACTCTTTTGGTAGGAGTGTTGGCAATACCCCTACAGTTCCAGTAAAGGGCCGTTAACATGGGAAAAGGATGGGGGAGGTGCGTTTGCTTTTAGACCTCCTGGTAATAGGGCCAGTGCCTGAAACGGGGCATTTGATCTTGGTTTTGCCTCTTGGGTGATTTGTGGGAGGGCCTGCAGGTGAGCTAGCCAGTGTATTATCCGGAGGGAGTTCAGTTGGCTGGCCTAATGATGAGTTTTGGGCCTGCTCAAAGCCAGGGGGAGGGCCTGAGGGGGAGTTACCTTCAGTGAAAGCCTCAAGATTTCTTCCATACAGGTTTGGGTTGAAGGGTGGGTCCAGAAGAGAACAATTTTCCAGAGTGGAGAAGGGATTTGAGGTGTCAATGGGTGGAGTTGGGATTTGCTCAAGGATAACAGAGACTACGTCGCAGGGCTGATCATTGAAAGAGGAAGAGATAGCAGGAAGCTTGGAAGAGTTAAGAGAAGTCTTGGCTTTAGCAGTCTTGGCTTTAGCAAGCCCAGGTGGGTTAATGTTAGGCTGGAGAATTAAGGAGTTGTGGAGAGCCTGAGGCTAAATAGGTGAAAGCTGGGAAGAAGAGAAGGTAGAAGTGGCTAAGGTAGAGGAGGTAGCTGGGCATGAGGGAGGAGAGGGGGAGGCCAAAAGGGGGGGGTTGAGTGGGGTATGGTTTAGAGATAGGGCAGATGATAGAGGGGGAGTTAGAGCAGTTGAAAGAGGGGGTGCCAGAGTTACATTGCCAGGGATTTGGTGATTTGTAATTTGGAGGGGGTGAGACACGTCCAAGGGAAGGTTGGGTTGGTTCGGACTAGGGGAGAGAGAGGGAGGGGTTTGGGAGGGAGGGGTTTGAGTGGCCTGAGGAGTAGGAACAGGTACAGAAGGTGAGGAATATGGGCTAACAGTGACTAGAGGAGGATTGCCAGGTTGGTTAGCAGTAGGACAGGAGTGATGGTAGTGACCAGTTTGGTAGCAAACAGAGCAGGGGAGGTTTTCAAAGGAAACTAAGATTTCTATCTCTCTTTCTCCTTGCAGGTCCACAAGGATGGATTGAGGTTTAGGTTTGGATAGATCGACATTAACCAGGACCCTTGCAAAGGTAAGAATCCTCTGAGCAGAAGTAATGTCGTCTAGCTTGATAGGTTGGCCAATGGAGTTAGCTAGGGAGAAGATGATGTGCTGGCTCCAGCAATGGTAAGGGAGCCCTGTAAATCTAACCCACACTGGAGCAATGGAGGGCCAAACCGATTCATCTTGCCCAGGGGACCAAGGAAGGAAGAACAGTTTTCTCCTATCTAGAGAAAGAGGGGAAAGGCCTAGGATGTGGCCTTTGTCTTCAGGGGAGTTGAAACGGAAGATGAAGTTGCCTTTAGAGGTAAGGGAGACCAGACAAGGTCTAGAGAGGGCCCAGAGCTTGGCCTTCTCTTCAACCCACTCAAGGGAAGGCCTTTTCCCAGCAAATTTCCCAATGACTGCAAAGGAGAAAGATTCTTTGCTAGAGGAGAGCATGGACTGGGGAATGGTTAAGGCCGGTCTTCCATTTTTCCAGGTTGAAGGGGGGTAGATAGTAGAATGGTAGAGAGGATTGGGGGCTGCAAAAAGGTTAGCAAAAGAAGTGGGAAACTGGGTGAGTGGTTGCAGGGTAGGGGCTAAACTGGACAGAGAAGGAAATACAGGGGGTTTTGGGAGCTGATCCGCTGGCTGACCCGCTGTCTGGCTGGGAAGAGGTGGAAAGTTCCAAGAGGGAATGGGATCTGGAGGAGGGACTGCCCAGGGGGACGAATCTTGGGGAGGGGCTGAGATGGAGGCCCAGGGGGCTAAGGAGGACAAAAGTGCTGGGGTTTGATTGGGTGGTGGAAAAGGATGAGGGGGTGGAAGCTGAGGGAGAGATGTCGGAGAAGAAGGTTTCTGGCTGGGGGCAAAGGGGGGAAACCCCATACCCTAGACGAGAAGTTTCAAACCGAGAGCAGGCGGGATATGAAGCTCAAAATAAGACCTTAATGTTTGATGCTCACATACAGGGTAGGTGTTGGTTAACTGTTGTGATCCTTGCGGTGGGATAAATATCAGATTCCTCGATTATATGTATGGAGTTTTCCAACTATATTTTAAAACTTGAACTCGAGGGTTGCTTCTTGTTTGAGTTGACTCGGTAGAGCCGCATGGGACTCGGCTCTCTCAAAAACAACTTCTTTGATAATGTTGAAAGTAGAAGAAAGTGAGATGGTTTCATGCTGGAATGTACATATACGTGCGTGTAAAGAAATTGAATTGATCATAGATGCATCCTCTTGCTACTAATAGAAGATAAATGTTTTCTAAAGTGGGTGCTCTAGGGAGATGGTCTTGATTAACAATTTTGACATTCTGGGGGCCCATATAAAAAAACCCAAACCTCTCAAAAACACTGTACCATCCTTCACTGTTCACTCCAATCCGCTGCCATGGTCAAATTGATCATGTTGTAAAATATATAATTATAAAAAATGAAAGATTTAATTTTTTTACATAATCAATCTAATGACAGATGTAAGTCCAATCTGATGGTGGAACAGTGATTTTTATGGGTTCACCCCACTACCATCACGGGGAATTCTCTCCATTCATTCAGTCCAACTACCATCTTTGGAGTGTAGGGCATAGAAAATAAATATGAGGAATGGGATGGGTGATCATTCATTGAAAGACTTTTGAATCTTCCTTCTAGTGTAGAAAAATAGTTAGGGCATATGTGCCGTCTCATTTGCGGCGTGCAGCTGGTTGGGACTTTTATTGAATGAGGCACAAAGGGCCCTCGTTTTAGTCATGATCCAATAAGTGTTGATAGATAATATCGAAATCCGACCATGTCAATCATTTCAACCTTTACAGCTGGTATTGGCAGGAATTGTCAGTTGATTTGAGGAATGTACAATAGTCTATTGCCTAAGATTGCCGCTTTAGTACGCCAAGAGACATTATAGAGTTAGGTTTACTTTTGAAACCCTGGTTCGAGATAAGATTTTAGGTCAGATCTTTGATATACGGTTCTAAAATTAAATAAATAATCAACAAAATAACCAACATTCATCCACATAGAGATACAAATACGTTAAAAGTCCTATTTAGAAAAAAAAAAAAAACCACGAATCCTAAAATCATATCCAAGGAAAAGCCAAGCACTATAAATAAAAGATTATAAAAATCACTTAAAACCCTTCTCCAATTGCGTTTCAACTTACGGGACTGCATATCTTTTCGCCATTCCCATTTAACTACACTTGAATCCCCTCGAAGCCTCTCCGAAACGAATCCGCGAATGGTAAGAGGATGATTGAATCTCTAGAGCATAGATCTACATTTCTTCAATGGTTGATGCTCTATATCTTATAAAAAGTCTCTCTTTTGGATTTTTAGGGTTTCTATCTCGGAGAGATCACGTTTAGGGCTGAGAAAAAGAGGAACATATTTGCCCTATTTCGTGTGGCACAAAAAAAAGTGTTTCACACAAGTCGACACCCCATTCGAATGCACAATGTCTCTCATTTTTGGCTTGAGAATCTTTCATCTTTCCTAGCTTTAGTTCGAACGCATATAGCCTCGGTTCGAACGAATGGTATTTTTGTAATTATTATGAAAACTTTCCAAGGCCATAATTTTGTCGTTTTAACTCTGATTGAAACACGATCTTGGATTTTACGGATATCTACTCGAAAAGAACATTCCAATAGTACGTTGCTTGCCGCGATCCAGCAATTGGTTTAAGAGATATAACCATTTTTTCCAAACACCTTCATTCATGTGACCCAATGAAGTACAAAACAATCCAATCTAAAAGGCGAAAAAAATACATATAATATCAAATCCAAATTTTGTCCAATCCTATGAATATATATGCCATCACTCTAAAAACCTTGCACATATGTCAATTTCATCTTTAAATAAACTAGGTAAAGTTGTGTTGCATTTGCTTATAAGAGTAAGTTAGATTTTTTCCAGAAAAAAACGAATGGGCACGAAAAAAATCAGATGATTTTTTTTTTCTAGATTTGCATGTAAGTGCTCCTAATTTGGATGTTTGGATATTAATCATAGTGCGTGTAGCCTTTTTTTTTTTTTTTTTGTAAGATGGGTTTAGCTTTTTTATTATCTAAAATGAAGTACATTTTAATATAAAATAACACTAAAAATACCCCATTTTCCCGCATTATTTCCCTCTACTTTCATTGGGAGGAGAAGTATAGTAAGAGGATTGAAAGGGAGACTCCCCTAAAAGGGACATAAAATCTACTACACCAAGAAATGGAGACCCAAAGACTCCTACTTGCTTTGTATCTGTTTCCTTTTTTTAGTAAAGTTTTGTTACCATTTCAAAAAAAAACAAAAATAAAAGACTCCTACTTGTTTCCATTTCACTGAAACACCATACATTTCCATGGAAGAATTTGATCAGGAACCCATCCAAGCAGATCCAGGAATTTGCCCATGGTAAGGATCATCATGTAATAAAAATTAGGATCATCATGTAATAAAAATTATCTGTTGAAGGCCCTGCCCAATGAGTACAAATGGGCTTTCAAAATTTTTGAGGGGCCATTAGGGCCACCTAAGCCCCCTTTTTCTCTTCAAATCATAGTCCTATAAATTAGCACTAGGGCTTTACTATGAAATCCAAACCGCTCAAAGCCCATATCTCCAATCTGAGTCTGTGGCAACTTCAGATTATTCATAGGTAATATATGTGATTTAACTCCCTATTCTGGTTCTAATGATATGTTTCACCCATGGATGTGAGTTTAATGGCTTTAATTAGTTCAAATACTTTGTAATTAGATGTAAGAGTCTTTTTTGCATCCCCTCTAAGGTTTTTAGGATTTGTAGATAGATCCATGGGGTTTTAGTATTTGAAATCCTAAAAACCGTAGAAGGGGCCGGGTATGTATATATATATATATATATATATATAAATGCTCAAGATCCAATGGTGGATGATTATTACATCAATGAGTGGTAATGTGGTATTTATGGCATCATTCAAGTTTCAATGACAATATAAAAAATTAGATTTTTTTAAAAATGTAGAAGTGTTGGTTCATTTCCAAAATAGTACATGAGGATTTGAACAATTCAAAAAAGTATAAACATTTTTCATATTCCTCTCAATAAGTCCTCTCCATAAAAAAACTAAAAATGATAAAAATACCCTTATGAGAAGTTTTTGCCATCTTAATCTTTTTTCTTCCCCAAAACCAACTAAAAAGTCACTTTGAAGGCCCTTTAATACTGATCAAATGTTGATGGTGGAATACCTTCTTTTAATTGTTCAGTCACCTAGGCGAATGCCAAAACTGGTTTTGGAGGCTTCTTTCTCTAAATTCTCATGGGACCCAATTTTCAACTTGATATTGATGATCATAACCATTTAATGAAGTTAACTTTTTTGTCATTGTAGGATCCATATGAACTTTTCTTTTTTAACCATTTATACACAAAGGTTGCTGAAGTGTGCCCCACTAGAGAAATAGAGTTGTGTTTAGATGAGCATAGATTTTATCCAGAGAGAGAGTAAATATCAGGTGGTATAACTATTGAAGTCCACTAAAATTTGATAATATTTTATGTCATCATTAAAGATAGAAGGGATTTTGACGGTATGAATGCCCTTAGGATGTGACATTTGAAGTTTAAATATTACGGGCCTATTTATTTATAGGTTGGAATTCATGTCTGGAGAAATTTTAAATTATCCAAAAGTTGTCCCTTGAGGAGGTATTTTAAATCCCTCCTCTTGGTGGAGCTTTTGAAATTCTAAATCCCTCTTCATGGAAGGAAAAAAAAATTCCCTTTTAGGTGTCTGAAATCGAAATTCCTGTGAAAAAAACAAAATCAATTCAAATGCCATTCACATCATGTTAAAAGAATTCTTAACAAATCAAAATCTTGTTAGAATAATAATATTATATTGTACCACCTTAGAATTTCGCATAGGATCATGATCTTAATTCCTAAAATATGATATCGCCACTGCCCTAAAACATGGCACGAATAACTTTGTTATTCTGAAAAATATTTGAACTATGAGATTTGAGACTAGTGTACAAGGGCAAAGCACCAAGCTATGAAGCACAAGCTGCACAAGTCCCCAAAGGGAGCTGTTATTCGCACCCACTCTATGAATAGAATGGGTGTACCCTATATGCTATGCTAGTAAAAAAGCAGCGGCAGAGTGTTACTTTTGTTGTCTCGGGACTCATGCAAAAAGGATTGAAAACAAGTACTGTTGGGTTTTCAAGTCGGCCCGTCATCTTCGTTAGAGAGAAGGCGGCTGCAGTTTCTCCTCGGGACGCATGCAGCAACCAGATCCCAGCAGGCCAGGTCAGTCGGACCTGAACCGAGTGGAATTAGGTCTGGTTCAAGCCTAGCGCAGGGGAAGCTAGGCGGGCCCAATCTTTGGTCAAACTTTCACCTTGACCAGCCATAAGTTGCTATATGCACCCACCCAACAAAGGGTGGGTGTACAGCGTATTGGTTTTTTTTTTCCTCTCTCTTTATGATGGCCCAATCCCAAAAGAAACCAACACAGTACAACCATTTCTACAGTGTTAAAAGCTAGCAGTCTCTCCTTGGAACTATACGCACGTGAAGCACGCCTCTATGAATAGAGTGGGTGTACGGCCTATAGCAGCATCCAAGCAAAATGCAAATTCAAATGGACATGTGACGTTTTGGATGGAGTGCTTTGGAAATGGAGATGTGACGTTTTGGCATCAAATGCTAATTCAAATGGAGATGACGTCACAGCATTCAACCCATGTGAAGCAGGCCCCCAGGCCAGGCATCAAATGCTAATTCAAATGGAGATGTGTTGAGTTCATGAATTTGCATATTTACGCATCATTTTATAATGAATTAGGGGTTTAATTAGGCGAATAAGCGTCATTCTTCATCTAATTCCATCATTTCATGCATTTTCACCTAAAAACCTGAATTTTCATACTTTTCATACATTTTTTGCATTAATTTAGAATGTTTTGCAAATTTTCTTCGAAGAGTCCCAGTTGGAGTAGGACTCTGTCCGGATGGGTCCCGCTTCAATAAGGGCTCTTCAATATTTGATGTGTTGAATTAAAATGTGCAGAAAACGAGAATTGTAGGCCTCTGTCATGGAACCCACTTTCAAGCACATATAGTCACCATAGGCCATGCATTGCTGAATTGAAGTTTAAAAAGAAGAACTCACCACATGGACCCCACACACAAGCCATGTGAGTATCAATCAAAGGAGCGGTCCACTCATCATGTCAGTTGAAGAGTCCTAACTACAATAGAAGACTTCTCATAGGGCCCACTGTTCAAGCAGATGAAATGTCCTACATGGTAGGGTCCGCAGTAGTTGCATATTTGAAATTATTAATGGATAATTTAAAGAGTACAATTATGATCGGAATAAAAGAAGAAGAGTTTGAATCATCCACATTTGATCTCCTTTGGAAAATAAGAGTTGTGCACAGAAAGAATCCTTTGCAAATCAAATTTCAAAAGTTAATCCCGTTTTTCTCAGGATAACTCATCTTCAAATGGCCATAACTTTCAATCCAACCGTCGGATCAATGAAATTTACTACCGTTGGAAAGCTTATTCAGAGTAGATATCCGTGGAGCCCAAGAATGTGCAAATCAGAGCTAAATCGACAAAGTTACATGCCTGGAGATTTTCATATTTATTTCTAGACGGGATTGCAATTAAATCCACACCGTTGATAATCAATTGTTGCACATCCCTTGTGGGACCCCATCTGAAGATTAGTCAAGCTATCCAGAAGCTTCCACCTCATTCAAATTTAAAAGAGATAAAAGACATACCTTATCTATGAAGATAAATCAAATTTGCAGAGAAAGTGTCCAGATTTAATGTTTCTGTAAGATAACCGGAGTTATAATAGGAACCAAAAGGAAGCATACGAGAGACACTCCCTCCCTTGGACGTCCACCATTATTCTCTCTCATTTTTTTTCTTTTCCTAATTAATAAAACTTAAGAATTATTTTTGGGTATTCTGAAGCCCTGTTTCAGAAATTAGGATTTTTAGAAGAGAGATTTCTGAGAGACCATTGTATAAGGAGATGCTATTAATGAAATTACTTATGGAGTTCTTTTCAATGGCTGGCTAGATCTCTGGATTGGAGTACACAGATGAAGCTAAGTAGATCTTTAATTTAATCTATGTGATTTTTCTATTTACTTTCTTGTCTCTTTTAAATGCATGCTCTATTAGAATAATAGATCTGTCTTCATGCCTTAGGCAGCCTCTATTTTGATTTCTAATGAAAATAGTTTGATGATTTATACTTATTTTGATAGATTATGCTTAGGGTCGAGATCCTTTGATAGTTTATGCTTGATTTGATGAGTCATGCTTATGACTTTTCATTCTTTTATGAGGTGAAGGAGGTCTTGGGTTGTGATCTTATTCTTTTTATTAAAATCTGGTTTTTGCAAAAGACAAATCATCCGGATCCGAAACATTGATTTGTTTCTGATCTGAGTTATTTTGAGACAAATAGTAGAATAATTGCATGATGGATTAATTATCTTGCTTAGTGGATTCTGGATGCTCCGTCTATTTTTTTATATATATTTGATTAGTTTGTTTCTGAATTCTTCTAGATTTTCTTAGATCTCAATTATTCATTAATCTTTGATTAAAAAAATCAGATTTAAATTTTAACTCAATAGTGCTCCCTGTGGGATCGACATGTAATTGCCACTGTCTCAACAAGATCACTGTGCACTTGCAGTAATTTTAATGGATTGATTTAATTCACATCAAGTTTTTGGCGCCGTTGCCGGGGAGCCAAATCTGAGTTTTGATAAAAATCTGAATTTTTGTTATATTAGATTCATATGCATGCTCATATTTAGGTTGCATTAGTTGTTTAGTCATCTAATTTGCATCAGTAGTGTTATTTGCAGTTAGTATTAGTTAGTATTTTACTTTGCTAAGTTTTCTGTCTTTTATGATTTTTCTGATTTTTTATATTTTTTTTATAATTAATTGAATTTTCGGAATAAATAATTCATAAAAAAAAATTTCTTTGAATTATTTCCTTTAATTCTGAATTTCAGTAAATAAAATTAAAAAAATATATTTTGGATTGGTTTAACTAATGTTTTGATTAGATTAGGATTGGTAAGGTAGAGTTTAAAATTTTTAGGACTAGGTTGTTTTGATTAATATGCTAACCTTTGAATTCTTAAATTAGATAGTTAGAAATTTTAAAATTCTATCTCTCAAGTTGTTTAGATTAGTTAGAGTTTTAAAATCTGAAATTTTAATTGGATAAGATTGGATTTCTTATAATTGAAACTTTTTGAAAACTCTAATCATATCTAGACACTTGTTTGGATAATTTAGAATTTCCAATTTTTTTTATTTTGTAGATAGAATTTTTGATTTATTTCAATAACTTAGAGTCCACTTTGGATAGAGTTTTGATTTACTTGGTGTCTATTGAATTTTCTTATATTTTTTTTTTCAAAATTAGGATAAGATAGACTTTTGAGTTGGTTTGTTAACTTAGGATTTACTAACAAGAGTTCCTTTTTGGATATGTTACCTTGCTAAGAGGAGAGTTGCACAAAAATAGGAAACTGCGTGGATTTGCTCTAAGCAAACAAGTTGCTCTCAGAATTGCAAAATTTGTCAAAAGAGGTTATCCTTACACAGTTTAAGGATTAGCGTGGGCCCGCTGTAAGAGTTTCTAAACTTTATCCCACGAATCTTTTACTTGCAAGTGGGGCTTGGGTGATTTAAATCTCAGCAAATATGATTGTGTGATTGACACACCAAGTAAATTGGACCCACACACTTAGTTAAGGGCAATTGACCCTAATAAGATAAGGACTGGATTTTATCACCAGATCCTTGCCCAATTAGGTTTAACCACCTCACACATAGTAACCTAACCATTAATTAAAATCAAGTAGAAACGAGACCATAGGACTCGAGCTCATTAGGACGAAGACCACAAAAGGTTGCAGCAGTTGCGCTCTTTGGTCAAGTTGATGTCTAGGTAAGTCCTGTCCCTAAAAAAAAAGGGTGACTGTCTCTGTTCTAGGAGTTTGGTTCTTAAGCGGGACCCTTGCCAAGTGCATTGTGACCCCACCACTCATCCTGGGGACTTACCTTGTCAATTTGTCTTCATAAGACCGAATTGGAGGCCTTACTGCACTCTTCAAACCAGTTAGGAGCTGTCTAGAGAGTTAGGCTAACCCTAGGATAATTTTTGTGCTCAATCTATGTGCTTGACTGCTTGTGCATCATCTAGTAAGACTATTAGGGCCCCACACATAGATTAGGCTTGCATTTCTTTAAGGTTAAACCTGATGCATGCGTTCTAAACCCGAGAGAGAGAAATTGTGGGTACGCAAGAGTAAAAGGTTAGTCAGGATAGAACCCGAATTAGCCTTAACCGTTGTCGGAAAGTCTTCCATCTTTGAAGAAATTATTAGGATGGCTGATCAAGTGGACCCACCCATGACTTTGAAGGACTACATGTACCCCACCAGGACAAATCAACCGTCCTGCATCACCCTGCCTCAAACCAATGCCACATTTGAGCTGAAATCTGGCATGATCCAGATGCTTCCAATATTCCGTGGGCTAGACCGGGAAAACCCATATCAACATGTTAGAGAATTTGAGGACATCTGTGGGACTATGAGAATTAATAACATGACTGAAGAGGCCCTTAAACTTAGATTATTTCCTTTCTCCCTAAAAGAAAAGGCTAAAGCTTGGATTTATGCCTTACAGGCCGGGTCCATCACTACATGGGACAAGCTAGTCAAAGAATTTTACAAAAAATTCTACTCTAAGGAGAAAACCGCTTCGATTAGGCAGGCCATCAATGGATTCCATCAAATGGAAGGGGAGACACTTTGCAGTTATTTGGAACGGTTCAAGGACCTCTTAATCCAGTGTCCCCACCATGGATTTGAAAAAATTCGATTGGTCCAGATTGTGTATGAGGGTTTGGATTACCCTACTAAGCAGATGGTAGAATCTTTCTGTGGTGGGCAGTTTACACAGAAGACAGCAGATGAAGCATGGACATTTTTGGAAGAAACCGCTGAAAATACATTGCAGTGGGCACCTATCAAGAGGGAGCCCATCAAACCCACCATTCCTGAAAAAGGGGGGATGTTCAAGATTGAACCCAAAATTGAGGCAGAGGCCAAATTGGCCACATTGGCGAGGAGAATAGAGGCCTTAGAACTAAACCAAAAGCCTACTCCAAACACTTTTGAGTCATTGAAATATACTCAGGCCATGAATAGAGGGATTGACCCAATAACTTTGGGTCAGACCGAGTCTATTGAGGAAGTGAATGCGCTTTATCAAAACACTCGTTTTGATAATCGTCAGAGGTATGACCCATACTCCAACACATACAATCCAGGTTGGAGGGATAATCCTAATTTTTCTTGGACCAAGGGTCCAACTCAGGGTGGCCCATCACAATCACATCAATTTCAGCCCATTCAATCTCAATCCAATGCCCCACCCGGTTTCCAAAAGCCCAATTTCACTCCCAATCCACAAAATCAGCGGATAGATTCTCTTCAGGAAACCATAAAACTGTTAGCTCAGAATACCCTCCAGTTCCAGCAAAGCACTGTTCAGAGCTTGAATGCTACCACACAATCAATTGCAAAACTGGAATATCAGATGGGCCAACTGGCCAACTCCATTAGTACCAGAGACAAGGGAACCTTCCCTAGTCAATCTGAACCCAATCGTAAGGGCCAAGTCGTTCATGATATAAAAGGAAAAGGCCCAGAACAAGTTAAGTCCATCATTACTCTTAGGTCCGGTACACAAATTGATAACAAGATTGAAATACCAAAAGAACCTGAGGAAGAATCTAGTGACATAGTAGAAATTGAGGAACCACGTGTGCATGCTGAACCCATGTTAGAACCAAAGCCAGTCAAAGCAAACCCAATCATAACTAATCCATCACCTAGTGAGCCATCTCCTAGGACTTATGTTCCCAAGGCACCATATCCACATAGGCTAGGCCCAGCAAAATCAACTGCTCAGTTGGATAAAATGCTAGAAGTATTCAAACAAGTGAGGATCAATATCCCACTACTTGATGCTATCCAACAGATTCCAGCCTATGCAAAATTTCTGAAAGACCTTTGCACCTTCAAAAGGACTACTAATGTGCCCAAAAAGGCTTTTCTAGCCTAACAAGTTAGCTCGATCATTTCCTATCCAACCCCGATCAAATACAAGACCCAGGGTGTCCTACCATTTCTTGCCAGATAGGGGACCATCACATAGAGAAAGCTTTGCTAGACTTGGGTGCAAGTGTAAACCTTCTTCCATACTCTGTTTATGAAGAATTAGGTTTGGGGGAGTTGAAAAAGACCCATGTGACCTTGCAATTGGCTGATGCATCGATTCGATACCCCAAGGGGGTAGTTGAAGACGTTCTGATCAAAGTCGGAGACTTTGTGTTTCCTGTCAATTTTGTTGTCTTGGATACCAAACACACATATGGGGTTGAACCCAACATCCCAATAATTTTGGGGAGACCATTCCTTGCCACCTCTAATGTCCTGATCAATTGTAGGAATGGAGTGATGCAAATTTCTTTTGGGACCATGACAGTTCAAGTGAACATTTTTAATATCAGTAAGCAACCTCCCGATGAGGATGATGGAATTTTTGAAGTCAGTTACATTCATGAATTGGTAGAAAATCACTTACCCCATTTGAAACTTGAAGATCCACTAGAGGCTTGTCTGGCACACTTTGGAAGTGATTTTTATGTAGATGAATATATTAAGGAAGTTAATACACTGTTAGACTCAACCCCATCCATGGATTGCTCCAGGTGGCAACCGAAGCATGAGATTCTGACTCCATCTGCTTCCCCACCTGTCCCATCAATTATAAAGCCTCCTAAGTTAGAACTCAAGCAACTGCCGGATACATTGAAATATGTGTTTTTAGGCCCACTAGAAACCCTTCCAGTGATTATAGCTACCGACTTGGACCCTGTCCAAGAGGAAAAACTCGTGAAAATTCTGGATGAACACAAGGAATCTATAGGGTGGTCCATCGCAGATATTAAAGGAATAAGCCCATCTGTGGTCCAACATAGAATCCATTTGGAAGAAAATGCAAAAACTTCTCGTGAACCACAGAGGCGACTGAACCCTACAATGAAGGAAGTAGTCAGGTCTGAAGTCTTAAAATTACTTGATGCAGGAGTGCTTTACCCCATATATGATAGTGCATGGGTAAGCCCGATTCAAGTGGTACCAAAGAAATCTTGAATAACAGTAGTTCAAAATGAGGGAAATGAATTGGTACCCACTCGGATACAGACTGGATGGAGGGTATGCATTGATTATAGGAAGTTGAACTCAGTCACTCGGAAAGATCATCTTCCCCTCCCATTCATGGACCAGATGCTCGAAAGGCTAGCTGGTCATGCATATTATTGTTTTCTTGATGGTTATTCCGGTTACAATCAAATTTCAATTGCACCTGAGGACCAGGAAAAAACCACCTTCACCTGCCCATTTGGCACTTTTGCATACCGACGCATGCCCTTTGGGCTATGCAATGCACCGGCCACTTTTCAAAGATGCATGTTGAGCATATTTTCTGACATGATAGAAAGATTCATTGAGGTTTTTATGGATGATTTTCCGGTCTTTGGAAATTCTTTTGAGGAGTGCTTACATCATTTATCCCTTGTGCTTGAAAGATGCAAAGAAAAAAATCTAGTCTTAAATTGGGAGAAATGTCATTTTATGGTCAAAAGGGGCATAGTTCTAGGACACATTATTTCTAATAATGGGATTGAGGTGGACAAAGCAAAAATTGATTTGATCTCCAAATTGCCACCACCAAAATCAATTAAGCAGATTCGATCATTCATAGGCCATGCTGGTTTTTATCGTAAATTCATCAAGGATTTTAGTAAAATTGCTAAACCTTTGTGCCAATTACTGACAAAAGAGGCCCCATTTGAAATTAATGAGAATTGTCTAAAGGCCTTTGAGAGACTGAAAACAGAACTAACTTCAGCCCCTATAATTCAGCCACCTGACTGGACCATTCCATTTGAGTTAATGTGTGATGCATCCGATACCGCTATTGGAGCTGTTTTGGGTCAATGGGTTGAGAAGTCACCTTATGTGATTTACTATGCAAGTAGGACCCTCAATGATGCACAGCTAAATTACACAACCACTGAAAAACAATTACTCGCTGTGATTTTTGCCTTGGAGAAATTTCGATCCTACTTGATAGGGTCCAATGTCATCATCTACACGGATCATGCAGCTCTGAGATACCTTCTGTCCAAAAGGATGCAAAAGCCCGATTGATCCGGTGGATCCTTCTGCTACAAGAGTTTGATTTGGAAATAAGAGATAAAAAAGGATGCGAGAATGTTGTAGCAGACCATCTTTCGAGGTTACCCTTAGAGCCATCAGATGAGGTTCCTCTGAATGAAAATTTTCCTGATGAACAAGTGCTTAGTATTTCCCAAATCCCCTGGTTTGCAGATATAATCAATTACCTTGTTACAGGGGAGATGCCCACTCATTGGTCAAAACAGGATCGATCAAAATTTCTAGTTGAGGTTAAGTACTTTTTTTGGGATGACTCGTATCTTTTTAAGTACTGCCCGGACCAGATCATCAGGAGATGCATTCCTGATCATAACCACTACTCGGTCATTTCATTCTGCCATGATCATGCTTGTGGGGGCCACTTTAGTTCGAAAAAGACAGCTGTAAAAGTTTTGCAGTGTGGATTTTACTGGCCAACAATCTTTAAAGATTGCCACACTTTCTGTTTGAACTGTAAGAGGTGTCAAAAGCTTGGCAAGCTCAATCGGAGGAACATGATGCCCTTGAATCCTATACTTGTGGTGGAACTTTTTGATGTATGGGGAATTGACTTCATGGGGCCATTTCCAAGTTCTTTTGGCAATTTATATATTTTACTTGCAGTGGACTATGTTTCAAAATGGGTAGAAGCAATACCCACCAGAAAGAATGATCGCCATGTGGTGATCAAATTTGTGAAGGAATACATATTTTCTTGGTTTGGTACACCTAGGGCAATTATCAGTGATGGTGGAACCCATTTCTGTAATTGCACCTTTGACCATTTGATGAAAAAGTACTCTATTACTCATAAGGTTGCTACGCCCTACCACCCACAGACCATTGGCCAAGTAGAAGTATCGAATAGGCAGATTAAACAAATTTTAGAAAAAATGATCAACCCAAATCGGAAAGACTGGTCTTTACGGCTATTGGATGCATTATGGGCCTATCGAACCGCTTACAAGACTCCTATTGGGATGTCCCCATATAGGTTGGTCTATGGAAAGGCATGCCACTTACCTGTTGAATTGGAGCATAGAGCTTATTGGGCCATTAAGAAGTTCAATTTTGACTTACCCACTGCGGGTACTCTGCGCAAATTGCAACTCAATGAGTTGGAAGAACTTAGAAATGATGCCTATGAGAATGCCAAGATCTACAAGGAAAGAATGAAGTTGAACCATGATAAGTCAATTTTAAGAAAATCTTTTGAACCGGGTATGAAAGTCCTTTTGTATAACTCCCGGTTATACCTGTTTCCAGGGAAGTTACGAACCCGATGGGCTGGTCCATTCATTGTCAGGACTGTTTACTTTCATGGTGCTGTGGAAATTGAAAATCCCAAAAATGGTGATGTTTTCAAAGTGAATGGTCAACGGTTGAAACCATTCCTGGAACTGAAGGATAAAAACATTGAGGATATCCTTCTGGATGACCCAATTTACCAGGACTAATTATTTTTTGTCACGTCGGGCTGACGACATTAAACTTAGCGCTATTTGGGAGGCAACCCAATTTTGGAAGGTAATTGAGCTGGTTGATCACATTCTTTTGCACTCACTCCACATGGTAAGATGGTTCCATTTTTCTTACTGTTCAGTTTCACATTACACATGCATTCATAACATTGAGGACAATGTTGCATTTAGGTTTGGGGGTGTGAGTTAGAACTTGAGATGTGATCATTTGTTCAATTTTCACTATACATTTTTTTTTTCGCTTTGCTTTGGTTATTGTTAGGTTAGAGGGAAACTTTCGAACGTAACCATCATACAAGATTACAGCACTAATACAAATCTGAAATAAATTTCAGCAGGGTGCCACCATGCCCCATCTAATCTAGGATTAATTAATCACATCATGGGATCATGATTTCGCATGGAGTGGCTTTGATACCACTGAAAGAAACCGCGATTCAGATCTGAAACTTCTCAATAAGAGACTACTATGGCTGATGCAAAGCATGACAGATTTTACAAAATCTGATTTCTGCACTATGCAGCGGAAATCAGCCATAAAGAATCGCATAGAAACTCCATTAAATCATGATCAACATGTGTTTAATTAATAGAGATGATAGAAGACTAATACCTCGAAGATTTGTAGACTTCAAATCTCTGAAAAAATAGATCCAAAGGCCCGAACTCAGACTTGCAATTAGCAAACAAGTTGCTGGAATTTTCTGCACTAGTATTGCCTTTGATCTTCTCCTCTATCTCACTTCCAAATCTGATTGGCTAAGATGGTGGGATCTTAATCTAGGAATTAAGAACTATTTCTTCAAGGAAAAATCTCAGACCTTAAGCCTTCTTCAATGAAGAAGAAAACCTCCAAAGGCTGGACGTGTGGCTCTCCTTGTGCTACGTCAAAGTGTTGGACGTCCAAGGCCTGTATGGTTTCTTTTATAGAAACTTTTGTGGAAACCTTTCCCATAAACTTATCTCTCCTCATTCTAAAAGATGTCCAAAAAGGAAAGACTTATTTCCTTTAAGAAACACTCTAATTAGAAAAGGAAACCAAAAGGAACTTTCCATACAATTAGTAATCCTAGTTGTAGAACACTTACTAATTTTAAGTTCCTAATCCAAAAAGGAAACTATCTCATAGGAATACTAATCCAAAGAGGAGTCCAACTTTCCAAGTAGAGAGTCCTACTCAAAGTTGGAAACCTTACCCATGGAAATCCTATTATGGACGTCCCACATATCAATGCACACCATGGCCCACATACAATTTATCTAGAGTTAAATTCATGTATGCCATCAAAGGCCTATTTGAATTTAAACTCAAAATTATTTTTCCACTAAAATAATTTATCCTTATGTTATCTAAACATCTTAGGAAACCATGCCAATCTTGGTAAGTGACTAGAGAAGGGACCAAAAGACATATTTGCCATTGGCTCCCAAAATGACCAAAATGTCCATGCTAAACCCATAGCAACATAAAGACCATTTTAACTTTAACTCATTCCACTAAAGAGTTATGGTTGAACTCCAAGGACAAATATATAATATAATAAGCTCGTCATAAAATGACGGTTGTCTTCGACCTACTAAGTGTAATGACCTGATTGCCCCTCTATGTAACATCCATAATCGAGTCAGGTTATCACATGTACTATCAACCTTCCCGATTACATCTAAACCTTAGAACTTCATATCCTCAACATAATCATCATTCGAATATCATTCTCTTGATCCAGGGAGCGACCCACAAGTTCAATATCCATATGGAACATCCATATACTAAGATCTTAGATTTTTATGATTAATCGGATAATTCTAAGGGGACGATTATTCCATCATCAGATGGCATAGATTCTATATTGCATCTGCACGTCCCAACTGATCAAGTCCGAGTACCCAAAACACAGAGCTGTTGACCCATGAAAAGAATCTCACCCATAGTGAATTAAAGCACAAGAACTTGACTTCGTCAGTTCATCCACAAATGCTCAAGATTAAGAGCACCGGTTACTCAGTAGCATGAGGTGACTTGATCTCTTTTCTGTGATAGTACTATTTTTAGAGATCACACCTACCATGGTCCTGTTCAATGCATGACACATGCACTAATAAGATAGATCCGGGAAAGCCCTCCGATGACTTAGGTAAGTCACCCTGAATACAGGAGAGTCTCTCATTATAACTTATACCAAGATGAAGTGCCCAGCTCCATCTCTCAGTTATGAACAAATATGATGTTTCCAGTTGTCCATGAATTAGACCTATCTGTGCGTAGACACTACACACCTTGGTACTAGAAACAATGGGCCTTACACAACCATACATATATACATGTTTAAGCATAAAAGAGTCATTCCATTAAATAACCAGTTAAATATCCAGTAACAAAAGATGAGAGTGCAGCTAGTGGGCTTTAGGGCATACACCAATCCCAACAAACTCCCAGTTGCACTAAAGATCACTACTTCCTAACCTAACACCCATAGACTCAACATGAGAAGTGAAGACTTTCTCTGTAAGAGTCTTAGTGAATGGGTCAGCTAAGTTATTTGCTGAAGCAATATGCTCCACCGCTATCTCTCCATCCTGAATGAATTTCGGGTCAAGTGGTACTTTCTCTGAATGTGCTTTCCTTTCTTGTGATTCCTGGGCTCTTTGCACTGTGCTACAGCACCAGTGTTATCGCAGTACATGACAATCGGTTTATGCACTGCAGGAACAACTCCCAATTCCATCAGGAATTTTCTGAGCCATACCGCTTCCTTCGCAGCTTCCGATGCCGCCACATACTCTGCTTCCATGGTAGAATCAGCTATATAGGATTGCTTGACACTTCTCCATGATATAGCCTCTCCTGACAAAGTAAAGACGTACCCTGAGGTAGACTTTCTGGCATCACTATCAGATTGGAAATCAGAGTCTGTATACGCCAATGGCGTTAGATCATCTGCTCAAAAAGTTAGCATATAATCTTTCGTTCTCCGAAGATACTTGAATATATGCTTAACAGCTGTCCAATGCATAGGTCCAGGGTTTGACTGATATCTGCTAACCATGCCAACGGCAAAGCAAATATCTGGTCTAGTACATAACATAGCATACATGAGGCTTTCAACAGCGGATGCATATGGAACTCTCCTCATGCTCTCTATCTCTTCAGATGTCTTTGGACATTGATCTCGAGACAATGGTACTCCATGTCTAGAAGGTAGGAGGCCCTTCTTGGAGTCATGCATGTTAAACTTGGCCAATATCTTCTCAATATATGAAGATTGGGATAGGGCTAACATCTTATTCTTGCGATCACGCAAAAGCTTGATCCCTAAGATATAGCTGGCCTCACCCAAATCCTTCATCTGAAATTGAGAGGATAACCAAACCTTTGTGGATGACAATAAAACCTACATCATTTCCTATGAGTAATATGTCATCTACATACAGAACAAAAAATGCAACTGCTTTTCCACTTCCTTTCTTATATACACATGGTTCATCAATGTTTTGATCAAAGCCAAAGGATTTGACTGCCTGATTAAACTTGATGTTCCATGCTCTAGATGCTTGCTTAAATCCATAAATGGACTTCTTAAGTTTACAAACCATGTTATCTTGGCCACTAGCAATGAAGCCCTCTGGTTGCATCATATAGATGCATTCGTCAAGACTTCCATTAAGAAAAGCTGTCTTGACATCCATCTGCCATATCTCGTAGTCATAATGACATGCGATGGCCAAGAGAATCCTTATGGACTTAAGCATAGCCACTGGTTAAAAGGTTTCCTCATAATTCGCCACCAGTCTTGCTTTGAAGGTTTCCACCTTCCCATCCACTCCTCTCTTTCTCTTGTAGATCCACTTGCACCCTATGGGTTTAATCCCTTCAGGTGCATCTACAAGTTCCCATACTTGATTGGAATACAAAGAATCCATTTTAGATTTCATCGCTTGCTGCCACATGTCAGCATCTATATCCGTTACTGCTTCATCATAACTAGTAGGATCCTCAACCATATCTTCAGAGTCTGTCTTAAAAGACACTCCTAGATATCTTTCTGGCTGTCTAGGAATTCTCCCACTAGGACGAGGCTCCGGAGTGTTTAAAGGAATATCTTATTCATTTACTGCCTCAGGATCTGGTACAGATGTAATAGGAGATCCCGGAAGAATCTCCTCAAGGGTTTCTTTACAACTAAGCTCTTGGTGCATCAAACAATCATCCTCCAAGTACCTAGCATGAGTGCTGATGAGCACTTTTTGCTCCTTTGGATGATAAAAGATGCCACCTCTCGTTCCCTTAGGATACCCAATGAAGTAGCACATTTCCGATCTGGGTTCCAGCTTGGTAGCTTTATCATTCAGTACATAGGCTGGACAACCCCAAATGTGAATATGTCTTAAACTAGGTTTTCGACTTGTCCACATTTCTTGAGGTGTCCTAGGTACTGATTTAGAAGGTACCAGATTTAAAATGTATGCTGCTGCTTCTAGGGCATATCCCCAAAAAGATATAGGTAGGGTTGCATGGACCTTACCATATCAAGAAGGGTACGGTTTCTTCTCTCTGCTACACCATTTTGCTGGGGTGTATCCGGTGCAGACAACTGAGACACAATCCCATGTTGTGTGAGGTACTCCTTGAACTCACCCAGGAGGTACTCGCCACCTCGATCAGATCGAAGGGCTTTGATATGTTTTCCTAGTTGTAGCTCCGCCTCAGCCTTGAATTGCTTGAACTTATCAAACGCCTCAGACTTGCGTCGCATTAAGTATACATATCCATACCTAGAGTAATCATCGGTGAAGGTGATGTAATACTCATACCCACCTCGAGCCGGTTTGTTCATAGGACCACACACATCAGTGTGAATCAATTCTAACAACTCCTTTGACCTTAGTCCCTTTCCAGAGAATGACCTTTTGGTCATCTTTCCCTTGAGACAAGATTCGCACTGAGTAAAAGGTTCGAAATCTAATGAGCTCAAAGGCCCATCTTCTACCAACCTCTGAATCCGTTTTAGGTTAATGTGACCCAAACGTATGCCAAAGATATGTGTCATTGATTGAAGATACCTTTCTCTTAAGGGAAGTTGAGATTTCTTGTTGTACATTATGCAGTGTGGGAGCAATAGGATATATATAAAATAAGTTGTCATGTATTCTACCGGAACATATAATATTTCCATCTCTACTGATATCAATACCAGAATGGAAAGAAACTGAATAATTAAATTCAATGAGTCTGGAAACTGAAATTAAATTCTTCCTCATGTCCGGAACATAGAAAACATTATTTAAAACTAATATCCTATCACATGGAAAATGTAAGGTAACAACTCCTACTGCAACTGCCCAAACTTTAGCTCCAGTTCTGACTCTAAAGGCAAACTCTCCTTTCTCAATTCTCTGCATTATCTGAAACCCCTGCAATGAATTGCAGATATGATTAGTGGCTCCTGAGTCTACTATCCATGAGTCAGTAGAATCAACCACTAGACAAGTTTCAATGTAGTATGAAAAAGATGTACCTTTCTTAACTGAGGCCAGGAACTTGGGACAATCTTTCTTCCAATGACCTTTGAGGCCACACTCGAAGCATTTCCCTTTGGGCTTTCCATCGGTACCCTTGTCCTTCTTATTACCAGCATTGTTCTTTTTTTGCCCTTTTCCCTTATTGTGCTTCTTCTTGGACTTCTTCCCTTTCGGGTTCAGTTTAGAGGAAGACTGGAAAAAATGAGCTTGGGCTTTGGGCTTCATGATGGCCTCTGCCGCCTGGAGTTCTTTCATTAACTCAGGTAGAGTCATGTCCATCTTGCTCATATTGAAATTGAGCTTGAACTGATTGAAAGAGTCCGGCAGAGTTTCGAGAATCATGTCAGTTTGACTCCCTGCATCAATCTCAGCCCCTAGAATCTCAGCTTCATTGAAACAATTCATCAGCTTGAGCATATGCTCTCTGACAGGTGTTCCCTCAGCCATCCTAGCATTCATGATGGTCCTCATAGCAGCTTACCTAGCTGGCCTGCTTTTGTCTGCGAACCTCTCAGACAAGGACATCATGATTTCATAGGCCGTGTCCATTTGCTCGTGCTGTGTTTGCAACACGTTGGACATGGAAGCGAGCATGTAGCATTTAGCCATGCTATTCGCTTTATTCCATTTCCTTTCAGCCTCCCGCTGGTCATCAGTAGAATTAATATCAATATCGGGACAGTCTTCCAGCAAGACATACTTGTACTCCTCAGCAGTGAGTACTATGTCAAGATTTCTCTTCCAATCTACGTAGTTAGGGCCAGTCAGTTTATTCTCACGAAGAATGCACATCAACGGACTAAAAGAGTCTTTACCCATCTCTTTCTGGATATAAAACGGTTTATAATTAGACATGCAGTATATATGTAATATGCATATGGTGCTTGTTACAAAAGGAAAAACAAAGCACAAAAACTTTTTACATTATTCAACCCTAATCATAATGTATCAGTGTTTCAACCTCCTCATAGACCCTCCATCGAAGGGATGGCCGAGCCTACAGTCACATTGAATTAAGGCAGACTTATTTGGATTATCACTATCTGGATACACATCCAGTGGTAGTCCAATCACTGATTGGTTTGGCCTCATATGACAAATAACCCTTTAACTCCTAAGGAGAGGTCATCACTGTCTTACGTCAAGTGTATAACCATCTCTTACGAAATTTCCCAGAATGTCCATGATTAAGTCCTCCGAAGGGAAGAGACTTTTATCCTTTCTAGAAGTGACCTTTAGTAAAGAGCTCCACCGAAGGGATGGCCGTTCCCACCAACACTTCATTGACATTCTATAGAAGTGATCTTTAGTAAAGAACTCCACCGAAGGGATGGCCGCTCCTACTAACACCTCATTACGAATATTCACATTAGTTCACCCATTAACCCATCAAAGCGGTCTTTAGTAAAGAACTTCACCGAAGGGGTGGCCGCTCCTACTAACACCTTAATGAGATAACATGAACCGAAAATGGAAGGCCGTGGGGTCTTTCCTAAAACCCCTCTCCCACTTGATTATTTGTCACTAGGGTTTATACTTTTTGACCTTTACATTATTTTACTCAAAAGCTCTTTTTAAATCTAGCAAACTTGGTTAATTAAATTTATGACTTAAGTCATCTCAAAATTAAATAACCTTTGCTTTAAAACATTTGAGCAAATCCCTTCAAAGAGTCAAAAACCTATCTTGGGTTATGAAAACCCATAGGTAGCATCTAATTAGATTTTAGTTTAGCCTCCTTTAGAAACCAAGGGTACCAAGATAAACTAAACCCTATCCAATTTTAAACCTTAGACAAATAGAAGGTGCTGGTCTAAGTTCCGTTTAAAACAATTTGCCAAACTAAAAATAATCTAATACAATAAAGATGCCAATTTTAGAGCCTAATGGTGGCCATGTTTCTAGGTGACAATTATAGCAATTATATAAAGCATTCATCCATGCATTCTATATATAAAAGCAAATAAAAGTATGCAATCCTTGATGGCTCCTTGCTCTTAGGATTTCAAATCCTAATCGAATTAGGACTCCTCATGCATCTAGAAGTCTTGACTCCTTGATCTCCAAGGACTCCAATTTCTTGCAACCTTCTTGTCTTGAAACTTTCCTTTTCTTGCTCGTTTCCATAAATAGATTTATACAAGCAACCCCATGAAAAACAAAACCAAAATTACATTGGAGATTCCTATGCTTTTCAAGAAAGCTTACATCAAGACTAGTTGGAATAAAATTAAGAAAACTTTACAACTTCCTATGATTGCTAACTGCGCAATCGTACACTTTTCAACTAATTAAAAAACATCCAAATCCACACAACATACATGCAAACCATCAAGGATGCTAATTATGGCTGCAACCAAATAGGTTAGTGCATAATGTATAACATGATTCAGATCTGGAAAAATTAATTTCAGCAATCCGAACGTAACCATCATACAAGATTACAGCACTAATACAAATCTGAAATAAATTTCAGCAGGGTGCCACCATGCCCCATCTAATCTAGGATTAATTAATCACATCATGGGATCATGATTTTGCATGAAGTGGCTTTGATACCACTGAAAGAAACCGCGATTCAGATCTGAAACTTCTCAATAAGAGACTACTATGGCTGATGCAAAGCATGACAGATTTTACAAAATCTGATTTCTGCACTATGCAGCGGAAATCAGCCATAAAGAATCGCATAGAAACTCCATTAAATCATGATCAACATGTGTTTAATTAATAGAGATGATAGAAGACTAATACCTCGAAGATTTGTAGACTTCAAATCTCTGAAAAAATAGATCCAAAGGCCCGAACTCAGACTTGCAATTAGCAAACAAGTTGCTGGAATTTTCTGCACTAGTATTGCCTTTGATCTTCTCCTCTATCTCACTTCCAAATCTGATTGGCTAAGATGGTGGGATCTTAATCTAGGAAACAAGAACTATTTCTCCAAGGGAAAATCTCAGACCTTAAGCCTTCTTAAATGAAGAAGAAAAACTCCAAAGGCTGGACGTGTGGCTCTCCTTGTGCTACCTCAAAGTGTTGGACGTCCAAGGCTTGTATGGTTTCTTTTATAGAAACTTTTGTGGAAACCTTTCCCATAAACTTATCTCTCCTCATTCTAAAAGATGTCCAAAAAGGAAAGACTTATTTCCTCTAAGAAACACTCTAATTAGAAAAGGAAACCAAAAGGAACTTTCCATACAATTAGTAATCCTAGTTGTAGAACACTTACTAATTTTAAGTTCCTTATCCAAAAAGGAAACTATCTCATAGGAATACTAATCCAAAGAGGAGTCCAACTTTCCAAGTAGAGAGTCCTACTCAAAGTTGGAAACCTTACCCATGGAAATCCTATTATGGACGTCCCACATATCAATGCACACCATGGCCCACATACAATTTATCTAGAGTTAAATTCATGTATGCCATCAAAGGCCTATTTGAATTTAAACTCAAAATTATTTTTCCACTAAAATAATTCGTCCTTATGTTATCTAAACATCTTAGTAAACCATGCCAATCTTGGTAAGTGACTAGAGAAGGGACCAAAAGACATATTTGCCATTGGCTCCCAAAATGACCAAAATGTCCATGCTAAACCCATAGCAACATAAAGACCATTTTAACCTTAACTCATTCCACTAAAGAGTTATGGTTGAACTCCAAGGACAAATATATAATATAATAAGCTCGTCATAAAATGACGGTTGTCTTCGACCTACTAAGTGTAATGACCTGAATGCCCCTCTATGTAACATCCATAATCGAGTCAGGTTATCACATGTACTATCAACCTTCCCGATTACATCTAAACCTTAGAACTTCATATCCTTAACATAATCATCATTCGAATATCATTCTCTTGATCCAGGGAGCGACCCACAAGTTCAATATCCATATGGAACATCCATATACTAAGATCTTAGATTTTGATGATTAATCGGATAATTCTAAGGGGACGATTATTCCATCATCAGATGACATAGATTCTATATTGCATCTGCACGTCCCAACTGATCAAGTCCGAGTACCCAAAACACAGAGCTGTTGACCCATGAAAAGAATCTCACCCATAGTGAATTAAAGCACAAGAACTTGACTTCGTCAGTTCATCCACAAATGCTCAAGATTAAGAGCACCGGTTACTCAGTAGCATGAGGTGACTTGATCTCTTTTCTGTGATAGTACTATTTTTAGAGATCACACCTACCATGGTCCTGTTCAATGCATGACACATGCACTAATGAGATAGATCCGGGAAAGCCCTCCCATGACTTAGGTAAGTCACCCTGAATACAGGAGAGTCTCTCATTATAACTTATACCAAGATGAAGTGCCCAGCTCCATCTCTCAGTTATGAACAAATATGATGTTTCCAGTTGTCCATGAATTAGACCTATCTGTGCGTAGATACTACACACCTAATTCATTTACTAGAAACAATGGGCCTTACACAACCATACATACATACATGTTTAAGTATAAAAGAGTCATTCCATTAGATAACCAGTTAAATATCCAGTAACAAAAGATGAGAGTGCAGCTAGTGGGCTTTAGGGCATACACTAATCCCAACACTCCCTCCTTCGGAAAATTTTTTAAAAATCACCAAAATGCCCCCCCCACCAACTTTAGAACACCTCTTTTTTTTTAAACCTTTCGAGACTCCCCACCCACTTTAGAATTCCAGACTTCCAGTTTTCCTTCTTCATTTTATTCTTCTTCTCTTTTCTCCTTTAATCTCTCATCTTCAGCTGTTGGAACTAAAAGTAAACGGCGCGTGATCTGTTTGAGAAAACGTCTCGGCCCCAAGTCACCATAAGTCCATAACCCTTTGGGGTAGCAGTCAGGTACGCTTTTTTCTTCAAGGAAAGAGATTCGAAAGAGGGGTTTCGTCTATTTGCCTCTCATCTTCTGCATTTCATCTATTTATTCTCTTATAACTGTAATAGTTGCATTTATGCCAGATAGAATGTATATTGTTGTCAGGATGATATTCTCAGAAATGAAATAATACAACAAGACGAAAATGTGAATGAAAATGTTACAAACAAATTTTCCACCGACATGGTATGATATTTAACTCAATTCCAATTATGTTTTATTTTCTCAATTTTTAATAAAAATTTGTTAATTTCTAACAGAATTAATACATTTTCAGGTATTCAATTCGCGTCAATCTCTAATTGATTGGATTCAAAATACTGGACGCAATTTAGGATATATCATTGTCATTAAAAGGTCTGAGACTAGCATAATCGGGAAGAGTCCTAGACTGTTGTTCCAATGTGATCGTGGTAGCACATACAAAAGCAATAAAACTTTTACGAAGGTTACAGGCACCAAAAAAATTGATTGTCCTTTCAGAGTAAAAGGGGTGAAAATGTGAACAGGTGATGATTGGATGGTAATGGTGGTATTTGGAACACATAACCATGCCCCTGCATCATATATGGAGGGACATCCATACCCCGGTCGGCTCTCTGAATCCGAATTCCAATTGATGGAACATCTGTCTACGAAAAATGTGAAGCCACGAGATATCTTGACATCGTTGAAGAAGCAGAATCCGGACAACGTATCTACCATTATGACCATATACAATGCACGCCAAAAATTTCGGACTGCAAAGAAAGCCGGTAAAACCCAGATGCAAGTTGTCATGTCATCCCTACAATGGGAAGGATACATTTTCGAGAGTCGAACAAATGATGTAACCAATGAGCTTGAAGATTTATTCTTCGCACATCCAGGATCATTGGAGCGATGGCGTGCATTCCCGCACGTGTTATTGATGGACGCGACATATAAAACAAACAGGTACATGATCAAACATTGTTTTAATTTACTTATTATTTTAAAGCCGCTTTCTAGAATGATACAAAGTTGATTTGGCAACATTAAAAAATCTAGAAGTTTTAACATATTTGTGTCCTAAACAAATAGGTACAGGATGCTCTCCTTGAGATTGTCGGCGTGACTACAACTAATTTGACATTTTGCATAGCATTTGTGTTCATGCATTCTGAAAAAGTGTTCAATTATACTTGGGCTTTAAGGTGTCCGTAGTCAACAATGGATGGGTGCACCGGTCCACGAGTTATTGTCACGGACAGAGAGTTGGCTTTGATGAATGCGTCTGCCCAGGTATTTCCCGATGCTATGCCCAGGTATTTCCCGATGCTAAGAAAATACTCTGTAGGTGGCACATTTATAGGAGCATTTTGAGCAAGTGCAGGCCATCAATAACAGACAACAAATCTTGGAATGCATCCTACAAAATGTGGAATATGTTGCTGGAATTTAAAACTGAGAATGCGTATGTATCCAATTTGGCGGACCTTGAGGTAGTGTTACAAACATTTTTGCGTATGACTAATTATCTCAAGGATGTATGGTTGACACCATATAAGGAGATGTTTGTATCCGCCTGGACCGACAGATATCTGCATTTTGGAAACCAGACAACGAATAGAGTCGAGAGCCAGCATGCGAAGTTGAAACGATACTTGGAGTCATCACAGTCAGATTTGGAGACATCGTTGTTGTTTATTCACCAGGTCATCCAATCACAGGACATAGCTATCAAAGCGAGTATTGAGCAGAGCAAAACTATCATCCAACATCGATTCAATATACCGCACTTCCAGGAGTTATGTGTTTTTGTTTTAAGCAGCGCATTGAATCTGATTTTGAAGGAATTTGAGCGATCTAAGGATGTCGGAAAAGTTTCCTACAAATGCGGATGTCGACTTCGTATGAGCTACGGACTGCCATGTGCGCACGTGCAAGCGATATATTTGAACGATGGTCGTCCCATACTAATTGATTCCATAAATAAATTTTGGAAAAAATCGACTTATTACCGTGTGTGTTTCTTCAAGACAATGACATCGATTGTGACGTCGAGCTACAAGTGTTCACGGAACAGTTTAAGCAGCAAACAAGGCATGGTAAATTCAGTCTTTTAAGGAAGTTGAGGGAGATAATCACACCATCAATAACATCGATTCGTGAACCTGCTGTTAAGACGAAAACTCGTGGACGGCCCTCCTCGAAAAAAAAAGTTACAACAAATACTCGTGTTAATCCATCTGCATTAGTGTTCGTTGAGTCTGATTCCCTTTATTCTATGGAACCAAGTAGAAACAATTATTCGTTTGGAGGCCCTAATTCGAATGACAGAGAAGACATATCAACTCGTGCTAATACGGGCACATTTGAGTTTGTTGAGCCAGATATTTTCCAGTTTCAAGAACCAGCGAGACATAGTTGCTCATCTATTTACAACTACTCTATACATGCCTATGTTCGTTAGTTTCCACCTATACTGTATCCTTATATTATGCATGTACAAGACGTAAAACCTGATGGAAATTACGGATTTCGGGCGATAGCTGTCTGTCTTGGTCTTGACGAAGATGCATGGGCAACTATCCGGTATAGCTTAATAGAAGAGTTGCACACATTCAGGACAGAGAATGTTGCGATATTTGATAGTGATGACCAGTGGACTCGTATTTACAACTCACTGAACTTTTTTGCATTAGATAGAGGAGCACCGATTGAGCATTGGATGACCATGCCAGACATGGGTCTCTTAATTGCTTCGAAGTTCAATGTGATATTACACGTTTTAAGTGCTACACAGAGCTTTATGTATTTGCCACTTCGATATACTCCACCACTGTCGTATCAACATGCTGCTATTACTATCGGGTACGTAAATAATAATCACTACGTCCATGTTGCATTGATAGATGGTTACCCGATGCCTCCCATTATGCCTCAATGGGTTTACTTCAAGCATGATTGTGCAGCTGCATGGGCTACCCCTATGCAGAGCGAATTAATGCGTTCATGCAGTATATGCGTTCTGGGTTTTCTTTTGAAACCATTGTGTTGGAAGATTAGGAATGTAATATGTGTTAATATGTTTGAATAAATTTATTTGAAATATCCAAGACTTTTGAGATTATCTAGATTTTTTATGTTATTAGTATTTAGTAGTTATAATCCAATGGGTGTATTTAGAAAGTCCCAAAAAAAATTAGAACATTGGGCTACACAACAAGGTAACTTACCGGGAGCTATACAGTGTGTGAGTAGTGTAAGAATTGTTTTAGCTATGCAGTGTGAGTGTTAGAATTATCATAGTCCATAAGAGTACTGAAATGTTAATTTTGCTCTTTTGTCTCATCTCTTTCTTCAGCTGCAGTGTACGCTTTAGTGCACCACTCCAACGTCTCTCTCTCTCATCTCTTGACCATTTACTTTATTTTCCTTTATTTTATTTTAAAATGCTCACATCCATCACACCATTCAAAAAACATTGAAGATTCTCTATCACTGTGCTCTCCCATTCCCTCATGTCAGATCATGTCATTCATAGCCATAGGGTAGGGTGGGTGCATACATAATCACCCATCCCCAAATCAACTGCATGGGAGTACGACGAAACTGTTTTTTTGGTACTGTGAAACAGAGATCACGTGTGGCCCAGGATGAACATGCTTGTTCATGTACACTTTTCCTGTCAAGGATACACAAGTTATTGTGCAATGTATTAGAAAAAACTTCAATATTGGGCCACTCCCCAGCACAAGAAAACCGGGGGTTGCCATTTGCACCCACCCTACGAAGGGTGGGTGTACGGCCTATTGTTATCTAAGATCTCTATGTATGGAAGCTAGTTAACATTGCAGGTTCCAAGAGGCAAGTTGATGGATTGATTTGATGATGATACTACAAAGCGTCAATCCCTTCATTGTCCTTTCAAACACTAGCAAACTCACATCCACCTCCAGAAAAAGGGACAGTATTCTCAAAACCGGCTAATTTTTAGGACCCATTTTCTGATTTGATATAGTGGGGCCCACCTTATGGGGAACCCAATAAACAACCAACTATCCTCCTCCAAAAGAGCTCGGCATCCCTGGTAAGGCTTTTTGATTTCATGAATCCTGAATTTCACAGGTGGCCATCTATTAAAAATTTCAGCCGGTTAAAATAAAATCCCTCTTAAAAAATAGGGTGACCCAAAAGGGGTTTATCTCATTGTAAGATTAACCTTTGATTCAAAAGGAAATTAATATAATTTTAAAGTCATTAATCACTTTTCTTTTATCATATAATCAGTCTTATTGTGAGACCAACTCCTATTTAGAGAAAATTTGAAGATACAATATGTATTAGGAGGGCGTTTATTTTGAATGGATTGGGTTTTCACAAGAGGACCGGTCCCAATTTTGACACCCATCCGACCTTTATCGCCTCTCAGGTTAAGTATGAAACGATTAGATTGGACTGATACTGGGCCCATCCCTAATCAGCTCATGCATCCAGGTGGGCCACAAAGGAGGGGCCCATTTTTGTAGTCGGCCATTAACTGGATTTCTAGCGTGCATGGAGATATATATAGTTGCTATATCTCTTAATGTGTTTGATGTCGCAAAAAAAAAAAATGAAGTGGTTGATTGAAGATTTAAAATTAATCAAGTCAAACCGTTGATGAGGTGGGCCACCATCTAAGAGGCTTAAGAATTAGACACAAACTTGATAGCTTTTGAAAGTGCAGAGTCTCGTCAATAGAATATGACAATTTAAAAATTAGTCTCAATTTTTATTAATAAGGCCAATGGTTCAAATTTCAACTGTTGATCTATCACAGATTTCAAGATATTTGCCAAAAAAATAAAAAATAAACCATTTGATATGAATTCCTGGACATTGTGGGCCCCATAAATCACGATCCAAATTGTTGGTACTCTTTGGAACACCTGCTGTTAAGACGAACACTCGTAGTATACTTCAAGCATGATTGTGCAGCTGCATGGGCTACCCCGTATGCGGAGTGAATTAATGCGTTCATGCAGTATATGCGTTTTAGTGTATGGCCTCTACTGACCATCGGGTTTTAATGGTCATGTCCTTTCTCTCTCATGAGTACCTGCCAAGTACAATCCCTACTCTAAATAATAGAGTGGATTTGTTTATTAATTAGACTGGGTGTATTTATCATGGCCCCACAACATATCTGGGTGGGATGGGGCCCATTGCTTGATGCATAATATTCTTAAAACTTGATGCAGCAAAACGTTGATTGATGGGTCATGGGTGGGATGGGGGCTATTGCTTGATGCAATAGAACGTTGATTGATGGGCCCACCGGGATCATACAATGCACCCCAAATTTAGATTGGAAGATCCAACTGTTCAAAATTTGGTGGCCTACCTTCCATCGACCCCAACCAATGCTTCGATTGGCTCGGTTCGAGAGACCCCAGGTCGGTAGTCTATGTTTCCTTCGGGAGCTTAAGCCAGATGGGTGGGGCCCCAATTAATGGAGATCGCACTAGCATTGGAAGTATCGGGCCATCCATTTATTTGGTCAATGAGGAATGCAGAGTGGTTGCCAGATGGGTTTGAGGAGAGGATCAAGGAGAGAGGCCTCATCATAAAGGGATGGGCCCCACATCTGATGATTTTCTACTTTTGTCTAGACACACATGTCATTTTTTTTTTCTTGTTTTCTTATTTTCTTGTTGCTTTTTAAAAGACTGATGTACAGTCTACACTCTTATTGGGATGTAGAGTGGGTGCAAATAGTAAGTAGGATGGGTGAGAATAGAATCGCCGGCACCGACCTGATTTTTGTGAGATGATGTGTGAATTCATATCAACCATAATTGCCACTCGGGTACCCTACTCAGTCTACTCATCCCACTCAACCCCATAAATTTTTCCCAATCATAATTTCACAATTTGGTAATAGGTGTCACTGAACAGCCTACAAAAATAAGAGAAAAACACTATATATTTGAAAGAAACAAATAATCCAGGGCTGGGTTGTGAGCCACATAGGTGACTGAGTACTCCAAGCTGTGTTGTATAGTGGAAGTGGTGCAACATGCCAAACGACCTCACCTCCACATATCCCTGAAAGACTCTATATTTTTATATTTTACAAAAATAAAACTAATTTTATAAAAGTGATTCAAAACTTGAGTTGAGGTTGAATAATATACTCTAGAAAAAAATAACATTATATTATAAAAAACTTTTCAAAAATCCCTTATATTTTAAGAACTTGCCAATCTTCTTTACCTATAAAAATCTCTGAATGCATTAAATATAAAGTGGCACATTTTGGATTCTATTTTTTTAGGGGCATTCGGCGACGGGTCCTGAACATTTCACTCTATTGTCTTAGATCCATAATCTTTTTACATAGTGTGGTGGGTCCTTTTTTTCAAATTTGAAGACCTAAAATATCCAAATTACCCTTTTTTAAATCATATCCCATGATTAGTGGGATATGCCATTAATAATGGTCAGGTACCATTTAATCGACAACGATTAATGAAATCTAATTATGAGACTTTCAAATAAATTCTAAAAAAATACAAATTAATGTTAAAAAATATAAATAAATCTCAAAAGAATGCAAATAAATTAAAAAAATGTAATAATTTCAAAAGAACGCAGATAAATTTAAAAAGACGCAAATAAACTTCAAAGAATCCAAATAAATTTCAAAAGATGTAAATAAATTTCAAAAGATCCAAATAAAATTAATAAATTTCAAACGACACAAATAAATTTCAAAAGACGTAAATAAAATATTTATTTACAAAAAATTTCAAAAAATGCAAATACATTTGCAAAAAACTAAGATAAATAAATTTTCTAAATTTCTGAAAATTTACCAAAAACTCATGTATTTTTGTCAAAATTCAGTTAAATTTATTTAAAAAATGCAAATAAATTTGAAAAGATGCAAATAAAATTTAAAAACATAAATAGACCTAAGAAAATACAAATAAATTTGCCAAAAATACAGAAATATACGTTCAAAAACTCAATTAAAATTTTAAAAATGGAGATAAATTTGTCTGCAACTCGACTATATTTTTAAGAAATTTAAATAAATTTGCTAAAAATTCAGATAGATTTGTTCAAAACTCAGATAAATTTATTTTAGAATTCAGATAAATTTGACAGAAACTTAGATAAATTTCACAGAACTCGGATAATTTTGACAGAAACTTAGATAAATTTCACAGAAACTCAAATAAATTTCACAGAAACTCAGATAAATTTGACAAAAAAAGCAACCTGACCTGACCCGAACTGATACAGGATTCCAACTTCTGTAGCATAGGTGATGAATTGAGTTTATAAAACAATCAGTGCCTTTTCCTAATTTCTATAAACTCAAGGGCAAGGTGAACAATTAACAGAACTCAAACTTCTATAGCATAGCTGATGGTCACCCTTTTTCTATACAACCCCAGACCACCGAACTACCCATCCTATCTTCCACCTACACTCGTTCTGTAACAAAATATCTACAACAGCAACAAGGCTTAACGCCTGAGATATGGAGGTTGCTAAAATCGTGGGTCCCGCCGTTCAAAATCAAGATCAAGCTCCACTATCATGGTCGCCCAGGCTCCCTCTACTATCTCTATGGTTCAAAAAGGATATCAGGTCGTCTCCCCACTACAAGATTAAATAAAGAAAACAACTCATTATTAAGTCACGCCCCTGATTTCCTAAAACCATTAGATGGTGGCCAAACAGGGTCCACGTCTCTAAGGTCGCCCCACCACGTCCGGCCTGATGGACGTACTAGATTTGCGATCGGATCAACCAGTTGGTCCCATAACCATCTGATGCCCAAACTGAATCTTCCCCCTCAAACTTTCAGCAATAGAACAGGCCCAGTCGTCTTCTTCGTGCAATCTCTGAAAGTGGGCCACTTGATCAATCAGAACACCTCTGATCTTTGATCGCCGATTTCTCATCTTCTCCGAGTCCGGCATAGCAGCGAGATCAGGGGTGAATCTGGACCTGGGTTCTCTGTTCCTATTGTCTTCGTCGACAAAGAGTCAGGAATTGTCTACATTCTCTGCTACAATTCTAAAACAGAAATCAATGATCTTATCCAATCAACAATCGTGATCCACCTTGTAATGAGGGGGAGAATGAAAGATTTGAAATTTTAAAATTCAAAATTAAATGCCTAAACAGTGAAAAGGGCAAATTAGTCATGGAAATTGTATCTAGGGACCTTTCGCTGCAAATAGTCTAGCTGCATAGACCATAGGCCTTAATAAGTTTTTCCTTGAATTGGAGGCTGGATACATTCACTTAAAGGGACTTTTCACTAATTTTGCCTTTTGTTTATAGAGTTATGAGCGACAGCATGCCAAACCTATCCCCTAATTAAGGAGATGGTTTGACCCTTTTTCAGGTTCGGAGGTTGGGTTAGAGACCGGTTTGGGAGTTGAAACTACTACTTTATCTTCCAACTTGAATCATTGCACTTCAACCTAACCTGATAATTCCTAAACATAATTTTGTTTAGGTGGACTGAATGGTTGAGTTCAAGTGTTCTAAATATCGAATGAGACCCGTGGGTATCTTCACCTGTGAGTAGGGTTGCAAATGTAACGGTTCTGGATCGAAACCATAGTGGACCTGGACTTGATTTTAAATAATGGTTCCGGTTCCGGATCCAGTTTTGAATCGGAACCTGTTTTGTTGGCTCTGGACCCGATTTCGATAAGAAAACCCGGAGTCAATTCCGGAACAAGGTCCACCTAGAGAACTCGAATCTAATTTCAAAATTGATTTTATTTTCTCTTTATTCTTCATTTTTTTCTTAAAATAAACATATCATTCAACTTATGACAATGCATCAAGTCTACAACATCCAGTAATGTCCAAAAAGAGTTGATTTTAAAGTACAAATTGCAATATCAAAAACTCATATGCCGGGTCCCGGGTCCACAGGTCGGAACTTATATGGACCCTGAACCGAACCCGTTTATCAATCGGAACCTAAATTAGGTTTCGGACTTTGATCAGTTTATGAATAGAAACCTGAAATAGGTTTCAAACCCGATTTTTTTGAGACCCAATGGGAATAAGGGATACCAGACTTGATCATGTACAACTGTCCGGCAGAGGATACTCAGTTTACTGTGCAATGAATACAATAATGAAAGGGATAGCATTGGACCACTCATCAATACAAAAAAAAAAAAAAAACCCTCCCCCATCACCATGCGCCCCCCCCCCCCCCCCCCCCCCCCCCCCTCCCTTTCAAAAACTCCCCCATCATCATGGCCAGAAGAAGGTCGCCCCCCACCTCATCATGGCCAGAAGAAGGTCAGCCCCCCCCCCCCCCCCGCTTCTTTTCAATTTTATACTTTTTTGGCATTGGCCCTGAAGAATTTTATGGTTTAAGGAAGTAGCACCCCCTCCCAATAATTTTATTTTTGCACAGTGACCCCAAGGCAAATTTCCTGTTTCGCCCTTCCTCAGATGATACTCATTTGTGATATGATGTGAGATAGATGTGTGAAGTTGTGCAGAAAGACAATATGAACCGATGGTGAGTGAAGTTTCCTGTGCATACAAGAACTATGACCATGTGATCTAGGGCCAACATATTTTAGCCATTGAAATGTCGGAGCTCAGATCATTGCCCAATATGGATCTATCTAGCTAGTGTCGCAGAATCAGCAGTATAAATCTGCATAACCGACAACATGTAACTTGTAGATACACAAGATGGCTGGTCTGGATCTACAATTGGGTGGGATCAGCCTGGTCTGCACTAATTTTTTTTCTCCTCTATTCCTTCTTTACAAACTAGATGACGGATTTATTTGTTTGAGTTTGATGCAAGATGAGGGACCGAGGATTCCTTTATATAATACCCAATGGGTTTTGTTACCATCATAGAAATCCTAATTTAATTGGAAACTAACCTTGTATTAGGCAATGGAAATCCTTGAATGAGTGTAAATTCAATGAACCAAGGACCTTGCAGTTTTCAAAAGTCAAAAATCATGGATTCATTGTAGGGCAGGGCCGGCCCCGACGTTTAGGGGGCCCAAGGCGACCTCAAAAAAATGGGGCCCTTATACAATTATTTAAAAAAAATTTAATTCATTATAATTTTCTAATAAAAAATTGATATTTTTTATTACAAAAAAGTGCTGCATCTAGATAACTTTAGGACTGCCTACATACCGAGGGAGGCTATATTTAATCCCAAGGATCAAGCACAATGCAGTTCTCTTAAACTACCCACCCTGGCCAAAAGCTTACAATTCACACACCAATATTCCCTCCCAAAAAACAAGGCTAATAAACCTAGAACAAAAAAAAAAAAAAACAAAAAAAATAAAAAAGTATTACTGAAAACAAGATCTTCTCGCATTTTTAGCTGCAAAGTCACTAATCAAACTTGTATAATCAAGTTTTTCTGATGCTCACGAGAAATGAGGAAAGCTGAAAAGTTTGGTGGTCTTATCTTTTGGTGGTGGGCCCATGTTTGACTTTTAAAGTCTTATCTTATGGTGGTATGGTGGTGGGCCTTAAGTTTGGCTTTTTAAATAATGGTTATTTTAAATAAGGTGGGCTTTAAATTTGGGACTTTTAATTTATTTATTGGGCTAAATATTTACACACATGTGTTATTAATTTGGGCCTTTCAATTTACATATTAGACTAGATATTTACACACATATATATATACAAGGAAAATACATAAAATAATATGGGGCCCTAAAAATTTTGTAATTATTGGGGGCCCAAGGCGGCGGCCTCTCTCGCCTGCCCCTTGGGCCGGTCCTGTTGTAGGGCCTCCTCATATGAAATTCTAATGGAACCCTCTTGTGGTTGAGTTGTATTGGCACATTAGTTTCACACACATGCCTAGAGAGATCAGTCCTTGGACCGGTAAACCCAACCCAACATGGAAAAAACAAATAAGCAAAGGGCATGTTTCTTTACTAGAGTTCCCGATAGGAATTTAGGGTATTGGGTTTTTGAAAAATTCCAGCCCCTTTATATTTTAGTAGAATTTCTGTATGCTCAAGTCTAAGGGAGCGTCCAGAAATTCCACACAACCTTAATTCCCAGACAGGGTGGAATTGAGCTTCTTTCTTTACTACATAGATATATGAACGGGAAGTATTCCTATGTATCTATCCCTCACGATAGGGTGAGGGACACTCCCCCTTTTGGAAAGTTTCAAGTACATAGGGAGTATTCCTATGTACTTGAAAAATCACTTTTGTACTTAAAACTTTCCAAAAAGGGGAGTGTCCAGTGAGTAATAGATGCACTTGAATGTTTCCCAATTTAAACATCCTTCTTTACTGGATATTACGTAGTACCTTCCTTTTTTGAGCATCCAGACGAGGTAAAAAAAACAGAAAAGATATTTGAAAGAGACAAAAAATCTACGGCTCCATCGTGAGCCACATATGTGACTGCCAGGGGTCAGATCATCCACGGCTCAAACCCAAGTTCAAGTTGTATTGTGTTGTGGATATAGTGCAACATGCCGACTTCACCATCACCAACTACATTTGGAAAGTCTCAATTCCAAGATCAAGAGAAAAGTATGGAGCCAGTCCATGATTTAGATCGCAACTCAAAACAAGGTAATGAAGTACACTAAATAGAAACAATGAGTGTTCTCAAACCTTTGTTTGTAGTAGTCTTTATGATGAGAATCAATCTTCATATATGCTCATAGAGAGAGTGATTTGGATGTCCAAACATGGATAGTTGACTTATTCCTGTATTCATTTGCATGAACAACGTGAAAATTATAGATGGGGTTGAGTCAGAAATGGTAGAAAATCATTGTGAGAAAGAAAAATGGGATGACATGTTACCAGAGGAAGAAGATTTAATATGCAGGCTTCATCGTCTACTCGGAGACAGGTAAATCTAAACCAAAATCTTCTATTTAAAATCTCCATCACTTAACCAGTGTAAAAAAATCTAAACCTGGATCTTCAAATTGAAATTTCCTCTGCATAACTGATGTAGAATTTGTTGACAGATTGTCTAAGTTAGAACATGTCACATCTCGGACCGAAGAATTCCCTGATTAGGGTGGCTCCTAAGGTGTGACGTGCGTACTCCCATGAACTCGTACTTAATTATTTCGGACCAGATCTAAATTCACGAAGAAGAAAATTTCACTTTTCAGGTGTGAGGATTAATTACTCACTGACACCTGTCAAGAACATTTATTTGCGGAAGCATGTATATCATCAATAACAAAGCCATGAGTAGTCCACTATCCAATCCATTATATTACAATTTATCTTTTAACAAAGCTATTAATTTAAATCTCTTAAATGCATACTTAAACTAAGTGCAATATTAACTATCTAGTTTCAAGTTATAATTACCACACTTGTACGTACTCCGACGGTCCAAACTAACCATTAACCTTACCAATCAAGTCTCTAATCTAAATATTATTAGCAATCCTCTTTGGTGATCTGATCCCTGTGACACCAAATGTAGCACCATGACTACAACGATTCAACAATGTATGGGCATTTAAGATTTATCACATGTTATATCAAATTCGAATTATTGACAGAAGATTAAAAGATGTCAAATAATCGGAAACTAGGCACATTGTGTATTGAATTGGAGAGAAAGAAGGCTTACCATTTGAGAAGTCAATAGTGAGATGGAATGAGAAGGAGCTTTAAAGGAGAGTATGGAGGTGGTAGCCTTATCTTCTCAATGATTTAACATGCAGATCACTTGCTTTGGTATGAAGAGATTATTAGGAAGGAAAAGAAAGAGCTTTTCTCTGCTGGGTTTTTTGAAGGGAGAGTTTGGTTTCACTTCGCATGCATGTACATCTAGTCTTAAGTACATTTGGGGAAAGGGCTTTTATTCAAACAATGGGCCTCTGATGAAAGAAATTATGTATAAGGGTTTCTTGGACTTAGATGGGATGAATATGGGTCCAATTGGGTTCAAATGGCCTTGGTCCAAATCATGAGATTCAATGTAGGAAAGATGCTTGATGTAACGCACATGAAAGCCCACAAAAATTATACACTCATGCGCGTACTCCTCAAAAATTAATTAAAAGGTCAAAGTTCTACTTAACTTATCAAAACCTCACTAATCTAGCTACCTAAATCCATCACAAACCATCCAAAACACACATTAGGCACCTAATCAAGATTAATTAGCCACTAATCACAATTAAGCGGGGTTGGGGTCTAACGGAACATTTATAAGTTTTTGTTGACAGCACTGAGAAGAGGAGACGTTTTTTTTTTTTTTTTTTTTTTTTTTCTTCTTTTTCCAGTTTAAAACAACTAGTTCACTCACACCAACCAAACACAAAGATCTCCTCTCACCTGGGTGGTTAGCCATTTTAGCCCCTCCAGCATTATCTGAATACTAAGCATGCCGAGCTGATTGGTATTCTTGGAGATGGTCATTACATTGATGGTTTATTAGATAAGTTTTCTTCATCAAATTGTTTTCTCCACATAAATTTGCACCCATGTTGACGGACATGTGTTATTCTTCATCACGTGTCAGTTCCAAGTTGTTGGGGGAAAAGAGGAGGGTACTACATAGAACTTGCCACACTTCAATATGAGCTTATATTTTGAGAAGAGTGGAGGATTATAACTCACAAAAGAGACTCCATACAGATATGATAAGGCTTAAATTATGATCATATTTGCATAAGATATCCAGGCACATTGATCATGCTAACACAGATTGTACTGATCAAATGAAATATACATACATGATTTCTAAGTTATTTGTTAACTTCAGTTTGTTT
Source organism: Litsea cubeba (assembly GCA_012931725.1). NCBI lineage: Eukaryota > Viridiplantae > Streptophyta > Magnoliopsida > Laurales > Lauraceae > Litsea > Litsea cubeba. Next base: position 118,148,575 of record CM022945.1, read on the forward strand.
ATGTAAGATTTTGGATTTTTCAGGTGGGAGTTGATATCAGGAAGGCTTCCAAATAGGACAGCTGAAGAGGTGGAGAGATACTGGAGAATGAAAGAAAGTAAGAATTTAGAGAATGAGGCCTTGAAACCTGTTTGTGTTAGGGCAAAGCCATCTCTGAAGCTGGCGAAGATGTCTTAATCAGTGGAAGAAATGCAGTGTTGGACCATTTTAGTATTTATGAATGAATTGCAGTGGATTTTATTGATGAACTTTGACCTTCATTTGAGATAAGCAATAACTTCATTTCATATTTCTACTTTCCTTACTCTCCTCCAATCTTGTTACACCCCAGCCCGAGTTAATTCTGATTAACTCTAATTAATCGAGATTAGTATGGATTAATCTTGATTAGCTAAGTTAAATGTGATTAGTGATGAAATTGAATTAAATTAATCTCAAGTGAATGATTAAAGTCTAATGAGATGATTTACAAGACATTACCTGGATTAAGTTGTGATTTGACTCAAAAGAGAATTGAGTTAATGCTTGGGGGTGTAAATGCAAAAATTACATTGTGACTAAGCTCACATGAAGTATAAGCTGTTGAGATGAGAGGGAAACCGTGGGGGAGTGCCAGCAGCAGCTCCCCATGTCTTCTTCTTTGTTTCTTCTTTCCTTCATCATTTCTTCTTCCAAGTTCTTCTTTCTTTAAGCTGGATCAAGTGTTTGGGAAAGAAAGTTTCAAGTGGGTTTTGAGAAAGTACTGTTCATCATCTTCTTCCTTGGATTTCTATCTTTAAGTTCAAGCTAACAAACAGGGTTTGTGCTGAAATCAAGTGAAAGGCAAGTATAAGCATATGTTTGTGATTAAATGCTATTTTATGTTATTGGTGTGTTTCACTATTCAAGTTCAACTCTGTTTTGGTATAAAATCTGATTTATGCATGAGTTGGAGAAGAGAATTGATAGCTTTGACATTGATTTAAGTGATCTTCTTTTAAATTGATAGAAACAAATGATGTAGTCTTTCTTTTGATTATGTTATGGAATATAAATTCAGCCGTAAAATTGATTAGTTTACATGTGTGTGGTTGATTGATTAGTGAAGAAGAAGGGTTGAATGATAATTAGAAGTGTTTCTTATGAATGAAGTAATATTGAAGAGAGGACAGGAGGTCCTATGTTGTGTACAGGTTGAATGGAAAGGAAATAAGGAGAGGAAGAAATCATATATTTATATGCTAATGAATCTGAATGTTAATGAATTTGTTAATTCAGCTGTATGTTAGAATCAACTATATAATAGAAATGGAATGGGTTTGAATGAATAGAATTGGTTTGAATGAATAGATTTGAATGAGTGATTGATCAATGGAATAGAAGTGTTTAATGGATGTTTTCATGATAAATGAGGAAGGGAACAGGAGGTTCCAAACGTGTTGTGTAGATTGGAAATGAAATGGTGGAAAAATAGAATTCTGCAGAAATCTGTGCAGAGTTCGGCTAACCGAAAATTTCATATCGGTTAACTGACATTGCTAGTTCGGCTAGCCGTAAGGCTGACCGACGTTATAAATTCAGGAATTTGTGTTTCTGGTTTTCTAACCGAGACCTAACCGAAAATTCAGTTCGGTTAACCGAAATATACATTTTGGTCGACCGAAAGGTGACCGAACTGCCATCCGAAAACAGTAAATTATCAGATTAATTTCTGAATTTTAAGATTAAGAACCTATTGATTTAATCAAGGCTGTTCATGTTGTTTATACCTCCATAGGTGTTAATTAAGGGGACTTTAATGTACAAAATTTATAAACTGTAATGTTCATCGAGAATAACACAAGTACATTAAATAACCGAGGATTACACCCAATTGGATGGTAGTATTTAAGTGAATTCAATTCGTCAAAGGTGTGTTCTTTATTATCTTAATGACACTATATGGTATAATCAACCAGATAGGGTAATTATTGATTTGTATATTAAAACGAATCCTGAAAGGATTATTTATTGATATGTATCCGTTCATTTATAGTTAAACGTAAATTAAATGAAATAAATTGTATTATACATTGAGTCTGGCACTACATAGTGATTTCTGTATCTGGCTGCAGCAGATTACTTGGGAGTGTTCCGGAACTCCGTGGTGATGCTAGTGATCTCTGATCAAGACACTGAGTAGATGCCATTTATTTGATAAGTCCTTGAGGCCTGAGTCATGAATGATGCGCTCTTCAGTCCTGTGCTAATAGAGGCAATTCTTCCTTTTTAGGGAGATATCATTTGATTTGGAAATGCTATGGTAGTCTGCCAAGTTATAAAGACTCACATTGTTACTAGTTACATAATCCTTCCTGTTTAGGAAGATGGTAATCATTCCTTTTGAGGAATATGTGAAACTGATTTGTAAATTTGTAAAATGTTGTTGGTTTTAGTCTAACGTTGAATTAGACAAATTGTTTCTGTTTATTGTATAAGTCTAATGATGAATTAGACATATTGGAATTATGGTTAGCATGCGTAATCCTATATCTGTTTATACATTGCTGAATTGTTGAATTTACAGTGTTATTGATGGCATTACAGGCACAGCTGCCATTGCTAGTCCTTTAGATGTCACAACACCAGTGGAAACAATTAATACGGTTACTTCCGAAGGACTCGTTGAGTAAAAGGAAAGTATTGTAATAATGGTGTAAGACTTTTAGAAATGTCTTGTTCATAATGTAATTTCAGTTTTGTTTTTATGAGCAATGTAGATTTAATTATGTTCCGCATAATGTGTAATTTGATATCCCTTGTGAATTTTATGTTCAAAGTTCAGGGGAGTAAGAATGGTCGCGACTCGGGGTTAACTCGATTTAAATTTTATCTCGGGCTCGGGTCGTGGCATACTTATTGTATGGTATCCGAGCAAAGTGAAATGATTAAGGATAAAAGTCTAAAATCCTTAGAAATTGTATGAACACGATGCGAAAATGGTAGATTTAAAATCACAATTCGAAAGATGTGATTCACTGTTTTCACTAAATATGATTTGTTTTCACTATATGTGATTTATATTCACTGTAGAAGTGATTTACTTCACTATATGTGATAGAGTTGGATAGAAAGTAAGAAGATATATTTATATCTTGACTTTCTGTGTTATTTCAGAATGACGTCTGGATCTGGAAATGGTGATAGTGAAAATGGTAATCTTAAGATCTTAACTAGTGAAAAGGAGAATCCTCCTACACCTATGATCCTGAATACCAGTGATGCGAGATTCACTACCATTATGGAACAATTAGTTCGAAGTAATGATCAAATAGTTAGAATTCAAGAAGCACAATTGAACATGCAGACTCAGATTAATTATATGTTGCAAGTGCAGACACAAATGCAAGCTCAATTGGAGACTTTGTTGATGCCACTATGCCAACAACAGCGTAATGTTGAGACTCAAATGGTGGTGCAGCCTAATGAAACTGTTCCTAATGTCCTTTATGAGCAGTTCAGAGAACAAGGACATTTTAAAAGAAAGAGGCAAAAGAGTAAAGTAAGAAATATGAATAAATTAGTCTGTGCAAATTGTGGAAAAGCTCACAGAAGTGAATTGTGTTGGAGAATTACTGGAGCTTGTTTAAGTTGTGGTTCGATGGAACACAGAATGTCTTAATGTTTTAAGGCAAGGAGACCTAAAATAGCTGGAGAAACTTCTGCTATTAGAGAACAAGAACAAGCTGAGGTTGCAGCCAATGTAGGTGAAGGTATGATTTTGTAGATGCTAATCTACGATTGCTTTATTTGAATCAAGGTTTATTCATTCATTGATAAACTTACATTCTAATGTTGAAATTAAGGAAGTGACAATGTCAATTGATTTTGGTGTAATCTTTGACAATGATTGATTTGTGAAATACAAGTTTGTTTTGATTATTTGAGTAAAGTCATCACTTGTATAATAGATGAAACCAATGATACTGTATTGTTTGAAAGAGTTCAGAAGAGACTTGATATTAAATTTATTTTAGTATTTAAATCTGAACGATTGATGTGTAATAAATATATGAAGACTACATCATATTCTTATTGAGTAGAAATCAATGCATGAATTAAGGATATAGAATGGCAGATGGCAATCAAAAACAGTTATTTATTGCCTAGAAATGATAAGTTGTTTGATTAACTTCAAGGTGCAGTGTAATTGTTTTTTTTTTTTTTTAAAAGAAATTTGATCTCTGATTTGGATATCATCAAATTAGTATTAGAAATCAAAGTATACAAAAAAAAAAAAACTGTATTTAGACCCAATATGGACATTATAAGTTTTCCTTTTGGATTAACGAATATACCTGCAATGTTTATGATCTTGCTAAACAACATTTTTAAGAGAAAATTGTTGTATGCAAAGCTAGAAAAGTGTGATTTTGCTTATTATAGCAGGTGCTATTTTGGGTTATTCAATTATTAAAAATGGATTAACTGTTGATTCAGTTAAGATGGAAACCATTACCAATTAGCAGACTAAAGAATGAATTTCTTTGGATTAACTAGATAGGTAGAAAGTAGAAAAGTTGTGAACGACTTTTCCAAGATTGCAACTTCATTAATGAAATTGATTAGAAAGAGTATTCCATTTGTATGGAATAATAACTATAAGTCTAGTTTTTAAGAAAAGATGAAATAGAAATTGAATTTAATGTCAATCTTGTCATTACCTGATGGAAGAAGTGGAATTATAAATTATTTTGATACATAAAATGACAAGATCATTATATATGATCTGCATCACTTAAGTGAATATGAGAAGCATTATGCTACTCATTGTTTAAAGTTCTTGATGGTTATATTTATTTTGAACAATTGAGGTATTATATATATGTAGACTTTTGAAGTCCATTGTGATTAAAGAAACTTTCAATATTTGTTTATTTAGAAGAAGATGAATTGAAAGTAATACTATTGGTTAGAATTGATTAGAAATTATTATTCTTTATTCACCTGTATACCTGGAAAGGTTCATATAGAAGTTGATACTTTGAGTTGTAAAATTGCTAATTTGACATTACTAGTGAGTGAATGGAATGGTGTATTTGATATATATATTCCTAAAGTTGATTGCAAGAAAAGAAAGATTAAGATATGGATCTTTTCTTGATAATTTATGATCGTTGTGTTATCATTAAATGCCCGATAGACCTCTGGAAGAAAACCTTGTAGAGTTCGGAATTGTTTCTACTTTTGACTCATGACCTGGTTTCTGTTTGAAAACCGGATCTGTTACTTAGGAGTTTGTAACTTATTGGTTACCTTTGAGTCTAGTACTTGAGATTTAGCACATGTTTCATTGGAAAATTGTTGTCTTTCCGTTTAAATGAATAAGTTAATAGAGTATCAGAAAAGAAGAAACGAAATTCTTGGACAATGGAAGGAGTTGAAATACCATGACCTATGGTTATGGTAAAAGTCTAAGTGGAGCTTATGAAAGTAAGAGTATTTATTTGTTATGAGAATAACAGTGTCTGTCTTTGAATCAATGTAAATTCAATAAATCAAGAAGAGACAGTTTAAAGATCCTGAATTGGTAAAGATCAAAGTTCATACTGTTGAAAATTCAAATTTTGTGATTGGTTGAAAGAATTCTCTATTTCTGAGACAAATTGTGAATACCAGAACAAAAGAATTTGAAACAAGTAGTGATGTTGAAATTCATCACACCCGATACTTTATGTATCCAGGAAGTATAGAAATATATGGAGATCATAAAGACAGGTCTTGATGGAATTATATATGAAATAGAATAATTGATTATGTGTTATCATATTGATCTGTTAACATGTAAACTTTGAGTATTTGTTTAAATTGTTTCGTCTATTAATGAAGTGACCGGATTATGTAGAAAAGTCAACTAGAGAGAACGAGATCTACATACGAGGTACAATAAATTAAATTAAGGTTCTCGCCATGAACTCAGGACAATGATATAAATGTATGTGTATAAAATGACGTGCGAAGAGTTAAGACTAATACAGTCAATTAAAATTAATTATGGGTTCTGATTTTGATTTCGTATATGATTTAAATTGATTTTTGCATTCGGAGGACCGAATGATTCTAAAAGTTTAGGGGAATGTTACACCCCAGCCCGAGTTAATTCTGATTAACTCTAATTAATCGAGATTAGTATGGATTAAGCTTGATTAGCTAAGTTAAATGTGATTAGTGATGAAATTGAATTAAATTAATCTCAAGTGAATGATTAAAGTCTAATGAGATGATTTACAAGACATTACCTGGATTAAGTTGTGATTTGACTCAAAAGAGAATTGAGTTAATGCTTGGGGGTGTAAATGCAAAAATTACATTGTGACTAAGCTCACATGAAGTATGAGCTGTTGAGATGAGAGGGAAACCGTGGGGGAAGTGCCAGCAGCAGCTCCCCATATTGTCTTCTTCTTTGTTTCTTCTTTCCTTCATCATTTCTTCTTCCAAGTTCTTCTTTCTTTAAGCTGGATCAAGTGTTTGGGAAAGAAAGTTTCAAGTGGGTTTTGAGAAAGTACTGTTCATCATCTTCTTCCTTGGATTTCTATCTTTAAGTTCAAGCTAACAAACAGGGTTTGTGCTGAAATCAAGTGAAAGGCAAGTATAAGCATATGTTTGTGATTAAATGTTATTTTATGTTATTGGTGTGTTTCACTATTCAAGTTCAACTCTGTTTTGGTATAAAATCTGATTTATGCATGAGTTGGAGAAGAGAATTGATAGCTTTGACATTGATTTAAGTGATCTTCTTTTAAATTGATAGAAACAAATGATGTAGTCTTTCTTTTGATTATGTTATGGAATATAAATTCAGCCGTAAAATTGATTAGTTTACATGTGTGTGGTTGATTGATTAGTGAAGAAGAAGGGTTGAATGATAATTAGAAGTGTTTCTTATGAATGAAGTAATATTGAAGAGAGGACAGGAGGTCCTATGTTGTGTACAGGTTGAATGGAAAGGAAATAAGGAGAGGAAGAAATCATATATTTATATGCTAATGAATCTGAATGTTAATGAATTTGTTAATTCAGCTGTATGTTAGAATCAACTATATAATAGAAATGGAATGGGTTTGAATGAATAGAATTGGTTTGAATGAATAGATTTGAATGAGTGATTGATCAATGGAATAGAAGTGTTTAATGGATGTTTTCATGATAATTGAGGAAGGGAACAGGAGGTTCCAAACGTGTTGTGTAGATTGGAAATGAAATGGTGGAAAAATAGAATTCTGCAGAAATCTGTGCAGAGTTCGACTAACCAAAAATTTCATGTCGGTTAACCGACATTGCTAGTTCGGCTAGCCGTAAGGCTGACCGACGTTATAAATTCAGGAATTTGTGTCGCTGGTTTTCTAACCGAGACCTAACCGAAAATTCAGTTCGGTTAACCGAAATATACATTTTGGTCGACCGAAAGGTGACCGAACTGCCATCCGAAAACAGTAAATTATCAGATTAATTTCTGAATTTTAAGATTAAGAGCCTATTGATTTAATCAAGGCTGTTCATGTTGTTTATACCCCCATAGGTGTTAATTAAGGGGACTTTAATGTACAAAATTTATAAACTGTAATGTTCATCGAGAATAACACAAGTACATTAAATAACCGAGGATTACACTCAATTGGATGGTAGTATTTAAGTGAATTCAATTCGTCAAAGGTGTGTTCTTTATTATCTTAATGACACTATATGGTATAATCAACCAGATAGGGTAATTATTGATTTGTATATTAAAACGAATCCTGAAAGGATTATTTATTGATTTGTATCTGTTCATTTATAGTTAAACGTAAATTAAATGAAATAAATTGTATTATACATTGAGTCTGGCACTACATAGTGATTTCTGTATCTGGCTGCAGCAGATTACTTGGGAGTGTTCCGGAACTCTGTGGTGATGCCAGTGATCTCTGATCAAGACACTGAGTAGATGCCATTTATTTGATAAGTCCTTGAGGCCTGAGTCATGAGTGATGCGCTCTTCAATCCTGTGCTAATAGAGGCAATTCTTCCTTTTTAGGGAGATATCATTTAATTTGGAAATGCTATGGTAGTCTGCCAAGTTATAAAGACTCACATTGTTACTAGTTACATAATCCTTCCTGTTTAGGAAGATGGTAATCATTCCTTTTGAGGAATATGTGAAACTGATTTGTAAATTTGTAAAATGTTGTCGGTTTTAGTCTAACGTTGAATTAGACAAATTGTTTCTGTTTATTGTATAAGTCTAATGATGAATTAGACATATTGGAATTATGGTTAGCATGCGTAATCCTATATCTGTTTATACATTGCTGAATTGTTGAATTTACAGTGTTATTGATGGCATTACAGGCACAGCTGCCATTGCTAGTCCTTTAGATGTCACAACACCAGTGGAAACAATTAATACGGTTACTTCCGAAGGACTCGTTGAGTAAAAGGAAAGTATTGTAATAATGGTGTAAGACTTTTAGAAATGTCTTGTTCATAATGTAATTTCAGTTTTGTTTTTATGAACAATGTAATTTAATTATGTTCCGCATAATGTGTAATTTGATTTCCCTTGTGAATTTTATGTTCAAAGTTCAGGGGAGTAAGTATGGTCGCGACTCGGGGTTAACTCGATTTAAATTTTATCTCGGGCTCGGGTCGTGGCAAATCTGGCCATCCCAAACGCACTAACACATGCCCACAAATTCTTGGGTACAGGTTAGATGGTATAGTGGTCTGACTAAACCCTTAACAAGAAAAGTAGAAAATTAGAACTCAGAAAGGCAAGGCCAGATATATGGAGCAAGGCTTTCATGATGACAATTGACCTAGACAAATCCTGTGCGAGGAGAAGTCCTTCAATCAGTGAGAACAGAAAAAAAACAAAAAAAAATCTTATGCAAGTGAAAAAAGAGAGGAAGAAAGAGAATTCGCGACAAGAATATTGTCTTCATCGCCCTTTTTATTGAAGCCTTATCCCACCTACTGGCTTTTGAGCTCTACACTATTACCTTTTCACTTATCCGTATTTAGTGGTGAACCTAAGTGTTACGTGGGTGCGACTGCACCCATATGATTCTAGAAAATCCTTAGATAAGATATTAAAATATCTAACTTTGTTATTTAACTTCTTCACTTGACCATATACTACACCACTCAAACGAAAATCCTGCATCCCCCATTATCTATATTTAAGGCTATTATGTCATTCAACAAGCTAACATATCTTCTAGTTGCTTCACTATAAATCTATAGGTCTTATCATTTTTATAGTTTTGCTTTATGTTCTCATTTTTTTTAATTTCCCACAGGTCTTTTCCTTTCTTTCAGATTCTTTCCCTTTCCTTTTTCTAATAAATGGTCCTTTCTTATAATAGTTTCTTGACCACTTCATTCTTGCTTGTGGACTGTTTCTATTCTTCTATATATGGTCATTTTCAAATCATCTCAAATAATATTTCCTCATGCAACAAACACTTTGGAGGCTACACCTGCTGATTATCTCATGCACCACACACTTTTTAGGAACTTTCAAAAATCTCACTTCAACATGGACACGGTATTAGAGGAATCCTGTATAATTTTGAACAAATAAGAAATGCTCTCCTTGGTTGCAATGCATCTGGCAGACGAACATCAATAAACAAATTCTCTCAACGAAAGTCAAATGTATGCATTATAGTAGAGCTTGAGATCATCATCTTCTTGCCTCTCCAGTTTTCATTATAAATGTCATATTTAATTGCAGAGCAATCCATCCACAAATTAGTAGTAAAAGGCAAATTAGAATGCAATATCTTGTCAAACCAAATCATTCACTCAGCAAAAGCACACAAGGGAATTTGATAAATTCAGCAACAATGGAATTTGATCAATGCAAGAGAAGGAGCCAAAACAAAAGATTTTTTTCTTTATAAAAAGCTGTTTTTTTTTTTTTTTTACCTTATTTATAGTTGCAAGATTCTTCTATATATAGAGTTCTCTTGCTTGATCTGGTATTATATTGGAGCGACCTTGGATTGCCATATGCAGGGGCGGAACCAGAATGTAGGCTTTGCGGGGTGGGGGGCATTGTGAAAAAAGAGATTTCATGGGGGGCCATTGCAAAAACTAACATTAAATTTTCAATTATTCTAAGGGGTTTTTTGAAATTTAGGGTGGGGGGGGGGGGTTGTTTTCCTCTGCTAGCCGCCTAGCCCTATGTGCATGCAATATATACCATTCAATAGGAAGTTTTGAGAGAATCTTGAGATGCTTTTGGTGTGACGGTGGTGTAAAGGCTAAAGAAAATTTTGTAATTGGAACATTTTTTGACTTCCAAAGGTGGAAAGCTGCCTACACTTATGAATCTGACACTAAAAGTGGACCACCACAAATTCCTCGTTCATATGATATTGTCCACTTTGGGCCTAAGCCCTCGTGGATTTGTTCAAAGGCCTCATTCTAATGGAGTACTTAGTCCAACTTATATTCTCATAATCTTTCTCAATTCTAACCGATGTGGGACTTTAATTGCACATCTCCAACAGGAATAACTAGCTATCCAAAGATAGCTCAATTATTGGAAGCTTAAGCAGTCAAACTGATATGGTAGTTAAACTGGAAATAAATTAATGTGATGATTGGCCATGCCTCATACCCCGTACGTTATAATTTAAAAACAATAATTTGATGGGGTTTAGAACAACATGATTGGTTTGCCTTTTCCCTTTAATTAATGTGGCGAACACATCGATCAGGTTGATTCTCCTTTAGGGTCTCTTTGTAGTTGGACCCAGAGAGTGACATCTTACTTCAATCATTCCCACTACAATAAACTAAACTGTTTTTTTTTTTTCGTGTGTGTTGTCTGTGTGTGTGTGAGAGAGAGAGAGAGAGAGAAGAGATGGGCCGGGTCGGGTCGATGTATATCCATATTTGTGCAGGGATGCCAATTGGAGTATATATACTAATATATACAAGGTCAATCTGCAACCGATGGGACTTAGAATCAAACCTTAATCTGAATTGGCATTTGCTTGGCCCTTGGACCAGACCCAATCCAAACCTACATATAAAATGGGTCTAAATCCTGGATCTGTACCTGATTTTCAGGTCAGGTCCATCAGGTATTCTTGAATGGGACTGCTGGATCTCATTATTAAAGTATCTGCTCAAGATATGTAGCCAATCATTATTCATTCTAATCTCTAACCCTTTGGTATAATGAAACTCGGATTCTCTTGACCTTAGAATTATCTGAAGAGCACTGCACTACACTGGGCCAGGATTTTATTCATCTGAACCCGGACCATTTGCTCACTGTGCCTGATATTGGTAGTGATCAGCTCCAGAGTCCAGACCAAGAGCTAAGAAGGCCTGTTTCATCTGTTGTCCAGCAGGCTGGGTCAGCCTGGTGGGCATCTTAATTGAGACAGACTGTAACTAGCCCATTAACAATCATGGCTAAAAATAGGCCCAAAAAGAGAGGGTCTCAGCTTCTATCATTATACCTGGGTCATCCCTGTGTGGGCCATGCTTGACTGGGAGTTGCGGCTTGTGGGACCTACATGAGTTTGAGAGAGGACTCATCGCCTATGCACAAATTCCAACAAATGGGCCTATACATTATACTTTTTTTTGGTTCTTTGAAGTCGACATTGTATAAATTATATATTACTTAACACGTGCAGGTCGTGATCTTAGATATTGAGCCATTTTCTTTTGGCCTCATTCAATCATGAGAATGAGGTGTATTTATTAAGAAATCTTTTGGCTTCACCCAATAAAGACTTAGTGGAATATGTCATGTCAACAACTCACTCATGCTCCTATCTTTTGTCTATATATGTTTTTTTTTGTTTGTTTGTTTGTTTGTTTATTTGTTTGTTTGTTTGGTATTTGTAATGTGCGTGGGTTGCTGGCATGTGTGAGTTATATTATCTCATATGTGTAAGTTTCCGTCATTTTATAAATATGAGTTGTTCTTCTTGTATGTGCAAGCTCCACGGGGCCTAGCACCTTATATTGGATACCTAAAAATTGAGACCATAATAAGAACCCATGGAATCCACTGCTTGTTTTTATAGTCATTGGGATAAGGATGAATAAGGTTATATATGTGGGTTGTTTTAGAGAATTTGTCCATTACTAATATTTGGGTAAATAACATAAAACAAGAAAAAACTTGAAAGAGAGAAGAGAGTATTAGCTGCTCAATATTAGAAATACATGAGTGACTTTGTAAATTAGGAAGGCGCGAGTCATCTTTAGACAGAAAGGAGCCTTAACTAAGGGATTGTTTTGGAGAATTTGCCTAATATAATTTTTTGAGCTGATTAATAAATTGCTAGAGTTCACAAAGTGCTCAAATGAACTCAACTACTTGCAATCTAACCCACCAATCCAACTTGAACTGACCTGAAATTAAGGGTTTAGGTTGACCATGCGCTGATTTTATGTTTACCCAACCCTTATAAATAAAAGAGGTTTTTTATTTGAATTCTTTTTCCAATCACATAAGGTCACGTTTAGCAACCAAGTTCTTAAGGGAAAGATTTTTGTTTTTTCTACATAATCATACAAAATCCATGTTTGTCAATTGTAAATTTTCAAGAATCTCAACTATGTAAATCCTCATTTTGAGGATTTTCAAATCTGCCATTTCTCACATAGGATTTGGAAAACTTCACTTCTGTGGTTTGCGAATTTAAAATAAAATTTTATCATCTATGCGCATTGATATGTACCAAAATCGATGTGAATTTCTCAATAAGAAATTTCAATTCTAGGGGCAACGAGGAACCCTTACATATGCAAATTCCTCAATTGAAACGAAAAGTGCTCCAAGGAAATCCAACTCAAGATGCTTCTTTTCCATATATGAATAAACACATCAATCAATTACGAATCACATGGTGATTGCTGTAATAGCACATTGGGCAAAGAAAAAACTAATAATAATGATAAACAAATGATAATATATCTACCAAACAGAACGAATTCACTTTACCAATTAAAAAAAAAAAACACTCATCTTACCCCATTTTGTATTCTAGTTAGGGCGGCCCACTGGAAAAGATGCTTCCCACTATTGCTTGACCATATTCGCATGGCTCTATAAGCCTATGGCTCCCTTGGCTCCCCCCTCAGCTCAGCTCTGCTCCTTCTCTCATTTGTCCAAACAACATTAGTTCCACATGTTTTAACAAAAATAAAGAAGAGTTTTTTTTTTTATATACCCCCTAAGGTCTTTAGAATTTGTAAATAGGCCCTTGTAGTTTCACTATTTGCATATTACCCCATGCCCTATCATTACATTACCTTTCATGCTCCAAAATCAGTACCCCTACAATTGCCATAAGTTTTTAGAGTAAAATGTCACTTTTGCCCACCTCTTTATCCCTATATGCATAATTTTAAAAGCTTGGGTTTGTTTTTCTCTAATGCTTGTAGCACCTACCGTTAGTATAATGCATTTTGTCGGAAAGAGTAACCGTACATAAATCTGTTTTTATCAATATGAGGTCATTTTAAGAAATTCAAATCAGTCATAACCTATACTAATAATTGGTTATAATTGATCCAATCTATGCACAATCCATTGTTGGGTTAATGTATGTTTCAAAATACATAATTAAGCTTCATGTGTACGTATGAGAGAGTTGTTAAGAGAAAAAACATTGAGAATTGGGATATAAGAAATATTATTTTTTTAAATAATGACATACTCATTTTTGTTTAATGGATGTAAGGGCAAAGCAATCATTTTTATAAAAACTCAATACTAATCGCTTGGTGGTTGCTCATTCTCGTTAGGAATACCAAGTTTGGGGGCATGAAAGGTGTTGAAATGAAAAGGTAGGTGAGTATATACAAATACTCAAACTATAGAGGCTTATTTACAAGTCTATAAACCTTAGAAGGGAATATGCAAAAACAATATAAAAAAAAATTTAGTTCCAAAAAGTCTGCTTTTCAAACCCATTAATTATATCCATTCCATATAGACCCCGGTACACTCGGGAAGGAAGCCCACAAAGTGGGAAGCAAAAAAATAAAATTGATCCCAGCTCTATAGCTGGGGTACCAAAAAAAAAAAAAAACTATATCCATTTCATTTCAGATTTCCATAGTGGCAAATTGTGGACCCATCTTTTGATAGAGTTATGGGCGACAACTCCTGACCTGGCCCGCCAACCCTTTCTCATTATTTAGGATTTGGTTTGACCCTTTTTCAGGTTGGGAGGTTGGATTGGAGTCTGATTTGAGACTGTTACTTTACCATCCAACTTGAATCATTGCACTTCATGAACTCACCAACCTGACCTGAAAGTGGACTGAATGGTTGAGTTCATGTGGGAAATCCAGTGTTATAAATATTGAATGAGACCAGCTGGCCGATTCGGGTCAACCAAAACTGTTACCTTCACCTGTCCCGTTAGATGAGATTGAGAATCAACATATTTGTCAAGAACCAATATGAATCAGTCAAAATCAGGAAAAAAAATATGTTGAACCAGCTCAAGTCATCATTAATTAATTTAAAATATTTTTTTCACTCTTTTGTCATTTTCACAATTCACCCCCTCTTTTGGGTTTTGGGGGGTGATAGTTTTGGGTTTCTAACAAGTTGCTTTTGTGTTTTTGCTTGCATTCAAAAGATAAGTAAATCTTCCTCCAAGTTTTAATGAGAGTTTTGACAATTAATATTCCTCTCCAAAAAATGGAAGTCTCCATATCTTACTCTAGAATTGAATTTAGGCATTCAAAATATGAGTTGGTAACACCATGTATGAGAACATTTTAAAATAGAGTTTTTGACTAAGTAGCTTACCCTTAGATATAGTTTTTCCCTCTCCCTTCCTAAATTTTGAATATTTTCCCACACTTACAATTATAACATTTTAGGACTAAGATGCCCATTCTGTGGGAAAAATATATTTTTGGGAATGGGTATGGAATTTTGGTCAATGAATACGTTCTAATTAGGAATATGTATATATATATATATACAACTTAGTATATATATGCGTCCCACAAACATGTGAAAATACTAAAAATGTTGCACATAAACATAGAATCATGTTAGTAAAATATCATAAGTTAGTGCAAAAGAGTTTATTTTCTATCTCATAACACAGTGATTATTTCCAGATTTGTTGGATAGCACAATACATGTTTTTCCACTTTAGTATACTTGATTGAGAAATTCTTTTCACTTCATTCCACATGGATTACATTTTACAAATACCATACTTTAGTTTTGAAAAGTTTGGAAGCAAAAGAAAATTTCTAACTTATAGAACCCACCTCTAGCTTAAACTTGGAAACCAAAACCTGAAATTCTGATGCAGTAGAATTTCAGTCCCATTTCATAATCTCACTACTCCTTTGATATAATCCCGAGTAGATGGTCCCATATTTTTTTGGAGGTAAAAAGTTACATACTTTTAAAGTGCCAAAACTCATATCATAATTATTTTTCCAACCTTGTTTTCCAGAGGCTTACACTTCGCATAAAAACATTGATTGTGCTAAGTCTCAGCATATATGTTACCTATCTACACTAGATTGTTTATAATTAAAATATGATGGGCACAATCATTTGGTGAGATAAACTCCTATTAGAGCAGAATTTACAAAAAGTTCACCGTAGAAAAGGCCGTTTATTCTAAGCAATATAGATACTGAATCTTTTTACAGCATTGGTCAATGGCTACCAGTGGTGTGGTATCAACTATCCACCTACTTGTGGGATTTTCAACCATGCATTCCTGTAGGCATCGTAGCCCGTTCAAAAGTTATAAATAACCAATCAATAGACGTTCTTCAATTAATAATGGCTCGATTATCTTACATGTTATCAATCCAATATTGGCCGTTCGTTTTATTAGAGTGAGATACAACTTTCGGTCCTAAAAAAAAAAGCGTAAATGATTATTTGATTGGTTTGGATTCATTATAGTGAGCCTCTTATTTTTTTTAAACATTATCAAAGTTTTGAGAAATTACATCTTTAAAAATATTGGAATACTTTCAGATTTAGGATTTTTCTTCAGATATTAGTGTATAAAAAAAAACTCTTCTAAGAAGAAATAAACTTATTTTTACATTGTAAGAGAAATAAAAAAAATAAAAGCATTATTGATCCCCTTAAAAAAGAAAATAATTCAAATAAGGCCTAAAGTTTTTGCCTTATTTCAAAAAAGAACACAAGTCTCGTAACTTTTCAATTTAAAGCTATTTTCCAGCAACCTGTTTCCTCAAAGTTTTAAAAGTATCCAAATCACCCTTCATTGAATTAAATTCCTCCTTCATAACCTCTATATTATTCTCATTTCTTTCACCATTGTCCTCATTATGATTAAGAACAATCAGCATCCTTATTGTAATTAGTTTCATGTAGTGGTTATTGGAATCATGTCATGGCTTTAAATGAAGGGTAATTTGAATATTTTCAAAAACCAATAGAAAAGGTCATCATAAAATGGTAGGTTGTCCTTAATTAAAAACTTACTGGAAAACTTAGGTACTAATTTAATAAATTTTAAAACTTATGTCCTTTTTTGAATTAATGCAAAAAACACAAGGCCTTATTTGAAGTTTTCTATTTCTAATACATGTTCAATCAATTACTACCTCCAATCAGGGGCAGACCCATGCAGTAACCGCCCTAGGTAGATCTGGAGATTTCTTAGAGATTTAAATAGGTTAGACCACGCCCCAGATATATTTAATAAAAACTCGCCGCATGTCTAAATCCGACGATCACCCCACGTCACAAAAGTGAAAAGACCAATCTTCTACTTTGACATCTTATTCCACCAAGGTCTCCCTCTCCAGGAAGTAGTATAATCATAATCACTCTATACCTAAATTTGAACCCTTAATTTCCAAATCCTAATTAATTTCAAATCTTGAATTTCCAAGTCCTAATCCTAATCCAAGCTCTATGCCATAAATCACCAAATTCGAGCATATATATAAACTCGAAGATGACCAAGTCACCATTGGGCATGCTTTCATCTTCAATTCATACCTATATTAGGTCCTAGGGTTGTTGTGTTTGGATAGCTTGAGTTATATTTAAGTGACAATTTTCTTCTTTAAAAATGAGCTTATAACCAACTACAGGAAATTATTTTTAAAGCTAAAATAAGTGCAAGACAACCAAATTCCTTATATCCAAATGAAACCTTTAGGGTACCCAAATTGGGTAATTGGGTGCTCACCCAAATCATTGTTTTACGTCATCCAATCACCTAGGATTAAAGCATATGTTATTTTAGGCAGTTTTGATGATTACCTGAATTTGGGAGAGGCAATGGGACAACCCTTCAATTGGGCATGAGATATGAGTATGAAAATGGTGGGAATGTTAGTTATTTTGCATGAATAGTACAAGATAAATATTGGTCTTTAGATGTTGTGTGTGAAATGTTTCTTGGTTGGAACGATTACTTGACAAAGCTCATTGGCTTGCTTGTGTAGTCGATCCTAGTTTTGATTGGAAATATGTCAATATAGTTTTGAACTTCAACATTTTTCTAAATAGGATTTTATAGTTCAGTGCATAATTGAATTGAATTACTCGATATTTATTTCATCTATTTTTTTAAATTTTTTTTCTTGGACCATAATATAAATTTTTTGAGCATGCTTACTAAGGGTGTACAAAAAATCCGCCGATCTGTAAAATTGATCCGATCTGCAGATTTTTAACCGAATCGAAGGTAAACGGATTTGTGATGGATTGAAAATCTTGTAATCCGTTAGCAACAGATCGATGACGAATTTCACCCTCAATCCGCGAATTCGATCCGATTGGATCCATTGATATTAAATATAAATAAAAACAACTTAAGGGGTCTAAATATAAGTTAAAATATCTAAATATAAAAGAAAAAAAGCTTCAAAAAAATCAAAATATAATTTACTTTTATATATAAATATAACAAATGAAGCTAAATAAATAGAATGTATATTTTATTTGGATCCACAATCACCTTGGAAATGCCGGTATATAGAAAAATGTGTACTTTAATCAGTTGGATCTCAAATCCGGAAACCTGGGCCATTCAATACGACACATGGAGCCAATAGAATACTAGTTTTCTTGTACCTTTTCTTCTCAGGTATGGTTCCATATTGGAAACATCTTACCTCTAATTTACGGATCCGGATTCCTGTTTGTAACAATCCGGAGATGCTATATGGGTAGAGGAATTTTTTTTAACAGTCATGGATATAACTGATGTGACATCTCTTCCCTCTGTGGCATCCCCTCATTGGTCCAAAGAAGGGTTCCCGTTTAAATTATGCACAAAGGAACAACTCCCAAAATCACCTGCATGGGGTTCTCAACTTATTTTGGTTTTGTGAAGGGAAGATCACGTGTGACCGACCCAATGGGAAGAACTGAGGAAGGGATCCCAGGCATTGTCATGTACAACTGTCAAGTTATTGTTCAAAGCATTAAAAAACTGCATTGGGCCACTCATCCACAAAATAAGAATTAATTGAGCCCCCCAAGCCAAGATGAAACTCATCTGTGATATGATGTGAAATTGAACTAGATGAACCACCAAGATGCAGAAAGACTATATGAACAGATGGTGTATGAAGTTTACTCCACCTCCAGGACCTATAAGGCTATAACCATGTGTATATAGAGTGGTGCTATTGGAACACAAAAAATTTCTTTTCTAACACAATTTCTCTCCACACACATTACTAAAATTTAAAAATGAATGTATTTCTTTCCACACACATCAAAAGTTCCTAAACTGCCCTTATATTCATTTCTCTCTTTTTTTCTTCCCACACACATATTCTTCTTCTTCTTCCCAGACACAAACCGAAAGCCACTTCCACTCCACCTACTGGATCATCATTCTCCGGCGATTCTCCGGCGTGCCACCGGCGTTCCTATTCCTCTAGACATCATTCTCTTCCAAAGGTAAATGGATACTTCCAACATTACCATTTCTTCTTCTTCCCTATCTATTCTTTACCATTCTTTTCCATCTTAGATTACTTATTTTTCCATTAAAACTTGTTATTAGGATAGATTTTAACTCAATGTAAGTTTTGACAGACAATGTTACTGTTTTCTAATAGTTTAGGGTTACATTTCATCATCCATAGTCGCGGTTTTAGGTTCAGAAATCGCAACTGTTCGGCTCTGGTTGACCGAACGGGTTGCAGATGTTCGGACACTAAAGTCCGAACAATTTGGTTTTGTTCGGACCTGAGTGTCCGAACATATTACTTTTGTTCGGACACTCAGGTCCGAACAAAAGTAATATGTTCGGACACTCAGGTCCGAACATATCTAGCAGTAAAATAAAATTTGTTTCTTTCGTATTTTAGAAATGGACCGGCCAAGCTCTTCTCGAGTGCGACCTACTGCTTCAAATAGGAAGCGACGTCAGATAATAGAAGAGGTTGTGGAAGATCCAGAAATATCTCAGGAAGAGGAAGAACAAGAAGAAGAGATGGAAGATCAACAAGCCCCGGGGCCACAAGATAGGTCCTTATTGACCAGCTTTGATACACATACAGCTGGGTATATTTGGATTGGAGAGGTGTGTTTCACTTGTTTGATATGAAAGTTTTTATTTATTTGTTAATTTATTAAATTATATATTATTGGTTGAATGCAGGATCGAGGCCCACTAAAATGTCTAAGTCATGGGCAGAAAGTGCCTTTGTGGCAACTGAATGAGTCTGACAGGTTTAGAGATTTAGTCTCGAGGTCTGGATTGGCTACACTAGTGAATGCATCTTACCGATCCGTCAATAAGATTACTATATCTGGTTTTGTGGAAAGGTGGCAACCTGAGACGAACACCTTTCATATGCCTTTTGGTGAGATGACAATCACCTTAGATGATGTTGCATCTATCCTAGGCATCCCAGTGATTGGGCGGACGGTTTCTTATAATGAAAGAATGTCATATGAAGAAGCTCAAGCACTCCTTGTTGATGCACTAGGAGTAGAACCGGTAGAAGCACATGATGAGTTGATACAAGTGCGGGGCCAATCAGTTAGATTGGAGTGGTTACGGGAAAGGTTTTCCAGTTTGACTGACGGTGATGGGGACGAGATGATAGACTCTGCAGTAAGAGCATACCTTTTGTACTTATTGGGTTGTACCTTGTTTACTGACAAGAGTGGCACACGGGTGCCGATCATTTTCCTTACAAAACTCGTGGATGTAGAGGCCATACGTTCATATGCATGGGGTGCTGCTGCACTAGCTTACTTATACAGGCAGTTGGGGCTAGCAAGCAGGCATGAAGTGAAACAAATAGCCGGCTATTTGACTCTACTAGAAGCTTGGGTGTATGAACACTTCGAAAGTTTGGCTCCGACTCCAAACTTACTCTATCAAGCCATTCAGCCCCGGGTCCATCGTTGGTTCCCTCGTAGAGAGTCTGCTCCTTTACAAAGCATACGAGAGAGAATTGACGTCATGAGTGCTGATCAGGTAATTAACTTGATGTTTCTTTTAAATAGTGTAACTTGATGTTTCTTTTTATTTTCTATTATATACTTTCATATCTTACGATTTGACTAACTACTTTCAGGTGACTTGGGACCCATATCGTGATGTTAGACAATATCATCCTTTCAATGAAGTTGCATACTACTGTGGGTGCATCAAATGTATGGATGTTGTTGAGCCTTATCACCCAGATAGGGTGCTCAGACAGTTTGGGAGAGTTCAGACGATTCCTCCACCGCCATTAGCCCCTATTCGTGCTACGCGAGGTCCTACTGCCCGTGACTATCAAATTGCATATCAATATATCAATCAAGTTTGGGAAGGATGGCCTAATCACCTACTATCTGCATTGAATCGCAGTCAACCAGTTAGGCGTCCTTCAGATTGTGTTCCCGGGTATATGGATTGGTATGCACGAGTATCGTGGAGGATACTACAACACCCAAACTTACATTCTAATTTTGCGCCCCGTCCCGAAGAAAATGAGCCAAGTGGTAGCGGTATGATTGACTATCACCAGCGTAATTCGGATGCACTGATCATACTTGATGAGGTTACCGGAAGAGGTGAAGACCATTGGGTTGAAGACCCGCGGGGATTATATACCCATGTGAATCAGGTGGCACATGTGTTACGGGGACTTTCAATTGAGGATGCTCAACGAACCTTTCGACATCCCCACATGAGTTCACAAACTTACAGTCGCACTAGGACTAGGAGAGGAAGGGACAGTTGAAGAAATGTAACTTTTTGTTAAAATTGATGAAAAACAAAAAAAACATTGTAATATATTTTTTTCAAGTACTAAGATGGTTATTTTAAGACAATGTTCTTATGTAATTTGAATATGGATGTACTTGCTGTCAAATGTGTTTTAGTTATTTGATGTTATCTTCAATTACTTTGGATAGTGCTTGATTTTTTAAGTACAGGTTGAACCACATTTGCAGTATATACTGTCAAAGTAGGGTAACAGAACCACCGTTCGGATACACAGTTCCGAACAAAACATTTTTGTTCGGACACTCAGTACCGAACATATGCATGATGTTCGGAACTTCAGAACCGAACAATATGGTTATGTTCGGCTCTGAGTGTCCGAACGGTATTTCAGTTATGAATTTAACTTCTTTTAATAAGTCTGCATATCAATTAATAAGCACGGCCTCAACCACATTCAACATAAAAAAGCTTATTTTAAAGACACATTCATCAACTACAGAAATGAATAAAAGATTCATACAAGAATAATAAAACCACAATCATCAACTTCATTAACTGATTAAAAGAACATTCTGATACAGAGACATAAAGGAATTGTGTCCAAATACAATCAATCCAAATCAATTGTCTCTGCTATTGATACGTCTGGAGATACGAGCTCTTTGAATTGAACAATCCGCTCCCTATATGGAGTCTCCCATCCATCCGCACAAGGATAATGGAACTGTTTCCACTTAGTTGCGATAGGCGGAATTGGATGACCAGGTATTAAAAATAGTTGTACAAAATGATTCCCATTAACAAAACCGATTGTTCTATCGGTCCGAGAAGGCATTGGCACCGGCACAGATCGCAAAGGCAGGAAAGTCAGGCATTGTTCTTTGCTCAAATGATATAACACCAAATTATAACGTGATGCTATGAGATGTCCCATGTCAGGCATAGTCATCCAATAGTCTATCAATGGGTTGTCATCCATGCATGATAATGTTTCAACCAATTCTTCAACTCTTTCCTCCACTCCATATAATTGTCTGTAGTGGTCTACATGTGCAAGCAGCTCTTGTAATAAATCTCTTCTGACTTGTCTCCATTCATCCTCGGGTAGGCCTAACAATCCAGCGATTGCTCTGAATCCACAATTACCATCAGCTGCAACATCCTTTACAACCTTAATGTAAGGTCTCAACCCCACGGGAAATGAGTCCACATAATTACTGATGTTCTTTGACCTTGTACGAATCGCCCTTATCTTCTCGTTTCTCTTTGGTTTGAATCCCAATTGTCCTTTTTTTTTAACATCTTTCACTGCAACTGATTTAGGCGAGTGGCTATCCTGTGCAGACGGCACCAATTCAAAAGCGCTTGGATCTCGTCGAGTTGATGTGTCAGCTTTCATACTTGGTCTACCTCTTGTTCTTGAAATCACCTCGGGTTCAATCAAATGAGTGCTCTCTGGCATAGATAGCTCCCGTATCTTCTTCAGAAGTTGCAATTTTCTAGTGGAATCATACTCATTGAACCGTTTTTCAAGTAACTCCAAATCTGCCTTCAAATCCAAACTCATAGAAGAACTCGTCATCGACGAAGTAGTTGGCAACATATCAAGCTTCTTCCAATGCTCATGTACACAACTTAGAGGAATAGGCCGCCCTTGAATCGCGGCTGTGAAATATCTACAATAAATAAACAAATTAAATACGAATTTAGTAATAAGTAAATGTAACTTGAATAATAAATCCTACATATGTTGGTCTTACCTCGTGAGTTATAAACTCACTGGTATAATCCATGACAAAGTCCGATCCAACCTGACTTTCTTGCGTAGAGACCTGCATAATATATTAATTAAATATCAGTGTCCGGATATTTAATTCCGAACATATAGCATCTGTTCGGAATGTCAGGACTGAACATATGCTATATGTTCGGAAGTTTACGACCGAACATATAGCTTATGTTCGGCTGTATAGATCCGAACATATGTCATATGTTCGGTCCTGTACGTCCGAACATATGCTATATGTTCGGTTCTGAAATACCGTACATATCGCGATGGTCTAAGTTGCAGGCGAGATGATGAAATTACAAATATACCCAAATGAAAAAAAATATCAATGAAAAATACCTTCCCACTGCTGCTTTGATTAAAAGGCACCATTTGATTGTTGCTTTCATCCATCTCTTCCTTCATTGCACAATCAAATGGAGGAATGTGAGTGAAAGATGAGATGCAAAGGAAAATGAAGGAAGTGGAGATTGAGATAGAATGCCCAGAAAAATTAAAATAGAATGCCCAAGGAAGATGGAGGAAGTGGAGAGTGAGAAGTGTAGAGTGAGTTGGGAGAAGGGAAGAAGAATGGAGGTTGTGTGAGAAAAGAAAATTTGGCTTGAGTTTTTGTTGGAGAATGGCTACTTTAGTCATTTCATAAAGGGGTATAAATGTAATATGAAAAAACAAAAAATACTTGTGTTAGAAAAGAAATTTTTTGTGTGCCAATAGCAGCACTCGTGTATATATCTAGGCCCAACATATTTCGTTGGAGTTCAGAGCATACTTGCCACTGCCTGGAGTACACCTATATATGCATCCGGGTGTGGTTTTATACACCCACTCTATATACTCTATGCTATCCTAGGGTAATAAGTAAATGCACCGACCCTCATACGGCCTTGAGTAGCACACAGCAAAAGTTAAGGAAGGTCATTGCCTACCTCGGGTTGCATGTCTCATGGGAAGGTCATTGTCCTTCCTCGGGTTTGCCGTTCACACTTTTCATTATATTTGCTTTTCTTTGTAGCTATAGAGATGAGAAGCACGTGCATGCTATTTTCTTCTCTGTCATCAGGACGCGTGCCAAAAAAGATTGAAACACAACCTCACTTCATTGTAGGTTGGGTCAGATCAAGACCCAACCCGACCCAGATTTAGCATGCCCAAAACTGCAGGCGCCGGTACATGGTGCTGATGCAGGCAACAGGCAGTTACGACGTCAGCAGACTGCTGACACGGGCAGCGTGATCTTCGACCGTCAAAACTTCGCACTCCGATATCTTGAGCATCCGGTCTTTGATGGACAAACGGTTTGTTTCTTCGGAATCCTTGCGAGCAGATCTGGAATCCAACGGTCAGAAATTTTTTGGACCTATTGCAGTCACCTCTGATTTTTGAATTTAGTCACACGATATCTGGGTCATCTGAGCTCCGATAGATGATTAAAAAAAATATAGCATTAGTTTGTGAAACTAAAGGATCCTACGTTATACAAAATTTTGTTTTCATCAAAAACAGGAATCTTTCATTCTTATCCGTCTCATAAATAGAAAGTGGAACTCCACAATTAGCTGAACATTTAAACAGTACAAAATAAATGTATTTTTGGCATTTCATGTGTATTCAAATTTTACTTCAATTAGAGTTTTTTTTTTTCAAACCAATGAGATCAGCGGAAATACTACTTCAATTAGAGTTTTTTTTTTCTTCAAACCAATGAGATCAGTGGAAATTCTAGTACTTCAATTAGAAATTTTTTTTTCAAACCAATTAATTTATTGATCAGGTCAGTGGGCCCAAAACTCGTACATGACAGTACACCTCTCACAAAACTATTTTTTTCTTTCTCACTCATGAGTACCTGTCTAGTACAATCAGTACTCTAATAGAATATAGAGATAGGGTGAGTTTAATACGGGGTGATGGGTTATGCACCCACTCTATAAAGAGTGGGTGTACGGCCTAGGATTCCTCTATGTCTATAATTTAGGGACATGAGGAGGGACATCAGCTCACATGCGTTTGAGGAGTGACCCTAAACCCAAAAAACAGCAACTCACATGCGCTTGACGAGGGACATCACGTCACAAGTTAAAAAACTTTTGGATGATGGCTGATGGCTGATGGGACATGAATTGAATGAGAAATGGCTGAATGAATTGTGCTGCACAGGGATTTAAGAGTATGTAGAGGGAAGAATTAATTGTAAAAAAAGGACTGAGATTTTTGTTAATTTTTCTATTATGGGAATTGAATGACAGAAATTGTATGACTACTAAAGGAATAAAAATATAAAGTGAGGGTTCATGGCAAACGAGCTGACTCTGTTGAAAATGTGAAGGATTGGTTCATTGGATTATTGAACCCATTTTCTAAAACGGGTCAAATAACTTCAGCCTATATTCATTACAGAAATTGACGTAAGGCTGGCCTAACCTCCGGCTACAGAAAATCTGATCGCCATCAGTTTTTTATTTCCTTCCGTATACAGAGATGCACGCCATAGCCACTCCCATTGATTTTTATTCTCTTCCGTACACAGAGATGCACGCCATTACCACTCCCATTGGAATATATTCCCTGAATCATCTAGTTCAGAGAATATATTCACTGAACAGGGAATATATTCCCTGAACTAAATGATCATATGTTGGAAATTGTAAAGAACAACTTGCATTAAAGCCTCCAGGAAAATCGCCTAGGAAATGTAGGACGTTGAGAGCAAATCAATTCCTTCTGTTTGTTTCCAACTTCCATTAGTCTTCGTCTTCCCTAGTTCCAAGCTCTTGCATGACAAGAGGTCAAGGAAGTGCATCTCTTTAATTCCATTAGACCTGTGCGTACATACCAACAGAATATATGAATTTGGATCAACTAAGGATTTGGGCCAATGATCTGCGATTGTCAAGTGATTCAAGTGATCAGGTAAATACACAATTCTTTAATAATTTCTTATTAATTGCAGATGCCCAAGTGAATGTATATTGTTGTCAGGATGATATTCTCAGAAACGAAATAATACAAGAAGACGAAGATGTGGATGAAAATGTCACAAACGAATTTTCCACGGACATGGTATGATATTAACTCAATTCCAATTATGTTTTATTTTGCCAATTTCTAATAAAAGTTGTAAATTTCTAACAGAATTAATATATTTTCAGGTATTCAATTCGCGCCAATCTCTAATTGATTGGATTCAAAATACTGGACGCAATTTAGGATATATCATTGTCATTAAAAGGTCAGAGAACAGCATAATCGGGAAGAGTCCTAGACTGTTGTTCCAATGTGATCGCGGGTGGCACATACAGAAGTAAGAAAACTTCCACAACAATTACAGGCACCAAAAAAATTGATTGTCCTTTCAGAGTGAAAGGAGTGAAAATGCAAACAGGTGATGACTGGATGGCAAGGGTGGTATGTGGAACACATAACCATGCCCCTGCATCATATATGGAGGGACATCCGTACCCTGGTCGGCTCTCTGAATCCGAAATCCAGTTGATGGAACATCTGTCTACGAAAAATGTGAAGCCACGAGATATCTTGACATCGTTGAAGAAGCAGGATCCGGACAACGTGTCTACCATTCAGACCATATACAATGCACGCAAGAAATTCCGGACTACAGAGAAAGCCGGTAAAACCCAGATGCAAGTCGGCATGTCATTCCTGCAACGTGAAGGATACATTTTCGAGAGTCGAACAAATGTTGTAACCAATGAGCTTGAAGATTTATTCTTCGCACATCCAGGATCATTAGAGCGATGGCGTGCATTCCCGCACGTGTTATTAATGGATGCAACATATAAAACAAACAGGTACATGATATGCCACTCTAGATATCTGTGTCCTCTATTGATTTAGCAAAATTAAAAAAATCTATAAGTCTTAACATATCTATGTCTTAAACAAACAGGTATAGGATGCCTCTCCTTGAGATTGTCGGCGTGACTGCAACTAATATGACATTTTGCATAGCATTTGTGTTCATGCACTCAGAAAAAGTGTTCAATTATACTTGGGCTTTAAGGTGTCTGCAGTCAACAATGGATGGATGCACCGGTCCATGAGTTATTGTCACAGACAGAGAGTTGGCTTTGATGAATGCGTCTGCCTAGGTATTTCCCGATGCTAAGAAATTACTCTGTAGGTGGCACATTTATAGGAGTATTTTGAGCAAGTGCAGGCCATCAATAACAGACAGCAAATCTTGGAATGCATTGTACAAAATGTGGAATATGTTGCTGGAATCTGAAACTGAGAATGCGTTTGTGTGTAAATTGGCGGACCTTGAGGTAGTGTTACAAAACTTTCCAGGTACCATTAATTATCTCAAGGATGTATGGTTGACACCTTATAAGGAGATGTTTGTATCCGCCTGGACCGACAGTATCTGCATTTTGGAAACCAGACAACTAATAGAGTCGAGAGCCAGCATGCGAAATTGAAAAAATACTTGGAGTCATCACAATCAGATTTGGAGACATCGCTGTTGTTTATTCACGAAGTCATCCAATCACAGGACATAGCTATCAAAGCAAGTATTGAGCAAAGCAAAACTATCGTCCAACATCGATTCAATATACCGCACATGTGGTTTCGTTTCAAGCCACGCATTGCATCTGATTTTGAAGGAATTTGAGCGGTCTAAGGAGGTCGGAGAAGTTTCCAACAAATGCGGATGTCGACTTCGTACGAGCTATGACTGCCATGTGCGCACGAGCAAGCAATATATTTGAACGATGGTCGTCCCATACCAATTGATTCCATAGATAAATTTTGGAGAAAACTTGATTTATCACCGTGTGTGTCTCTTCAAGACGATGACATCGATTGTGACGTCGAGCTACAAGTGTTCACGGAACAGTTTAAGCAGCAAAAAAGCCATGGTGAATTCAGTCTTTTAAGAAAATTGAGGGAGATAATCAAACCATCATCAACTTCAATTTGTGAACCTGCTGTTAATACGAACACTCGTGGACGCCCCTCCTCGAAAAAAAAAGTTGCAACAAATACTCGTGTTAATCCGTCTGCATTAGTGTTCGTTGAGTCTGATTACCTTCATTCTCGGGAATCAAGCAGAAATAGTTATTCGTTTGGAGGCCCCAACTCGAAGGACAGGGAAGACATATCAACTGGTGCTAATTTGGATACATTTGAGTTTGTTCAGCTAGATATTTTTCAGTTTCAAGAACCAGCGAGACACAGTTGCTCCTCTATTTATAACTACTCTGTACATGCCTATGTTCGTCAGTTTCCACCTATACTGCATCCTTATATTATGCATGTACAAGATGTAAAACCTGATGGAAATTGCGGATTTCGGGCGATAGCTGTCTGTCATGGTCTTCACGAAGATGCATGGGCAACTATCCGGTATAGTTTAATAGAAGAGTTGCACACATTCAGGACACAGTATGTTGCAATATTTGGCAGTGATGACCAGTGGATTCGTGTTTATAACTCACTGAACTTTTTTGCATTAGATAGAGGAGCACCAATTGAGCATTGGATGACCATGCCAGACATGGGTCTCTTAATTGCTTCGAAGTTCAATGTGATATTACACGTTTTAAGTGCTGCACAGAGCTTTACATATTTGCCACTTCGATCTACTCCACCACCGTCGTATCAACATGTTGCTATCGCTATCGGGTATGTAAATAATAATCACTACGTCCAGGTTGCATTGACAGATGGTTACCCTATGCCTCCCATTATGCCTCAATGGGTTCACTTCAGGCATGATTGTGCAGCTATATGGGCTACCCCGTATCTGGAGCGAATTAATGTGTTCAGTCTGTATATGCGGTCTAAGTTTCCTTCTGAAACCATTGTGTTGGAAGATTAGGAATGTAACATGTGTTAATATGTTTGAATAAATTTGTTTTAAATATCCAAGACCTTTTTTTTTGTCATTTAGTGCCTTTCAAAGGTAGTCAAATTGTCATTTTGATGTCGCAATATGCAGTTGCTATATCTCTCAATGTATTTCATTGGATTCAAAATTTGTCAATGCTATTGAGTGGTGCTCGTCACCACAAATCCGCAAAACCAAACCGCTCATCGATCGGAGTGCAGATTTTGACAAATCTCACGTGTGTACCGGACAGTACACCTCTCCCCAAAATTAAATACTTTCTTTTAGGGTGCATCTAAATACAGATGCATTTTTATTAGTTGAAGATGCACGCCTTTCAAGACTTATCAGTTGAAATTTTGATTTGACTTTTAAAATACATTTTTTCTCCCATTTTACCCCTGGTGCTACTGAATACACTAAATACACCACTCTCATCTCAACACAGGCCTTAAGACACTAAATACAACACTCTCATCTCATCACAGGCATTAAGACGGTGGCAATCTGTAATTACACCCAACAGTTGAAGCCCATTCCCCATTCAGGAGGTCAAACTCCTTGGACAACGAGCCATACATTTCCGCATGTTGATTGATGGGCCCACCAGGATCATACAATGCACCCCAAATCCAGATTGGAAGATCCAACCGTTCAAAATTTGGTGGCGGCCCACCTTTATAGTGTTGATGAGGAACACTGGGTTTTGTCCCTTCTCAACCATCATCTCTTGCATGTCATCAAATTAAACGGCTAGGGATCGTTCTTTAGAAAATGGCCCAGCCTTGATGATCTGATGCTGATCACTGATAAAATGGACCCCACCACGGATACAAAAAATCGAAAGATCCCACCCATTCAATTTCAGCCATTCTCTCCCCCAGTGGTGGGCCATGTTCATCCACCCATCCCCAAGTGGAGCCCCCATCAGACCAACGGCCCGGGAAAAGGTCAACAGACGTGGGGCCCACACATTACACACCCAAAATCAAAACACCCCATCCTCAGAAAAGCGCCACTCCCGTTCAACAGTAGATACAAATCCAGCTCATCCAAACAACCGAATTTGTATTTCCAGATTGGATTCAAACCAGATTCCATGGAAATCAGATCCCGAGGCAGTAGGAGAACCGGAGCGTGGGAGAGAAGGCGGCGAGCTGGGCGGGGAGGGAGAGGATGCCGCGGCCGAATCCCGCCACCCCAACAGGCTCTGCGAGCGCTGTGTGAGCGCACCCAAACGTGTGGGGTGGTGGATTCCGTGGATTGGATTGAGAGGCGATCACTGCGGAGTCCGGCGACGAGGCTTCCGTCGCCGTAGGCGTAGTAGAAATTGGGGCAGCGGAAGGCGACCCAGTCACCGGTTTCAATGGTTTCCAATGGGCAGCCGGAGACAGCACAGAGGTCGAAGGAAGGGAAGGAGGTGCAGGCGGTGGAATTGCAGGGGACGAACGCAGTAGAACTGATGTTGGGTGGATGAAAATCCGGCGAAACATATGGCTTTCCTTCACAGAGTATGCATTCAAAAGGGGCACAAGGAGACCAGACGAGATCGCTGCATGTGTCCATGTAGAGGTCGATAGTTCGAGATGGGTGTTGGCCGAAGGAGAGAAAGAGAGGAGATAATCGCTGCCGGGGAACTACGGCAGATAGATTTCCCTAAGAGGCCGCTGCCGCTGCAGCCGGAATCTACTACTCGGAATGAAGAGATGAGGTTTTGATTTTGGGTTTGATTTTGGGTCATTATAAATGCACCACCTGTTAGGATAAGTGTGACTGTATAGGGATTTGACTAGTCTTGAATCATTAATTATTTTATATAAAAAATATATCTGTCTACATCAATCATTGTATTTAACAAAAGTACATCTGCATTTAGAAATATTCTTTCTTTTACTGCCTTGGGTAGCTGTCAACTGCAATCAGTACTTTAATAGGTTGTAGAGTGGGTTTTTTTACTAAGTCGGGTGGGTGTATTTATAATGCCCCTATGCATCCCACTCAATCCCATAAATTGTCACCTAAATCATTGCCTCATTTGGCAAAAGGTGTCATTGGAAAGGGATGACAGCTACAACATTAAAAAGAAATACTAGATATTTGTGGCAAAAGGTGTCACTGGACAGGGATGGCAGCTACAACATTAAAACAGAAATACTAGATATTTGAAAGAAACAAATAATCAAAGGCTTGCCAGCACCAGCCAGCATTCATGATTGAGTGATGTTAATATCTTAGTCTCACGTACATATTAATACTTTGATCTCTTATTCCTCAAGTTTAAAGACCAACAGTCTAAAATAGTTAAAATCCTAATTAATTAATTAATCTTAGCCTTGTTAACACTATAATGAGGGCCATATATGGAGAACTCTACCATGGGGCTCAGCCATTAAAGATCCAAAACATTAATAATGAAGGTAATTAATCTCCTTCAGTGGGCTAACCTCATATTTTACTTCAAGAGGAATTAGTCTCACTATAAGATTTAGAATATGACATTACTAAACATATATGCTCGATTTATTGGTGGGATCAATTCCTATTGGATTAAAAATTAAGAAAATCCCTTCTTTTCTTTTTTTTTTTGGGTGTGTGTGGGGGGGGGGGGGGGTTATTTTAAGTCATTTGGAAATTCAATATTGGACACCACTGTAAATTTTCATATCTTTAACAAGAAGGGTGAATGAGACGAGGGTGATTCTAAACGCCCCATTGCTATTGCTGTACACACCCACATTTTAATTTTTTTTAATTACCAAAATGCCCCCAGGTGAAAGGACGAAATCGCCCTTCACCATCAACCTCCTCTCCTCTTCCTTTGGTTCTGCTGCAATGGACGGTTTCTCAACTATTATATCTTCTTCTTCTTCTTCTTCATTCTCCTTTTTATCCATTGTTTCGTAATTGTTCCTCTGCACTCCTTCCTGCTCATTGATGTTCTTCTTCTTCTTTTTCTTCTTTTTCTTTTTCTTCATAGGTTTATCATTTTCACATTCTTTTTAGGTCGTATTTTATGCGTTAGAGATTATAGACGTTTGGAATAAATTGCATGTATTATATTTTCACATTCAAACTGCATAATCCATGTCCATTGTGCAAAACTCGTGTTTATTTTCGTGATATGCTCGGCATTCCAGAAACGTGCAGAGACTTTATGCACGGCACATGTTGACCGTACATGGACAATTTGCACGGCACATGTTGGATATGCAGATCCATAATGCACGGCACATGTTGGATGTGCAGATCCATAATACGCGGCACATGTCGGATGTGCAGGTTAATATTGCACGACACATGTCGGATGTGCAGATTAATATTGCACGGCACATGTTGGATGTGCATGTTAGTATAGCACGGAGATGAACGAAGCGCAGGAGTTGACCACAACTTTCGAGTTCGAGTTGATCGCTAAGAAATTTCAGAGTAGTGATCAGGCGGGTAAAATATAAATTTTGAAAAAACTTAGAAAATTGGGGAGTCCTTCATCTACTTCCCTTTCATTCCATTTTGTTCAAAATCATACAAGTAAAGACTATACAATCATAACAAAATTGACAAGTTCATCCATTAGATCACGGCTATCAAAAAGTAGCCTCAAATTCATACAAGTTCATCAAGTTCCAACCAAATCGAAAAAATGCAGATTCTACAATCATAACAAAATCTGTCAATAAATGATCCTTTACATCACGGCTATAAAAAGTAGCCTTCGTCTACCGATTCATAAAAAAAAATAAAAACGTATGAACACATCCAGGATAAAATCCCCCATCTCTGATTCCTTCATGGCTGCGTATGCCTGGTAATAGAGTCACCGGCAAGCCATCCAGGATCTCAAGGGTGGTCTGCAATGCCTGGTAATAGAAATCAGCTGGCTGATCCGTTCGTGCAATCGTAGTATGGAGAAGGTCACTCGCTCGACGGATCTGTAAGAAACAATTAAATGTGTCAGTACTTAACCTGGGATAGGACCCTCTGATATTAACCTGCACATCCAACATGTACTGTGCAATATTATACATGCACATCCAACATGTGCCGTGCAAATATGACCTGCACATTCAACTTGTGCCGTGCAAATATATCATGTACATCCAACATGTGCCGTGCAAATATGACATGCACATCCAACATGTGCCGTGCAGAAATTCTCTACACATTTCTGGAATGCCGAGCATATTGCGAAGACTGACACGGGTTTTGCACAAATGGACAGGGATTATGCAGTTCTAATGTGAAAATATTAACATGCAATTTTGTTCAAACGTCTATATTATGTAATGGATAAATTACGAACTAAAAAGATTGTAAAAATTAGCTACCTATGAACAAGAGAAGAAGAAGAAGAAGAAGAAGAAGAACTGGCCTTGAAGAACATGAAGAAGCGATGTGCAGTGGAGATCATTGCAGACAGAGAAGAACTGGCGCCCAAGTTTTCAAAACCGTCGACGGGGGAATGGAAAAGAACTGGCGCCCAAGTTTTCAAAACCGCCGACGAGGGAATGGGTTAGAGATGAAACGAGTATGGGCAGTCTGAGTATTATGGAGGGTGGGCTCCGCAAAATATTTTTAAACATAAAATGGGTGTGGTGAGTTCAGCAATAGCTATGGGTGCATATACAATCACCCATAATAGCTTTACATGAACTGGTATATTGGACACCACTGTAAATTTTCATATCTTTCACAAGAAGGGTGAATGCGACAATAGCTTTACATGACCTGGTAAATGTCTTTAAATGCTGCCCTCTTAACTAACTATATGCCTAACACAGCAATAAGTCCCATCAAATGTTCACATATAAGATATATATTACCAATTAATCACGTACAGATTTTCATGACTCAATAATGGGATCATCGACTTAGATGTGATCAATCTAGCATGGCCCGCTCTCACCAAAATTTGAGAAATTGTATCTTGAAAATGTTTGGTATTTTCAAATTTAGGATTTTTTTCGGATATTATTGGAAATGTGCAAAAGATCTTTTATTTTAAATGAGTAATAATAAATCAATAAATATAAGATATTATCCATCTCACTATTTCTTGCCCTTCTATAAGAAAATCCTCTGACTCCATGCCACGACCCGAGCCCGAGATTATCATAAAATCGAGTTAAATTCCGAGTCGCATCACATACTTACTCCTGTGAATTTCAATCATTTAAAACTCACAAGGGATATCATACATACATACATACATTATGCGGAAACATTTACTCACAAACAAATGTACATTGTTCATATTTAAACTAAAACGTATTTACAACTTATACACCCATTCACTTGCATATTTACATACAATGCAAGGATCCAAAAGTATGATATGTTTCTCAAATTTATTTCCACTCTACGAGTCCTCCTGGAGGAACCTGACCGGTCTCCTCCTTTGTCGTTGTGGTCTTGCGACAGGTAGAGGCTGCTAAGCCTATAATACCATCAATAACACAACGTGAATTTAACAATTCACCAGAGTATAAACAGTCACATAATTACATTTGTTAACTATATTTCCAAAATGACTAAGTCAATATTAGACTAAATCAATAACAGTAGCAATAACATTAACAGTATGATTCTTTATTAAAAGTTTGGCAATTAACAAAATATTTCCAATCAATACCATCTTCCTAAACAGGAAGGATTACCATCTTCCAAATAAAGGAAGGATTACCATCTCCCTAAACAGGAATTATTACCATCTTCCAAATAAAGGAAGGATTACCATCTTCCTAAACAGGAAGGATTACCGTCTTCCAAATAAAGGAAGGATTAATGGAAATTATCAGTGACCGGGCCAGAGACTACTGACATCACCACGGAGTTCCGGAACATTCCTAAATAAACTGTTGCAGCCAGTAACGGTTCAATGAGCTTATAGAAATTATCATGTAGTGCCAAACTCAATGAACAATATAATTTAATTTCATTTACTTACGATGAACGGATATAATTTCTCAATTAAACAATACCAACCAAATGGGTGTAATCTTCAGTTATTTAATGTACTTGTGTTATTCTTGATAGATATTATAATTTATATATATTAAAGTCCCCTTAATTAATACCTATGGAGATATAAACAGTGTAAACAGCCTTGATTAAATCAATAGGCTTTTAATCTTAAACTTCAAAAATTAAATCTGAAATTTCACAACGTCGGTCAGCTTGTCGGTTAACCGACCTTCGTCGGTCCATACGTCGGTTGACTCTCGGTTAGAAAACGAGAGAGAAATAATTCTTTGAATTAACACTTTGGTTAACCTTCCGAAACTTACACGTCAGTTAACCGGACTCTCAATGTCGGCTGACCGAGAACCAATTTCGGTCAGGTCTCGGTTTGAAAATCAGAGACGCATTCTTCCTCACATTTTGCACGTCGGTCAGCATGTTGGTCAGCCGACATAGAAAATTTTACAAAATTCAATTCAGAATTTTGTTTTCCTTCAATCTCTTCCAACCTGCAAGAAAATCTTGGAACCTCCTGTTCCCTTCCCAAAACATCATTCAACACCAAGAATACTTCTGTTCCATTCCTCCAACCCATTCAATTTCAATAAAAATATATATATACAAATGGGTTCAATACTCTATTCTAATATGAAATGGAAAAGAACTCATATCAATTTAACACATGAAACATAGAAACCATTTATACTTGCCTTATTCAAGTTGAATACAAAAACCTTTTATTTTCCAACCTCTATTTGCTCCTAAACCTTGAATCTTTAGACAAAGAACTCCTCCTCAGAACCTTGAAGAAGATGATGGAATAAAACCCTTTTTCCTAAACCCACTTGCACAGATTTCTTCCAAAACTTGATAAAGAGAAACAAGAAGAAGAAACGAAGAAGAAAGAAACCTAATTGCTACAGTTTCTGTTGAAATATTTGAGCGAGTGTTGTGCTGGTTCGTTGCTTGATGAGTACTCTGCTGGGACATTGCATAGATGACACTTAAGATCACACATTTGTAATTTAATCCCACCCATTTTCATTATTTCAATTTCAAGTCAAATGAAGACCTGTTTAACTCATCTTAAGTCAAATGAGTTCAAGTGCGTTATGAAACTTAATGTGCTCGTCAAAATACACATGATGGTATCAAATTCTAACAAATTTGACGAAATACACATAAAGCTAAATTTACATAAAAGTCCTTAATTCTACTAATCATGCTTAATTCATCTTAATCGAGATTAATTAAAGTTAATCGTGATTAACTCGGGACGAGGTGTAACATTCTCCTACATTTTTAGAATCATTTGGTCCTCCGAATGAAACATAAATAAAGATAAAATATGACAAATGAAATTACCTGAACGAATAGCTCTGGATATCTTCGAGCAATTTTTTCTTCTAATTCTCATGTGGCTTCACTGGGTTCATGATAGGTCCATAGAACTTTAACCCATTTGATTGTTCTTGTACGCAGAACTTGTTCTTTGGTATCAATGATTTGTGATGGCTTCTCTATATATGTGGTGTTCAATTGAACTTGAATTTCATCAAAATTAATGATGTGTGAAGCATCTGCCACATACTTGCGAAGCATAGACACATGAAACACATTATGGATACCTGAAAGTGCTGCTAGAAGTTCTGAACGATATGCCACATCTCCAATTCTGCTTTTAATCTGAAAAGGTCCGATAAATCTTGGTAAAAGTTTTCCTTTCTGTCCAAATCGGATTAGTTTTCAAAAATACCCAATCACCAATAGCAAACTCAAGATCACGCCGACGATTGTCAGCATAACTCTTCTGCCTTGATCGGGCTATTCGCAATCTGTCTTGAACTTTCTGTACTTTCTGTGCTGTCTCTGCAATCAATGTAGGACCATGAAAGCTCATTGTGCCAACTTCTTCCCAGCTAACTGGAGTCCTACATCTTCTACCATATAAAGCTTCAAATGGTGCAATTTCAATGCTAGAGTGATAAATATTGTTATATGCAAATTCGCATAACGCAAGATGTTCATCCCAATCACTTTCAAAATCCATGACACTGGCACGAAGCAAATCTTCCAAAGTTTGAATTGTTCCCTCAGACTGTCCATCTGTCTGTGGATGATATACAGTACTAAATCGAAGTCTAGTACCCATTGAATTCTGGAATGACAGCCAAAATGTAGAAACAAACCGACTGTCTCGATCTGATACAATCGAAACCGGTGTTCCATGCAGTCCAGTCACTTTCCTCACAAACAACTTAGCCATTTCATTAAACCCCATATCCTTCCTAAATGGAAGAAAATGTGCTGACTTTGTAAGACGATCCACGATCACCCATATAGTATCATGATGTCTTCTGGTCATAGGCAAACCAGATACAAAGTCCATAGTCAAATGCTCCCATTTTCATCTACGAATATGCAAAGGATGCAATAATCCAGGCGGTTTTCTGTGCTCAAATTTCACACGCTGACAGGTTAGACATGAAGACACATATCCTTCTATCTCGCGCTCATATTATTCCACCAAAACATTTCCTTGAGATTTCTGTACATTTTGGTACTTCCTGGATGCATAGAGTACCGAGTGTGATGAGCTTCAAACATAACTGCATGCTTCAAATCTTCTTGTGCTGGTATACACAATCTATCTCTAAAATAAAGAACTCCTTCAACCAATACAAAATCTGGTCTTGCAGTAATATTATCTCTGATTCGAATTAATTCAGGATCTTCAAACTCTCTATTTTTAATTTTCGTAATCAAAATAGGTTCAAAGACAGATATCTGTGCAATCATTTTCCGATCATCCAATATATCCATATCTACATCCAGATCTCTGAATTCTTCAAGTAAATTCCATTCACCCACCATGGATACTAAGTTAGCTGATTTCCTACTCAAAGCATCAGCTACTGCAATATCTTTTCCAGGTACATAAATGAACGAAAAATCATAATCTTTAATCAACTCTAACCAACGGCGTTGCCTCAAATTAATATCCTTCTGTGTAAACAAGTACTGAAGGCTTCTGTGATCACAATGGACTTCAAAAGTCTCTCCATAAAGATAATGTCTCCATTGCTTCAAGGCAAATACAACAACTGCGAGTTCTAAATCATGAGTAGCATAATTCTTCTCATGTTCTTTCAACTGACGCGAACCATAAGCAATCACCTTGTTATTCTGCAACAGCACACATCCCAATCCTATACCGGAAGCATCAGAATAAATCACAAATCCTCCTCTTCCTTCAGGTAATGACAACATTGGGGCTGAGAGAAATCTTTGTTTCAATTCCTGAAAACTAGACTCACATTCATTATTCCATACAAATGGAATATTCTTTCGAGTCAGTTTTGTTAACGGAGCTGCAATCTTGGAGAAGTCTTTCACAAATCTTCTGTAATAACCGGCTAACCCCAAGAAACTCCGAATTTCAGGAACATTCTTCGGACTTTGCCATTTAGTAATGGCTTTAATTTTAGCTGAATCAACAGCTAATCCATCTCTAGTAACAATATGACCCAAAAATGTCACCTGCTGTAACAAAAAATCACACTTTTCTAACTTTGCATACAACTAATTGTCTCTTAACAACCACAAAGCTGTTCTCAAATGGTGTGAATGCTTTTGTTCTGACTTCGAATATACCCGGATGTCATCAATGAAGATCACAACGAACTGGTCTAAATTGTTGGATATCGCGATCACTGAGAGGGGGGGGTGAATCAGTGATTTCTAAAAACAGGTCCAATTCAACAACAAAACAAGTCAAACCACACAATGACACCAGATTTAACGTGGTTCACCAAAAGGCTACGTCCACGGATCAAAACCGTCCGAACACCGATCCGGTACAGGTCTGAATATATTTAGTCGCACCAACGACAAAGAGCACCAACCCTTAGTTTCAGATAGCACCAACTATCGAGGAAGCACCGACTCCCTTTACAATTTATCTGCACCCACAGATAGGATCACCAAACCCCAAACACCAAGCACCAACTTGATGTAAAAACAGAATAGAAGATAAATTCTGTCTACAGCCCTTCCCCTCTACAATTCTCTCTCTCTCAATCCCTTACAAATTGAAATCTAAAGCATAAAGAGAGACACTTAACTCATGGACGAATCACCATCTTCAAGAGCACAATCTCGTCCACAATTGCTGTAGAAAACTTCTGATAATGCAGCAACACAGCAACACAGCAACACAGCACTCTCTTCTCTCTTCTCTTCTCTCTTTTCTCTCTCTAGTGTATCTTTAGAACGACCCATACATGCCTTTTTATAGGTTATGTTAACCATTAATTGTATTCAAAACAGGCTACAATTCGTTTAGAAAGAGTCCCAAACGAAATAGAAAAGAATGCTGAATTTTCGTGCACAACTTCTAATTCTGCGCAACTCTGGTTCCCGTGCTCGGTCGACATCCTTGCTTGCTCGGTCGACATCATACACTGTCTGGAATCAGTCAATTATCGCGCTCGGTCGACAACCTGGGGTCCCGGTCGACCGAAGACACACTGTGTCACGAAAATAACTGGGAGCTACCTGAATCTGTTTCTGCAGGTTTCTCTTGCTTCGGTCGACCGCATGGGATGCCCGGTCGACCGACCACTATGTTTTAGGAAATCTGAATTCCTGACTGTCTCAATTCTGATTCTTCTTTTCAGCTCTATTTCCATTCTGATTTCCATCTAATTTCCATTGCATAGTTGAGCTTCATCCTCTCATCATGTTGACATGGATTGACAACAATTACAACCTTAAACCATGATTACCATTCAAATCATTTAAAGCTTCTTCATATTATAACAATCTCCCCCTTTGGAATTGTTGTCAACTTTAACAACTTTGTCAACATGCTAACAACTCTTCAACTCTTTCAACTCCAGCTTGCAGCTCTTCCAAGTTCTTTTCAACACTCACTTGGAATCAATTCTGAAATAACAATCATGCACTGTCAACAATCTCCCCCTAGCTTTCATAGCATAACATCTCTCCTTGCTATCATAGCATAACATCTCTCCCCCTTTGACAACAAGTCCAAAGGGACCAAACCGAGGAGCGAATAGGATATTCAATGAATGCATTGCTCCCCCTTTCAAGCACAACTCCTACGGTTTAGGAGAGTGAGTAACTCCTAACTTTTTTCGGAGATACTCGAAGACTTCCTTTGGCAGAGGTTTCGTGAAAATATCAGCCACTTGCTCAGTTGTTGGAACATATTCCAACTTGACCTCTCCATCAGCAACTTTATCTTTAAGAAAATGATAACGAATTGCTACATGCTTTGTGCGAGAGTGCTGAACAGGATTCTTAGATATATGAATTGCACTCGTGTTGTCACATAGGATCGGCGTAGGATCCGTTGTAGGAACTCCTAGATCAGAGAGCATTTGCCGCATCCATAACACTTGCGTACAACAAGTTGCCACTGCAATATATTCCGCTTCCGCTGTCGAAAGGGATACTGAGTCTTGCTTCTTACTATGCCAAGCAACTAATCTTTCTCCAAGATAAAATGCGCCGCCGCTAGTACTCTTGCGATCATCTACGCATCCAGCCCAATCGGCATCAGAATATGCAACAATAGTGAAGGATTTGCCTTTGGGATACCAGATACCAAGCTCCATAGTACCTTTCAGATATCGAAAGATTCTTTTCACTGCTGTAAGGTGCGTTTCAGTTGGTGCTGCTTGAAAACGTGCAACCATACATACTGCTTGTAGAAGATCTGGTCTTGTAGCAGTCAAGTAGAGCAAGCTTCCTATCATAGAGCGATAGGTGGTATGATCAACGGACGAGGCTTTATCATCTTTGCTAAGCTTCGTGTTCGTTGACATTGGTGTGCTCACTGGCTTGCTGTCTTCCATATTGAACCGTTTCAGCATTTCCTTAATGTACTTCATTTGTGATATGAAGATGCCATGTTTCAGCTGCTGAACTTGTAAACCAAGAAAGAACTTTAGTTCTCCAAGCATCGACATTTCAAATTCTTTATTCATCTCTTCAGCAAAATTCCTGCATATCTCCTCATCATTGCCACCAAAGATTATGTCATCAACATAAACAATGACAACCAGCTGTTTGCTTAACTCAGTTTTGACATACAGATTGCTATCAACCATTCCTTTTCCAAAACCGATCTTGCGGAGATAGAGATCTAGCCTTGCATACCATGCCCTTGGCGCTTGTTTCAGTCCATAAAGAGCCTTTTTCAACTTGCACACTAGATCTGAATTTTTGCTGATGAGAAAACCATCAGGTTGCTCAATGTAGACCTCTTCTTCAAGTAAACCATTCAAGAAAGCTGACTTTACGTCCATCTGAAATACCTTGAAGGTTTTGTATGCTGCCAATGCAAGAAACATACGAATAGCTTCCAGACGAGCCACCGGTGCAAAGGTCTCTTCAAAATCTATGCCTTCAACTTGAGCATAGCCTTTACAAACCAACCTTGCTTTGTTTCTAATGACTTGATCATCTTCATTCAGCTTATTCCGAAAGACCCATTTAGTACCAATAACATTCTTATCAGTAGGTCTAGGAACAAGTTCCCATGTGGAGTTCTTCTCAATTTGCTCCAACTCCTCATGCATAGATTTCAACCAACTTTCATCGAGACTGGCTTCAGCCACAGTCTTGGGTTCAATGGTGGACATAAGTGAGTAATTGCTAACTACACTTTGTCTAGTTTGAACGCCTGCCTTAGGATCTCCAATGATTTGATCCTTAGGGTGTTGCTCTACCCAAGTGTTGTGCTTCTTAGGTGTAGTATCTTCTGAGTCATCCTTTGATTTCTCAGAATCATTAGATTCAGCCATCTCATCATCAATCTCACTCGAGTCCTCATAAACTGGACTGTCATTA
Organism: Litsea cubeba; assembly: GCA_012931725.1. Taxonomy (NCBI): domain Eukaryota; kingdom Viridiplantae; phylum Streptophyta; class Magnoliopsida; order Laurales; family Lauraceae; genus Litsea; species Litsea cubeba. The sequence continues at coordinate 118,190,252 of CM022945.1, forward strand.
TGAGTTGCATTCTTTGGTTCAATATTCTCATCTATTCTCACATCAGCACTTTCTATGATTTTTCTGGTTCTTTTGTTAAGACACCTATATGCCTTGCTAGTAGAGGAGTAACCCAGAAATATACCTTCGTCAGCTCTTTCTTCAAATTTGCCCGGATTTTGTTCGAGCCGCTTGATGTAACACTTGCTGCCGAAGACTCTGAAGTGCTTGACTGTTGCTTTTCTTCCAAACCATAGTTCATAGGGAGTTTTGTCTTCATGTGGCCTGATCAAGCATCGATTTTGAATGTATACAGCCGTATGAATTGCCTCTTTCCAATACTTGTCAGCCATCTTGCTTTCACTTAGCATCGTACGAGCCATCTCTTGTACGGTGCGATTCTTCCGTTCCACAACTCCATTTTGCTGTGGAGTTCTAGGGGCTGAGTACTGTCTTTGAATGCCATGATGTTCACAATATTTAGTGAACTCTTCAGATGTGAACTCGCCTCCACGATCAGACCTTAAAATCTTGATACGTTTTTCCAATTGATTTTCAACCTGTGCTTTAAACACTTTAAAACGATCAAGTGCTTGATGCTTATGCTTAAGAAACAATACCCATGTCATACGAGTATAATCATCAATGCATAACATGAAATACTTATCTCCATTGGTGCTTTGAGTTCGCATCGGTCCACAGAGATCAGTGTGCACTAGCTCAAGAGGTTTCTTGGAATGATGCTCCTTTGACTTGAACATAACCCTCGTTTGCTTTCCCTTTTGGCAAGAGTCGCAAATGGGATTGGAAGGCTTTTCAACTGTAGACATGCCTCTTATAGCCTTTGAATTGCAAATCTTTGACATGTTATCAAAGCTTAGATGCCCAAGGCGTTTGTGCCACAACCAACTTTCCTCTGTCCGACTCATCAAGCAGGTCTTTTCAGCTCCATCTGACAATGTATAGAGATTTCCAGCAGTTCTTGATCCAGTTGCCACTGTTTTGTCGTTGCTACTCTTCTTGATGGCAAACTCATTCTTTGTGAAGATAACTTCGTGACCCTTGTCACAGATCTGGCTCATACTAAGCAGGTTGTGTCTCAATCCAGACACATATAAGACTTCTTCCGATCTGATCTTGTTTGCCATAAGCTGAATAACACCTTTTCCGCAGATTTTGGCACCATCATTGTTGCCAAACTTCACTGAACCGCCTTCATAGTGCTGTAATTTGATGAATTTCTCTTTATCACCAGTCATATGGCTTGAACAACCACTATCAAGGACCCATGGTGCTGCCTTCTTTTGTGCATTGAATGCCATTTGCACAATTAGAGATTCTTTGGGACTTTCTGCACTTTGCTTTGCTCTCCAAGCCTTGACTAACTTGGGTTTCTTTTCAACCTGAAATTTGTTAGCAATATGCAACCTACAATCCCTAGCCAAGTGACCATAATTATAGCACTTATGGCACTCAATTTTGTGGCTACTTAAGATTGAAAAAGGGTTCCTAGTCACAAGTGAGCTGTATTTCACATAGAATTTGCAATCGTCTCTTTTATGTCCAAACATATTACAATGAAAGCAATAACCATAGAATTTGTATCTTCTTTGTGGCTGGTTAGTCTTCATTACCTTTCTAATAGGAATGGACTCCTTTCTAGGTTGAGTGGGCTTCATAGAGTTAGAAGGTGCAGTGACTTGCTTCACAAACTCTTTCTTTTCAGGAGGTGCAATCTTAGAGGATTCACCTTTCTCAAATCCTAGACCAAATCTGAAGTGGGCAGGTCTTTGAACTTTCAGTAGTTCATCGAGTTTCATAGTCCCTTCAATCGCTTGGAGCGCTTTGAGTTTTTTGCTATTTTCCAAATTTTCAGCCTTTGCTCTAGCGATCTCAGTTTCAAGTTTCATAGCCTCTTCCTTTTTTATACTTATTTGGTTTTCAAGGACTTCTACCATTCTTTTATATTCTTCTACTTGAGTTTTCAAAGCAATAATAGAACTTTCAGATTCATGGAGAAGTTTCAGATTTTTCTTACTTGATTTGCGTTCCATGCTAAGCTCCTCAAGTGCGGCTATGAGTTCCTCTTCAAGATTGACTTTAGCCTCCTCATCCTCTTCCGGATCTAGCTCTTCTTCTTCTTCAACAGTGACCATGAAGAGAGCTTCGGTTGATTCATCATCGTCTGAAGTTTCAGACGTGCTGTCATCTTGTTGACATAGAAAGTTTTTAGCTTTGCCCCTTTTTCTGAAATTTCTCTTTCCTTTACTCTTTTCAGCATAAGAGTCATTATCATTGTCTTCTTTTAGCGGACACTTCGCAGCAAAGTGACCAATACCTCCACACTTGAAGCATTTAAAGGGTAGCTTCCCTTTGTACTTGCCATTGCTTCCTTTCTTCAACTTTCTAACAAATTGAGCCTCAAGCTCATCATCATCAGAATCAACATCATGACCAGCAGTCTCTTTTGCCTTTTTCTGAACTTTGAAGGCCGCTTCTTTATCAGATGAAGGCGTCTTTCCTATGCGCATCTCATAGGCAGTTAGAGAACCATGTAATTCATTCATGGAAAATGCATTCAGATCTTTGGCTTCTTCGATGGCTGAGACTTTTGAATCAAACCGGGGAAGAAGAGATCTTAGAACCTTTTTGACGATGACCGGCTCTTTAATCTCCTCCCCTAGTCCACGAATGTCATTCGTGACTTCATTCACTCGTTGCATATACGAGTCAACATTCTCGCTTTCCTCCATGCGAAGAGACTCGAATTGAGAGCGATGAGTTTGCAATTTGGCTTCTTTAATCTTCTCATCACCTTCATGTATGCTTTGCAACTTGTCCCAAATTTCCTTGGCTGTTTTGCATGCAATTACTTTGACAAGCTCGCTGTCCACAAGGCCACTAAAGAGTGCATTCTGCGCCTTGGAGTCGTTGTCTGCCAACTTCTTCGATGCAGTATCATTGGGTACGGTGGCAGCATTGTAACCGGCTCTGACAGCCTCCCAAACATCATAGCCAAGAGATTTGATGAAGGCTTGCATCCTAATCTTCCAAAAAGAGTAATTAGAACCATCAAACAGAGGTGCTTTCATATTCCCTGTATTGACTGCCATGTGATTTGACAAGAGATCACCCTTAGCATGTCCACGAATGTCATTCGTGACTTCATTCACTCGTTGCATATACGAGTCAACATTCTCGCTTTCCTCCATGCGAAGAGACTCGAATTGAGAGCGATGAGTTTGCAATTTGGCTTCTTTAATCTTCTCATCACCTTCATGTATGCTTTGCAACTTGTCCCAAATTTCCTTGGCTGTTTTGCATGCAATTACTTTGACAAGCTCGCTGTCCACAAGGCCACTAAAGAGTGCATTCTGCGCCTTGGAGTCGTTGTCTGCCAACTTCTTCGATGCAGTATCATTGGGTACGGTGGCAGCATTGTAACCGGCTCTGACAGCCTCCCAAACATCATAGCCAAGAGATTTGATGAAGGCTTGCATCCTAATCTTCCAAAAAGAGTAATTAGAACCATCAAACAGAGGTGCTTTCATATTCCCTGTATTGACTGCCATGTGATTTGACAAGAGATCACCCTTAGCGTATTAAACTGATCAAGGGAGCCTCGCTCTGATACCAATTGTTGGATATCGCGATCACTGAGAGGGGGGGGGTGAATCAGTGATTTCTAAAAACAGGTCCAATTCATCAACAAAACAAGTCAAACCACACAATGACACCAGATTTAACGTGGTTCACCAAAAGGCTACGTCCACGGATCAAAACCGTCCGAACACCGATCCGGTACAGGTCTGAATATATTTAGTCGCACCAACGACAAAGAGCACCAACCCTTAGTTTCAGATAGCACCAACTATCTAGGAAGCACCGACTCCCTTTACAATTTATCTGCACCCACAGATAGGATCACCAAACCCCAAACACCAAGCACCAACTTGATGTAAAAACAGAATAGAAGATAAATTCTGTCTACAGCCCTTCCCCTCTACAATTCTCTCTCTCTCAATCCCTTACAAATTGAAATCTAAAGCATAAAGAGAGACACTTAACTCATGGACGAATCACCATCTTCAAGAGCACAATCTCGTCCACAATTGCTGTAGAAAACTTCTGATAATGCAGCAACACAGCAACACAGCAACACAGCACTCTCTTCTCTCTTCTCTTCTCTCTTTTCTCTCTCTAATGTATCTTTAGAACGACCCATACATGCCTTTTTATAGGTTATGTTAACCATTAATTGTATTCAAAATAGGCTACAATTCGTTTAGAAAGAGTCCCAAACGAAATAGAAAAGAATGCTGAATTTTCGTGCACAACTTCTAATTCTGCGCAACTCTGGTTCCCGTGCTCGGTCGACATCCTTGCTTGCTCGGTCGACATCATACACTGTCTGGAATCAGTCAATTATCGCGCTCGGTCGACATCCTGGGGTCCCGGTCGACCGAAGACACACTGTGTCACGAAAATAACTGGGAGCTACCTGAATCTGTTTCTGCAAGTTTCTCTTGCTTCGGTCGACCGCATGGGATGCCCGGTCGACCGACCACTCTGTTTCAGGAAATCTGAATTCCTGACTGTCTCAATTCTGATTCTTCTTTTCAGCTCTATTTTCATTCTGATTTCCATCTGATTTCCATCTAATTTCCATTGCATAGTTGAGCTTCATCCTCTCATCATGTTGACATGGATTGACAACAATTACAACCTTAAACCATGATTACCATTCAAATCATTTAAAGCTTCTTCATATTATAACATAAATAAGCAGCAAAAATTTTGTTCATCAAAGCCATGAACAATACAGTTGCATTTGTCAAATCAAAAGGCATAACTAGAAATTCATAATTCTCATATCGGGTCCTAAATGCAGTCTTTTGTATATCTTGATCTCTAACACGAATCTGATGATACCCAGATCGGAGATCAATATTTGAAAAATACGCTGCACCCTGGAGTTGATCAAACAACACATCAATCCTAGGCAATGGATATTTATTTTTTATTGTTATCTGATTCAATTGCCTATAATCAATACACATGCGTAGGGTGCCATCTTTCTTCTTAACAAACAATACAGGTGCTCCTCATGGTGAGACACTAGGTTTAATAAAACCTTTATCAAGCAGATCCTGTATTTGTTTCTTCAATTCATGTAACTCTGAATGTGCCATTCTATATGGTGCCCGAGAAATAGGTGTAGTACCCGGCACAAGTTCAATAGTAAAGTCTACTTCTCTTGCTGGAGGCAGACTTGGCACTTCCTTTGGAAATACATCTGGAAACTCACAGACAACATGAATAGTTTTCAATTCCTTTCTAGGCTTCTTCGCAGTAATAAATGCGATGTCGCCTTCACAACCACTTCAGCCTTCAATGCTTACACAAGCCTTGTATCAAACTTCTTTTGAGTTCCTTCAAATAATACACTGATATTGACATCATCTAGTTTAAAAGTAATGATCTTGCAAAAACAGCCCAAACAGGCTCTGTACTTCGCAAGCCAATCCATGCCAAATATCACATCAAAATCAATCATAGCCAACACTACCAAATTTGCTGGCATTGACACCTCTCCAATTCTAACACTATATTGGGGTACATATAATTCACATACTACTTTCCTTCCCAATGGAGTAGTTACAGTGAAATCATATGACAACTGTCTAATTTATTTTTGCATATCACAAACAAATTGAGGTGCAACAAATGAATGAGTAGATTCATGATCAAACAATGCACATGCTGGTCTATTATCAACATAAATAATACCTTCCACAACAATTGTTGCAGCTTTAGCTTGCTCTCTATTTGCAGCATACATTTGTCCTACAACTTGAGGCCTACTCTGTTGTTGCTGCTGCCTTAGTTGCTGCTGTCTCTGACATTGCTGCCATTGATGTTGTTGTTGTTGTGGAGGAGCAGGGACTACAGCTTGTCCTTGAGAAGACTGTTGCTGTGGAGCTCTAAAATCTCTTCTGCTACCTTTGGGACACTGGCCATTCTATGTTCCATTGAGCCACAAACCAAACATGCCCCAGTGGTTCTCCAACAGGCTTCAGTTTTGTGAGCTTTATCACATGTCTCACAAACTGGTTTCATTTCAGAAGTTCTAGGTATAAATTTTTGCTTTTTGCCTCCCTTCTTAAACCAGGAACCTCCGCACCTCTTAGGGCCAACATTTGATTCAGATTCTTCTCTATGAACTTCTTCTGCAGTATACGCCTTGTCTACTGCATCTTCAAAACGAACAGGTATTTGACCTGTGAAGGTTTTTTAGGACCCACTAGAATGAATTACTAGTTCTAATTTAACCAATCAATGCAGCGGAAATAAACCAATCAGACAGAACTAGCAAATAAATCTACCAATCACACACCACAAGAAGGCAGACACAAATTTTACCGTGGAAACCCTTTCCGGGAGTAAAACCACGAACCAGAAATCAAGAGTTCACGAACAGTTTACAAGATATACTCACAAGCTCCTGTACCTCAGTCTGTACCTCGACCTCAGGACTGTAGTTGTTCTTGTACAGAATCCACTAACACGACTTCCACCGTGCACCGTTCTCCTTACTTGATCTCCTCGCACCTTGTCCACCAAGATGATCAATCTTCTACAAGAGAGTAGAAGCAATAAAACCTTCTAGAGCAGTCCTTCAGAACAATCTCTTAATGGCTCTAGAGAAACAAGAGAATCTCTCCTAGGGTATTCTAATCTCAGATCAAGAGAGATAATTAACTTCTTGTCTATCTTGTGTGTGTCCTTTGGGTTGAGAGAATCACCCAATTTATAGGCCCAAATTCGTGCATAAGTATTCTACTTAGACTCCAATCAGAATAGCACTTAGCATCAAACACTATCATAGAGTCCGGATCAGACTCTTCTTTCCCGTCCAAGCTCGCTCTAGCGAGCTTGTGTCTCGCTAGAGCGAGACACCATTCTGCCAAAGGGCAGAATTGGCTCTGTTAGCTCTGTCAGCATAATATTCTAACAATCTCCCCCTTTTGGCAATTCTTGGACAAAATCCCTAGAAAAAATACAATTTGATCTACCCAAAAGTAAAACCCAAAATACATTGAATTTTAAAATAAAAAAATTCAGCATTGTAGATCTTGTATTGCCTTTGCTTGCTTGAGCTTTCAGATCTTGAATTGCCTTGGCTTGTAAAGCTCCCCCTAGCTCCATTCTTTTCCCCCTATTTTTGTCCATAATTGACAAACAAATAATATCATGCAGCTTCTGTCAACCTGGATGCAGAAGCTCCCCCTCAATATTGACTCCCCCTCAAAAAGATCTTCGAATCAGCACTGGGGTGGGGGCTTGATCTTGCAGATCAGGGGTGATGAAGCTTAGGCACACACACTTGTAAATTTAAATATTTCAGCAAAGTGTGTACCAATACAGAAGAGAGGTCTTCTTTCTTGACCCATACAGCTTTGGTATTCTTTTTTTTCAACTCAGCCTTCTGCGTTTTCCATTGCTTCTGATTCGGTAAACTTCGCAGCTTATTGCAATGGGGTCGAATGTGTCCTTTAATTCCACAATGATGACAAGTGGGGGTTCGTTCAGGACGTAACACATTCTGCTTCTTTGGAGCTTTCTTTGCAACACTAACAACAGGATTAGTAATAATTGAATTTTTAACAAAACAATTTTTGCCTTTGGCATTTGAAGTGGATGCTCCATCAGCGTAGCCAATACCATGCTTATCAGTGTTTGCCTTTTGACTGCACAGGATGTCATCTAATTTTCTCGATCCAGTGTTCATCCTATTCAATGAAGCTTTAGCAGTGTCTAACTCAGATAGAACCATCTTGAGTCTTTCATTCAGATTAGAATTCTCTGCTTTCAAAGTCTTCATATCAGAATCAAGTAAGTCACACTTTTGTGATTCTGCAGGCAATCTGTCAGCCAACTTGTTATTTTCATCCTCCGATTTTTGTACTTTTGCAAGTGAATCTGCAAGGTCAGCTTTCAAGGAGGAATTCTGCTCTTCAGACATTTGCCAATTAATAGCAACTTTTTCATTCACTTTAACCATCTTCATGGTTTTCTTGAAAAGTGTTTCATATTCAGCTTTCCAATATGGTTCTTCCTCTGACTCAGTATCTTGAGCAGTCTCAACTTCAGAAGAAACGTGGGAAGCAACAGAACTAGAAGTTGCCATAAAAGTAATAAACTTCCCCTTGCCAGTGTCAGACTCGGAATTTTCATTATTCTCATCAGAAGTGTCATCTTCCCAAGTAGTATTCAAGGCCTTCTTTTGAGATTTTTTGTTTCCGCAATCATTAGCAATGTGTCCATAGCCTTGACACTCACAACATTGAATCCCTTTAAAAGATTTCTTCTTTCCAGAATTTTTAGGGATCTTCACATTGGTTTTCTGTCCCTTCATAAGAAGCTTAAATTGCTTCATGAACTGTACAGCAACTTGGGGATCAATTTCATCGGAATCTGAATCTGAATCACTTGATGCTTTCTTATATGATTCATTGGACGCTTTCTTGAATGATTCTTTCAACGCTTTCAAAGCAATACCTTGAGATTTTGTCGTCACATTAGACCTAAGGTTTGCTTCAAAAGTTTGTAGGTTGCCAACCAACTCATCAACTTTGAGTATATTCAAATTTTTATTTTCTTCTATGGCCACAACCTTTCCATCAAACCTTTCTGGGAGAGACCTCAAAATTTTTTTAACAATTCTGTTTTCAGGAATTGGTTCTCCCAAAGTAAAGGTATCATTCACAATTGCATTCAGCTTCGAATTAAAATCATCAAAAGTTTCATCATCTTCCATCTTTATGGTTTCGAAGGCTGTATATAATTTCTGAAGTTTCGACTGTTTGACAATGTCAGTCCCTTCATGTACAGTCTGTAGAATATCCCAAGCTTCTTTTGCAGTAGTACATGTAGAAATTCTACGAAACTCAGACATATTAACTCAATTATAAATAGCATTTAAAGCCCTAGAGTTACAAGTGGCAGCCAACTATTCTTCCTTATTCCACTGATCTTCAGGTTTGGGACCAGTTACCCCATCAGCAGTAATAGTGGGCAAGGAATAGCCATTCTCAACAGATTTTCAAACTTTCAGATCTATGGCTCTCAAAAAGGCAATCATCCTGGCTTTCCAATAAGCATAATTGCTACCATCCAATAGAGGAGGCTTATTGGTTGAAGTGCCTTCGCGGTAGATATCCATTCTAGCAATTATGGATCAACACAATAAAATAGTGTAACCCGCTCTGATACCAAGTGAAGGTTTTTTAGGACCCACTAGAATGAATTACTAGTTCTAATTTAACCAATCAAATGCAGCGGAAATAAACCAATCAGACAGAACTAGCAAATAAATCTACCAATCACACACCACAAGAAGGCAGACATAAATTTTACCGTGGAAACCCTTTCCGGGAGTAAAACCACGAACCAGAAATCAAGAGTTCACGAACAGTTTACAAGATATACTCACAAGCTCCTGTACCTCAGTCTGTACCTCGACCTCAGGACTGTAGTTGTTCTTGTACAGAATCCACTAACACGACTTCCACCGTGCACCGTTCTCCTTACTTGATCTCCTCGCACCTTGTCTACCAAGATGATCAATCTTCTACAAGAGAATAGAAGCAACAAAACCTTCTAGAGCGGTCCTTCAGAACAATCTCTTAATGGCTCTGGAGAAACAAGAGAATCTCTCTTAGGGTATTCTAATCTCAGATCAAGAGAGATAATTAACTTCTTGTCTATCTTGTGTGTGTCCTTTGGGTTGAGAGAATCACCCAATTTATAGGCCCAAATTCGTGCATAAGTATTCTACTTAGACTCCAATCAGAATAGCACTTAGCATCAAACACTATCATAGAGTCCGGATCAGACTCTTCTTTCCCGTCCAAGCTCGCTCTAGCGAGCTTGTGTCTCGCTAGAGCGAGACACCATTCTGCCAAAGGGCAGAATTGGCTCTGTTAGCTCTGTCAGCATAATATTCTAACAACCTGCCAGAACCATTTTCTTGTAAGAGGGATTTAATCCATTTAAAAACCTCTTAATCTTTTTTTCTTCAGTATCAACCAATTCTCTAGCATATTTAGACAGCTTTATAAATGTGTGAACATAAACTGTCACTGTCATTTGCCCTTGTTTAAGATTCAAAAATTCAGCCTCCTTCCTTTCTCAGACATGTCTTGGAATAAAATTTCTTTCAAACTGTTTTCTAAATGTATCCCAAAGTGTGGCTTCAGGTGTTTCAATTATCACACCTTTCACACCCTTTCACCACTCCTGTGCTACATCTCTTAGCATGGAAGAAGCGAGTAACACCTTTTGTCTCTGAGTACAGACAATTGTTTCAAACACCACCTCAATGTGTTCGATCCATTCATCTGTAACTAAGGCATCTTCTTTGCCTTGAAATTCTGTAGCTCCTCTTTTTCTAAACTGTTCATAAAGAACATTAGGATCTCTTTCTTTAGATTGAACCACCACTTGAGTACCTACATGAGGTTGAGGTTGTGGTGCAACTGATGGTGCTTGCGGAGCTTGTACTTATGCTTGTAACAAAGCAGTAATTTGAGCCTGCATGCTCAACTGTGCTTCCTAGCTTTTAGCCATCTGTTCATTAATGCGAGCTAATTGCTCCATAATTCCAGTAAACTTCGCATCTTTGTTACTTGGTGTAGAAGGTGTAGGAGTAGGACCTCCACTTCCACTGGCTACATTCTCAGGAATATTGTCTCCATTTCCAGAACTCGAAGCTATTCTGAAAGAACGCAGAAAGTTAAGATAAACATCTTCTTACTTTTTACTCAATTCTATCACATATAGTGAAATAAATCACCATTACAGTGAATATAAATCACATATAGTGAAATCAAATCATATACATTGAAAACTGTAAATCACATTTTTCGAATTGTGATTCTCAATTTAACGTTTCCTCACCGTGTCCTTACATATCTAAGGATTTTAAAATTTTACCCTTAAGTATTTCACTTTTCACTTTGCTCGGATACCATGCAATAAGTATGCCACGACCCGAGCCCGAGATTATCATAAAATCGAGTTAAATTTCGAGTCGCATCACATACTTACTCCCGTGAATTTCAATTATTTAAAACTCGCAGGGGATATCATACATACATACATACATTATGCGGAAACATTTACTCATAAACAAATGTACATTGTTCATATTTAAACTAAAACATATTTACAACTTATACACCCATTCACATGCATATTTACATACAATGCAATGATCAAAAAGTATGAAACGTTTCTCAAATTTATTTCCACTCTATGAGTCCTCCTGGAGGAACCTGACCGGTCTCCTCCTTTGTCGTTGTGGTCTTGGGACAGGTAGAGGCAGCTGAGCCTATAATACCATCAATACCACATTGTGAATTTAACACCTCAGCAGAGTATAAACAGTCACATGATTACATATGTTAATTATATTTCCAATATGTCGAAGTCAATATTAGACTAAATCAATAACAGTAGCAATAATATTAACGGTATGAGTCTTTATTAAAAGTTTGGCAATTAACATAATATGTCCAATCAATACCATCTCACTAAACAGGAAGGATTACCATCTTCCATATGGAATGATTACCATCTTCTAAATAAATGAAGGATTACCATCTCCCTAAACAGGAAGGATTACCATCTTCCAAATAAAGGAAGGATTATCATCTTCCTAAACAGGAAGGATTACCGTCTTCCAAATAAAGGAAGGATTAGTGGAAATTACGGAGTTCCGAAACACTCCCAAATAAACTGCTGCAGCCAGTAACAGCTCAATAAGCTTATAGAAATTATCATGTAGTGCCAAACTCAATGAACAATATAATTTCATTTCATTTAATTTCATTTACTTACAATGAACGGATATAATTTCTCAATTAAACAATACCAACCAAATGGGTGTAATTTTTAGTTATTTAATGTACTTGTGTTATTCTTGATAGATATTACAATTTATGTACATTAAAGTCCCCTTAATTAACACCTATGGAGGTATAAACAGTGTAAACAGCCTTGATTAAATCAATAGGCTTTTAATCTTAAACTTCAAAAATTAAATTTGAAATTTCACAACGTCGGTCAGCTTGTCGGTTAACCTACGTCGGTTGACTCTCGGTTAGAAAACCAAAGAGAAATAATTCTCTGAATTAACACTTCGGTTAACCTGTCGGTTAACCGGGACTTACACGTCAGTTAACCTGTCGGTTAACCGAACTCTCAATGTCGGCTGACCGAGAACCAATTTCGGTCAGGTCTCGGTTTGAAAACCAGAGACGCATTCTTCCTCACATTTTGCACGTCAGTCAGCATGTCGGTCAGACGAACTCTACACAGAAAATTTTACAAAATTCAATTCAGAATTCTGTTTTCCTTCAGTCTTTTCCAACCTGCAAGAAAATCTCGGAACCTCCTGTTCCCTTACCAAAACATCATTCAACACTAATAATACTTATATTCCATTCCTCCAACCCATTCAGTTTCAATAAAAATAAAATATATACAAATGGGTTCAATACTCTATTCTAATATGAAATGGAAAAGAACTCATATCAATTTAACACATGAAACATAAAAACCATTTATACTTGCCTTATTCAAGTTGAATACAAAAACCTCTTTATTTTCCAACCTCTAATTGCTCCTAAACCTTGAATCTTTAGACAAAGAACTCCTCCTCAGAACCTTGAAGAAGATGATGGAATAAAATCCTTTTTCCTAAACCCACTTGCACAGATTTCTTCCAAAACTTGATAAAGAGAAACAAGAAGAAGAAACGAAGAAGAAAGAAACCTAATTGCTACAATTCCTGTTGAAATATTTGAGTGAGTGTTGTGCTGGTTCGTTGCATGATGAGTACTCTGCTGGGACAATGCATATATGACACTTAAGATTACACATTTGCAATTTAATCCCACCCATTTTCATTATTTCAATTTCAAGTCAAATAAAGACCTATTTAACTCATCTTAAGTCAAATGTGTTCAAGTGTATTATGAAACTTAATGTGCTCGTCAAAATACACATGATGGTATCAAATTCTAATAAATTTGACGAAAAACACATAAAGCTGAATTTACATAAAAGTCCTTAATTCTACTAATCACGCTTAATCCATCTTAATCGAGATTAATTAGAGTTAATCCTGATTAATTCAAGACGAGGTGTAACACTCCACCACGGGTTGTAGCTCAACTGTTTAGTAACACATTGTTTGAGTAGAATCAACAGTGCATCACGGTCAGCGATGAGTCAGCTCATGCACGGCTCCATTGTGAGCCACATATAGTGACTGCCAGTGCGTCAGCTCATGCAAGGCTCAGAGCCAACTTTAAGCTTCATTGTGCTGTGAAAATTGTATAAAACTTCACCCCTCCCCCATAACCATCAGTCCATCACCAACTACATTTGGAAAATAACACTTCCAAGATCAAGAAGAAAAAATGGAGGGCGCTGTTCATCATTCATCAGACCGCGACTCTGTACAAGGTAATGAACAACAACAAAACAAAAATAATAATAAAGTGTGTTCTCATAAAGTCAGGTCATACCTTTGTGTGTAAGTAGTCTTTCTGATGTTCTAGCAAAAAAAAAAAAATCTGATGAGAATTTATCCTATTATGCTCATAGAGAGAATGATTTGGACCTGCAAACATGAATGGTTATCTTATATTTCATTTATTCACTTGCATGAATAATTTGAAAGTAATAGATGGGGTGGAGTCAGAAATTGGAGAAAATCATTACTGTGAGAAAGAGAAATGGCATGACATGTTGCCAGAGGAAGAAGATTTGATATCCAAGCTTCATCGACTGCTTGGAGACAGGTAAATCTAAGCCAGAATCTTCTATTTAATATTTCCATTGCATAACCAGTGTATAAATCTATACCTGGACCTTCAATTTGAAATCTCCTATGCACAACTGGTGAAGATTTTGTTGATAGCTTGTATGAGTTAAAGCTTTAAGTTTTTGTTAATAGGCGACAGCACTGAGAGGAGGAGAAATATTCTCCGTTTAAACAACTTACACCAAAAAAACACTCAGATTTATCCTGGGTGGTCAGCCAGTTTAGCCCCTCTAGAATCATCTGAATACTAAGCATGCCCTTAGGAAATTAAACAAACCACCGAGCTGATTGGTTTTCTAGGAGATGGTCATTACAATATTGAAGGTTTATTAGATAAGTTTGTTCAACAAGTAGTTTTCTCCACATATATTTGCACCCATATATGTTTGACTGTCGTGTTTAGTCATGTGTCAGTTTCAAGTTGTTGAGCAAAAGTTGAAGGTCCTATGAAAAACTTGCTACACTTCAATATGAGCTTATATTTTGAGAAGAGTGGAGAAGTACTACTCACAAAAGCTACTCCACATAGATATGATGAGGCTTGAATCATGATGATATTAGCATCAGATATATTGGCACCTGATCATGCTAACACAGACTGTACCGATCAAATGAAATACACATACATGATTTGATTTGCTAGTTAGTTATTTATTTACTTCTGTTTGTTTAGGTAAGATTTTGGATTTTTCAGGTGGGAGCTGATATCAGGAAGGCTTCCAAATAGGACAGCTGAAGAGGTGGAGAGATACTGGAGAATGAAAGAAAACAAGATGTCAGAGCATAAGGTCTTGAGACCTGTTTGTGTTCGGGCAAAACCATCTCTGAAGCTTGCGGAGATGTCTTAATCAATAGAAGAAAAAGGCAGTGTAGGGCCACTTCAGTCTTATGAATGAATTGTAGTGGATTTATTAATAAATGTTGATCTTCCTTTGAGATAAGCAATAACTAGCTTCATATTTGTTTCTCACTGTGGCATATTCAAGTACAAATTCCTAAATCCATAGGGGTAGCTCAGTTGGCCTAGAACCATGGTTTGCACCATGAGGTTGTAGGTTCGAAACTGCTCTACGATACTGGGGCTACAGGGGAGTTTACCCGGCTTCCCTCTGGAGCCGGAGGGATTAGCCCAGCTTAAAGGATTGGGAACCCTTCCATAGAAAAAAAAAATACAAATTTCTCATTTAGAGGAAAAAACTCATGCATCATGTACTGATGTCCACATATTCCTCATTTAGTGCCAAAACCATGCATCTACATATTTCTTATAGGCTAGAAAACTTTTTCAATAGCTTTGGCATGCAATCATGACAATAGCCTAGGCATGCAATCATGACTGTGCTGTCAGTGTTAGAGATTAGGTTTGGGTTAATGTTAGAAATTCTAAGAATAGATTAAGAGTTTGAATTTTAACTTATTATCTCATCAGTGTATCTTTCTTGTATAAATTGAGGAGTCTAGATGTCAATGACCTTTTCTGTGAATTTATCTAAAAGTCTTTATGGTATCATCAGAGCTAGGCCAAGTGAGATGATCTTACGATAAAGCCAAGTGAGATGATCTTACGATAAAGTTGGGGTACAGTCCTATCTTTCGCAATAATCACCATCTATTGTTTAGTTTTCAATAAAATCAATCTAATGCCATCTCTTTCCTCCATCCATTCAAGCATGCAAGCCTTATGATCTCGTCATCTTCATCAAATCTTCATCGATCAAAGCTTCTAGAGTCGCATTTGATCTAATCTACTGGACCACCGGCAATGAAACTTGTAGAGATGTCACTCTTGCCGGTTAGATCTCGAGCTCTAGCAAAGAACAAAACCTTTATCTCAAAAGCAGACGTTGCGTGATTTGATTTGGGTGTTTTGCTTTGTTCCTTCAAACACCACGATGTCATTATCCATAACAGGGGATCTGCTAGTCCTTATAACCAACATCAACAAAATCCAATGTCAGAACATGAACTATTGAAATGAAATTCATGAGAATACAAGAAAGTTGATTCATCATTGAAAAGGATTAGTCCTGTTCAAAACTTAGACCGTCTAAAAAATGGTAGCAGGCAAAACTGGTTTATAATACTAGTATGAATTTTTTTTTATGGCATTCATTAAAAGAAAAGGAAATTAAAAACAAAAAAAGAAATCGAAATTAAAAGGGTAAAAGAGCATTGTAACCCTACCAAACCCCCCTTTCCTAATAACACCTGGCCCACCCAAGGATGCACTTCCTCTACCCCTTGTTTTTTGAGTTTTATTTTGTTTAGCACAGTTGCAAATGAATGCATGACTCTCCCAACAAAGGAACACAAGGTTTCCATGATTGCCTTTTCATTTTTGCTTGTATTATCAACTGAAGAAAGGTGGAATGGAATCCAAACCACGGGAAGCTCATGAAATCCTCATTGGATTGGATAGCAAGCAATGTTATATGAAGTTAATTTTTGGTAAATGACGAAACCATAACCCCCTCCCTAAGTTCAGATTGCCAATGGGACCATCAGCATGTAGTTAGTCACCAATCATAATCAAATTCTAACATGGGCAGTCAGTAAAAACTTTTCATTGTAGGTAAGATATTAAAACTGACTTCCTTTGTGCGACTAGCAAAAAAGATGCCTTAACATGGCTCCTTACTTTCTTCTTTTGGAGAATTCAACTTACATACTAGCTCAGGCAGATGAAAATCATAAAATTAGTATAACAAAGTGAGTCTCGAGTGTAGAATTTCAAGAATCAGTACTTCTTTTCATAATTAAATTTCACCGTAACATTCAATTGAGAATTGATCTCAATTTATACAATGAGGAGCAACTCTAATCAACAATTATTTAAAATTCAAACTACCTAAAATCTGTAACAACCAAACTAGTTCTTATCTAAGATACTAATCTCTAACATTGAGCATAAGACAACAACCCATGACACAATGAAAAGTGTTTGCTATTGCAATTTTAAGGTTGTGGGTTCCATGCTACCAGCCAAATTAAGAAAAATAGAGTCTCAAGCATATAACCTTTTCTACAAAGAAGACAAATCACTGATCAAGATATTAGTGAGCAGCTTTACATATTGAATTGCCATAGAAAAACCTTCAAATATTATATATTGCATTCTAATGGAAAGTTTGTTCAGTCTAAATCATTCCGCACCTTAAACAAAAAATTAACTGAAATATGTAGGGGATAAGTTTTGGAACAGTCAACTAAAGGAGATTTGATCGGAGTCACAGTCCGCTAGCCAAAAGCTATCACTCTAGCCATGGAGTATGGAGCTGCTGCTAGCCTGATACAGTTATACTACACAAAATAATACCAAATTCACCTCTCAAACTCCCAACAATGCTAAAACAATCCTTCAATGATTGCATAACATATCCCACACTTGAAGCCACTAATTAAAGTGTTCTACGTGCAATCATGTACTTAGACTTCTTGCAACCAATATCCCATGGTTCAAGCAGCCTTAGTTGAACAAACAATTAACGCATTCTAATCACATGAAAATCGGATTTCCAAATGTGTAAACATACAAATCTACTGGATCCAAAAGCAGTGGCGGACCCAGGATTTTTATTTGGGTGGGCTGATGATGGTCAATTAAAAATTGAAAAGGTCAAAACCAACGCCAACTACCAATAATATCCACTTATTACATGATTTAAAGACATTATTTTATTTATTTTTTTTTTGAAAAATTGAAAAATTAAATATAAAGAACTCATATCCCACTACCAATGAACATATTGCTTCCCCACATATTGTGTAAAGGTATGGTGAGAGGGCGGACTTTTATGCCATACTATTGTGTGGAGACTCAACTGCATGAGCTTGAAGTGAAAGAAGGAGAACGATTGAGTAAAGGATTTTAAGATTTTTCATTCGGGAGATTTCCGAGACCAAGAGCAATGGGTTTTCGAGACTTGAGGCGGGGCGATTACTTTATATGAATGGGGCATGCGCCCTATGGCCCATACAACTTTTAACTTCTACCGCATAAGGTGAGTCCGCCAATGTCCAAAAGATTATGATTGTTTGTAAGGCCACCAGCACTTCAATCGCCCACTTGATCCAATACAAGAAATTATTAGCCCACCTGTCTTGTTTCTGGTCATGATTCTTCCAAACTTGCACATCACTACCATCATAAAATGTTGAAAAATAACTGTTTCAGGCATTAGCGAATCTTTCAAAAATTCTACATGGACCAAACCATTTAACATATCAAGATACAATTTCTGATGCTTCTATGGAAGAGGATCAAAACCACTCCGAAGTCCGACACCTACCCTTTGTAACAAGAGTTCCAAACAATGGTTCAGAAGTACTGCTTTCCCAGTTCCCCGGGTGATGAGAGAAAACTATAAAAAATTTCTAATTATCCTTTTCCAGCACGCAAATGAGCCGTAAAGTCATGTTCACGGGACGCTTGAAGTACGCTTTTCTGCCTACTCCAAGAAAAGTTGTCACCTTTTTTTCTCCTCGTTTCAGTAAAAAAACAAAAGCACCTGAATCAACCACGGAAAGGCCAATTGGAGTTTAGAGTTTCTACTTGTAAAGTCTAGTGGAGTGAAATCACCAACACATCACATCAAAAGTATTTTTTTAATTAAAATTTCATCCAACTTTTTCAACAAAAAATCAAAAGGTAACCACATTTATTAACTAAAAAATAAAATAACTTCATTTTCCATACCAAAAGTCAACAATATTCCATCCCAAACAACTAAAAATAAAATATCATTATATCCCACTACATATTTTATTCATACTTTTTATTTCACTTAACTCCACTTGATTTTCAAAGTAAAATGCCAAACGGGCCGGCACATTTGATAAACAAAGGTTTCTTCCAATCCCCTAGAATCATGATATCCTCTATTCATGAGGGGAGGAGTCAATGCAATCCGAGTTTGGAAAACACCAAAGAGGAGTCACTTCTTGTAGCTCATGTGCTTCTTTATTTATTTATGTAAATTTGAAAAATGGATGAGTGGAAATAGAGACCGAGTAGGTGGAAGAGAGAAATTTCAAAGGGTTTTTCTCGTAGATGACGGTACCCCATGTGCTTCTTTGCCTCTCACTTTTCCTCTCTTCACCAAAATATAGATTTTTCTGATAGAAAAATAAAAAAAAGGATTCTACTCGGAGGACGGTACCTCAAACATGGGGGATCTTAGGTGCTAGGAAAGAAAGTTTATTGATCCATTTTGGGCACATGTGAATAAACCCTATCTAAAGATATAAAACAGGTCGTAGGTGGTGCTTGCCCATCTAAAGCTCAGCCTAGTGGTGCCGTGCCAACGAATAAGATGTCATGGGTCGTGCCATACTGTGCCTAGGTTGGTAGGGGCTTGCTCACCATGACCCAAAAGCACGAGCTGGGTCGCGCTCTCCATGGGCCGGGTCGGGCTTGTTTTGGCGTGTTGGTCTATGGGCCCTTCTTTTTCTTCATTTTTAATATCAAAACTTATATTTATTTAGTGTTGCAGATGTGAATTAAAAAGAGTATCCTCACATTGTTTCACCTTAATGATGGTTAAGTAATAACTCCATTGGGTTGGAGGAAAAGTAGCGCTCCAATGCTAATACCCATTTAAGCAAGGGTAATGACATTGATTACCATCTTAGACAAGATAATTCACATCAATATGAATTAATGCTAATATCCAAAAGTTAAATCAAAGCTAACATGTTTTACCTTATTAACATTTTGAGTTAATTTTTACCTAACATTACTATTAATATTAAAATAAAATTAGATTTTGTAGTTAAATATACTAATTTAATTTTATCTTATGGTTTTAGTGTTACTATCTTAAATTGGTAACAATTGGTATGTTTTCCATCATTAACTTTACTTTAAATAAATTAATATTTTAACCTAAATTTATATAGCTTAGTGTTGTTAATTTTTTTTTTTATTCCTAAACACTAGGCGAACATTATATCATTATGGGCCCAGACCCATAATCGGTCCAAATCTTTATCTTTCTCTTACTCCTGTCTTCTTACTTCCCCTACAAATATTTTTTTTATGTTTTCCTTTCTTTCACAGGCCTCTCACACTAGCAATGACAACTTGGGAAAGATAATCCTCAATAATCCTATCCCACTCATAAGTCATAACCCATTGACAGGGCCACCGGGCCAGGCCCAGACGTGCCTGGCCCAGGCATGAGGGCCGTGCCACAAAAGCTTGTACAGCATTTTCCATGGAATTCAAACGTTTTCAGCATTTTTCTTTTTGAATGGTGAAAGCATTGCATACAATTTCTTTGGGAAAAGCCTATTCAAACCCAAGAGGTGGAAACCCATTTTACCCTAGAAAGTTCTCCGCGGAAACAAACAGTGGAAACTGAAACTATATAAAAATTTAAGTCTTCAGTTTCTACTTTCTGTGGAAAAAAAAAATAGAAGCACAAGGGAGATAAAATTTCACTGTCAGCCCAAAAACATGCCCCAAGGGAACGTTTGGATGAAAATAGGGGTTCTTAGGATAATTGCTAATGCTATGGTATAACAAAAATAGAAAGGAACCACATGACCTTTTGCAATAGAGCTAAACTGAGAATGTACATTTTTAGGGCTTTTGCCTTGAAACCTCTACTTCCCCTGATTTTTCTCTGCTCCCGTTTTCTATCATTTTTTTTAAATCAAAATAGAATATTTTGTTTATTTTATTTTATTTTCTTTATCTATCATTTTCGTCCCTAAAAATCGCAACAGGGCGCAGTTACTATCTTTTAAATTCGACTTATCATCTCTGCACACCTTATGTCACAGATCCCATTGGATTTACACCGATACAAATAGACTGGACTGGTTAGTTGAGATTGAACTTCTTTTTTTTAACTTTAAAATAATTAAACTTGTGGGTGATAGTTAAGGGGCTAGAATGGTGGGATTGACTTGAAATTTTCATTTATGGGCCAAGTCCACTTGGATCTTTTCATCCCCCTGCCCCACCCTTGATTGCGGTCGCCCCATGTGAGCCCCACATGTGTCTTGATCGAGTGTGAGAGATATCTACACCTCAATACAACTCTAGATATGTAAGTAATACATAAATATGCAAATGTTAGGTACGTATATAAATGATTACATCTAATGATAATAGATGTGTTTGGATATTTTAAATGTTTTTCTGTTCCAATGGGTTGTGGCTTGTGAGGCACTTCTCTTTAAACCAGCCCATTAACTAGCGATGATATCAAGAATCATGTTAGCCAAAGATGCAAAATAGCTTAAATTGCCCTTCTCTCCATAGGAATTTCCAAAGCATTTGCTTGTTTTGTAGTAGGCACTAAGATGACTTAGAGCAAGAACATGTTTGAAAGCCGGCTAAAAGCTTAGGGTCGTTTTCCTTTATTTAATCAATTTGTTGAACTCTTTTGACATAAGGCCTAAACATTAAGAACTACTTTGATTTTTTTTTTTTATCTAAATAGTTTATGGTTCTCTATATATTTGGAGGGCACATTGCTCCCAATGAGTTTGTCCATTACCAATATTCCAATGATCAAAGAAGTGGATCCTACCCAGCGTTAGATCTAATTCAAGTCATCAAAATTAACATTACCGAAAATACATAGAAAGCCGACAAGGGTTGCTCGGTTGGCAATCTCACTGCCACTTTTCCACTTGTGTAGGTTCTCTTGGGTTTCAGCCCCGTAGACTGGGGTACCCAAAAATAGAAAGTCCTTTATTTACTTTCAATACATATTAGATATCTAACAACGCATGATTGATTTGGTTTTTGGTATTGGCTGGTCCACCAGCCCTGTTGTGTTGCAAACATGCTTCATATTAGGTTCGGGGATGCTATAATGCTCTTGTACTCTTTCCTTTTCTAGTTTTTGCTCTTTCTATCCCCTAATGAATGATTTGGGTCCAGAGGGAGGCAATGCAGTTTCACTAGATACAAATAAGATAATGTTACAATGATTTGCATTGGCATTCATACATCGGTGTTATAAGTAATTTATGGTCTTGTGCCGTGTAAGTGAATTTATAGGCATGAGTTTTTTATAAGTAGTTAAAAATTAAGAATCAAATATGAATATTTGAAAAAGACCTTCAAATAACTGTTTCTTTTTTAGATCCCTAAAACGTCAAGGTCACATCTACATGATTGCTACCTTATATTAGTGTTGTAAATGGGTTGGTTCCAGTCCGGGTCCATGGTGGATCCAGAACCAGAACCGTTAAGGAGAAGGTAGAACAGGATCCGGATCCAGAACTATTTCGTAACCGGTTTATTGGCTACGGAACCGGAACCGAAACGATATATGGGACGGTACTGGATCCAGGTCCGCGTCTAAGTAGATAATGATATTAAAAAAAAATATGATGTTTATGAGCGATTTTAAAAAATTAAAGTAATATGACGGGTCTCGTGTCCACGGGTCCGAACCAAGGTGGAACCAGACCCATACCCATTTATTTATCAAGGCCTAAATAAGGACCTAGACCCGATTTTTGATGAGTCGAAACCTCCGAGTAATCGGAGAATCGAGATCCATTTACATCCCTACCTTATATATCATATGACGGAGCAAATTTGTCCATGAACTCTTTGTATTTAATTCAGAAGCACTCTATGCAAACAACAAGCCCTTGCATTAAATTGAGACGAGTGACAAATCAGAGTTAGTTGTGCGCATGTAGCCTCGAGGGTTTTCCTTTATCGCTCCATTCAGATTTTTATTCATGCTTGAGACTTGCCCAATATATGCCTTGCAAGAATGTCTTTGTTTTTTTTCCTTTTTGGGTATTAGCAAGAGTTTCTTCTTATTTATGATTTGCAGATAGAAAAAAAAAGGCAAAATTAGCGAAAGATCCCTATAAGTGAATGTATCCAGCTTCCAGTCCAACGAAAAACTTTTTAAGGCCTGTAGTCCATGCAGCTAGACTTTTTCCAGCCTTAGGTCCCTGCATCCACATAATCTCATTTTTTAGGACTAAATTGCCCTTAACCATTTTAGGCATGAAATTTTAAAATTAAAAATTTCAAGATTTATATTCTCCATCTTCTTTTCTACAACGAGCACAACTTTGAGTAGCCAAAGCCAAACATGGAAAAGAGAATCGAGAATGTCAAAACGAAGAAATCTTTCAGCGGATCCACTATGACGCTGAAAGATTTCCATGGCGGTTCCATCCCTTCCGATCTCGATATGCTTATGGTCGTGGTGCGGTTTGGCGTGGAGGGGGAAAGGGGCATGTCCGGGCGTGAACGAGCATCACCTCAGGGCAGCGGTGATGCGATTCCCTCTGTTCTGCAACAAGGATGCCCACCCAAATCTGACGAGGAGAGCAAACGAAACTTGTCTTTCTTTTCCGGCAATGTGATTATCTCTGTTCTGCAACAAAGATACCTGCCCAAATCTGACGAGGATTCGCCCAAGTCTGACAAGGAGAGCAACAGAAACTCGCTCTTCTTCTCCGGCGAGGCGATTCTCTCTGTTATGCAATAAGGATTCGCCTAGATGCTTGCCCTTCTTCACTAATGACGACAGATCTCCAGACATCCCAGCGTATATTGACTGTTTGTTGTTTTTCACTGATCTTTAAAATGCCCCGCTCTTCACCCAAACCAAACTAAACTAGATCAGATCTGCAACAGCCAGTGGCCCACGTGGGAGAGGATCGGCGCCACAAAGGGAGTCCAGATAGGTGGAGATGGAGACGATGGAGAGGGCGGCGTGAAAGGGATGATGGGTTGCGAGATCGGCCGTGAGGTGTGCGCAGTGGTTGGAGGAGGAGTGGCTGGTATTGCTCACATGGAGGGTGATGGCGAGAGGGATCCTAGAGAGGTGAGAACGAGAGAGAGAGAGGGTCGTCTAGGCTAGGGATTTTTACACCAAAGCAAAAAAAGGGGGGGGGGGTGGCACTTATGGAAGACGACTGCCCCCCGTCTATGGGGAGATCGGATAATCCGAAGTCCGAGTCTGGAAGGATGGCTTCCTTGGCTTGGCCGGCATCCGCAGCCACCTTGCAGTCGCCGGTTGCTGTAGTGAAGGGAGTGGCGGCGGCTAATTTGCAGATTCCGGGGGTAGTGATGATGGTCTTTATTTTTATTTTTTTACTGTTCTATACTGGAGATGGAAGATGGGAACGGGGTGGTGTCGACAGAGGTGGTGATAACAAGGGATTGAGATGGATAAATGGATGAGAGGGGAATTCCGTGGAGGACTGACGTCTCCTGGGTGATCGCTCTTTATCTCTGTTTATCTCTTTTGTCAAATTTGTCTGAGTTGTTGTCAAATTTATCTGAATTTTGTTCAAATTTATCTATTTTCTGTCATATTTATCTAAGTGTTGTTCAAATTTATCTGTTTTCTTTCATATTTCTTTGTGTTTTTTGTAAATTTATCTGAGTTTTTTTCAAAATTTATCTGAGTTTTTTGTAAATTTATCTGAGTTTTGTTCAAATTTATTCGAGTTTTTGTCAAATTTATCTGAGTGTTGTTCAAATTTATCTATTTTCTGTCATATTTCTTTGTATTTTTGGTAAATTTATCTGAGTTTTTTATCAATTTTATTTACTTTTTTTGAAATCTATATGCGTTTTTTAAATTTATTAGCTTTTTTTGAAATTTATTGTGTTTTTTCAGATTTATTGCATTTTTAAAAATTTATTGCAATTTTTCAAATTTATTGCGTTTTTTCAAATTTATTGCATTTTTCAAAAATTTATTGCATTTTTTGAAATTATTGCATTTTTTCAAATTTATTGCATTTTTTGAAATTATTTTATTTTTTTATTTTAATTTTTTTATTTTAAATTTATTTGCATTTTTTGAATTTTTCTTTGGATCTTTTGAGATTTATTTGAGTCTTTTGAAATTTATTTATATTTTTTGAAATTTATTTAGATATTTTGAAACTTATTTGCATCTTTTAAATTTATTTGCGTTATTTAATTATATATTACTTTTTTTAACTTATTGCATTTTTCAAAATTATTTTATTTTTTAAAATTTATTTTCGTTATTTTGGAATTTATTTGTGTGTTTTTAGAAATAATTTGAAAATCTGAGAATTCCATTAATCGTGGGCAATTAAATATTAGTTGGCCATTATTAATGGGATATCCCACCAATTATGGGTTATGATATAAAGAAAAGGTAAAATAGACATTTCAGGTATGAGAAAGTGTGGGACGGACCTTTGGCTCTATGACTTTTTTTTTTTTTGTGGATCTAAAGCAATAAAGTGAAATGTTCAGGGACCCGTCGCCGAATGCCAAAAAAAAAAAATGTTGAACCTAGAATTTATAATTGCATAACTGTTATGTAGTGCTCACCAAGGTGCATAGGGTACCACTGCATAGTCTTGGAGTAAATGAGCATTCAGTAAAAGCATTAGCACATTTTTTGGTGTGACGGAATTGATAATATGCCTAACTTTCATCAAAATGAAAATTTGACCGGACTTATTTTACTAATTCAAGCACTCTCAATCATGGTTTAAAATCTCGGTATCGGTCGCGGTATCGGCCGGGCCGAAAAACCGATACGTCGCGGATATCGTCGCGGATATCGGTCCGTCGCGGTCGTCGCGGTGTGAATTTTTTTTTTAATCCAAAAAATTTCGCAAAAATATTCAAAAAATCCAGAATATTAGAAAATGCTGGAAAACAATATTTTTTTCCATTAGTAACAACAATAAGTTAAAATCTCGGTCACCTTAAGTTATGAGTCCTGCCTGTGTCGCTGTTCGCTTTATTCTCCAGTATTTTATATAATGCAACCATTGCTTATGCTCATGATCAATTTATTAGTGTAAAATATAAGAAAATAAAGATAAGTAGATAACAAACATATCAATTATCATTTAATACTAACTCAATCATCAAATAAGTTGTGAAATTCATGACCATGAAGATAACATATTAAAATCTGAAATATGATAGTGATATAGATAAATCATAAAGCACTTGAGCATCAAAAGGTTCATGGTTTACCTGAAATTAGAGGGGACTAGAGAGTAGAAATTAGAGAGAGATTGATGAGTATGAGTGTATGATAGTTGATAGATTGACAGCCTAATACCAAGTGGAGTGTCGCCCAGGCTCAATATCATCATCATCATTTCTTCGGTTTTGGTTAAAAAGATATGCTCCATACTGTTGTGCAGCACTACCATACCCATGACCATATTCAGATTGTTGTTGATAAGATGATGAAGATGAACTATCTTGATCCCCTGTAGATTGTTCTTGGTAATTGTACACAAATGGTATGTAAAAGCCATGAGGGGTATATAAAGGTCGTTGGGGATCATGTGGTGGTGGGGGAAGCCTCCCTTGCTCAATTAATAGCTGTTCGATAGACATTATCGGTGTTGGTGAAGGGGGTACCCAATTAGGGTCATATGAATAATTCATATGCTGTCCATACATGGCACCCTGTTGGCCAACATAACCCCCTTGATGACCATGAGTACCTTCCCCCACTCCTTGCCCAGCAGCGTCACCACTACTCCCTGTCTGTCCAACATGTCTGACATAGCCACGGCGAGGATCTAACTCGGTAGCAGCAGGAAAATGCTCAACTGTCTCATAAGTGACATGCTCATCATCTCTATAATGACCCTCATCCCCGGGAGAGTCAGGTGGGATTCCTGCTGATGATGAAGAAGTAGAAATACTTGACTCACTCTCCTCGTCCACGTCCTATCCCCTTGGCTCACTTGTATCAGGCGCGCGCCCCTGTTGCATTGTCAAGTTTATTTCTTCCAACCTTTCTGAGGCCCTCACTGGCTCAGGCCTATCCCCAGTCAAGTCCTCCATCAACCCCTCTAACTCTGGGTCTTGGTCTAACACCGGTTGTTCTTGTTCCTCCAGCCATTGACCTAACACAGTATCCTCTTCTGAAAAGATATAGTCCAAATTAATTGGACAAAAATAATCCCGGTGATCCTCAAACTTTCTTCTCCTTCTATTTCTACTCCGGAGCCTGAGGTTGTAGTGGATGTAGACCAATTTATTTAGCTTCAGCATTGTTAATCTATTTCTTGGTCTTGTGTGGATAAAGGAGAAGGTGCTCCAGTTTCTTTCACAATTGGAAGACGATGTTGTTTGACTAAGGACTTTAATAGCAATCATCCTTAGTGCAGGAGCACTCTCTCCATAATTCAACCACCATTCAGCTGAAAAAAAAATAGAAATGATATTAGAGTCAATAAAATAATAATAAGTCCTTGAATAATATGTAAATGACATTACAAATTTACAATCAATACCGGGATTGGTCTGTGTGATAGCTCTCCACGCAGTCGTCGTTCCAAAGCTTCCAGCACGTACATTGTATATATCAATCTGAAGACATTAACATAATAAAATAAATTGGAGAAATGACAATGTTATACTTTTTCCCTTAATTAGCCTACTGCCTACCTGATTAGTAGCCCAAATGGCTTCATTTGTATTCGCTGCCAGTCTTTCAATTACATTTTTTAATCCCAAACGGATTTCATCAGATATATGTCCATCCGAAAATTGTGGATTAAAAAAGTATCATGTAAAAGTACCAATGAATTTTAGTCAATGATAAATTAATATAGTGAGGCAAAATTGAATGCAACAATTTAAATATTAAAGGAAACAGCCTTTACTTACCAGCAGTGTGTAAATCATGTTTTAATTGTCGTCCCCATCGATCGTCGATGATCTTCCAATACTTTTTGTAATATCTACAATCTGCTTGAATAGCCAGCTTTGATCTCTCCATGGCCTCATGTAAGAAGCCCATTGTTGGCTTATCATCGCCATCAACCAATCGAAGAACCTTTATTAGGGGATCAAAAACATTCAAAACACCCTTCACATGAGGCCAAAATTTATTGGACTCAATTGTTTTACACACTTCTATTGTAATGGGACTTGGTCTCTTTCCCCATTTTGAATTCATGAACTCTTGTGATTTTATTAATTGCAGAAGTCCTTCTCTATACTTGTAAACACTTTCGATAGCAATAAAGTGGGTGACAAATCTAGTGATGCCAGGGCGCAGTAGTTCATGGTTGTCTGTATGTGTTTTCATCATGGAAATGAGTCTATATGACTGATAAAAAAAATTGGTGATCTGCTTTATCTTACAATCACTTGCTTCATGACTTTTCCTTTTGCAATATCTTCAAGCATTAAATCCAGGCAATGTGCTGCACATGGAGACCAAAAAATCCTTGGCCTTTGTTTCATAAGCATCATTCCTGCAGCCTTCATGTTTGCAGCATTGTCGATAACCACCTGAACTATACAATCTGCCCCAACTTCTTCAATCACATCATTCAATAACCTATTAATATATCTTGCATCTTGGATGTAATCAGTTGCATCAACTGATTTGATAAACACCGTGCCCATAGATGAGTAGATTAGAAAATTCAAGAGATGACGATGTGTGATCGTCGTCCACCCATCGCACATTAGTGTGCAACCTCTTTCCTTCCATGCCCATTTGAAAGTTTCCACCCAAGCCTGCAACTCATCATACTCTTTCCCAACACATACATGCCCAATCTCATAAGGGGTGGGTGCCTTTATACCTAGACCATGTTCTGCAGCTGCATCTAACATAGTGGTGAAATAAGGAGAAGATGCCTTGTTGGGTGGAATGCCTCCATCCAAAAAAAACTTCCCAGTAGCTCTCACTAGATTATCTCTTGCTTTACCAAACTTGCCCTTTAGTGCTTTTATGATGCCTGGCTGCTTTGATGTTGGTTTTCTATAAGCAAATGGGTCAGTTGGCCCCACCACATCTGGCCTACGAGGTGCCTGTGTAGGAGGTCTTTCAACCTCCTCAATGTCTGGATCTTGACGGGGTTGTTTATGACTAAATGCCCGACGCAAACTCGCCCCCCCTGATCCGGATGAACCACCCTGCTCATATTGGCTACCTCTAGCTGCTGCTTCATATTGCATTCTTCTCCTTTCTTCATCCTCCTGAAGTGCCCTTACACTTTCCCTCCTAGCCCTTGTCATTTCCGGGTCTTCATCGTCATCATCAGAGGAACCAAAAACCTCTTCTCTGCATGCTTCAAATTCCTCGGTTCTTCTTCTTTCTTGTACTACTTTTTTTTGTGCAAGTGTCTTAAGGAGCCCCTGCATTTCAGCTCTCACATTTGGTGGCACTTTCGGACATTTTATCACCTGTCCTGATACATGTGCCAAATGTTGTTTCAATCGGGTAATTCCCCCATTGAGAACCTTTTCACAATAATTACATTTTATTTTGCTTCAACTTCCTACAGCTTCACCGTGACTCCATGCCGGATCTATGTCACGCACCATTGTTCCTATAAAATAAGACACTCATATAATAGTAATACTCTAACAACAATTATAGATTTAATAAAATCATTTTCAAAGTCCTAAGCCTTTGGTAGTTAATGTATCATAAATATTAAATACACTTAAACAATTATTTTTAGAAAAAATTAAAAATTTAATAAAATCATTTTCAAAGTCCTAAATATATAGATCTAGCATAAAAGTATGTAAATCAATTATTTACATGCCACACAATGATCATGAATCATTAAAAGAACATATTTATGATGAAATCCCAAAAAAATGATATATTATAATTCAAAAATTATAAAATCCGAAAATAAATTAAATAAAATAAAAATCTAAATGATGTTTATGACAATGAATAGATGTAGATCTATCATCTACACACTATTAATAAGCATTTAGTATCATAAATACTCTAACAATTAACAACAATTGTTTTTAGAAAAAATAAAAATTTAATAAAATCATTTTCAAAATCCTAAATATGCAGATCTAGCATAAAAGTATGTAAATTAATCATTTAAACATCATACAATGATCATGAATCATTAAAAGAACATATTTATGATGAAATCCCAAAAAAATGATATATTATAATTCAAAGATTAGAAAATCCGAAAATAAAATAATTAAAATAAAAATCTAAATGATGTTTATGACAATGAGTAGATGTAGATCTATTATCTACACACCATTAATAAGCATTTAGTATCACAAATACTCTAACAATTAACAACAATTGTTTTTAAAAAAAATAAAGATTTAATAAAATCATTTTCAAAATCCTAAATATGTAGATCTAGCATAAAAGTATGTAGATCAATCATTTACATACCATTATATGATCATGAATCATTAAAAGAACATATTTGTGATGAAATTTCAAAAAAATGATATATTTTTATTCAAATATTAAAAAATCCGAAAATTAAAAAATTAAAAAAAATCCAAAATCATGTGTATGAGTAGATCTAGCAAGAAAGTATATGGATCTAACTTAGTTCTAAGTGAAGAACACAACACAAGTGACATTCTCATGATTTCTAATTTTTCATGCTTCATCTAAAAAAAAAAAATAAACACATAAATGCATAATACCATGCTTTAAGTTGATTTTCTCTTACCTTAATAATATTTTCTTGAAGAAAATATGCAAGATGGGTAAGCAAATGAGTGGCTGCTGCTCTTAGAAGTTTGGATAGGAGAGGAGTAGGGAAGAAGATGAGAAATGGGAAAAAATTAGGGTTTTAGGCTTTTAAGGGTTCTCGGCCGATATTTTGAAAATATCGGCCGATATATCGCCACGGCCGATATTTTCAAAATATCGGCCGATATTTAGCGATTTTTTGGCGATATTTTAGGCCGTATCGCCGCTACCGATATCTCGCTGAGATATCGGTGCGGTACCGGCCGGTACCGGTACGTATCGGCCGGTACGTACCGGTACCGGCCGAGATTTTCAACCATGCTCCTCAATGTAAGATTTTTTTTTTCTTTATATGGGACCTGAGCTCACGCACCCTCAACCACACACACATACATGCTTAACCAGTCGAGCTACAATTTGGGTATTTTAGATGTAAGAGGATTCATCTTAATTTATCAGTCGGGATGGTACATCTTCCAAGCAATTAATTTTCTACTCAACCTAACTCATAAAGTAAAATTTACATAGAGAAGAATATTGTAGGGAGAGTAATATTTATTTGTTTGGATTTTGTAGATGAGCCTCTTTGTGAAGAAGATGGTGGTACCAATCCTTAAACCCTTGACCTCTTGTATATACTCCTAATCAAGCAACCAGTGAGGCACAAGGAAGATTGGTGTAGTGGGCCTCTGTAGTAATAGACTTCTAGGAGCAATCTAGGAGGTCTGGATTCCTCTGCCAAGGATCTATACTGGTTAATCTAATCATCAAATGAACGACAAGGATCTTTCACATGTGTAGGAGCAAGACTAAGTTGGAGTAGCCAAAAACCTCAACCTCTAAGCTTTTGTTTTTTAATTCTACAAATTCAGGTGGTTTTGAAGATCATTTATCAAACCATTGGGTTCAGTGGCATAGATTATTTGATGGAATAAACTGTTGTCATATGTCTAGTTTACATCCTTCTCCCCTATGATGCACGGATACTTCAAAATGGGCAATGTATCTTGTCGTATGGTATCCGATACTTCACTTTTTACATGAAAAATCCATGTCCCTACCGTGTCTATGGCGTGTCCTTGTCGTATCCGTGCCGTATCTGGACATCATAGCTTCTCCCTTGAGGTGTGCTTGT
This sequence comes from Litsea cubeba, assembly GCA_012931725.1. NCBI lineage: Eukaryota > Viridiplantae > Streptophyta > Magnoliopsida > Laurales > Lauraceae > Litsea > Litsea cubeba. Next base: position 118,221,717 of record CM022945.1, read on the forward strand.
GTACTAAGAAACATACTCATCACTAATTTGACTAGTTAACAATTACCAGTATAGATTGAAGTGGTCATTTGGGTGCACCAAAATTCAGCTTAATTGGATGCTATTACAAGTCATTTAATTGAAAATTGTTGGTTGTGTCCAGCTGATTTTGTTCTCATTATCTATCTTAAAATCTTAGATGAAGTGGGGAAAAAACATAGTCACACTCATTTTTAGCAGGTGCCTAATTCGCAGCTCTATCTAGTGAGGTTAGGCCAACATGCTAAATGCGAACTCAACACCATTGACGCTCACAATTAAAAAATTAACATGCTGTAAATTGTAATCCGAGTCAATCATGTGATCAATCTAAGGTAGGGTTTGGCAATGGATTTGGATGGGTTGGCAATTGTAGATAGCATGTATTTTCTACTTCCTCAACCCGAACGCAACCCATCCATCTAAGTGGTTTGCAAATCATGTCGATCTAATTAAACCCAACTTAAGATATTTAAATATCATTAAAGTTGGCGGGGTTAAGAGCACATAAACTGGGGTTGGTGTTTTTAGCAACGATAATGTGTTCAATGTAAATACAGTACATCTATTAATTGGGATAAAAATGTGAACCCGAACCCAACCACACAGTAAAAATAGTCAACCCGTCCCCTGAATTACCAGATCGGAGTTCACTTGCACTGGCGAGTTGGGTCAGGAATGGCCAACCCGAACCAACAGTGGGCTTGATCATGCCCATTAAGGTCAAACGGGACCAACATATTTGTGATTATTTAAAGTTTTGGAAGGTGGACCCCAATGGATTTAGCAGGAAGCTGTAATTCCACCCATCCTAGTTCAACACAACACAGTACTCAGATCTTTTAGAGCAAAATATCAAGCTTCTCAAATAAGTGTCCAATCCTCTGTCAATCCACTGATATCTATTTAAGTTTCAGCTCAAAATGAGTGGGTCTCACCATCTGCTTGAGCGCCATAATGGGAAGTAATTAATACCCACGGCAGCAACAATGCCACATCAGCACCTAGTCATCCAAAACCATATGTGATACCCACCCCACCCCACCCCGTGATGGGTTTAGGGTCAAGTCGAATTTAAAGCTTAAAAATTTTTAAAATAAATGCAATGAGATGAATGTGATAAAGATCGAACACACCATGTTATCTTTGCATATGTCTTGAGATAATGTGCAACACCGCCAGCACCACATAGCGTCGCTCCTCACGTCTTCTTCTTCTTTGTCTCCTTTATATTTCTCCGTATCGAATATAGCTTTTCCACTGTTCATATTGATGGAAAAGCTACAAATACAAATTTCTCACTTTTAATATGGGTGGAAAAGTTACGAATACAAGTTTTCCAAACCTGCAAATATAGGTTTACCCTTTCGAGCAGCATCTCTCTCTCTCTCTCTCTCTCTCTCTCTCTCTCTCTCGTTTTCTCATGGATGGGTTCATGGGTTGACGTTAAGCTCTACATGATAATGTACTAGCATATTATTGTTCTTGGAACCATTCTTCCATGTTATGTTTGCCTTTTTTTTTTTGTTTCCCGTCTCTTTCATTTTTCAACATAAATCTTGAGAATATGAAAAGAATAAGGAAATAAATAGTATGTCGGTCAGTGCCGGCCCTGGGGACAGCCGACACAGGCAGTCGGCTAGGGCCCCAAAATTTGGCATCCAATCGGGGGCCCCCAAATCAACAAAAAAATCACCGAAACCCACCTCTGCCTCGTCGAAATCCTGGCCCAAAATCACCGAAAAATTCATCGAAATCCTGGCCCAAAATCACCGAAAACTTCGTCGAAATCCTGAATGACACTGGATCGGGCAGTCATGCGGAAAATCCGGCCTGAATATATTTTTTTCCTCCTAAAATCACCGCCACACCCAAACCCCAGCCGCCCCTATCCAACCTTTGTCAAAACCCCTTCATCCCTCCAGCCTCCTCCAAATCCCACCCAGCAGAAGATAAAAAAAAGAAGAGAGAAATAGAAAGAAGAAATAAAAGACGACAGAAGAAGGAGAACTGGAGAAGGTCTGAGTGACTGAGTTCTGCCGTTCTGGAACTGGAAGCCAAATCTGCACCAATCGTTCTGGATTCCAACCGCCATCAACGCCTTCGGCTCCACTGCACCAGGGCGCCGTCGCCGCCGTGACGCCGTCCAGCAACGGGCAGCCCGCTCCACTGCACCGTCAACCCCATCGCCGGACGCTAGTGCCTTCAGCCTTCCACCCCCACCTCCAGATCTCCTCTCTGTTTTCTCTTCTTGCTTTTCAAGTAGCATCACTGCATCGGGTAAAGCCTCTTCTTTCTTTTGCTTTCTTTCTGACACATCCCAAGGGCCTCTCTCCCACACGTCACACGTGTCTGCTTATCTCCTTGGAGGCTTGGACCTAGCCTGTAATTCTGATCCGACCTGATTTCAGTGCGGGCCCAACCTGAACCCAACCCACTAGCAGTTAAACAAAAAAAAAATGTCTTTTATTTTTTTATCATTTATTGGTGGGTATACGGGTAGGGCCACACTTTAGGAACTCGCCTAGGGTCTCCGAAAACTCAGGGCCGCCCCTGATGTCGGTTAATAGTAAACCTTTTATAAAGCCTGCGATACTGTTTTTCCAAGATGATTAAGAGAAAATGGAGTGGAGTAGATAGAGAAATAGGTTGGAGAAGAGGAAAAAATAAGAGGAAGAAGAAACAAAGAGAGTTCTTTGTTTTAAGAAAATCGCGTAGCATCACTCCAATCAAACACGGGGGACACTAGCGTCGCTCCCCTCGGCATTAAAAAAATGAAAGAGGTCCTGACGACCCTGTTTGTGCTACGGAAACTGTAGGGATCCTTCGCGACGAATGACCAAATTTCAGGACTTTTTCCATAAAACCCTCAAGAATAAAGTAAGGAAGTCATTGATGAGTTGTCTCTTGGATAAAAGCAAAAGACCAAATTGCCCCAATGTATTTGAAGTGCTACTCTTCAATAAGAGGAGAGAACAAGAGTTTATCAGGGGCAAACAAGAAAGAAAGAAAACTAAGGAGGGGCAAAAAAACCAAACGACCAAAATACCCATGAAGAATTTAGGACTTTCTTCTCTTATGATGAAGAAAAACAAAGGTCGAGGAGTAGCAATTGCCTCTCCTCAACTCTACTTGGCTCCGTCCCTATCTATGAGGACTTTGCAGATCGTTGCCCCTAGAACAGTGCATATCAATAGCAGTGCATATCAATACATATAGCTAAGAAAAACTGGCCTAAGGGAGCAATGGTTTAAGGGAGAGAATTTACAAAAGTAAGGATTTTCAAATCCTATAGGAAGAGGTCAAATATGAATATCCTTACAAATGAAGATTGTACATAGGTCCAAATCCTTGGGGTTTGCAATTTCCAAACATGGGCTTTTCCATGACTTTGTGGAAAGTGAAAATCTTTTCCTCAATAATATATCTGCCAAACAAGACAAGAGTCTCTTAAGATAATCAAATTAGGAAGGTAATAATTAAGGGAAACGCCTTAGTTAAGAATCTTACACCAAAATTAGGATTTCCATCAAAGTCTAGATTCCCTGAGTGTTCCCCTCATGCTTGCTGTGAGTGGACCTATTGAAAATCCAAGCCATTCAAACTTATTGTCTTTCCAATTTACCTGAATATCACTAGATTTTACCCCAATGGAAGTTAGTTAAAGATTGAGAATATGATTAAGACAGTGATTAGCATAATCTTATGCATCATTAGTCATATGCATTAATCTCGTTCTTAGATGGCCCCCACGAGATGGAATTTTTTTTTTTTTTGGAAAGTCTATCCATGTCCTACTTTTGTGCAAAACATGAGGACCATTTGATCATGAGAGAGGTTTTAAGGTCTTGTGTTCAAGGATATCAAAGTTACAGGGCTAACCTTAGATCAGCTCTTGGACTTTGTATCCCTGCAATATGATTGATCTATGAACCAATGTGCCTAGCTATAAGATGTCTTCAGGATCGGTCTATTATAAAATCTTAGATCTATTGGATATAGTCAGATTTAGGGTTGTTGACCAAAGTTATATATATTGTGGCGCTAACTCCAATCATTAGCATCCCTCATTCAACTATGTTATATAGGGTCAATCAAGAAAGGTTGTTGTACTTTTTGCGACTAGTGACACCAATGACTTGTTAGGTATCGTATTTTGAAGGGGTTTTGACTGGTTGTTTAGTTAGCTTTGGGATGAGCTAATCTCCCTCCTTCCCAAATACTCCAATTTTTCCTGTACATCATGGAAAATGACAAACTTCCCATAGTTATGAGATTTTGCAATTTCATATTGCACAAAAGTTCTCCTTTTGTTGGGTTAAAATGGTTATGTATCTATGTGATATTCCACAATTTATGATTTTATATGATATTGTATAGTCAAGGCCATTCTAATCCATAAAAATTATATAATAACCATTAGAAAATATCTAAAATTTGGTAACCGGGAGAGGAAATCTATCTCTATAAGTAAGTAAACGGTTAAAACCCTTATTTAAACAATTCCCACTCTCATCGTCAACACTTTATTTTTTTTCTTTTTTCTTCTCTCTTGGGTAAATACTCATACACCAACCAGACAAACCCTTATGCGTCTCCCCATCAATTACTACAGCCAGATTCATCTTTAATTGTTATGTGGAAGGAAGGTTCCTTCTTATTTCTGTCTTAGGTATAATTTGACACTTATTTCACTTTTACTAACTATACATTTGTGTAATTTGGTTTCGGATGACACTACTTCATAGATAAAGGAAAACGAGATTGAATTAGTTTTTTCTCGAGTGTAGAATTTCTTTTTCATAGCATTGGAAAAAGTGAAAACCCTCAAAATGCATAATTGAAGTGTTACAAAAACATACCCTAAAAGTTGGATGTAAACATGAGGAATTTTTTAGACAAATCCCCGTAAGACCCTATACGTCCTACCAAGAGCCCGTAGCACATTGGACACGGGAGGGGTCCTCATGTGGCCTTTTTCTTCTTCTTTTTTGTTGTTTTGCGATATGGTCGACATCGACCATCCCTGATGGTCGATGTCGACCATTATGTCACTCAGATTTTCTTCTTCGACAGTTCAGCAGAATGGTCGATATCGACCATATCGTGAAATAGCATAATGGTCGATATCGACCATATCGCGAAATAACAAGAAAAAAGAATAAATTGGATTTTCTCCTTTGGTTGCTGGTGCTGCTCCATTGCGATAGATGCGGCCAAGGTGGGCCCCATTAAATTTGTCCCTTAACATGTGGTGAGGAAAGGATGCATGGTGCTACTCCATTGCGGTGGATGCAGCCAAAGTGAGCCCCATTAAATTTGTCCCTTACCATATGGTGAGGAAAGGATGCACAGGAATATCCCCCATATATATATTAGATATGTGAGGAGCGCTAGAAAACGCCTAGGGCGTTTTCAAAAGCAAAAACACCCCTCCATTCGACCAATGAAAAATGGACGGTTAATGATATGAGTTGCGTAGGTGGAGGTTTATCCATTTTGGAAAGAGATATCAATAGTTGGGTAATGTTTCTCTTTTTGAATTCCCTACTTTTTCTCCTTTATGAATTCCCTACTTTCCTCCTATTAGTAAAGAACGAGCATTACATAATTGTCAAGTTTATGGTATAAATGGGCCCATATATAAATAAATCCAATGGCCATTAATGATTGGAATGGTATTAAATTGGGGATAATCACAATTCATGGGTGGTATTTGAGTTTAAAAGGCCTGGATTTATACTAACTATTTTTTTCCAACATGCGTTGGGGCCCACCTCCAAATTGATTACTTTCAGAACCTCTAGGGGTGGAAGAAACCGAACCAAACTGAACTCTGGATCGTAAACCGAACCGTAAAATTAAGTTCAATTCGGTTTATCGGTTTTCGGTTCGGTTTTGGTTTTGAGTTTTTGGCAAGTTCGGTTTTCGGTTCGGTTTCGATTTTTAGAAAATAATTTTGGTTTAAACCGAAAAACCAAACTATATTTCATGTTTTAAATTAAATATATATTTATGTCAGTATTAGACAGACTATTACTGTAATTTACACAGACTAATAGACTATAATCTAAAGACTAAAAGAGTAAAAGACCAAATGGGAAAGGAAAAACCGAAAAACCAAACGTTTAATTGAAAAATTCGGTTTAAACCGAAAAACCGAAAACCAAACCGTTTAATTATTTTTTATTCGGTTCGGATTTACACCTTATTCGGTCCGGTTCGGTTTGTAATATTTGACATTTCGATTTTCGATTTTTTTTCGGTTTCGATTTAAAATCGAACCGAAAACCGTACTTTCATCCCAATGAACCTCAGCAGTTCCGAATTTCATTCAGCATGAGTTTACAATACAGCATGTTGAGTGAGTCATCATGCCGGGCCCAACTGAAATTTAAAAAAAATAGACTCTTATGATTGAAAACAAGGCATTTTAAGAGAACAATTCGGTGGATGGCCTACCCAATGTAAGCCCCACATCACATAAAGCTCCATTATCTCCTTATAACTAATTAATCTCCTCGCCTTTTTTAGGTATGCAATCCCATCCTTCACATTAGCGGTTTTTTGGGTATTCCAGCCAATGGCTAATCTATCCAACTTAATTATTTCTCCTTAAAACTAGTTTTTTTTTTGTCAAAAGGGTACTATTCTTTTACTTTGAACATGAGATGTGGCATTATTTCATTGCACAAGGGAAAAGGCTCTGCAAGCCTATTATTCATTCTCCTATTAGAAAGTTCACCAAAGCTTAACATGATTTTTTCCTAGTGGCAAGGAAGGATGGAGAGGGCTCGACTGAGGGAAATAGCCCCGACTCAATTTCCTTTTCAAGTTTGATAAATAAGAGAAAACATAGGAGTAAATTTAGGTATTTTTATTTTTTGCCCTTTTGTCCCTCCTCAAATTTCTCTCTTCTTTGAAAATTTTAGAGAGCAAGAAGGGTAGTAAGGGCATTATTGACCTTTTATTCATAAAAGATAGAGTCTTATGGTATTATTTGAATCTTATGGTATTATCCCTCTCCCTCCCTCGATAATGTCATTTTCCTCCATTTCTTACCCACATCCAACCATATTTAGAGAGCATTTAATTAAGCTCTTGATGGAACCCACTTAATAAAATAAAACAGGCTCAAGATGTAAGTCCTCTAAGGCCAATGCTATTAAGTAGGGCGTACCTTGAAAAATATGAATCTTATAAAATAAACGATCTAGCAAAACCCCGTGGATAACCACCAAATGCACAGACTGATATGAATTATTTTTAATAAATTTATTAATTAGTAAACTTGTGATTCCTTTTTTTTTTTTTTTGCTAATTTGATCTTTATGTTTTTTTTCCAAATATTTTATTCTTTAGGTGAGGCATGAATTGATTAAGAAAGATCAAATGATCATAGACCTAACAAATTGATCTAATATATTTAAGTGGGACCAAGATGAATGGGGTCCATCATCTCTATTCTAACCGTTCATAAAATCATATGATGCGGGCTGGGACCCATTAATTGATTGATAAAGATCAAATGATCAAATGATCATAGACCTCTCAAATTGACCAAACCTAACCTATTTAAGTGGGACCCCCAAGATGAATGGGTCCACCATCTATATTCTAACCATCCATAAAACCATATTATGCGGGATGATACCCATGAATTGATTTAAAAAGATCAAATGATCAAATGATCGTTGACCTAACAAATTGACCTAATATATTTAAGTGGGATCCAGATGAATGAGGTCCACCATCTTTATTCTAATCGTCCATAGAATCAAATGAAGCAGGCCGGGACCCATTAATTGATTGATAAAGATCAAATGATCAAATGCTCATAGACCTCTCAAATTGACCAAGCCTAGCCTATTTAAGTGGGACCCCCAAGATGAATGGGGTCCGCCATCTATATTCTAACCGTCCATAAAAAAATATGATGCGGGCTGGGACCCATGAATTGCTTGATAAAGATCAAATGATCATAAACCTCACAAATTGACCAAACCTAACCTATTTAAGTGGAACCCCCCAGATGAATGGAGTCCACCATCTCTATTCTAACCGTCCATAAAACCATAATATGTGGGATGGGACCCATGAATTGATTAAGAAAGATCAAATTATAGTAGACCTAACAAATTGACCATATATTTTTAAGTGGGACCCAGATGAATGGGGTCCACCATCTTTATTCCAACCATCCATAAAATCAAATGATACGGGCCGGGACCCATGAATTTATTGATAAAGATCAAATGATCATAGACCTCTCAAATTGACCAAACCTGACCTATTTAAGTGGGACTCCCGGATGAATGGGGTCCACCATCTATATTCTAACCGTCCATAAAATCATATTATGCGGGATGGGACCCATGAATTGACTTAAAAAGATCAAATGATCAAATGATCGTAGACCTAACAAATTGACCAAATATTCTTAAGTGGGACCCAGATGAATGGGGTCCGCCATCTTTATTCTAACCGTCCATAAGATCAAATGATGCGGGCCGGGACCCATGAATTGATTGATAAAGATCAAATGATCATAGACCTCTCAAATTGACCAAACCTAACCTATTTAAGTGGGAACCCCAAGATGAATGGGGTCCACCATCTATATTCTAACTGTCCATGAAATAATTTGATGCGGGCTGGGACCCATGAATTGCTTGATAAAGATCAAAGATTAAATGATCATAGACCTCACAAATTGACCCAACATAACCTATTTAAGTGGGACCCCTAAGATGAATGGGGTCCACCATCTTTATTATAACCGTCCATAAAACCATATTATGCGGGATATGACCCATGAATTTATTTAAAAGATCAAAGGATCAAATAATCGTAGACCTAACAAATTGATCAAATATGTTTAAGTGAGACCCAGATAAATGGGGTCCACCATCTCTATTCTAACCGTCCATAAAATCATATGATGTGGGCCGGGACCCATGAATTGATTGAAAAAGATCAAATGATCATAGACCTCATAAATTGACCAAACCTAATTTATTTAAGTGGGACCCCAAAGATGAATGGAGTCCACTATCTATATTCTAACCATTCATGAAACCATATGATGCGGGCTGGGACCCATGAATTGCTTGATAAAGGTCAAAGGATCAAATGATCATAGACCTCACAAATTGACCAAACCTAACATATTTAAGTGGAACCCCCCAAATGAATGGGGTCCACCATCTTTATTCTAATCGTCCATAAAATCATATTATGGGAGATGGGACCCATGAATCGATCAAGAAAGATCAAATGATCAAATGATCATAGACCTAACAAATTGACCAAATATTTTAACTGGGACCCAGATGAATGGGGTCCACCATCTTTATTCTAACCGTCCATAAAATCAAATGATGCGGGCCGGGACCCATGAATTGATTGATAAAGATCAAATGATAATAGACCTCTCAAATTGACCAAACCTAACCTATTTAAGTGGGACCCCCAAGATGAATGGGTCCACCATCTATATTCTAACCATCCATGAAATAATATGATGCGGGATGGACCCATGAATTGCTTGATAAAGATAAAATGATCAAATAATCATAGACCTCACAAATTGACCAAACATAACCTATTTAAGTGGAACCCCCCAGATGAATGGGGTCCACCATCTCTATTCTAACCGTCCAAAAAAGCATATTATGCGGGATGGGACCCATGAATTGATTTAAAAAGATCAAAGGATCAAATGATCGTAGACCTAAAAAATTGACCAAATATTTTTAAGTGGGACCCAGATGAATGGGGTCCACCATCTTTATTCTAACCATCCATAAAATCAAATGATGCGGGCCGAGACCCATGAATTGATTGATAAAATAATTTTAATCAATTCACGAGGGTGTGACAGAAATGTCTTGCTAGATGTGTAGATGATATCCAAATGGATAAAAAACAGAGATCTCCCCTGAATCACAATAGATCCATGTAGGTTTGCACCCATTCTGACCAATTGAGCCCACAATCGACCACTCTATTTGCACCCATTGGGTTCCTGTTGAATTGGTTAGGATGATCAGTGGGTCCCAACCTTGACAGTGATGTAGGCCCCAAGTGGGCACCACAGAGAGCACAGATTTCTTCTATGGAATTAAGGATTATATTTCAATCCTTTACAATTTGGGATTTTCCCCTTCCCCATTTTGTGTGGTTGTCTTGGAAGTGAAATTTTAAATGGAGAATGAGAGATTTTAGGGATTGCATTAGCATGAAGAAGGAGAGATTTTAGGGAGGGAGAGATGGAGAAATTTTAGATGGAGAATGAGAGATTAGCAGAATACCATTTTAGGCTGGCTGCTGCCACATGTCCATCTCCAAGACATGCCAAGTGTCCTCCTCCAGGAAGTGTATACATCCCTTTAGTAATATAGATGTGAGGAGCGCTAGAAAACGCCTAGGGCGTTTTCAAAAGCAAAAACACCCCTCCATTCGACCAATGAAAAATGGACTGTTAATGATATGAGTTGCGTAGGTGGAGGTTTATCCATTTTGGAAAGAGATATCAATAGTTGGGTAATGTTTCTCTTTTTGAATTCCCTACGTTTTCTCCTTTATGAATTCCCTACTTTCCTCCTATTAGTAAAGAACGAGCATTACATAATTGTCAAGTTTATGGTATAAATGGGCCCATACATAAATAAATCCAATGGCCATTAATGATTGGAATGGTATTAAATTGGGAATAATCACAATTCATGGGTGGTATTTGAGTTTAAAAGGCCTGGATTTATACTAACTATTTTTTTCCAACATGCGTTGGGGCCCACCTCCAAATTGATTACTTTCAGAACCTCTAGGGGTGGAAGAAACCGAACCAAACTGAACTCTGGATCGTAAACCGAACCGTAAAATTAAGTTCAGTTCGGTTTATCGGTTTTCGGTTCGGTTTTGGTTTTGAGTTTTTGGCAAGTTCGGTTTTCGGTTCGGTTTCGATTTTTAGAAAATAATTTTGGTTTAAACCGAAAAACCAAACTATATTTCATGTTTTAAATTAAATATATATATGTCAGTATTAGACAGACTATTACTGTAATTTACACAGACTAATAGACTATAATCTAAAGACTAAAAGAGTAAAAGACCAAATGGGAAAGGAAAAAACCGAAAAACCAAACGTTTAATTGAAAAATTCGGTTTAAACCGAAAAAACCGAAAACCAAACCGTTTAATTATTTTTTATTCGGTTCGGTTTTACACCTTATTCGGTCCGGTTCGGTTTGTAATATTTTGACATTTCGATTTTCGATTTTTTTTCGGTTTCGATTTAAAATCGAACCGAAAACCGTACTTTCATCCCAATGAACCTCAGCAGTTCCGAATTTCATTCAGCATGAGTTTACAATACAGCATGTTGAGTGAGTCATCATGCCGGGCCCAACTGAAATATAAAAAAAATAGACTCTTATGATTGAAAACAAGGCATTTTAAGAGAACAATTCGGTGGATGGCCTACGCAAAGTGAGGAGAGCACATTGGGATGTTGATCTCAGTCAGACAAGGTGAGGAGATTCAACGATTAAATACAATAAAACATATATACTATACAGGACCACGGTAGCGAACCGAGTATCAGGGCGGGGCGGGATCTAGGCTGCAGCTGGCAGAGCAGGAGGGGGATCTCCAAGTCAGTGGATCAAACCGACAAGGTCGTCCAAGCTTAGTGGTGCCAACTCATAGGTCACATGCGGGAAATCAAAACAATTGCATAAATAAATGGGACGGGGTGCCCATAGGCACAAAAGCACATAATTATCGGGACGGGCATATACAGGCTAGCAACATGCTAAAGACATGAGTTTTAATACTTTCGGGGCAAGTCTAGTCATAAATCATGAGATTTAAAGTGTACAGGTGAAATTCGATAAAATCTAGTACAATTGGATTTCTATACTGTCCGGGCCAAGTGTTAGAGGTCCAAGATTTGAATCAATGTAAATAGGGTTCTGTATGTTCGGTTTGATATATATTTGGTACTCTTTGAGAGTTAAAAACATTCTAGGACCTTACATATATTGACAAGTCTAAAAAGACCTTAATAACATCACGATGATGGGTTTTCTTCATCAATATAGTCCCACATGATTCTTCAAAAAGAATCAATTAAATTTCATAGTGTCAGTCAGGTTCTCGATTGGAAGTTCCATCACGAAGGCTAACCGACAGCTGACCGACATGCTAACCGAGCAATAAGGTCAGGGGAAAATTAGCTCTCTTGAATTTAAACCGAACTGGTGTCGGTCACCTGTCGATTAGCCGACACTTCAGCATCAGAAAATTTCAGAAAATGCAGCTCTCTGGAATTTGAACCGAGAGGGTGTCGGTTGGCTGTCGGTTAGCCGATAGGCTGATCGACGTTGCTGCAGACATAGAATTCTGAAGCTGTTTTTCAATCCTTCCTTCCTCCAAACATTTCTCATTTCTATACAACAATTCCCTGCAAGAAACTGAGCTAAAGCTCCTCCATTTCATCAATCACAACTTCCAATTCATCATTACAAATCCATCATTCAATCTCATCCATTCTTCCATCAAGTCATAAGGAGAAAGAACCCATAAAAATCCACAATTAACCATTCAAGTTTAGCCCAAATCTATGTACATTTCTAAGAGATAAAATGAGATAGAAAGATACAATAGTTGATGCATTTGAGATCAATAGAAGACAAGTCTTAAAACATGGTTTAAGCAAATCAAGCCATTAATGAGAAATCAAGAATATCCATAAATATAATTTTGCATCAAATAAGTCATTTCATCTACTTACCTTTGGTCCAAAGCTAGCAAATCCAAGCCACAAACACAACCTCCAAGCCAAAACAACAATCTACACAAAACCCCCCAAATCCAAACCCTAAAATATCAAAACCAAATCAAAAAAAGGGAAAACTTCCAATAATGAAAATGGAGAGTCTCAAGGGCTTAATAAACAAGAATCTAGGAGATGGAAGGGATCTCTTACTTGTAAGTTCCTCAAATAAGCAAGGTTAGTTCAATGAAAAGCTCAAGGTCGATGGATCCCTCCACAATTGGTACCAAATGGAAGCTCTAAAATGGAGAAGATTATTATGAAGTTTTTCTCTTGATTTGGCAAGAGTTAGTGGTGACTTGTGATGAAGAAAGCAAGAAGAAGGGGAGAAAACGGTGGCTGCAGGGATCTCCTTCTCTTAGAACAGTAATTAGGGCAAGGAAGAAGAGGAGAGGAAAGGGTTCTCTTATATAGTCAAAGTGGAGTGGGTCCCACAACTTACGGTACTTATTGGGCTAAAAAGATGCATTTCGGGTCCTCAAATCAATTCGACGAAGAAGACAAAGTTGATCGACAAAATTTCTAGTTCCAAAAAGTATATGTTTCGCGGGTTTTGGTGACATCGAAAACATTGTCCAGATTTTGGGTAAAAAGACCGTTTTGCCCTCAAATTGAGAAAAATCAGGTTTAGGGTTCTCGAATGGGAACGAGGTCAACATGAAAGTTAAAGAGATAAACAAGAAGAGTTAAACAGGATGTAAGCCCCACATCACATAAAGCTCCATTATCTTCTTATAACTAATTAATCTCCTCGCCTTTTTTAGGTATGCAATCCCATCCTTCACATTAGCGGTTTTTTGGGTATTCCAGCCAATGGCTAATCTATCCAACTTAATTATTTCTCCTTAAAACTAGTTTTTTTTTGTCAAAAGGGTACTATTCTTTTACTTTGAACATGAGATGTGGCATTATTTCATTGCACAAGGGAAAAGGCTATGCAAGCCTATTATTCATTCTCCTATTAGAAAGTTCACCAAAGCTTAACATGATTTTTTCCTAGTGGCAAGGAAGGATGGAGAGGGCTCGACTGAGGGAAATAGCCCCGACTCAATTTCCTTTTCAAGTTTGATAAATAAGAGAAAACATAGGAGTAAATTTAGGTATTTTTATTTTTTGCCCTTTTGTCCCTCCTCAAATTTCTCTCTTCTTTGAAAATTTTAGAGAGCAAGAAGGGTAGTAAGGGCATTATTGACCTTTTATTCCTAAAAGATAGAGTCTTATGGTATTATTTGAATCTTATGGTATTATCCCTCTCCCTCCCTCGATAATGTCATTTTCCTCCATTTCTTACCCACATCCAACCATATTTAGAGAGCATTTAATTAAGCTCTTGATGGAACCCACTTAATAAAATAAAACAGGCTCAAGATGTAAGTCCTCTAAGGCCAATGCTATTAAGTAGGGCGTACCTTGAAAAATATGAATCTTATAAAATAAACGATCTAGCAAAACCCCGTGGATAACCACCAAATGCACAGACTGATATGAATTATTTTTAATAAATTTATTAATTAGTAAACTTGTGATTCCTTTTTTTTTTTGTTGCTAATTTGATCTTTATGTTTTTTTTCCAAATATTTTATTCTTTAGGTGAGGCATGAATTGATTAAGAAAGATCAAATGATCATAGACCTAACAAATTGATCTAATATATTTAAGTGGGACCAAGATGAATGGGGTCCATCATCTCTATTCTAACCGTTCATAAAATCATATGATGCGGGCTGGGACCCATTAATTGATTGATAAAGATCAAATGATCAAATGATCATAGACCTCTCAAATTGACCAAACCTAACCTATTTAAGTGGGACCCCCAAGATGAATGGGTCCACCATCTATATTCTAACCATCCATAAAACCATATTATGCGGGATGATACCCATGAATTGATTTAAAAAGATCAAATGATCAAATGATCGTTGACCTAACAAATTGACCTAATATATTTAAGTGGGATCCAGATGAATGAGGTCCACCATCTTTATTCTAATCGTCCATAGAATCAAATGAAGCAGGCCGGGACCCATTAATTGATTGATAAAGATCAAATGATCAAATGCTCATAGACCTCTCAAATTGACCAAGCCTAGCCTATTTAAGTGGGACCCCCAAGATGAATGGGGTCCGCCATCTATATTCTAACCGTCCATAAAAAAATATGATGCGGGCTGGGACCCATGAATTGCTTGATAAAGATCAAATGATCATAAACCTCACAAATTGACCAAACCTAACCTATTTAAGTGGAACCCCCCAGATGAATGGAGTCCACCATCTCTATTCTAACCGTCCATAAAACCATAATATGTGGGATGGGACCCATGAATTGATTAAGAAAGATCAAATTATAGTAGACCTAACAAATTGACCATATATTTTTAAGTGGGACCCAGATGAATGGGGTCCACCATCTTTATTCCAACCATCCATAAAATCAAATGATACGGGCCGGGACCCATGAATTTATTGATAAAGATCAAATGATCATAGACCTCTCAAATTGACCAAACCTGACCTATTTAAGTGGGACCCCCGGATGAATGGGGTCCACCATCTATATTCTAACCGTCCATAAAATCATATTATGCGGGATGGGACCCATGAATTGACTTAAAAAGATCAAATGATCAAATGATCGTAGACCTAACAAATTGACCAAATATTCTTAAGTGGGACCCAGATGAATGGGGTCCGCCATCTTTATTCTAACCGTCCATAAGATCAAATGATGCGGGCCGGGACCCATGAATTGATTGATAAAGATCAAATGATCATAGACCTCTCAAATTGACCAAACCTAACCTATTTAAGTGGGAACCCCAAGATGAATGGGGTCCACCATCTATATTCTAACTGTCCATGAAATAATTTGATGCGGGCTGGGACCCATGAATTGCTTGATAAAGATCAAAGGATTAAATGATCATAGACCTCACAAATTGACCCAACATAACCTATTTAAGTGGGACCCCTAAGATGAATGGGGTCCACCATCTTTATTATAACCGTCCATAAAACCATATTATGCGGGATATGACCCATGAATTTATTTAAAAAGATCAAAGGATCAAATAATCGTAGACCTAACAAATTGATCAAATATATTTAAGTGAGACCCAGATAAATGGGGTCCACCATCTCTATTCTAACCGTCCATAAAATCATATGATGTGGGCCGGGACCCATGAATTGATTGAAAAAGATCAAATGATCATAGACCTCATAAATTGACCAAACCTAATTTATTTAAGTGGGACCCCAAAGATGAATGTTGTCCACTATCTATATTCTAACCATTCATGAAACCATATGATGCGGGCTGGGACCCATGAATTGCTTGATAAAGGTCAAAGGATCAAATGATCATAGACCTCACAAATTGACCAAACCTAACATATTTAAGTGGAACCCCCCAAATGAATGGGGTCCACCATCTTTATTCTAATCGTCCATAAAATCATATTATGGGAGATGGGACCCATGAATCGATCAAGAAAGATCAAATGATCAAATGATCATAGACCTAACAAATTGACCAAATATTTTTAACTGGGACCCAGATGAATGGGGTCCACCATCTTTATTCTAACCGTCCATAAAATCAAATGATGCGGGCCGGGACCCATGAATTGATTGATAAAGATCAAATGATAATAGACCTCTCAAATTGACCAAACCTAACCTATTTAAGTGGGACCCCCAAGATGAATGGGTCCACCATCTATATTCTAACCATCCATGAAATAATATGATGCGGGATGGACCTATGAATTGCTTGATAAAGATAAAATGATCAAATAATCATAGACCTCACAAATTGACCAAACATAACCTATTTAAGTGGAACCCCCCAGATGAATGGGGTCCACCATCTCTATTCTAACCGTCCAAAAAAGCATATTATGCGGGATGGGACCCATGAATTGATTTAAAAAGATCAAAGGATCAAAAGATCGTAGACCTAAAAAATTGACCAAATATTTTTAAGTGGGACCCAGATGAATGGGGTCCACCATCTTTATTCTAACCATCCATAAAATCAAATGATGCGGGCCGAGACCCATGAATTGATTGATAAAATAATTTTAATCAATTCACGAGGGTGTGACAGAAATGTCTTGCTAGATGTGTAGATGATATCCAAATGGATAAAAAACAGAGATCTCCCCTGAATCACAATAGATCCATGTAGGTTTGCACCCATTCTGACCAATTGAGCCCACAATCGACCACTCTATTTGCACCCATTGGGTTCCTGTTGAATTGGTTAGGATGATCAGTGGGTCCCAACCTTGACAGTGATGTAGGCCCCAAGTGGGCACCACAGAGAGCACAGATTTCTTCTATGGAATTAAGGATTATATTTCAATCCTTTACAATTTGGGATTTTCCCCTTCCCCATTTTGTGTGGTTGTCTTGGAAGTGAAATTTTAAATGGAGAATGAGAGATTTTAGGGATTGCATTAGCATGAAGAAGGAGAGATTTTAGGGAGGGAGAGATGGAGAAATTTTAGATGGAGAATGAGAGATTAGCAGAATACCATTTTAGGCTGGCTGCTGCCACATGTCCATCTCCAAGACAGAGCGCTAGAAAACGCCTAGGGCGTTTTCAAAAGCAAAAACACCCCTCCATTCGACCAATGAAAAATGGACTGTTAATGATATGAGTTGCGTAGGTGGAGGTTTATCCATTTTGGAAAGAGATATCAATAGTTGGGTAATGTTTCTCTTTTTGAATTCCCTACGTTTTCTCCTTTATGAATTCCCTACTTTCCTCCTATTAGTAAAGAACGAGCATTACATAATTGTCAAGTTTATGGTATAAATGGGCCCATACATAAATAAATCCAATGGCCATTAATGATTGGAATGGTATTAAATTGGGAATAATCACAATTCATGGGTGGTATTTGAGTTTAAAAGGCCTGGATTATACTAACTATTTTTTTCCAACATGCGTTGGGGCCCACCTCCAAATTGATTACTTTCAGAACCTCTAGGGGTGGAAGAAACCGAACCAAACTGAACTCTGGATCGTAAACCGAACCGTAAAATTAAGTTCAGTTCGGTTTATCGGTTTTCGGTTCGGTTTTGGTTTTGAGTTTTTGGCAAGTTCGGTTTTCGGTTCGGTTTCGATTTTTAGAAAATAATTTTGGTTTAAACCGAAAAACCAAACTATATTTCATGTTTTAAATTAAATATATATATATGTCAGTATTAGACAGACTATTACTGTAATTTACACAGACTAATAGACTATAATCTAAAGACTAAAAGAGTAAAAGACCAAATGGGAAAGGAAAAACCGAAAAACCAAACGTTTAATTGAAAAATTCGGTTTAAACCGAAAAACCGAAAACCAAACCGTTTAATTATTTTTTATTCGGTTCGGTTTTACACCTTATTCGGTCCGGTTCGGTTTGTAATATTTTGACATTTCGATTTTCGATTTTTTTCGGTTTCGATTTAAAATCGAACCGAAAACCGTACTTTCATCCCAATGAACCTCAGCAGTTCCGAATTTCATTCAGCATGAGTTTACAATACAGCATGTTGAGTGAGTCATCATGCCGGGCCCAACTGAAATATAAAAAAAATAGACTCTTATGATTGAAAACAAGGCATTTTAAGAGAACAATTCGGTGGATGGCCTACGCAAAGTGAGGAGAGCACATTGGGATGTTGATCTCAGTCAGACAAGGTGAGGAGATTCAACGATTAAATACAATAAAACATATATACTATACAGGACCACGGTAGCGAACGAGTATCAGGGCGGGGCGGGATCTAGGCTGCAGCTGGCAGAGCAGGAGGGGGATCTCCAAGTCAGTGGATCAAACCGACAAGGTCGTCCAAGCTTAGTGGTGCCAACTCATAGGTCACATGCGGGAAATCAAAACAATTGCATAAATAAATGGGACGGGGTGCCCATAGGCACAAAAGCACATAATTATCGGGACGGGCATATACAGGCTAGCAACATGCTAAAGACATGAGTTTTAATACTTTCGGGGCAAGTCTAGTCATAAATCATGAGATTTAAAGTGTACAGGTGAAATTCGATAAAATCTAGTACAATTGGATTTCTATACTGTCCGGGCCAAGTGTTAGAGGTACAAGATTTGAATCAATGTAAATAGGGTTCTGTATGTTCGGTTTGATATATATTTGGTACTCTTTGAGAGTTAAAAACATTCTAGGACCTTACATATATTGACAAGTCTAAAAAGACCTTAATAACATCACGATGATGGGTTTTCTTCATCAATATAGTCCCACATGATTCTTCAAAAAGAATCAATTAAATTTCATAGTGTCAGTCAGGTTCTCGATTGGAAGTTCCATCACGAAGGCTAACCGACAGCTGACCGACATGCTAACCGAGCAATAAGGTCAGGGGAAAATTAGCTCTCTTGAATTTAAACCGAACTGGTGTCGGTCACCTGTCGGTTAGCCGACACTTCAGCATCAGAAAATTTCAGAAAATGCAGCTCTCTGGAATTTGAACCGAGAGGGTGTCGGTTGGCTGTCGGTTAGCCGATAGGCTGATCGACGTTGCTGCAGACATAGAATTCTGAAGCTGTTTTTCAATCCTTCCTTCCTCCAAACATTTCTCATTTCTATACAACAATTCCCTGCAAGAAACTGAGCTAAAAGCTCCTCCATTTCATCAATCACAACTTCCAATTCATCATTACAAATCCATCATTCAATCTCATCCATTCTTCCATCAAGTCATAAGGAGAAAGAACCCATAAAAATCCACAATTAACCATTCAAGTTTAGCCCAAATCTATGTACATTTCTAAGAGATAAAATGAGATAGAAAGATACAATAGTTGATGCATTTGAGATCAATAGAAGACAAGTCTTAAAACATGGTTTAAGCAAATCAAGCCATTAATGAGAAATCAAGAATATCCATAAATATAATTTTGCATCAAATAAGTCATTTCATCTACTTACCTTTGGTCCAAAGCTAGCAAATCCAAGCCACAAACACAACCTCCAAGCCAAAACAACAATCTACACAAAACCCCCCAAATCCAAACCCTAAAATATCAAAACCAAATCAAAAAAAGGGAAAACTTCCAATAATGAAAATGGAGAGTCTCAAGGGCTTAATAAACAAGAATCTAGGAGATGGAAGGGATCTCTTACTTGTAAGTTCCTCAAATAAGCAAGGTTAGTTCAATGAAAAGCTCAAGGTCGATGGATCCCTCCACAATTGGTACCAAATGGAAGCTCTAAAAAGGAGAAGATTATTATGAAGTTTTTCTCTTGATTTGGCAAGAGTTAGTGGTGACTTGTGATGAAGAAAGCAAGAAGAAGGGGAGAAAACGGTGGCTGCAGGGATCTCCTTCTCTTAGAACAGTAATTAGGGCAAGGAAGAAGAGGAGAGGAAAGGGTTCTCTTATATAGTCAAAGTGGAGTGGGTCCCACAACTTACGGTACTTATTGGGCTAAAAAGATGCATTTCGGGTCCTCAAATGAATTCGACGAAGAAGACAAAGTTGATCGACAAAATTTCTAGTTCCAAAAAGTATATGTTTCGCGGGTTTTGGTGACATCGAAAACATTGTCCAGATTTTGGGTAAAAAGACCGTTTTGCCCTCAAATTGAGAAAAATCAGGTTTAGGGTTCTCGAATGGGAACGAGGTCAACATGAAAGTTAAAGAGATAAACAAGAAGAGTTAAACAGGATGTAAGCCCCACATCACATAAAGCTCCATTATCTCCTTATAACTGATTAATCTCCTCGCCTTTTTTAGGTATGCAATCCCATCCTTCACATTAGCGGTTTTTTGGGTATTCCAGCCAATGGCTAATCTATCCAACTTAATTATTTCTCCTTAAAACTAGTTTTTTTTTGTCAAAAGGGTACTATTCTTTTACTTTGAACATGAGATGTGGCATTATTTCATTGCACAAGGGAAAAGGCTCTGCAAGCCTATTATTCATTCTCCTATTAGAAAGTTCACCAAAGCTTAACATGATTTTCTCCTAGTGGCAAGGAAGGATGGAGAGGGCTCGACTGAGGGAAATAGCCCCGACTCAATTTCCTTTTCAAGTTTGATAAATAAGAGAAAACATAGGAGTAAATTTAGGTATTTTTATTTTTTGCCCTTTTGTCCCTCCTCAAATTTCTCTCTTCTTTGAAAATTTTAGAGAGCAAGAAGGGTAGTAAGGGCATTATTGACCTTTTATTCCTAAAAGATAGAGTCTTATGGTATTATTTGAATCTTATGGTATTATCCCTCTCCCTCCCTCGATAATGTCATTTTCCTCCATTTCTTACCCACATCCAACCATATTTAGAGAGCATTTAATTAAGCTCTTGATGGAACCCACTTAATAAAATAAAACAGGCTCAAGATGTAAGTCCTCTAAGGCCAATGCTATTAAGTAGGGCGTACCTTGAAAAATATGAATCTTATAAAATAAACGATCTAGTTCTCTATAAAAAAAAAAAAATAGAATATCACTCAATATGATTTAGGCCCAAGTCAAATTGATCTATATGAAAAAAAAAATGAATTTTTTTATAAAGATTTTATGGAATATTTTTCTTAAAATTTAACAATCTTAAGCTGGGTCAGTTGAGTGAAATCTAATAAGGTCCATACACTATATGAGGAGGCTATTTTTCAACGATTTAGATATTTTATATCTGAGTCTATTTTGTTGTAGAACTCTTCGATCATATATTTTTTTCCTTCTCTTTTCACTATCTCTATGGTGTAGATGGCATCCGCAGACATTGAAATCATCCTAGCTCTTTATTTAACAACCTTAAAGTCTAACACTATTTTAATTATAACTTTTCTCTTTTTTTATGCGATCCAATCAAATGGTGGGTAAATGATCGATGAGCATCAAAACATGGCATGTTGCCTAATCAAGGTAGGGATATAAATGTGAAAGGAGATAGATTAATCAAATGTTGACCCTTGTAAGTGCCCTATTATAGAGTTGGATTTTACATGTAATCTACTTGTAGGACAAGTTTTTCCTTTTAAGTGAATCTTATGTAGATAACAAGGGAAGGGTTCATTTCTTGAATAGTATAGGTATTTCATAAGTGGGTCCAATAACATTATTGGCTGATCAACTTTGCCCCCACTAGAAGAAAAGCATGGCTTCATCCCTGCCTGGTGGGCTTGTTCATAGTTAGATGATGAATGAGATGGATTCTTACTTTTTTTTTATTTATTTATTTCTGGTAGCAATTTGATCACAGGACAACATATTCTGTTGACCAAACATTCTGCTACATTTTTAACTCCAAGATCCATCATGCACTCTATAGAGTGAATATAATCTACTTCTGAGCCTTCAAGATTCTTTGGTGGCAAAGGACATCCGCTCTCATGATGAGTTACATGGATGGGCAAGAACAATTCAGGCAACATATTCGTTTAAAATTTGAATATAAAAATCTAATTAGTAATTTTGCATCACAAGAAGCGAGAAAAATAAGTTTTAAATAAAATATTTAAAATAATATCAAAAAATAAAAAATACCTCATTTAGCATCGTCTCTTTATACCTCAAAATGTCTCAAGCCGGACATGAGTAATAAAACTCTATAGTGAGGACCATCTACTAAAAATCCAAGCCACTCACAACTAACACCCTTCTCACTTGCTAGATATTCATAGATATTACCTCAATATTTGTTCGGTACCACTATAGGATTGATCAATGATTTAAAACATGATTAATGAGCATAACTAATAAGTATAAGATTATGCAAATCATGTTTTTAATCTTGTGCTTAATCTTGCTGTGGGATTAACTCATTCTAAAGTAAAACTTTAGTAAACCCTATAAAGTAGAAGGGTGTACTTCTTTTTGAATGGCTAGGATATTCAAGAGGTGGGCACACTATGGAGGTCCCTTCTTAGATAAAGACCTCTGAGGGCAACACTCAAGTGGGATCCGGACTCTGTCCTAGTCGGCTGAAAATAAGGACAAGCCTAGTGGGTTTTTTTTTTTTTGGTAAACTAAAAGACTAGTGGGTTGGATTGGAGTTTGGACCTGTCTCTTAACGTAGCAGCTACTTCATTTCGTTGACCTTTGAAGGGCTGCCAATGAGACCGAGGCGGTACAGTTCATGAAACACCCCCGTCAGTCAGTGGGCGGTCAGAAAGATGACAAATTCTGAGTCGAATGTGTAAGTGCAAAAAAAATTACTCACAAGAATAGGGGGTGCTTGTATGGACTGATCCAAAGAAAATTGGGTGGAACACCGAATGCTTGAAATCTGAGAAGAAGAAGAAGAACAATAGGTCAGACGACCCTAACTGCAGGCAGCGCAAGGCCCTCCGATGCCTAAGTCAATTCAACAACTCGACTAAGGATGGAGAAGATGAAGTTTTGAGGGCAGAAGATGATACCAGCATGTGGTCTCCCTCCTTCTTTTTTGCGCCTGCTGCTCCTTATATATATGGATAGGAAGAGAGGGAGAATATTTGACTTTGGAGAGAGAGAACGAGGAGACAAGAAGGTGGCTCTGTCACGAAGCTGTCCCATCGTAGCTCATCTTGTCCCATCGAAGTCTTATCTTGGAGCCTTGGGAGCTATGGAAGCCGTTTTGTGATTGTCAGGGACTTGGGGGGCGCCCTTGTCTTGTCGCACGTTCTGTGACGTGGTTAAGTGTGCATAGAGGTATAGCTGTCAGTATCCGTCTTGGCTAGCTTTTTAGCACTATTGCTCAGATGCGTGACCGAGGCCGAGACACGGTACCGAAGTCAGGAGTGACCAAGGTCGGGAGAGACCTTGATCTCGGTTGGCACTCTGATGCTATTGCCGAGCTGCACATGTCCAAGATCCGTCGAAAGAGGGGAGATGGAGAAGCTTGGTGGCACTATAGTCGAGGTAGCTCTGAAATATCCATTCCCACACAAAGCCCCCCAACTTTCGACTTCAAAGAGTTCCCCAACTGTTTGAGGTCGGAAGCTAGGTATTATAAGGACTTTCCTTCACGCTTGTGTTCTTGAGCTGCTTTCAGCCTGAGATTGGTGGCCTTCATTCAACTGGTTCGTTACCAACTGAAAGACCGAGGAATGCCTAGCTGGTATTCTGACCGAAGCTAGGATGAGTTTGGTGGCGTTGAAGGCTTTCTGGCATTGCTACCGAGACTGAGGAGGCATTGCTGTCGAGATGGAGAGGACCAAGACATGACCGGCTGGTGTGACACCTGGAACCAATGTAATCTCGATGGCACTGTTGCCGATAATGCATGTAGCCGAGACCATCATGAGGCCGTTGCCAGCATGGGGTTGAGCCAGCATGAGGCTGAACCAGCATGAGGCCAAAAACTGAGACATGACCAGCTGGCTAATCACCGGAAATGTAGTCTCGTTGGCCGGTCATCTGGTACTATTACTGAGATGCCATGTGGCCGAGAATCGGCTCGGTGCTGCTGTAGCTTGTGCCAGCACGAGCTCGATTAAACCAAGACATGACCGGCTGGCTCGTCACCAAAGGTATAGTCTCGTTGGCCAATCATCTAGTACTGTTACCGAGATGCCATGTGGCCGAGAGTCTGCTCGGTGCTGTTATTGCTTGTGCCAGCAATAGCTCGATTGAACCAAGACATGACCAGTTGGCTCGTCACTAGAGGAGTAGTCTCGTTGGCCGGTCATCTGGTACTGTTACCGAGATGCCATGGGGCCGAGACCAAGACATGCCCAGGACTTGGTGTAATCTCGTTGGCCGCAGTCTGGTACTGTTACCGAGATTGCGTAGGCCTGGGAGCCGAGACATGACTAGGAGCTGGCGTAGCCTTTGTGTCTAGATCTTTTAGCCATCGAAGCTAATGGTGCCATCGAAGCTGACGGAAGAGGATCGTGCCATAGGACGGCAAAGGATCGTGCCATCGAAGCTGACGAGCCATCGAAGCTGAGCGAGTTATCGAAGATGACGGCGCCATCGAAGCTAATGGTGCCATCGAAGCTGACGGTAGAGGATCGTGCCATAGGACGGCAAAGGATCGTGCCATCGAAGCTGACGAGCCATCGAAGCTGAGCGAGTTATCGAAGATGACGGCGCCATCGAAGCTTATGGTAGAGGATCGTGCTGTAGGTCGGTAGAGGATCGTGCCGTCGAAGCTGACGGGCCATCGAAGCTGAGTGATAATAGGAGACATCTAGCTGCCCCCCGAGCTGGAGGAGACTTCTGCCGTGCTGGAGACTTCTGCCAAGCTGGAGACTTTTGCCGAGCTAGGGGGTATCCTATTGTCCTCGTAGAGGCCAAAGCGTTCTTGAGCTTGGGCTTCATCTACTTCTTGCTCAATGAACTGGTTCACCCTGGCCATAAGTGCTTTCATTGAGGCTACGGGGTTCCGAACCAAGTCTTTTCGGAGCTCGTTGCATGGCAGTAGAGATTGCTGGAAGGACCTGACTGCTATCGTATCTAAGGCATTTTCGATTTCGCTATAGACAGTCCAGAATCTCTTGACGACCTGTGTGACGTTCTCGGTCTGCTCAATTCTAAGAGCCATCAGGTCAACATCTGATCTTGGGTTGATTTTGTGAGCTTGAAACTTTTCCACAAAGGAATTTCGGAGTTGCTGCCAACTTGAAATTGATCCTTGTGAGAGCACGCATAACCACTTTAGGGGGAGGTCTCCTAGACTAGAGGAGAAGACTCTGCAGTTCAGGTGACCTATGTCGCCCCATATCGACATTCTCTAAGTGAAGTATCGGAGATGCGTTGCCTGGTCCGAGTTCCCATCGTAAAGGATGAACCTCAGAACGCTGAAATCTTCAGGGAGAGAGAAATCTCTTACTTCTTGAGAGAATGGAGACGTGCCGAGATCGTCATCATCGTAGGCGCTTAGCCGACCTCTGGTGAGGCCGAACATTTCTATGTTTTGCCGGACTGCTTGCTTGACTTGTTGGTCAAGCCATTCTCCAAGACTAGCACTATCCTCCAGTCTCCTTGAGGGATTGGAGGAGGGAACAAAGGTTGTCCTTTTGTCTTGTAGCTATTGCTGAAGTTGACGGATCAACACGTCCTGCTTCTGGATGATAAGATTTTGGGCCCTGATATTCGCAAGGAGTGGGTTGTCGTCGTCGCCATCAGTCTGGTGATAGGATTCGTCTGGTCGAGGATCTTCTTGCCGGGAAAGCTCCAATCGAAGGTTATCTCGCCGGGAAGGTGTTGTCATCCCCTTAGAGGATGAACCTGACTGAGTTTCCGGCTTTTGGACGCTCGCCGGACCAGACCTTGCCCCGGATCTCTTCTGGCGGGGACCGGTGGCAGCTGTGTTGGAAATGTAAATGGTTCATTTCCCTTTCTGTTTCTTCGAGGCATGGTGTTTTGGAATATGGCTTGTCGATCGTTTCTTCCCACAGACGGCACCAATTGTAAGTACACAAAAATTACTCACAAGAATAGGGGGTGTCTGCACGGACTTATCCAAAGAAGATTTGGTGGAACACCGAATGCCTGAAACCTGAGAAGAAGAAGAAGAACAGTAGGTCAGACGACCCTGGCTGCAGGCAGCACAAGGCCCTCCGATACCTAAGTCAGTTCAACAACTAGACTAAGGATGGAGAAGATAAAGTTTTGGGGCAGAAGATGATACCAGCGTGTGGTCTCCCCCCTTCTTTTCTGCGCCTGCTGCTCCTTATATGGATAGGAAGAGATGGAGAAGATTTGACTTTGGAGAGAGAGGGGACAAGGTGGTTCTGTCAGGGAGCTGTCCCATCGGAGCCTTATCTTGGCGCCCTGGGAGCTATGGAAGTCGTTCTGTCAGGGACTTGGGGGGGCGCCCTTGTCTTGTCGCATGTTCTGTGACGTGGTTAAGTGTGCATAGAGGTACAGCTGTCAGTGTCCGTCTTGGCTAGCTTTCTGACACTATTGCCCATATGCGTGACCGAGGCCGAGACACGGTACCGAAGTCAGAAGTGACCGAGGTCGGGAGAGACCTTGATCTCGGTTGGCACTCTGATGCTATTGCCGACGTGCACATGGCCGAGATCCATCGAGAGAGGGGAGATGGAGAAGCTTGGTGGCACTATAGCCGATGTAGCTCTGAAATATCCACCCCCACACAGAAGGTGAGGAACACCCTAGTGGGGCTCACCTGTTGATAGTTCAAGCCTCTTAAAATGAATGACCTCTCGAATTATTGGATATTCCGTAATTTCAATGCGATAAGAATTGGGTCTACCATAAGATTGACCATTGATCAATAATGTAATGAATGAATATGATTAAGAAGATTAATGGTATTATTAATGAAATGATCAGTGACGCAGTGGGACCAACTATTATTGAAGCGAGATCTTGGGATATTTCATATATGGGGAGTGCGTTAGATTCAAGCATATCTGATTTTCAATCGGTGGGCCCCCAATTGAGACTTCCACTTGTTTGACTCAGAATTTCTCGAATTAATTAGCTAGGAACGTCACTGCCACATTCTGCCGAACTCACAGACTTTACATTCCAACCAACCATTCAACACTCGAAATTCATCTAAAAACAGAGCTGTTTATATTGAAGGGTGTCTGTTTAAATGAATGTTTGGTCTATGTACTATGTTTGTTTGAAGGGGAGTTTCTGCATAAGAGTTGAAAAGGGCTTGGATCACGGATATATATATATATATATATATATATATGATTCGATGGGTGTGTTTACCAGAAAGGCATAAATAAGCAAGAAAGATCATGTAATTAAAGCCCAGCTCCCTGACAAAGATCAAGAGCCCCCATGGCTAAAAATAGATGAAACCCACACCCCCAAAGAAGAAATGTGCCATGAGAAGATCTGGATCAAGCTAATCCATGGCAGTCCTCTTATTAGGTCAGTTTTCCAGGTGTGACTAGCTTCAAAGAGTGCTTGTGACTTGAGATTGATGCTCTCGTGTTAGTCACCAAAGATCACCATGCAGAGGTTAGTGCTCTCGTGTTAGTCACCAAGATCACCATGCAGAGGTTAGTGTTCTCCATTCTTATTTCCCTTTTTTTTTTACTCCATGTTTCGAGCTCAAGACGAACTGACGAGTCGTGTCCATACATACAAGTTTCTGTCATGTCCGATACCAGTTCATCTGTTACTTTAGTTCAAAAAACATCAAACGTGTATTGAAAATCAAATCTCCCATATCTCTGCGGAACCAGGAGATATTGCCCAATATTTGCTGGTTTCAGCTACGTTGGATAATAGTTTCTGTTGATAAACCCAGCACAACAAACTCAACTCAGCCTCACTTATCTTGAAGTGCATATCAACAAATTGGTATCATTATCAACTGATCTGTCTTAATCATTGTATATATATGAATGTAATACTTCGAATGTGTAATCAATACAAAATATTTCTTAAACACAAGCTGTCGTTATCATGGTTGAACCCTCGCCCTCGCCCTTATCGTAAAACTATTGTTGTATCGTTTACTATCACTGATTGATTTTGGATTAAGTGGTAGTTCAATAATAGGGTGTAAGATCCTACGGTTTCTTATAAGTTCAGTTCCAAACTTAAGATGCATCTCCCGATCCACTAGTAACTCCATGACGAGACATCTCCCCTCCACAATACATAAATACATCCATGCTTCTTTTTTTTATAGAAAAATCAGTGGATTTAGCGCCGATGGTAAGGAGCTCAAGAAGGGTGTGTCTGAGTGTGAGTTTATAAATAAAAATACAAAATACAAAATAAAAAAAATAATAATAACGGAAAAATCCCCTCTGGGTGGCTGTTGCACGAAAAAAGCCCCTCTTAGCTCGGAGCCCGGAGGGCACAAACGGGGTTTGTTGAAAAATGAGTTGGGCGGCCGTCTCTGATGGCCGTTGGCCGTCCCTAGCATTGCCCCTTCTCTATGGCGTGGCCTCCACTTTTTTAAAGAGAAAAAACTTCCAAAACTACCCTGACCCCTCCCTCTCCTTTCCTTCTCCCCCTTTCTCCTTCTCCCTCTCTCTCCCTCTCCCTGCTGGTCGCTGGCCGCCGCCCGCGCCACCCTTTCCCTCTCTCTCCCCCCCTCGTCTCGCCACCTGCTCGCCGCCCACCTCCGAGAGCACTTGATATAAGGGAAGAAATTAGCTGCTTTTTCTGTTTTATTTTCACCGTCGTCTGCACATCAAAAGAGAGAGGAAAATAGACTTATCATGCATAGAATGGAAAGAAGGCATCTCAATGGCTTTCTGTTGCTGTAGTTTCCTGCGTGTCCTTCCGTGATTGTTACTACTTACTATGAAGTAGTTAGTCTTTCATGAGTTCTCAATATCTTTCTCTGTTACGTCAGTCCATGTTGCTTTGTGTGTCTGTTTGTTCTTAATTAGTTAGTCTTGTACTTCCTTCGGATGCACTGAAGCTAACTTTGCCGACAGTATAAAAAAAAAAAAAAAAACCATTTTTTCTACAGGGAGAAGCCACTGAGTAGAACCAGCTGTGCATGATTTCTTTCCCCATATTTACAAGAGAGAGAGGAATGGATCAAAATATGACTGACATAGAGAGTGAGGCACTAGAAGAGAATGGAATGGAGCATAGTGACCTTGAAGAGGTTGCAATAAGAGAGCCTCTGCTAAAGAAGAGGATGAACACAACCTCTCAGATTGCCATCATTGGTGCCAATGTCTGCTCCATTGAGAGCTTAGACTATGAGTAAGCTCCCTTCTTTCTTTCCTCTCTTCCTTTTTCTTTATCATGCTTTTTGATGTGACCCAATTAGCAAATGGTTTCAACCAATTAGGAGTTGCGGTGGTTAAAAAAAATGAGATTTCTCATAACAGTAGGGCTTATAACAGTAGGGGGGGTGTTGAGGAGATGCTTTCTCTCTCCCAAAGAATGATAGTGGCAATTGTGCCGTTGGAGTAGTTAGAAAGAATTTCCCAACTCACAAGCACTTTGTTTGGGGTTTTCCTGCCACCCCCATGTTTGTGTAGGCCATTTTCTGCGGAAAAATGAAAATGGTTTCTGAGGTAGAATGATTCTTTTGTTGTTTCCATAATCTTATAGGTAGAGGCATTTTCTGTGGGTTTCTGTGGGGTTTCTGTGGGGTTTCTGCAGAGTAGATAAAGACCCAAAAGCTTTAAAAAAAAAATCCATTTTCTGCTGTCCTTGCACAAGGGTAGCAAATTAGCAATACATTTCAGTGTGGAAGAAAATGTTTCCCGGAACACTGGAAACTGAAACCGCAGAAAATGAAGTTTTGAGTCTTCAGTTACCATGCGCAATATAAGATATTGGAAATAAATTGCCAAGCAAAATTGCCTGGCACAAACATTCTCCAACTATTATTGCACAGTAGAATGTAAAACCATCACATTCTACAAAAAATCTCAAAGTGATTGCAGTTTGAGAACATTTGAATAGCAATTTTCCTTTATTGCCTATATCAAGTTTCACATTGTTTGGCCTGTTTAATGAGCTGCCAACCAATGCAGATATTATGTAAGTTTAATTTTATTTCCTCTGCTCTGCTACCTCTAGGATTGTGGAAAATGATTTTTTCAAACAAGACTGGAGGTCAAGGAAATCTGTTCAGATATTTCAATATGTTGTCCTCAAGTGGACTTTCGCACTTCTTATCGGCTTGGGCACAGGTCTCGTTGGATTCTTCAATAATATTGCAGTTGAGAACATAGCTGGATACAAACTGTTGCTTACCAGCAAACTCATGCTTCAGAAAAGGTAAGTGTGAATGATTTTAGTGTCTGAAATTATTAAGGTGCATTTGGTTGGGATGCAAATTATAAGTGAAACCCCTTCCTTTTTTTTTTGGTTTAATTCTTGTCATTGATTCAAATATTTTTCACCCTATGATTGTGGTGGTTCTGGAAAGTGGAGCTGCAGTACATGGGTCAATGTGTTTCTTCTCAAAACCCAAATAAAAAATGATAATTTTTCAGGTCTGCCACAAACTTGTCGCAAGGTATCACAATTCCTGCCTGACTGAAAATGCTGGATCCCAACACAACATTTAGGATTTTCTTTAGTGCATTCTACCATGATTTTAGAAAGTTTCTTGGATAAATGTTTCTATGTTTCTGGGTGAATTCTACATTTATGGGACTTGTATGATTCTTTTGACTTTGTAAGACTTCTATGGGACCTAAGGTGATAGGCTATGATAAAGAAGCTTCCAAATAACTACTCTTCAACAAAATTAATCGCAACTGTATTACAGATTCTTCAGTATGATATCATTAGGTGAACCTGAACCTGAACCTTCAGTTACCAATTCAATTTTGGTCAGGTTGGCAGGTCAGGTCAGGTTAGGGGTTGCATCTGGTGAGGTCTAGCCAGATGCAACCCCTAACCAGGATCAAAGTTACTAGTAAACATCTCCGTGAGCCTCATACCTGCTTCAAAGGAAGCTTATTTGGTCATGGATCAAATAAAAAAAATATGGAAACTTATTTGGTCAAAGTGAACATATTTCCTAGGAATAGGAGCAGTTTGTCATATATCCAAGGGCTAGATTGGAAACTCTGTGAATCACGGATATTATTGTACAGACATGAAGTATGTGGAATCTGAATGGTTGTATTAGAACTCTATTTTAGCTTCTGTTTCATACTATCCATTGACACCATTGTAATAGTTTTTAGTGTTCTACTATAATAATTGACCATATATATCCAGCTTAACTGGTATTGATTTTCAATTTCCAGCCCACCATATATTGAGATACCATTGGATCTCAACATCCCCCTTGATTGGTGTCGAGTCAATGTATTCACTCCAATCAGGATATTTTCTATGTTTTGCACCTATTTTTTATTAGGCATATGATATTTTTGCATCCATCATAAGGATAATTTACACATTCTCAAGTTGGGACTCAATAACACATCGTCTTTAGTAATGCTAGTAAATACTTAGCTGTGATTTTAAACTCTCTTCCTTTTTTTGTGTTTGTTTTTAGTACCCACTTATAATTCTTCATCTTCATCTTAGCCTTGTCCCATATTTTTTTGTTTTCTGCTTAAATAGCCTTGTCCCATCAATCTCGGCTGTCTTATACGTAATTATTTTCTTTTAAGAAACATTTTATTGAGAAGACTAATATGAATGCAAACTACTCATCTGAATTTATTATCAACAAAGCTGTGCTTCTAGTTTTTCTGTTTTTGAAGGATCACGCTCTCTAGTTTTTGTACTAAGATGTTTTTGGACATCATGTGGGAAAACTGGCAAAGTGACTTTTAAGTTAGGATGTAGACCTGTTTTTGGTAACATTCACTGGTTCTGAATCATTCTGAGTAACTGGTTTGTTATTTTGGTTCCAGTGCAGGTACTACCAGGCCTTCTTTGCATATGCTGGTTGCAACGTAATTTTAGCAGCCGCTGCTGCAGCCATCTGTGCTTACATTGCACCTGCTGCAGCTGGTTCTGGTATACCTGAAGTGAAAGCTTATCTCAATGGTGTGGATGCTCATTCAATATTAGCTCCAAGCACCCTATTTGTAAAGGTGAGATAGAGATTTGTATTTGGTATTCTACTTTACCATGGTAAAGAGGAACCAAAGGGCCCTGATGTGCGAATCTGTAGGGATGGCCCATTAGATGGTGATCCAGATTCCAGACCATTGGTCTGACAGGACATATCATCAATGGGTTGCTAAAAAATTCTTTCAAATTGGAAGTTCCAATGATTATTTACTGGTCAAGACAGGTTTGTTTTTAGCTCCCTGGAATTGGTATTCCCCGTGCCATTAGAAAACTCTTTATTTATTCATTGATTCTACTATTATTATCACTATTTTTATTGGTAACGTGACTCAATCTAACAACCGCAAGGTTACAATAGTAAGGACCTTCCATCTACAGTTCTGATCAAACTTCTGGCACTATACTTTCAACAGATTTTTGGTTCCATAGGTGGAGTTTCAGCTGGATTCATTTTGGGTAAGGAGGGACCCATGGTGCATACAGGGGCTTGCATAGCTTCTCTGCTTGGGCAGGGTGGATCTCACAAATATCATTTAACATGGACATGGCTTAGGTACTTCAAAAATGACAGGGATAGGCGTGACTTGATTACATGCGGGGCTGCTGCTGGTGTGGCAGCTGCGTTCCGAGCCCCAGTTGGTGGGGTCCTATTCGCGCTTGAAGAGGCTGCTTCATGGTAACCTCTCTCTCTCTCTCTCTCTCTCTCTCTCTCTCTCTCTCTCTCTCTCTCTCTCTCTCTCTCTCTATATATATATATATATATATCCAATTATTGATTCTGGGAATCAAAAGCTATACTCGAATTAATTAGAATGAAAGGAATCAAATCATATACATAATTTCCAAAGAACAATATGAAAAAATCATGTAAATTCGCAAAATACATATGCATTCTATTAAGCAAGCATATAAATAAATAAAATTTTGGGCTCAGTCTAAACTGTACCCAAACGGTCTGAGCCAATTAGGGGAAATTATTCATTTATATATTTTAAATAAAATCTTTAAGTTGAAGCATTAAATCAATTCTTGTTGACTGGCCCAAATTTTACTCTGATCGCAATGGTGTTCCTAGTAAATTCAAATGACTCTCCGTATACCCAAGATAAAATGCAACAACTGAATTTCTACAGATGTTCTTAAATTCAACAGCTATGGTTTTGTATCCAATTATTTCGACGGTTGATCCAATACTTGAAAAGCATGCTGAGAATTTGGATCCAATAATGTTGTTTAAACTTTAAATCTCATATATGGATCTCAAGGCCCTCATTAATGTGTTTCATTTCTCTTTGTATTCTTCAGGTGGAGAAGTGCTCTTCTTTGGAGGACCTTTTTTACAACAGCTGTAGTTGCTGTCGTATTGAGAGCTTTCATACAATATTGCCAAAGTGGAAAATGTGGACTGTTTGGTAAAGGAGGATTGATCATGTTTGATGTTAGTTCATCCATTAACACATATGGCGCCTCAGATCTGCTTGCAGCCATAATGCTTGGGATTATTGGGGGGATCTTGGGAGGCCTGTACAACTTTCTCTTGGACAAGATACTTCGCGCCTATAGCATCATCAATGAGTATGTCCACTATAATTCAATATTATGTCATTAATCATTATAGACCTGTCAAGGATATTCATGTTGTACAATTTGAATCAACATACCCAATACCGGTGGAAGTGTCCAATTGCTCGCCTCTAGTACGTCTTGACTGAGTTGTAACTTGTGAGTATCCAATATGGATTTCCATTATCTGGCACCTTCTCAGTGATACCAAGTGATGATAGTGAGGGTTATAATTATGATGATTCATGTTGGTGATCTTTTCTTGAAGAGTGGTCTTTACATTTCTAGTTTTGTTTCTAGTGTTGCTGTTACGGCCGCTAATGCTTGAAAATGATTGCAGGAGAGGAGCTCCATTTAAAATCCTACTAACTATCACTATCTCCATCCTGACCTCATGTTGTTCCTACGGTCTGCCCTGGTTAGCCAAGTGTAGGCCTTGCCCCTCTGGCCTTACAGAGCAGTGCCCCAACGTAGGTGGCTCAGGGAACTTTAAGAATTTCCAGTGCCCTACAGGACAATATAACGACCTTGCCTCGCTCTTCCTCAACACCAGTGATGATGCCATCCGCAATCTCTTCAGCTCTCACACGAAGACCGAGTTCCACTACTCTACCCTCATCATCTACTTTGTCACCGTCTACTGCCTTGGCCTTGTAACTTATGGCGTTGCTGTCCCCGCTGGACTCTTCATCCCAGTCATACTCGCTGGTGCCACCTATGGTCGCCTTGTTGGGACCCTACTTGGCTCCATCTCCACCCTTGACACTGGTCTTTTTTCCCTCCTTGGGGCTGCCTCCTTCCTTGGCGGCACCATGAGAATGACAGTTTCCATTTGTGTGATATTGCTTGAGCTCACAAATGACCTCTTGATGCTCCCACTAGTAATGCTAGTCCTACTCATATCCAAAACTGTAGCGGATAATTTCAATAAAGGTGTTTATGATCAAATTGTGAAAATGAAGGGATTGCCTTACATGGTGGCCCATGCTGAGCCTTACATGAGGCAGTTGGTGGCCAGTGACGTGGTTTCAGGTCCCCTTGTGAGCTTCTCTGGCGTGGAGAAGGTGGGAAACCTAGTCCTTGCATTGAAGATAACAGGACACAATGGATTTCCTGTCATTGACGAGCCACCTTTTTCAGATAATACTGAGCTATGTGGACTAGTGTTGAGGTCTCATTTGCTTGTGTTACTCAAGGGGCGGAGCTTCACAAAGGAGAGGGTGGAAACTGGGACTGATATCTTTCAGAGGTTCAATGCTTTCGACTTTGCCAAAGCAGGGTCAGGTAAGGGGTTGAAGCTGGAGGACTTGGAGATTTCAGGGGAGGAGATGGATATGTATGTTGACCTCCATCCCATTACAAACACCTCACCATATACAGTTGTTGAGACCATGTCGTTGGCCAAGGCTGCAGTTCTATTTCGGCAGCTTGGGCTCCGCCACTTGTGTGTGGTCCCTAAAACTCCTTTGGTAATCTCTCTTTCTCTCTCACACTCACACTTGTGTTGTGTGCTCAAACACAACCATACACATGCATTGGTACACAATATTGGTCATAGAATTCAGGTCAAATAAATGCATATAGATTCAGAAATACTGATTTTAGACTCACAGCTCATGGATTAGGCTTTCAAATTTTATCCCTCAAATCTCCTCATTACATGAATGGAAATGTGCTTATAGGACATTCTAAC
This sequence comes from Litsea cubeba, assembly GCA_012931725.1. Taxonomy (NCBI): domain Eukaryota; kingdom Viridiplantae; phylum Streptophyta; class Magnoliopsida; order Laurales; family Lauraceae; genus Litsea; species Litsea cubeba. Next base: position 118,257,254 of record CM022945.1, read on the forward strand.
CTGTCTGATCGAACATTGTCTTTGTCCAAACGTCTGATGGTGAATTTTGCCCCATTCAACGAGTGTATTTTTGGCCCAATCTCGCCCTCCATGACCACTTTTAATCTCTTCCACCATACACATGTTGTCAATGAAGACTAACAAATAGGGTCGCCCCAAAGGATACCTATCCCTTCTTTTTGTTAGTTTCATGCATAACTTGTCTACACTCAGTGATTCTGCCGAGCTGACTTGGTTAGCATAGTGTCGAGCTGAGTTACCCATACAATTTGGTGGTGTTAAGAGTTGGTACAAGTGGTTTTTTGCTCATCAGACATTACTCAGCCACATCACCCTGTCGATTTCACACAATCAAATTTAAGTAAGACATTGAAAATGTTTAAGGTCCATTCTTTAAGAGCTGAACTTATCACCAAATCCATATGAAGTGACCGGACTCTACCCGTGCAGCATTCTTCACTTGATCCATTTATAGAACTTTGTTAAACATAGTAGAAGAAAATGTCAGAAAAAAGCTTATTCACTTTACTGAATGTCATGGGTAGTTTTAGGATGGCTAGAACCTTCAAACATGTAATTTTAGAAACCTCACTTATCCATCAACAAACATGGCCATCAGGCCATTGGTTTAAAGTTTGGATAATTAACAGAGGAGCCCATGTGTAACAAAGACTATACATTACTATGAAAATCTTAGGTGGTTGTTGAGGATCCATATGATTAGCATAGCGAAACCTAAAAGAAAATATAATCTCCATCCCAAGTCCCATGATCAGTATATTATCTCATAAAACTTATAAAAAAATCATTTTTTTCTATATTCATCACTATCTTCAAGCTATATATATTTGTGTTTATAACTTAATATAAAATTCTGGCTTTGTGCACTAAGTTGACTCCACTTCTTGGCATTTCGAGTCAAGTACGAGTCACAAGTTTGCAAGCTATGGGTTTAAGCAATGGCAGTTTTGTTCTACTGTTGAAAGGTTTTGGTTGTGGGACTATGTCATCCTCAAACCACAAACTCATATATTACATACATAGTATCTGGCGATCAGATCTGACATTTATTAATATTTGTTAATCCAAGAAACACCAATCAGTTCACTGGTTCGGATCGCTAAATCATAGGATCAATAAATACAATTTCATGGCTTGAGTTTACTGCACAAAACATTGAATTGAGGATCATATAATCCCTCAAGCTCAAAAGATAAATAAATGATCATAAATAGATGGATGTCCTGTTTTAAATGAACAACCATCATCTGCTAAACATTTCATATTTCTATTATTCAATTCTTTTTAGGTCTTAAAATTAATCTTTCTGAATCTGAGTTAGATCATAGATGCATATGTTTGTAATTTGTACACTACAACAATTTACACGTTGTCATTGCTCTGAATAATAACCCTCAAAAGGAAGCTTGTGTTGTAGAAAACAACTGTAATTCCCCTCTACAGGGAAGATTTACTTTTTTTTTATCTTGCAGAGACCTCCAATTGTTGGGATTTTGACACGGCACGACTTCATGCCAGAGCACATCCTTGATCTCTACCCACACTTCAAACTTCACAAATAGGTCTGGTGACAGGAATTTAATTTGATGAGTTGCTCTTTTCTATTACTCCATTACTTGAAGGACTACAGTACCATGTTAAATGAATATTTATGTTCCCCCTCTGTATTTGTACAGGTGGATTGCATGGCGACAGTCCCTTCAGATCATTTAAAAAGTGTCTCAATCGGTAGCTAATGTCACCCAACTGCAATGGTTTTTTTTGTAGTCCATCCATGCAAGACATGGCAGATGAATGCGAACTGGTCCTAATAATCTACAGAGATGAGAACTCTTGTTAAATAAGTGAAAACACTACATATTTTCCTCATTGTTACCTTTTCTTTGAGAAATTTATTCAAGGCTATTCATGGAGTGATGTTCAGGCTTGTTAAATGCCTTCTGTTCTTTTACTATATACTTTTATGTAGCTGTGTATAGTATGTGAATATAAGGACCCACAATCCAGGCAGTTTCATGTGTAGAGATGGCCTGACCTTCTTGAAACTCTCTCTCTCTCTCTCTCTCTCTCTCTCTCTCTCTCTCTCTCTCTCTGGTACATATTCCTTGCAGGGTCTTATCGTATGAGGTAGCTGGATGGGGCCCACCTAGAGCCTCAGTGATGGTCAGATCAAGGAGGATGGGAAGATCCACTTATGACGGGCCCAGATATGAAATTTGGGGTCATTTTCATGCCTCTAGCCCCTTAATCTATTGCCCACAAGTTTAATGGCTTTATATTAAAAAATAAATAAATAAATAAATTTGTCCTTGATCCAATGGTCAGGCAAAACAAAACTACAATCTATTTTATCAAAGCCTGCAATTGGCAGTGACTTCACCACAAATCCACATTCTTAAGCTTTCTTGTGGATGGAGTGAACCCAATACCCACAATGGAATGGCTTTTTTCATTTAGGTAAACAGAATATCATCAAATCCCCACTTTTTTCTTTATAAGATAGCATCAGAGTAGTTCATCCCATGTATCTCCTACTTTTCTTGGTCATTTTTCCATTCAACCTAGTCTAGATGCCTGATTCAATGCCTCTTTTTTTTTGCATAAATATATAAAAAAGGAGATATGTGCAACTGCAAAGGTTCTCATTTGTGGATTTGGGGTTGCTGCAAAGGAAGAAATTGTTTGCGAATTGGCCTTAGTTACGCATCTATCCAATGGACTGGACCTGAGAAATCTAGGTGTGGACCATTATATTGACATATAAATAATTACTTCTAATGCAACCTCCATGAGGATAAACCAGAATAAAGAAGCATAATTTATGTAGCCGGCTTCAACATTGTTGAGACAAGCCTCTGATGATGGTCACAACGACGATAATGATGATAAATAATTGGTTCTGAGTCTAGTTTAATATGGATAACCAAATACCCATGATATATAATATTTACATTATATACTTATTGCATACACACGGGAAGGTCGCTCATTCAAGTAAAAAGGAAGCCCACACAAGCAGAAGAGGTGACGTACCCGAGGTCTATACTGTCAAAGGTAGTTTAACAATCTAGTTCTCCGAAATATGTACGGATATTTTTTTCAAGTTTGGAGTTTTTTTCCTCTCTTTATGTATATATATAAATTATCAAGAAGACAGCGGAAAACAAAAATTATCCTTTAAATAATTTAAACTGGAAAATCAAAAAATAAAACATACTAACCTTATATTAATTTTTTGTAGTTTTTTATATTTTGTATATATGATGATGATATTAGAAAATATATTTTCACATAAGTAATGCAATATCCTTTACATGGCTGCATCCCACTGTATGATAATTGTCAGATCATTCATTATACATAATCGCTAACATGTATTCTACTTTAAAATTATAAATTGCAATCATGAATAACAAGCCATCATTATAGCACATCAGTATCTTTTATCTTTTCTTTTTTGTGTTTTAAACTCCAAACTGGGATTTCTACATTAACCTATTTGCTTAGCATTCATCATTGTGTCTTTTTTAAAATATGAGGCATATGAGAGAGGAGTTGCAAAAGGCAAAATCTTATAAAGCAGTTACCTTATCTAGCTTGGGATTCCTCGTGCTTTTTCCTTCATAGGAAGTCTTTTCAAAAAAACATGATTTGATTTGTTCTGAAGAGACTTTTTTTTTTCTTCTCCTCAAAAGAGGAAATATCAAAGGCCTTTTGAGTTGTTGCCTCTGTAATCTGATTCCAAAATCAAGGCATCCAACTAAAGAGAAATTCAAAATACTTTTACTTTCTCTTACATTAAATGAAATCACAAACTGTTTTGCACTGGGATCAAGCTCTTGGTAAGGATGATAAGGGTAGTAGATATTCAAAAACCAGAAGGACCCGAACTGAAAAGTTGAATATGGTCCAGGACTTTGTACCTGTTCATGGCTCCAGTCCAAGCTGGGTTCACTGCATGGACGGGAACAAACTTTGAGTTCAGGTTTGGATCTGGGTCCATGGGTTTTCATACCTGAGAATCCAAACAGCTAATTCCACCTGCATTATACTATATATCTATATAAGCATATTAAGCATTGGTTGTGCTCGGATGTCTCGTAGAAGTCTAACTTGTGGACATGTGTGGTGATCCACTGGGGCCCATCAATCATGGGAAGTGGGGGATTGCAAGATTTTGACAAATCATTTTAATCCTTTGATCCATGTGCCCATAGCCCTCAAGTTTAACGATTGTATAAAGCATCAATTTCATACTATTTCAATCAGCAGTCAGTCCCATTGGATGGGTGTAAAAAATCTGGGGCTTGTGACATTCAAGGGGAGATAATCGTCGGTGTCATCATCATCATCAAAGCCTTGTCCGAACTATGTCGGGGTCGGCTACACGAATTCTGTTTCTCTCCATTCTGATCTATCTTAAGCCAAATCATCAGATTCAAGGGGAGATAGTGTTCAATTTTATTAGTGTTTGGTCCCAGTTGGACCAGAATCTTGGTCATTAAGGGATATGGAAAATCAGCTCAATCTCCATAGGGAAATTATATATGTTTCTATCAAACAGTTCAATTTTCTCCAAAAACAAGTAAATCAGATACCCAACTTATTTCATCAAATCGCTAGTACAGGTTACTTTCAAGCCTAAATGGACTGTAGATTTTGGGGAAACTGAGATTTTGGGAGATCGAGGAATCTTTTTCTTTGTAAGCAAGGAGTCCTTTGGAAGTCTACATTATCATCCACAAAATAGAACTATTTGGCTCTATTGTAGGAGAAGGAAATATATAGATATATAAAATTCTAATTGAAGTGTTCTAATTATCCAAGTTGTCTCATTGAGTTTTTACTTTTCAACTTGATTAAATTGTAACGCAATCCTCACCTATTGTTGATGATCTTTGTGTGGGGATATTTCCAGGATTCCGAGATTATATTAGCTTCGGTAACAGTACCAACTAATCATATCTCGACCTCGGCCATGTGCACCTCGGTAACAGTACCAGGGCACCAACCGAGATCAAGATCATCCCGGACTTCGGTCATTCCTGACCTAGGCACTGTGTCCTGGCCTCGGTAATACATCTCGGCAATAGTGCCAGAAGGCTAGCCGAGACAGACACTGACAGCCAAACTTCTACTGAAGCTCAACCACGTTATGGGACGTGTGATTAGACAGAGGCACGCACAAGTGGGACTGAGAAGCCATCCTTGCCGCCCATGCTCCCTGACAGAATGACATTCAGCGGTTACATCTACATCAGGGTGAGGCCCCAGGCAGAAGTTCAATAGGATCCTGCCAAGAAGTCAACAAAGTAAGGCCCGATAGGACTGCCATTTAATGAAAGGTGGCCTGATGGGATTTCAATTAAAGAAAGGTAATGATGGGACAATACTTCTCAAAAGTACCCGTCGGAGTCATGGGACTCCCTGTCAGAGTCATGGGACTCCTCACCCAACTTCTCCAATAAATAGAAAAGTTTAGGTATGACACATAGGATATGATATCTCTAACACCCTGAACCTCTGCTTCTCTTCTTCTTCATCCTCTGTCGAGTTGTTAAACTGACTTAGGCATCGGAGAGCCTTGCGCTGACTGCAGTCAGGGTCTTTGATTGCCCTTTTCTCCTTCACTTTCAGGTTTCAGGCATCCCATAACCATCAAGGAGCACTAATCCTCCATTCCAAGTCTGTAAAATTTTAGGCACTTACAATCTTCTTAATCATTGTTATCCATGGAAGGTGAGTAAGTGGACACTAAAAATAATCACCATCATCATTTCGATCCAAAGTAACATATGATAAGGCTGATCTTTGGTAAATACTTAGTCAATGAATCTATTTTTATCATTGGATTGAAACATTTCTAAGGGTAGATCAATAACATTGAGTTAAGGTGTGGTTTAATCCAGTAGTGAGTAATACTCTTGTATAGGAGATTTCTGAGAGCTGCTAAATACACATTGAAAATCGAACTCTACATACTAAATATCTTTTTTACCAAAATACCCATGTAGGAAATCACCTAAAAGGACATCTATCAAACTCTTTACATCCCCAACTTCTTTCTAAACACTCACCCGAGCCACCACTGCCGAAGGGGGAGATGGAGCAAGAGAAATCGATGAACATGGAGGGAGAGAGAAAGAGGGAGAGAAAGGGGGGTGGGTGGGGGAAGGGGGACAAAGGACGGCGGCGGACAGGGAGGGGGGGCGGAGGCGGGCAGAGAGAGGGAGAGAGACGGTGAGAATGAAAGGGAGAAAGACAGGGAGAAGGAGAGGGAGGGAGAGCCGGAAGCGGAGGCAGATAGGGAGAGGGAGATGGTTAAAGAGAGGGAGTGTAGAGAGAAGTTAAGAGAGTAGAAATAGAGGTAGGGTATTTAGGGAAATACATGGTGTGTAGAGAGTAGCTATTTGGAGTGTAGAGAGTAGCAGTGTACAGAGATCAATTTTCAATTTGTATTTAGAAGCTCTCCTAGCTAGTCAAATATCATGTTAATAGAAGTAGGTCCAGAGTTTATCATGATTACAAGTGACTCCCCTGTGCATTGGATTTCACATGATCTTTGTCATAAGGTCAAGTGTGAAAAGGGCTCCACCTTTGATTAGTGTAAATCCGCACACATTTTACACTTACCAGATGATACTCTTGGATTAGGTTGCGGGCGTCATCATCTTCATCAAAGCCTTGTCCCATTTATTTTCAGGTCATCAACTCAAATTTTATTTCTTCTTTTCAATCTATCTCGATCCAAATTTTTAGATAATTTACGGGTTTTGACATCAATCTCAATTAAAAAAATATATATCATTAAACCCTGAGACCATTCATTAATCATTAATCATGACCAGATCCTCTGATTGGGGTGGTTTTTGGCCAACTCATCCCCAGAATGACCTTCCTAGGCACCACAAAATGGGGTGGTGCACTTTTCTAGGCTTGATTGATGTGTCCAATTTTGCATTAGTGCCCAACATCATACTTTACCAATTTCTGACAGAGAAGAAGGAGAGTCAATCCCAGGAAAGATTCCCGACAATACAATCTATCGATTCCATCTTTTTCGCAGTCAACAGGAGGAGACACTTTTGCTTAAACACCGAACCACTTTACCACGCTTCCCTTGAAAATCGAACCCTTTTCTCTCATGCGTCCTCTGCCTGCGGCTCCCTCTGTAGGAAGCTGCGCTTTGGTGCCGGTCCAGCAGCTGTAAGGCAAGAATTCTAGATGTCAACGTTTCAAATGACTGATTGTATGAATTCTCACTGTATGAAAGACCTATCAAGAAGAATTTATGGGTGTGAAGGATTTTTTTGAAAAAAAATACCTCCAAACGAATAAGCCTGTGCGATTTGTTTAATGATAAAAGCTTATGTACATGTATGTTTGTTGATGGCTTTCACACTAAACAATTGGGAAAAACGGATGAACAGAAAGGCCAAGATAAAAAACTTGAAACCCACTAAAAATAAAAGCTTTTGAATTCATTCTGTAAAAATGACCTTCAAGCTCTTCTAGGGATGATTTTGTATTTGAAGGTTGATTGATTTATGAAATACCATAAACAAGAGAGATGAAGTGGAAGAATATAGAAAAGGTTGTTTTTCTTTCAATATCATCTATACCATGATGATAGTTCCTTCAGTATAAAATATTATAAAAAAAATCAATTGTTTTATAGTGCTTAAACTTACATTGAGCCCAACTCTTTGGGCTTGATCATATAGAAATTCTACAAAAATACATAGGGAGTGAAATTCCTGGATTTCCAAAGGTCAAAAGGTGACTGGAATCCATAAATGTCAGTAAAGAAACATAAAATTTAGAAATTTCTGAACATGGTGAATTCCTGACAAAAATTCCACTAAAAAAATAGGACTTTATATAAGTAAACTTCAGCAGTAACTAACAAAAGCAAAATTTATTCTCAGCGATTTAAACCTTTTAAATGGGTCCCACTTATTAGCCCCACAAATTTACCGTGAGTGAAAGATTCAGAGGATTGAAACTTGTTTTCTAGGAGCAGTAGTAGTAGCTTTCAAGATCCTTTCCAAATATTAGAATTATATATAGATTAAGAAGAGGGAGATAAAAGAAGCAGCTAGCTAGATAGTGGGGCTGGCCATTTTATTTCCAGCTCTGCTGCCCGGATTGTGTTTTGAGCAGTGAAGGCAGAGGCAATGGGTGCAGAGGCAGATCCTCTCCCTTCTTCATGCACTGAGGATGTTCACGTGTTGGTGGTTGATGACTGCGTGATTGACCGGAAAATAGTTGAGAAGTTGCTGCTCAAAAATGGCACCTTCAAAGGTGTGTACAAGTGCAACTTTCTCCTTTTGTGAGCTTTTAACTGAAATGTGTGTGTGTTTTTTTAATTTTTGATAGTAAGTCAAATGGGTTTGTTCTTTGATTTCAGAAAAACATCTTCTTCATTTTTTTTTGAATTTATGAGTTTGTTTATGGATTAAATCAGTTTTGTTCTCTGGGTAAGTTTGAAGTTGGTTATTAAAACCCGTTTGGGTGTTCCACTTATTTGTTACCAGTGTGTGTGTTTTGGTAAGTAGTGAAATGGGTTCTATTTTTTTATTTCATATGTGTGGGTGTGTTTGAGTATAGTTGAGGTTCTTTTTTTTTTGGATTTGGTTGAATTTATGAAGTTATTTTTAGCTTAAATCCATTCTGTTCTTATAGGTTGAGTACTTGTGAGTAGTGTGTGCGCGTCTCTTTCAATCTACGTATTGTAATTTTTATATCATCAATATGTCCGTTCGTGTGTACTGATAGATAGTGGATAGATGGATATATATAGATAGACAGTGGAATGGGTTTTGTTTTTGATATATCATATATTCATGTATGTGTACATGTGTTTAAAGATAGTTTGAATTTATAAGTTTGATATTATCTTTAGTCTATTTTGTTCTAAGGGTGAGAATGAAATTGGTTGTCAAAAACCGTTTGGGAGTTCCAGTTGCTGGTCATCTGTAATTTCTCTTCTGGGGTCATTTCAGATTGAAAACTCGGATTCAATTGTGTTTTTATTTTATTTTGTTTTCATCTTAAGATGGGATTTGGATTGTCCTCTTTTTTTGGGTGGGGGATTGGAATCTCTAAGAAATCTTGGTTTTTTCTTGTATGAATATCTGTGCTCTAATTGAAAATTGAAAAGAAATTAAAGATGCTGAAATATTTCAATGCCTTTGCTTTATGCCTACTTCACTCTTGCTCTTCAAAACAAAAGACAGTTTTCTCCAACAATTCTCTAGCTTGCCATCATTTGTTTTGAATGAATTCCACCAGTTTTTGTGGGTTGGAAGTGAATGGATGTCTGTTTTGCAATGCATTTGAGTGTGTTGAATTTAGGATTCACATCATCTGGAATACTATTGTTCTAGTTTTTATGTCCCATACAACCGCAGCCCTGATAATTGGAAGCACATGAAAGTGGGATATGGTATTATTGCTGAAATATAGAGAAGTGCACAAAGAGAAGAACAATCACAAGCACAAGACTGAGATGTTACAGTTACACAATTGACCACTAATGGCTATGTCCATGTGGTTTTCCACTGTATCGAAAAGGAAACAGGAAAACTCGCATGTGCTTCCACATTCCAAACCCATGAACCTCTTTTTACAATTACTCTTGTACATTAACACCCTTTTACAAAGCCTCTCTAACTTAGAAGCATATGAATGAACATCTTGAATGTATTGGAGTTTCACTCACAGCCGTGCTGTAGGGTTCTATCCCTATGAAGGTGGCCCACCACTTAACATATAAGAATAAAGAAAAAGAAAAAGAAAAGGAGGTTAAGGACATTGTTGAGGTCAACGTCCACTATCGCTCCTAAGCGGTCATAATTGTGTCGAACCCTCGCCCCCACCATAAAATTATTGTTGTGTCCTTTCCCATCACCAATTGGTTTTGGGATAGGTGGTTGCCCAATGGGATGTAAGATCCTACAAGTGGTATCAGAGCCTGGTAGGTCGGGTGTTTGAATCACGGGACACTCTTTTTGCAAGTTGCGTAGCAGGAGTCGTTGTGTGTGTACCGTTGAGGGACCTCCCTCGCTCGTGAGCGGTCATAATTGTGGTCGAACCCTCGCCCTCACCATAAAAACTATTGTTGTGCCATTTCCTATCACCAATTGGTTTTGGGATAAGTGGTTGCTCAATGGGGTGTAAGATCCTACAGACATAAATTTCATAAGACCAATGTCTTCTTTCTCTAGTGGAGGATAAAAAGAGAAGAAGAAAAGAGGTTTTCTCTTTGGCATCAATCAAAATATGAGCATCCTTCACTCTTCCACCATGGTTATAATTGCTGTTGAAGCATAGAGTCTCTGCAGCATCTGATTCCTTATAAAACTTTATAATAAATATTGTGCAGGCCTCGATAAAATAGTAGGTCACTAACTATTTTATTTTTTTTATCAAAAATCACATTTGCAGTTGTTGCAACAATTGTAGAATCTCTATGGATATATGGTTTACAAGTAAATTGATTGAGAACCACAACTGAAAGCTGATTTTGCAGATACAACTAATTTCAGTATTTCACATAGTTTGCCACCAAGGGTTACATTAGGTAAAGAGGATGACAGACTTTCACTTTACACAATTTGAACCACAGCTTTAGTATTTATTTGTTGCCATGTGGAAGATCCCCACCATCCCCCTCCCCCTAAATGTGTCACCGATCCCATGTTTTTACAGTGATCCAAATGAGGTTGACTGTTGGATTGAAATAGATAAGTAAATATGATACATTCTAAAATTATTAAAGTTGAGGGTCACGAATCAAGGAGCTAGGATGATATGATGGATGTGGAGTTATGCAAATAGGTGGGTCACATCCAGGTCATTCAATGCCCACCTTTCCATCAATTGACGTGGCCCCAGTTGGGCGATCAAGTGTGGCAAAGTCTCACACAAATAAGCCTTCTCAATGACCTTACACATGCACAGCCTTCTTAAATATAGAGATATACAAATCCTTCTCAAATAAAGAGACTTCGTATGAAAGTACTCATTTACAAGTAGTTTTCACATTAAGAAAGCCAAAAGAGGGGAATCTTATTAGGACTCTTTTTTCTCAGTGGGAACAGGGCCATAAGTTTCAACTATCATGGCCCATTGAGTGTAAGTTGGGCGGACAAGTACCTCAGCCAAAACTTGTGGCAACTTCCTTATGCACTCTTAAATAATAAACCATGTCAATATATAACTCCTTGGCTCCAGATTTTGCTTCAATAGTAAGGGTTCGCAAATTTCACTTTTATTTCCATTTACACTTCTTTAGATCCTCTTGGAGAATCATGTTATTTGCCATGACTGGCAGATTTTTCAAGCTTTTAATATTTTGATTGACATTCTTTTAGCCCTAGATTTCCATTCTCTAAAATTAAAATGCAAAGAGCAGTACCAACTTTGTTTGATTTAATTGCAGTTACTGCTGTTGATAGTGGCGTTAAGGCCCTGGAAGTTCTTGGCTTGAATGAGGAGAAGGTTGAATCTCCTAGTGTCAATGTGAGTCAATTGTACGCAATCTGTTTTCTTTAATTTTTTGCTTCTCAGCACACTTTACTCATCACTATCTTTTGCTTATTTCTTTTCTTTTCTTTTATTTTTCCTTTTCTTTTTTGTTCTTTTTTTTTCTTTTCTTGAAGAAGAAGAGCTTCTTACTTATATTTACTGTTTCGTTATGACCTTATATCGATAATTATTGTTATATGCATCTTAGATATAGTCCTTTTCAAAGTCATGTAGATGTAGCCCCATGTGTTGATTCTCTCACACTGAATGGCCTTGATTCTCATTTAAAAACTGTTCCAGTTTCTTGCTGCATCTAGTCCTGGTATATTAAGGGAAGGCTGTCATGCAGGAATTCAAAATTGACATAATACTGACTGACTACTGCATGCCTCAAATGAATGGCTATGATCTTCTCAAGGTTGTCAAGGTAAGAACTACGAAGCTTCAAATCTTTTTCTGTTTTTTTTTTTTTTTCCTTAGCCCCTCTTTTAGTGACTCAATTGTGTTAATCTTTTGCATTCAGGATGACAACTGCTTGAAATCTATTCCGGTTGTCTTAATGTCATCTGAAAACGATCCACAAAGAATCAGCAGGTACTGTTGCTTAAAACACGATCCAACCTTTCTGGTTTTAGCTTCATCGTGTTGCTTGCCCACATTTAATATATAGAGAGAGATGATGATATGTCATCTGAAAAGTTTATTATATGATGAAGCAATCCATCAGCCAGGGATGAATCCAAGGGTGAAGAGTTCTTTTGGAAAGAGATCTCCATCCTTGTTATTGACATAACTGAAACACCATTCAAGACTGGACATGATGTGACAAGTATCTGGGTATTATAACTTCTAAGAAGAAAATAGTTGGAATTGGTATCATTTCAAGACTGCCTCATGGTTGCATGTAAGGGCCATTCCATTCGAGCTAAGTTTCATGAATACAAGGGGTCATTCCATTGGAGCAAAGTTCCATGAATATAAGTATGCAGAGACTAAAATTCTGTATTTTTTTATTCAGGGGCAGGGAGGGCACACACACAATGTGATGCCATATGTCCTCTGAAATTTAGATACAACTGAAGAACAAAATACATAAGAATTAATGGAATTCAGAATTGCTGATACTTGTTTCTTTTCCATTTAGAAGAATCCAGTCAACATGGCTATAGAATCTCTCATCCACTGGCAAATGAAAATGTAAAAAAGAAGATAATGGGCAGACTTTATATGGATCAAAACAAGTTTGGAACATGCCCCTACTCCACTGATAAATGTACCTGTTCACTCTATATAGGTGCCTTGACACTGGAGCAGAGGATTTCATTTTAAAGCCTCTTCATCCAGGGGACATACAGAGGATGAGAAGTTACACTAGACCCTTTACACCAACATCCAAAATGGGAACGAAGAGGAAAGTGCCTCTCGATATAATGCCAGAGAGTAATGAGTCTGAAAGGCGCCCTCGCCTTGCCGGAGTCACTGTCGCATGAGCAGATTCTGTTAACAGGTTTAAACCATCATATTTCTGAGTTTTATTATAGTTATTAGTGTGAATGCCCACCGTTTATCTTGTTTTCTTCATTTCATTCAGGTGGGGTTTTGTATGATTCTATTTTCCCTCCAGTTGGATTTTCTCTTACTGTTGTATGATAGTATCAGGCCCATGAAACTGCCAATGTGAATACTTTCTCAATAATATGGGGGCTTTTTTGAAGTTGAGATGTTTCTCTAGAGTTAAAATTGTTCATTCCACTACTCTTAACACTCTCCCATAAGTAGGAGTGATGTACTTATGTTGATTTTTTTTTCCCTAAGGATTGTGAAATTATGAATCTATGAAAAACAAAGGTTATCAGTTGACTGGTAAATTAAATCTGAAGTTGCATCTGTTGAGGTCAACGTCCAACCTCGCTCCTGAGCGGTCATAATTGTGGTCGAGCCCTCGCCCTCACCATAAAACTATTGTTGTACCATTTCCTATCACCAATTGATTTTGGGATAAGTGGTAGCTCAATGGGGTGTAAGATCCTACAAGTGGTATCAGAGCCTGGTAGGTCGGGTGTTCGAGTCATGGGACACGCGTTTAGCGAGTTCCCAGCAGGAGTCACGGCGGGTGTGCCGTTGAGGGAGGGATTGTTGAAGTCAACGTCCACCCTCGCTCCTGAGCGGTCATAATTGTGGTCGAGCCCTCGCCCTCACCATAAAACTATTGTTGTACCATTTCCTATCACCAATTAGTTTTGGGATAAGTGGTAGCTCAATGGGTGTAAGATCCTACAACATCTAATTTTGATAAAGTGATAATAAGAACTTTGTTAAGTTTATAATCTGATATAGCTGCCATCTATGATGAAGAAACCGAAAGCCATCAACTTTTAAAATGAAGGTGATTTATTGTTGATAATATTTCGGTTACAATGGAGTTGGGAGTGGGAGTTGGAGCTCTCCAGAATGGGAATGTGGATCGACTGTTCGTGCATGAGACTACATAAGATACAAAGTGTTTCAAAGACTCTGTTTGGACCCATCAACAGCACCATAGCTGTATGGTGTTTTTTCACTCATCAAGGAATGAGATTGTTGGAGAGCTGGTTCACTGGCAAATTAAGGAATACCTAAGCATTTTCCATCTTTAAAGAAAAAATCTCTAAGAGATTCATTTGATGGTTCAAATTTCAAAACTTTATTTATGCAAAGATACAACTCACACTTGTCATCGCCAAAGTACACATGACCTTACTCTAATGTTATGCACCAGAATTCCTTCTTCTGTTAACATGAGAAACATAGTTGAGAACTCAAGATCTAAATTGTTCATTCAGTGGGTCTAACTACCAAAGGACCATAAAATTAAAATACTGAAATCATTGAATAATCCTAAACATTTGAATATGAATGAAAAGAAGCGCTTTGAGAGCATTTAGGGATGGCATCAGTAGGTGATAAAATATAAAAACTCATTTGAAATGTTAGTGTCTCACTTTTCCAACATGCTACTTTGTCTCACTAGATAATTAGTGCAAGTAGACAAGGGCGTCTACTAGTAATTTCAAGCTAAATACTAGGTCTGAAAATAAACAGAATACAGATATTCTATGGCTAGCCTTACAGTCAGTCGTGGGATATGACCATGGCTAGCTGTGAGGACACCGTAGTGTAAAATGCACCAGGGAGTTCAGTTATGGAAAAGCTCACAGATGTACAGCTACAGTTAGCTCATTCCGGAATTACGGTTAGCCGTGTTTCTATGACAAGGTGTCCTACAAATTCATACCAGTGTTAGAGCTTCTTTCTGTAGCTATGATCGGCTCTAGTTGCATCCTTGTGAAAGATCATGTCATCATCACTAAGCTAACATTTTTTTCCCATTAGGCTTCATTGAAGAGGATGTCTTTCGCTCCAGAGCCTCGTGAATTGTAAATGGCCTCCTCACAAGTTTTGTTTGCATGGGGGCCACTTTTCAGTGATACATGCAATTGATGCAGGGTGAGACTAATCTTAGATGGGAATTAATTCCATGAAATCTACCAAGTTGGATGGTCGTAACCTTCGACTTGTGGCATGTAGACTCTGAAGAAGGTTGTCTACAAAAATCAAAGCTTGCCTACTTGGCGAGTCAACTCGATCACTCGGGTGACTCGGCTTCAGCTAGGTGATTAATGTAAATGAGTTCCTGTGTTCATTCGCTGAATCAGGTTGCACCACCAAGATTTTTAATTACATTTTGAAAGGACAAAACCACAGGTTTGAACCGGACCAGGGCACCCACCTTGGAGTTGGAGTGGCAAAAGGAGTGGGTTTGCTCCCTATGTGTTGTGTTCTAAAATGTCGTAGATTTGCCGGGCGAGTTTAGCGGGCGCTACCCCGGTGATTAGTTCTGTTGGGTAAAAAATCTCATGGCCCTGTGCAATGCAATTCACTAATATAACCATTAACATATGTAATCTTTTGCTAAGACAAAATTTTGAATTACCATAAAGAAAAGAAAATGTTTTGGACCCATTTCGTTAGAACTATATGTTCGGCGATGCAATCCATTTGTTTTCTAGATGACTCTACTGGCCAAAAGTGATACTATCTACTTGAAGACCTAATGATCGATTCCTAGACATGTGTGTGATACCTGTTGAAAGTAGATGGGCCTTCAAGACAAGACTTTTAAAAGAATTTATCCGCTTAACATAAGGATCTGACATCCAAATCTCATGGAACTAATCCCAGTATCTGAAACCCTTTTCTTTAGTATATTAAAATCCCATACCAAATAACAAGAAGAATAAATCTGAACATACAATTACTTGATATATCTACAAGAAACCAGTGCAGAACTATACCCGAGGAACTCTGTTGTGCTCAAATCGAGTCATGGATCTTGTGTCTCTGCAAATCCTCTTGCAGATGTGATCTCCCAGAACTTGCAAGTCTTCCACACTATGACCCAATTGAGAGATCTTCTCAAAAAGAATGGTGGGGTCACAATTGAGAAGCTGTTCTTCAAGGAACTCAACCAGAGATCAAGAGGAGAGAAGAGAGGGGAGGAGAACTCCAAGAAAAACGTCCAATAATGATATGGCGGGGGTCTCATTTTGGGATGGGACTGGTGGGGAATGAAATATCTATATGGGACCACCATGAATATCAAGTTTGGCACCAATCTCATGCTCCTAACCCTTCATCCATGACCAACAAGCCCAGTTCATTCATATGTGTATATAGTCAATCCAACGGTCCAATTCATTCACGTTGGTGTCAAACCTTGGAACGTGTGACTATCAAAGGGGTCCCTGTCTATTACAAGGTTTGGATTAGGTGATAGGTAGGCCCCACCCATAGTTCTCACGGTTTGAAACCGTGAGAACAGTTCTCACCTGATCATTTCCCTAATTTGAATATATATATCACTTAGGGCTAGCATGGGGACCACTAGGAGTTCCTTGGATATTACTCCAACTAATGCATCTAGACCTCACATCTCACGTAAGATCCTGACCAACAATTAATTATAAATAACATCACTATATAAATATAATTGCATTCCAGTTCTAGGGATTTTATAAGAAGAACCCTAAACTTTTCAATTACTGCAAACAAGCCCCTCCATCAATTATATTCATGAATCCATTGGAAAATAATAAAACTGTCTAACCAATGTGGACTCAGCTATTTTTATCCTTGTGACCCAATTAATCACACTAATCATTGATACCATCTGATTAACTCTTAATCAGAATGGATGCGCAGTTATCAAGGATAAATTTCATTAATAATTACAAGGGGATATTATCTTAAAGAGGATAGATTTCATCTTGAGAATATATGTTCTCACGGTTCCACTACCATCTGTCCAAGATACTGAGGTGTTGACCAACAGTTGGCCTTACTCATTGGTAAGTTAAACAAATGCATAGAAGAAACTTTAGTTCATTTTTCTCTCCGGATTAAGAGCTTATTGATTGGAAATTATGAGAGCGTTCTTTAATAAAAGATAATATTTTATATAAGGTGTTACTCACGGTCTTCAGTACATCTAATGTACTAGCACAACAATCCGGAATCTTTCACTCAGATGGTCGAGACAAACCACACTATCTCATAGTTACTGGCTTACTGCAAATGCTAAAAACCTTTCAGATGAGATGCTCAATCTCATCACCGATTGAGAAAATATTTTTAAGATAAGAATTGTGACCTATATATGTCCCGGCATGTGAATCTCATACACATACATGGATCACATTTAATATACTTATGAGCTCTTATTCATCTCATGAACAAACATGCCATTCTATATCAGAATGTGTGCAACAATTAAAAAAAATCATATTCATCTCGTAAATAAAAGCATGAAAAAATATATATATATATATATGTATACATCAATTTAAGATAATAAACAAATAATTTATGTCCATCCACTAGATTGAGGACATACGATCTAACACTATTGACGTGTTGGCATCTATTGCATTTCCATTGATTTGATTAGCCAAAGGTGTGGATGGTACTTTCATTGAATTTAAAAAATAAAATAGAAAAAAATCCAACCTTTCAATTGAATACTTCAAACGTACTGAGGTCAAAAGATGAAACAAAGCAGTAGTCCATCTTTGATGTAAATAAAGGTTAATAGAAAATGGCTTCGATCTTCCATTTGTGCAATTCTCGGGGTAGCCATTTGTCTATCTATGATTGATATTGAGAGAGACTTTTTAGATTAGTGTGTTGAACGTCAGATGTAGATCATTTAGTCCTGCAACTAAACAAAGAGAAACAATTTTCATCTAAAGTTCCAATTTCTAAATCTGTTGCTCTAGTTTTCTATTCCTTCTTTATCTGTTACTGTTTATCATATTTCACTTTGCAACTCATCCGTCATTTTATTTGATTACATATACAGATACCTATAGTTTCTTAGGGTTATTTATCCACCTTCATCTACCATTTTTAGTTTTTCTCCATATCTTTGATACATAAGATGTAAACTAGACTCCCTTAGTAGAATGACTGAGTCATTGATTCGACTCTAATCACCCAGCTTAGTCAAAATCGAGTAGTGTCAAACTACGATAAAATGGCAAAAATCTGAAAGGCTTTGCTTTTTCTATTAGGCATTAGTTTTGTGCATATGGATGCAACCAAAAACCAAAATTTGACTTGGAGCATTCATCTGTCCACAGTGAGGCTTGTCATTTCAACCCTATGGATCATTGAAACAGTCCACTTGTGCCGGGCATGCATGGAGTTGGCGGAGTGGAAACTGTACATTTTCTGAGGCTCGAAACCATTGAAGCTGTAGGTCCACTTCATTGAATGTGTTATATGCAGTTCCCATATGAATGAAGTATTCAAATTAGACACCCCCAAGTAAAAGAATAGGTACTCATTTCCTTTTGTTCATTTTTTTCGTTTGTTAATGAACTGTTCAAAACTGATTCCATCCTCTTGCTGTATTTGATTTGACATACCTTTGTTAATAGAATTTGATAATTGCTGGCAAGTGCAGTAGTTTTTCCTTTTTATTTGAATGGCTCTAGACCCAGTAGATTTTTAAAAGTTCTATGAAATGAAGAGGTTGTGAGTTCAAAGTTTTACCAGCTATATTTCATTTTTTTTTTTTTTCCAATCAGTGCAAGTTCAGATTTACCTAGACCTTTACCAAATCCAATTTTGTTGTTATCTTGATAGTGAGCTCAGGCTGGGGCTATTTTGCTAGTTCCTTATCATGACAACTCATGAGAAAAAAATGGTTTGGCGGCTGAGAGTCCATGTCTTACTAGATTGAAGGGTGGGGCTGATAATAAGGTTGGAAAATTCCTTTTTTTTTTTCAACTGTTCCCATCAGTAAAAGTAAAAAAGACTAGAGGCATAAAGAAGATTCTAGATCTTAATTAGAGAGAGAGAGAGAGTAGCAAATAGGTGACACAGAAACATGGTACAAATTAAATGGTTATGTTAGAGGTGAATCAAATTACCTTTAAAAAACTCTATACAAACATATCAAAATTACAAGATTACTTCTCCAATCCCTCATCTCCTCTATTTGTTCTTTTAGGCCATTATAAGGGAACCCAACAAAGCCACTCTAGTAGAAATCAAATGTCTGTACAGCTCATTCACTCTCCCCTCAAACTTCCTAATCCTTGCTCTAATTCCCACTCTTCCTCCCCAAACCTTCCACTCTCTCCCTCAATTCCCACTCCCTCACTTCACCTCCTGACCGCTCGATCAAGCCCCTTACCTCCCGAGCCATCTCCACCGTCGATCTCAACTCGTCCAAAACTGGCCCACCATCTTTCCTCCCCTTAACGACCACCACCTTCTCCAACTCATGCAATGAACTCGCCCATGACTCGGCCCTTGCCGACTGAGTCACACCCACCCCGCCTCTCCTCTTGAATGAGAGTAAGGTGGATAACATCCCACATACAAGCACACCCATTGCCTTGGATGCACCCAAAAACTCATGAAACTCACTTTTGCTGAGACCAACTCGCCATGTGGCCTCTTCTTCCTCTCTCCCCACCTTCTTCAACCTGGAGGTGCACTTCTCCACTTGTGCACCTCTTCCTCTCTGTCTTCAAACATGCTGTCAGAGCAAGCTGTGCTCGTGCCAATGCTGACTTGGTTGGCTTCGACCCACCCTCAATACAGTGCAATCCCACTGCTATTGACTGTGTGTATTGCACCATTGCCTCCATCTGCTCGCGTAAGATGTTGCAGGCGTCCAACAGCTCCACCACATCATCGAGATAGTGTTCGACCCAGCTCCGGTCGATGGCGCCTTGAGTTGGGTCTGTGGCTATTGATTCGATGGCCTTCTTTTGCATGGAGATGGCTACGTCGAGAGCTTGAAGGACCCAAGTGGTGCTCATGCTGGGTTGGTGCTGCAAGTGGTGGACATCCGCGGCAAGCCACCCACTGAAGTATTCTGGGGCTGGCAAGGGAACGACCGGAGAGGGAGAGAGCCTCGCCGGAAAAAGGAGGGAGAAGATTGCAGAGGGGGACATGGTGGTGGTAGCAGTGGAGTAGACCTTCAATTTCCTTACTATGTAGTGTTTGGACTTTGAGAAGGAAAGAGGTTTCTTGGATTTGTGAGAGATCTTTTTGGATGATCCATGCTTTAAATTAGTAGCTGCTGGCGAAAGAGGAAAGGAAATGTGGGGCCCACTTTGATGGTGTGGATGGACACCTAATTGTCGGTGTAAGACTGTCAGTCAGCTGTATATGACACTGTGTTTCACTAGATGAATGACGCGTGGCATGTAAGGATGTGGGCCTGATTCGAGTGAGTGACTAACTAATAATATGCATGATGGTGACATGGAGATCCAAATGATTTTGAGGTCGAATATCCTATAACTGTGAAGGCTACTTTAGTATGATCTAATTCGATCACTAATATGATCATGTGCCTCTTTATCATTAGATTTAAAGGATAGTTTAAAATTTTAGAGCAATCAAAGTGATATGGATTGTGTTGTAATTTTGATATACATTGTTATTTTATCAGCTTAAACTTTTAAAGTAAGTGGTTGTCAATATGATATCAGAGCGAAAGTCTCAGTATTCTCTGAAGAAAGGTGTAATTTCTTCTATGAAGGAACCCCGCACGTGCAGGATATGTTACAACCTTGATATAAACTGTTATATTGTTCTCTATCGGCTTAAGTTTTCAGATAAAGTAATTGATTACTTGGTTATACATATTTCTTTATGGGGAGATGCTCTCACCTTATTATCAGAGATAAGATAGGGCCCTCACATCCATATCCAATGCCAACAATTTAAATGTGAGGGCCCCGATCCTTATGAGATCCTTATCTCTCATATTAAAGTGAGAGATCCTCTCATAGGAGTATCTCCCTCCTTTATAAAGTGAAAATTTGATTTAAATGCTATTTAAAAGGGGGCGGCAATGATCAAGTAGGATGAGCCCCACTAACATCATTTATCCAACTGGCAGAAAAAAATGATCAATTAATGCGACCATGGGAGCATTTATTGTGATTCGGCACTAACACACAAGTGGAGATAATTATATAAATATTCAAAGGTCTCTTTTGTGTAGAGTACTCATGCTTGGCAGGACCTTGGGAATGCATGATGGACGACAGACGAGGATGATTGATGTTAGGTGAGTAAGTCCAACATGTTGTCGAAGCTACATAAAACCAGGTAGCCATGCAATGGCACCAGGTAGGGTAGGGCAAATCCTTTGCATGCCTTTTTTTTTGTGCGATCTCTTCTCCTTCACCATTTGATTCACCAATCCAAGACGTCTCATACTCATCCCACGTTGGCTTCTGTTGGCCACAACCTAATTTCTGTTTAGTCAATAAAGATGCTGTTAAATGTAGCATCTGGCCCGTTACATGTCTGTTCTGGAAGTCAGCATTACAGTTGTCTCAAATCTGAATGTATACTGTTCTGGCTATATATATGAACTTTTTTGTGGAGCCCAATTGTGAGTCCCATTTGGGGATGGGACTAGAGGGGATGGAAAGATCTATGTGAGATTGCCCCAAGTATCAAGTTTGACCCCAAACACATGCCCCTAATCCCTTCATCCATGGCCCACAAGTTTAATGGCTTCATATTCAAAAAAGTATTCAACATTCAATCCAACGGTTCAGTCCATTCGGATATGTGCCAATCCTTGGGATTAGTGACTATCAAGGAGTTTCCTATTAGTTGCTAGGTTTGGATGGGTTACTAGTTAGGCCTTGCAAAAAAGTTCTCATATAATAGGTGAGAACTAGTTCTCACTTGAATATTTCTCATATATGTATATATATATATATATAGCAAGGCTCTCCTAAACTTAAGCTTATGATAAAATTTCATAAGCTAACGCATCTGGGGCCCATTCTTGGTTCATCCAAATGGACCAAACACACAACCCCTTTAAATTGTACATGCCCACCAATTTTTGGTCAAATCCAAATTTACTAGACCGTTGGATTGACTATTATAAAAGGCCAAGGCTCCCCTAAGCTCGAGCTTAGGGAGAAAATTTCATAAGCTCGTGCTTGTGGGGCCCGCTTTTGGTCCATCCAAATGAACCAAACACATGACCCCCTTAAATTGTACATGTCTACCAACTTTCGGTAAGATCCGAATTTACGGGACCGTTGGATTGACTATATATCAATCCGAATGGATTGTTGACCATTAAACTCTTGCGCCCATATGGAGATTATAAAAATTACGGCTGGGGTTGATTTTTTGCAAGGAAGAAGATCATAGGGAGTCCTTGAAATCCCCCCAACCCCCATCCCCATGTGGATCTCCAAGTGGGCCACACCATACACTTTGATAAGTCCTTAAAAATGCACATTTTCATGGTTATTTTTGGTAAGTTTAAGGACTTATCAAGCCAAGAGAGCCTCATTTTGTGTCATATCATGATTTTATGCATTTTTAATCCATTGTAGTACATTCATGCATAATTTGCTCAAAAATCATCATTTTTGCATCAAATCATGAAACCTGCCATTTTTAATTTTAATTTTGGAAAGATTTTTTCAAACATGGTTTTCTCAAGAAATTAATTAATCATCAGGTGCATTCATCATTTCATGAGAAATGGGCCCGCAGTCATGCAATTGTGAATTAATGGTAAATTTATCTTTTCACATAAAATTTATTTATTTATTTATTTTTGGCTTGCAGGAAATGAGAAAAAAAAAAGGGTCCCACACATGCTCATGTGTAGGTCACACATGTGGGGCGTCCAAGAGGGGGGTCCACTTTCTTTGCACAAAATCCCAAGTTAATTTTGAAGATAATTCAAGATAATCAAAGAAAATCCATGAAGGGCCAAATCAAGAAAGAAGATTTCCAAAGAGATAAAAGTGGAAAGAATCTACACATATTGGGCATTCAACTTTCTCTTGATTCCAACTTAGAGCTTGCCACCTCATGTATCTCTCATAAATGTCAAGTCTAAGGAAGATTTGCTAAAGAATGAAATATGACATTTGCATGAAGATAGAATGGAGAAAAGAAAGGAGAAGACTTACTAAATGAAGAAGATTCTTGCAACAAAGAAGGGACTAGGGAGAAAGAATAGGGCAATCCATACCCTATTTAAAGAGGCCCTTGGACATCCACTCCTTTCATGAAGGAAAAAGCCCCCTCACTAGTTTACTTCCTCCACCATTCTACCCATCTCCTTTTCTCTACTATAGCCCATCTCTTTTCAAGAAGGCTTGTCCCAACTTGATGCTTCAACTAGAGAGGTTCCTTTCATCCTAGTATGTAATTGTTTTTGAAATTTTAATTCTCCATCTTTTATGTAAAAACATTGCATATTAGTAAAAGTGTGATTTTTTTTATTCTTTTTCTTATGTGATTAATGCTTGAATTGTGTTTCCTTTATTGTTGTTCTTGGATTGACAACCCAAGATCCTAAGGGCATGAAATAAGTAATTATGAACTCGATTTGAGAATAAAAAAAAAAGAGCACACTTATCGCACATTTATTTTTATTGCAATTCCCACACATTTACATTTATGCAAAATTCACACATTTAATTTTATGCAATCCACACATTTATTTTTTTTGCACTACACATTTAAATTCAAGTACTTTTTGCTTCTTATGCTTCTTATATGTTTATGTGATTTTTTTTATGCATAGTTTATGGTTGGAACTAGTTAGCATTGCATGCATTTTCATATTGGTGGAGTTTTAATATGTTTAAGTTGCTGGAATTGGAATTTTAAATTGAATAAGTAAGAAAAATCAGAGATTTGATTCAATAATTTCGGCCAAATAATTTTTGGAAATTCGGATCCCAACATAAAGTGCACAATTCAACACATTGTTGCAGGAATTTCAGGACAGATTTTGTGTGAAAAAGTTTGCAATTAGAAACCTGATCAAAACACATTATTTTTCGATGAAACTTGGGGAAATTAAAGTTTGATCAGTGTACTTTCAAACCCCAGAATTTCATGCAAAAATAAATTTGAAAAGTTGGTGAACCATTGGCTCAAACATGGATAGTCGGACCCACCTATGTGCAGAATTCCTGCACAGATTTTTTTTTAGGTCATGTTCATGCACTCATATCTCATTCGTTTTAAATCGTTTTCTACTTCCGTTTTTTTTATTTGATTCATGCATCATTGTAGTTCAAAACCCAGCCATTAAACTCAGTTTTAGGTTGCATTAGATTAGGAGAAAACCATGCATAAAAACAGCCCTGCATACTAGTTTTCTAGCCTTAGAATTTTCTAACATCTCATGGCATACATTGCATTACTAACTTTCTAACTTTAGGATTAGTTTCTAATTTTGTGTTTTTTTTTATTTAGATAATTTCCAGAAATAAAAGATCTTCTGATTTTTTAATTGAACATTTTAACTTAGGAAGCTTCTTAATATTTGGAAATTCTAATTTAAGGTTTGATTGACTAAATGCTTTCTAAGATTATTATGATTTGAAAATCATTATTTATTTGTAAGGTCCTTGACTTTAGGGAGCTGATTAACTTGGTAAAAAAGTAGGTGTTTCCTTTTTGATTGATTTGATTTGTTACCAATCTTTGTTGAGCATGTTTTGATTAATTTGGTTTCTAACTTAGGTTTATTTTGTTTCTAATTTAGCTTCTTAGTATTATTTTTGGTAAGTTTTATTTTTGGCTTATTTCTAATTTGATGTTCTAATTTGTGTATTCTTTTGTAGCAACTTGTGATTCATTTTAGATTTAGGAGTTTTATTTCTAGAAATGTATTTAATTTTAATTTAAAGTAGGAATGATGAATGTTTTTTTTCTAAATCTTAGGCTAAAATTAGATTTTATTTAGGGCAGGTGACAAAGTTGGAAAGCCTTATTTTCAAAGCTCCCTGTGGATCGACCTGGTCTCACCAGTTTTATTACTACAATCGCACCCTACACTTGGGTCCGATCACACTTGAGCTTACCTTATCCTAAGCTTGATTTTAGGGGAGCTGGCCCCTGTTATAAACATAAACTATGCCCACATCAGGCTTTGATCTGGTAAAATGAACCCACCTTGGCGCACTTAGGGCTATGAGCCTATGACAATCATGATGGACGTGTGCAAAATATCAAGACCCCATTAGATTATTCTTCTATAACATTCTATTTTAATGGTTTTATAAGGCTTTTTTTTTTAATCCAACAGTAACAGTTGGATGTATGTGAGAGGAAGTTAACTTGAACATAAATAGGCCATCTGCACCACCATCACACCATTAGTTCATCACGCCGGATCAAAACTCTATACAACATATATACTATGCATAATGGCATTTGACAGTGCTTTTTTTTTTATATATACTTGCAAAACAGTATAATTACCTCCTTTTTTCTCTCTCTCTAGTACATACACACCCATAGAAACCCACACTATCCAAGTCTCTATCCAACGGATCTAGAGATCGATCCCTAGTTGTATCTATAGATAGAGATGCCTCACCTTGGGACTACAAGTGGATTGACAAAGCTACCTAATATTGGGTATTTTCAAAAATATATATATATATATATATATTTCTTTTAAAGTGTATGTAAAATGATTTTCAGCATAACAAAGTGACAAGCACACTGATAAATTAACCAAGTTCGACACTTACATGGCCATTACAGGGTCTGAACAATTTTTGAAGTTTACGCACACCAATGACTTACCATAAACTGTAGCAGTAGTACTTTGTGCCTGTGAAAAAACTGGAAGAAATATAACTCTAAAATAGTTTGATTGAGAAAGATTATTTTATAATCCAAACCATCGTCTCATAGGATGGTACTGAGGTATTCCCTCCATTACAAAGGGGAGGGGTTCAAGGCTCCAACTAAAGCCCTCTATTAGTTTCAGAAAATAATCCACTACTTAATGACTGCAGTTTTTCAAATAAAAAATGTTGAACTAGAAATTAGACTTTTACAAAAATTCACATAGCCAATCAAGTTCCAGTGCCAAGCATAAGTTGTCACAGCCCCAAAAAATGTGAGGAATGGATGCAGATTCGCCTTCATTGGGCATTTCAAGTTGTATGACTAAGGTGGTAACATTTAGCTGTATTATCATATCAATGAATCTGAATCACTTTTCTTTTCTTTTTTCCTTTTTTTTAACAATTGGATCAAAACACATTAAACCATCCATGCTGTGCATTCTAGGACTCACGGCCATGATCATCCAATCAGGACATCGGTCGGGGGCTAGTGCAACCCATTAGGCCATGACAGCCCCCTCTAATCCACGTCTTAGAAACTGGATCATTGGATGCAAAGCACCCACTGGATCATTTCTCTCAAGTCTCAAAAAAACCTGGCCAATGATAGAACTGAGCCAACCCTTGTTATGCCTAACAAACAAGCAATGAGCCCAACACCAGCCGATACTCAGCCCTAGACTCTCAGTGGACACATGCCATGGTCCTGCAACGTCTGGCAACGAGCCTCTAATGACTCAAGTCTCATAGGCCTAATAGCACAGGTGGAGAACAGCAGAGGTATGACTGGGCTGCAACGCTGAAAAAAAATGGATGACTGATTTGATGGGTTAGAAAACAGACAATTGGAGAAGATGCAAGGGCAAAAATTAGCTTTAGAAGGAAAGATACACGTAATTGGTGAGGAAGCTGACAGCCAACATGAAAGAAAGAATCATCATTCTAGGGTTTTAAGAAGCCTGAACAAGCCAGCTGCCTCCCTAATCTGTGAGAACTCAGATGCAGAATTTCCTGCACTGCTATGAACAGATCTTGAACTGCAATCACAACAACCAAATTGACTGAAATCAGTTACATATTTGGTGGCATCTGCATTGTCTGGGTTAGTTTAATTGCAGGAGAACCATCGAACACTCTTCACAAATCATAGAATACAAATAGGACCAAACGTTGCTGAAGTCTATGTGCCTAGGCCTGACACGATGACAATGAAACCTGTTTACTTTCAGATTGGGGCCTATTTTAGGACCCCATTAGATGAACAGATCTAGTTTTGGTTCCATACCTAACTACCCAAACGCTAAATAGGCAAGTAACCAGACATGGACATGATGCTAACATGAAAAATCAATTATGGTGGGCCCTATTTCGGGCCTAGTTGACCAACGGATCGATCTCAATTCAGGTCCACGGTAATAGACCTGTTCAGTAATCTGGTCAGATATGGGTCTCCAAAACCTAATGAGATCCAGGGTTCAGGGTACAGATTACCGTCAAATCAACCCAAACCTTCATTTGCATCCCTAGAAGAGAAGGTTCTTGTGTGTACTCAAAACATACAAGCATTCAACTTGATCCATCTCACCAGATACATTGTCCATCTTATGATCTTAACACATACTAGCAGAAACACAATTATTTTAAATGTACCCAACATCCATAAACATAACAGAGAAACAAGCATAAAACATTTGTGCACCTAATGTCCATGGATCCACCTGGCATGCACACTTACACAAACACATCCAAAAACTTCTACATCCATCTTCTTCGTCAAGCAAACGAAAAGGCAAGCGTGAATGGTGTATCCTAAGAACACTAGAGATACATGATCAACATAAGATGCCAACTAGAAAGACACTAAAACTTCAAGGAATTATTACAAGAGATAAAATACAAGAGCAAAAAGCATAAAATAAGGCCTTCCCCAAGAGCCATGTCATTGCAAATTTTAGAACAATGGAGTCTTTCCTAATAAACATGTCTGAGATGTCAAAAAATCTTCAGAAAATGGTGCCTTAGGTATATAATTGACATAACCAAATGCACGTGTAACTGTGGATACAAGTAGTCATTGACTCATTCATACTAATCATTGATTATCTTATTCGAGAAAAATGCACACCAATCTCACCAGTCTGTTCTGTATATACTTGTCCTGAAAGGAAGGAAAATAATGCAAGAAAAACGAGTATTTCAACAAATACTAAGAGCATGTTTGGTAACAGGCGAGGAATCTATAGATCTGATGATTCTTCACTACCACTGGAATAAAGATTCCTCACTGGGGATTTGTATATTTGAGGATTTCACATTGATATTGGTGTGTAATGATGCATATAGCTTAGAAAAATAGGATTCGGTGTGCAAATCCACTTAAGAGAGGAATTTAAAATATTATAGGGAGTGCTCGGATCTGAAAATCCTAACAAATGAAGATTTTCATTCTTTCAAATCCTCATGAATTTACAATTGTCAAACATGGATTTACCACATCTTTATGAAAATAAAAAATCTTTTCCCTAAAGATTTGGCTGCCAAACGTGACCTAAAAATAGTTAACTAACTCAATGTCAATATCAGAGATACTATTGATCATGCTTGCAGTCCAAACGCAAGCAAAATCAACGAATTCTACAAGTGAATGTTTAAAACAAGGAAGGATCGATCTTGAACCACAAGAGTCAGTACTAGCTTCCAATCCAATTTTCAAGTCTAAAAAACGGACACTGGTGTTTCAGATCTCTTTCATTAACAATTATGCACCTTCAAATTTAAAATAGCCCTTAACCTCAACGCAAGCCATGATCGTATCTCAAGAAGACTTGAGTTTATCAAGCGGACACTGGTGTTGGCTCCTCAATCGGTGCCCACTTAAGAAAAATCAAAGCAATAGCCCCACACTTTTCTATCAAAACTTTTTAGTTATTGAGGCCTACGATAGATGATGTAATGGAACATTTAATTTTTTTTTTTATATTTTATTTAACTATTTCAAAAGTTATCAATCTGAAGTGGGCCATTTGGTTAAGCAAAGTTTAATGAGTACTATTACTTCAGTTATATGTAACATTTAATTGTTTGGGTATTTTGTAAGTGACCCACTAATAAATTTGATATCATTATACTAATCTACAATTCTATTTCATTATTAATTCATCATCGTCATCATCAAAGCCTTGTCCCAACGATCTTGGGGTCGGCTACACGAATTTTGTTTCTCCACTCCGATCTATCTTGAGCCAAATCCTTAGATAAGTTATACTTCTTCATATCTATTTTTAATACCTTCATCCACGTCATCTTTGGCTTACCCTTGAGACAAAAACTTGTCTCAGCTCCAATATTGACCTTACCCAAAGGAAGAGGAGGTTTTGAGATCTATTCAGATGCCTCGGGTGTTGGCTTAGGATGTGTATTGATGCAACATAGGAAGGTCATTGCCTATGGTTCTCGTCAATTGAAAGAGCATGAGAAGAATTATGCTACCCATGATCTTGAGCTCGCAGCGGTTGTGTTTGCATTGAAACAATGGAGACATTACTTGTATGGTGAAACTTTCAAAGTTCACTGTGATCACAAGAGTCTTCAGTACTTATTCACTCAGAAGGAGATTAATCTAAGGCAACGTCGTTGGCTAGAGCTGATCAAAGACTACGACTTTCCATTTAAATATGTACCGGAAAGGGCAATGTCGTAGCTGATGCATTGAGTCGAAAGACTGCTGAAATAACATCATTGAAATAGGGATGGAATCAACTTGATGATTTCAAGGACATGGATGTGTCCATTGAGGCAGTAAGTGACCAAGCAATGACTATGGCAATGTCCGTGTTCGAACCGATTATTATCCAACAGATTAAGGATAGGCAGTTCGATGATCCGGAATTGGTAAGGATCAAGGACAACATTGCTGCAAGGCCAGACTTTGTGTTAGAGGATGGAGTTCTCTACTTCAGAGACAGATTGTGTGTACCAGCAGAAAATGATTTGAAACAAGCAGTGATGTATGAAGCACATCATGCTAGATACTCTATGCATCCTGGAAGCACAAAGATGTATAGGAATCTCAAAGATATGTTTTGGTGGAACAATATAAAGCGCGAAATTACCGGTTATGTAACTCCTGCTTGACTTGTCAGCGTGTGAAGGCTGAACACCAAAAGCCACCTGGCTTGCTTCATCCACTGAACACTCCTCGATGGAAGTGGGAACACATTACTATGGACTTTGTATCAGGTTTGCCAAGGTCGAGGAAACAGCACGATGCCGTATGGGTGATCGTGGATCGTCTTACGAAGTTTGCACACTTCCTTTCGATTAGAAAGGATATTGGTTTCAGTAATATGTCCAGATTATTTACCAGCGAAGTGATTCAATTGCATGGAACACCGGTCTCGATTGTTTCCAATCGAGATAGTCGGTTTATTTCCGCATTTTGGCAATCTTTTCAGAATTCGATGGGTACTAGACTTAAGTTTAGTACTGCCTATCATCCACAGACTGATGGATAATCAGAACGGACTGTCCACACCTTAGAAGACTTGCTTCGTGCCAGTGTATCTGATTTTGGGAGTGATTGGGATGACCATTTAGCGTTGTGTGAATTTGCATACAACAACAGCTATCATTCCAGCATTGAGATGGCACCATTTGAGGCTTTGTACGGTCGAAGATGTAAGACTCCAGTGAGCTGGGAAGAGGTGGGAACTCGAAGTTTCCATGGTCCTACGATCATTGCTGAAACAGCAGAGAAAGTACAGAGAATACAAGATCGGTTGAAGATTACTAGATCAAGGCAGAAAAGCTATGCTGACAATCGTCGGCGTGATCTAGAGTTCGCCATTGATGACATGGTCTTTTTGAAGACTTCACCAATGAAGGGCACTATCCGATTCGGGCAAAAAGGGAAACTTTCCTCAAGATTCATTGGACCTTTCAAGATCCAGAGTCGAATTGAAAATGTGGCTTATCGTTTAGATTTACTAGCAGAACTCTCCGGTATCCAAAATGTATTTCATATTTCGATGCTTAGAAAGTACGTACATGATCCTTCACATGTCATAAAACATGAAGAGATCCAAGTGTTTCCAAACACCATGTATGTTGAGAAGCCAACTCAGATCATTGATACCAAAGAGGCGGTTCTGCGTACCCGTACGATCAGATGGGTCAAAGTGCTTTGGGCACATCATGGACCTAATGAGGCTACATGGGAGCTTGAAGAGCAATTGGCTTGAAAGTATCCCGAACTATTCATACAGGTACATATGAATTCACAATTGTTATATACTTTTGAATTCATTAATTACTATGTGAGTTTCATTAAATTGTATAGCATTCGGAGGACCGAATGATTCTAAAAGTTTTAGGGAATTGTAAAACCCTTCTCGAGTTAATCTTGATTAACTCTAATTAATCGAGCTTAAGGTGGATTAAGCGTGATTAGTTAATTTAAATGTGATTAATGATGAATTGGATCAAATTAATCTCAAGAGAAGGATTAAAGTCTGATGACATAGTTTGGAAGGCATGAAATTCATTAAGTTGAGTTTTAGACTCAACTTAGTCCGTAAATACAAATTTATATGTATGTTGTCAAATTTGGTGAAACTTTATACTATCATGTGTAATTCGATGAGTACATGAACTTTCATAATACACATGATTTCATTTGGATTAAGATGGAACAAGTGGATCTTCAATTGACTTAAAATGAAATTCAGTTAACCAATGGGGGTTTAAATGCAAAATTGTATTATGACTCAAGTTCAAGTGAACCATGAGCTGTTGAGATGAAAAGGAATGTATGCCAGCAGCTGGCTTCTTCCTTCTTCCTTCTTCTTTCTTCACTTCATTGTTTCTTTCTTTCTTTCTTTCTTCAATTTCTCATAAACAAGCATCAAGGCAAGGATTTGTTAAGTTTTGTTTGAAGAATTTCATCATCTTCATTTTCTTCCTTGGAATTACAAAGCTTGGATTGAAGAAGTCTTGATCTCAAGCTCAAACTACACAAAAAGGGTTTTTATGGATTTAGCATCAAGAGAGGCAAGTACTTACATGTTTTTATGAATTATGATGTATTAGAATGGTTAGAGCACAAATGGATCAAAAGCCAGAAGTTTGGCTTCAGAAAACCTGAAGCTCGAACTGAGCTTCTGTGCGCTATCGATCGACCGAAAGGTCAACCGACAAGTAAACCGACAGGTTAAAACCTGTTGTTTTTCAGTGAAATCTAGCTCTCTGGATTTTGGACCGACGCATCGTCGGTCAGCCGATATGATAAGGTCGGTCGACCGAAAAGTCGACTGACAATATGAAGACTCGGTTTAGTAAACTTTAGCTCTCTAGAATTTGAATCGATGCATCATCGGTCAACCGACTTGAAGCTCTCGGTCAACCGACAGGTGACCGACGACCTGACCGACGAGGTGCAGAAATGCATTCAATTGAAGCCTAATGTATAAAGGCTGAAATCTGTTAATGTCTAAGCCTTCATAAGTGTAAACTTAGTTTTTCGAATATATGATTAATAAATGATATTCATTCCAAATAGTATGTGTATTGGAAAATAATTGTTTCACTCATTTGTTTGGCTTAGAAGTCTGATTAGAATTGGTTAATTTTCACATGAACTTAGTTCTCAACTCATTGAGTGAACTATACTGATTATGAATTGCATAATGTACCATTTCTGCTGCAGTAGATGTTTGAGGTGTTCCGGAACCTCGTGGAAGTTAGTGATCTCTGATCAAGACACTGACGTATTCCATACCATTTGACATACCTTGAATAAAGAGTGTCCTAGTAGATATCAACTTATTGATATTATTGGATCCGTTATTATAAATGAAATGTTATATGAATTGAATTATTCCAATGGATTATGTGATAGCTAGAACTATCATAACATGTATGTATTTGTTGAACCGTCGTGTTCATGGTACTATGGATGAATGTCACAGGCCCAGATGCCCGTGCCGGTCCTGCCGAGGCCGCGCCGCCAGCGGAAGATGCACGCCCGATACCTCCAGGAGGTTTAATCGAGTGGATATGATCGCAGAGTGCGAAAGAATAATTTTGGAATGTATATAGTTTTGGAATGTAAGTGAAGTCCCCGTATTGTATTAAGTATACGGTGGTTGACTTCATTAATGAACTTAGAACTGAATTTGTATATTGGACTTTACTGTTTGTAAAGCTTTTATATTATATTTTTGTCAATGTACATTTTCCGCAATTTTATACATTTGACAGGTTTTGTATGTGATATCCCTTGTGAGTTTCGGAAGTGACGGGAGTGAGTATGCATTCACGACTCGGGGTTTGTCTGAGCTAATCGAATCTCGGGACCGGGTCGTGACAGTGGTTCAAGAGTTCACAAGAAAATCATCTCCATTTGTTCTTATGAGTTATAAAATCTTTATTATCAAGAGTATGGATGCAAATAGGCTGGGTTCAGCTCGGTTATATAGTGGACCAAACTAACTCAAATTTCATATAAAAAAAAACACCCATTCAAGGGCCAAATGTTGAATATATAATGAAGAGGTTACAGATGAAGGCTTCTACTATCCGCTTTGCACAAGGTTTTTGTGCATGTTATGTAAATTTATATTAATGATACTTTGAATATATGAGCCATTTTGGGCATCAAAAATTTGGAATGGACCTGACTAAGCGACTAAGCGTAAACCCAATTATCACTTGGGTTCAGAAAAAGGTTTTTATTGAAATCTTTCAGGTCTAGTTCTTTGGTGTAACCAAATGACCGAAAGTCCATTGATATCCCTGGTCATCATAAATGTGCATAACCGAGCCAAACTTAAGCGTTGAACGGTTTGGATTACATATAAAAAGTTTCGTGTCTCAAATTCTATGCATTTTAAGACATGAAATTAACCCATTTGGGGTTTAATGAGCCAATAAAAAATCTGAAGGAGTGGAATTAAAGTTTTGGGGGCCATAGGACTAAGGAGTTGCATAAAACTAAAAATGAACAAGGATTTTGAATCTAGGACTTAGGAGTTGCATAAAACTAAAAATGAACATGAATTTTGAAACTCCCTAATAAAAACTTCTAGGACAAAATATCACAGAGAACCTACTAATATCGCCATGTTTGTGTGTCGCCGTAGCCTCCCGCAAAACGAAACCCCTGCCCAAGACTAATATTGGAGAGGCAGAGGCAGGCTTTTGCAAGCTTCCCATCATCGTTTGCAGATGAAGAAGACCGGGGGCATTCTTCTTCTCCAACCTAAAGAAATGGCTTTAGTGACCGCTTCGATTTCTTCCATTTCTCGCTCGAGAACGGCCATCGCTGCTGCTGTGAAAAAGGGAGCTACTGGTATTACCACTTCTCCAACCAATTTGTTTTCCTACCCATTTCCAGTTTCTATGAATTGTTATTCTAGTACTGCAAAGGTATTGAATCCTGACGACGCATCCAGACGAACCCAGTTCTTAAATTTTGTGAAAAATCAGTGTAAACCAGAGAAGTTGAAGCCTCATGATGCATCGGGTTGGTTCGATCGTGTGGTTCTCATGAAACCCTTGCCCCCAGCTGTTGTTTTCAATCATCTGTTGGGGGCTCTTACCAAAATCAAACATCATTCCACTGTTGTTGGTTTTTATATGAGGATGAAATCGGCTGGGATTGCACCCAACTTGTTTTCACTTAACATTCTGCTCAATTGTTACTGCCGATTGAAGAGGGTGGATATGGGGTTCTCCATTTTAGGAGATCTCCTTAAACGGGGCATCAAACCTAATGTGGTTACTTATGGTACCATCATAGATGGGCTCTGCAAGAGTGGGAAGGTGGATGCTGCCCTTGAGATGCTCAAGGCTATGGAAAAGGCAAGCTGTAAACCAAGCAATGTTGCATATACGGCCATCGTAGATGGGCTTTCCAAAGAAGGGTTGATGAACGAGGCCATAGACCTCTTGTCGGGAATGGTGGAGCAGGGGTGTGGACCTGACATAGTTACATACAATACGATCATCAATGGGCTTTGCAAAGAGGGGTTGATGAAAGAGGCCATAGACCTCTTTTCGGAAATGGTGGAGAAGGGGTGCGGACCTGACATAGTTACATACAATACGATCATCAATGGGCTTTGCAAAGAGGGGTTGATGAGAGAGGCCATAGACCTCTTTTCGGAAATGGTGGAGAAGGGGTGTGGACCTGACATAGTTACATACACTACCATCATCAATGGGCTTTGCAAAGAGGGGTTGATGAAAGAGGCCATAGACCTCTTTTCGGAAATGGTGGAGAAGGGGTGTGGACCTGACATAGTTACATACACTACCATCATCAATGGGCTTTGCAAAGAGGGGTTGATGAAAGAGGCCATAGACCTCTTTTCGGAAATGGTGGAGAAAGGGTGTGGACCTGACATAGTTACTTACACTACCATCATCAATGGGCTTTGCAAAGAGGGGTTGATGAAAGAGGCCATAGACCTCTTTTCGGAAATGGTGGAGAAGGGGTGTGGACCTAACATAGTTACTTACACTACGATCATCAATGGGCTTTGCAAAGAGGGGTTGATGAAAGAGGCCATAGACCTCTTTTCGGAAATGGTGGAGAAGGGGTGCGGACCTGACATAGTTACATACAATACGATCATCAATGGGCTTTGCAAAGAGGGGTTGATGAAAGAGGCCATAGACCTCTTTTCGGAAATGGTGGAGAAGGGGTGTGGACCTAACATAGTTACATACACTACCATCATCAATGGGCTTTGCAAAGAGGAGTTGCTGAAAGAGGCCATAGACCTCTTTTCAGAAATGGTGGAGAAGGGGTGTGGACCTAACATAGTTACTTACACTACCATCATCAATGGGCTTTGCAAAGAGGGGTTGATGAAAGAGGCCATAGACCTCTTTTCGGAAATGGTGGAGAAGGGGTGTGGACCTAACATAGTTACATACAATACCATCATTAATGGGCTTTGCAAGACTGGAAATGTGAGTGCTGCTTTCCATTTGTTTAGGAAGATGGAGTGGGGAAAATGTAGGCTTAATACTTGTACGTACAGTTCTATCATCGATGGTCAGTGCAAAGAAGGCTTTTTGGATGATGCCCGAGCACTCTTTTCAGAAATGGTTGGTAATAGTACTTCACCAAATGTTGTTACTTATACCACTTTAATTCATGGACTTAGCTGTATGGGTCGGTGGGAAGAATGTTTAAGATTATTCAATGAAATGATAAGTAGGGATATAACTCCAAACGCCTTTACAATCAACATCATAATGGATGTAAATGTTAAGATGGCCCACGACCCATGAAGGGGCCCAAGGCCCATCAGTCCATCAAGCTTGCATATATCACGATGATTTGGTTTGGATTTGATTGAGTCATTGATTGATTATGCTGCAAATATTTGAATGAAAGTGTTACGTCTCGGTACACTCGCATAATGTCCACCTACCACCCACTAGATCTCACGACCTCAGATTGCAAGTAGGTCCCTAACATATTAATTATCAAAGTCCAAGGGACAATAACTAAGCAAGTATAATTGTGAAATTAATAGAAACATGCAAGGAGAGAGAATCATTTGCAAACTAGAAACTCCCCGCATTTGCTTCGAACTCCTCCCAACCATTGAAGGAGAAGGCCACTAATTCAGCTAATCAAAAACCTAGATTACAAGATAAAATGGATGCCAATTCGACGTCCCCTCGTTCATCTTCACCTTCAATCCTTCACTTTTATCACCCTTAATAAATAAACATTACCTAAAAATCCTCGGTAAAAATGAGAAAATTGATCAATAACATGAAACAAACCAACTAATCAGTGGTTGCAACAATGAAAGCCTTACAATTTTGCTATGGGGCACCTGTCAAAATCTTAAGCAACTAAACAAAATGGGCGCATAGCGTTGGAAGAAATTAATATACACAGGTTCCTCTTTTTTGGAATGGTAATTGGTAACACCCTTTTTTTTATTCCCCATATAAACATTGAACAAGATTTTGAAACTTTTAACAAATGAATGGATTTGATCACTTGTACCAGAGATAAAATTTAAAAAGAAGAAGAAGAAGAAGAACCCACAGAATTCAAGCAAATCAGAAGCATAGTCCCTTCTTCTTCACATAAAACCATATATTAATCCATAAAAACAACTAATCATTAGAGTAGAGCAGTCATAAGGTAAAACATTTAAGATCCATGAGAGAGAGAAAGACAGGACGAACCCCATTTGCAGCTCTTTGTGTATCTCTCTTGGACACAACACCGATGCAGATTAGCCCATTGTCAACTACAGAAAGCCCTGATACCACTCCAAAGTGATGATCGATCTCCTCCAACGTCCGATCTTCAGTCGCAGTGCGAATCAAGGTCGACATAATATCTCTCAAAACAGCAGATGGGTTCATCTGATCATCATAACACCAATGATTTATATAACCAAAACACATACAAACATCCATACAATACTTGAAAAAATAAAAAATTTCTCAAAAAGACAAGAATTGAAGAGAGAGAAGTGAGAAAGAGACCTTCTCTTTGAAAACTTCAGGCTCCAAATGAGCGCGCAAGTCTTCGTAGGTGAGGAGAGAGAAGTTGTCGGGCCATTCTCCAGAGATGATTCCTTCTGCGTTCTCGTCCAGATCCACGCGATCTACAGACGCATGGACACGTAGCCTTCTCATCTTTTCATTACTTATTGAGGAGCTGTTGGGAGAGAAAATAAGGCTGCTGCTATTGTTGTTGATGCTGGTGCAGCTGCTGCTACTGAAGAATGGTTTGGTGGGTGTTTTTGGAGTGGATGGTGGTGAAGAGAGGAATTGAAAGCTTGCAATGGAACCGCACGCCATTCTTCTTGTCCTTGCTGTTGAATCTAGTTGAAGAGGGGATCAAAGAAACTAATGACTGTAGCCACCCTTGTAAGAGTATAAAGAGACTTTCTAGTGGCTTCTGTGAAAGATGGGAGTGAGTGATTGGAGCAGGTGGCAAAATTGATCCACGTGGGAGGTGGATGGGGATTGGATTAGTGAAGATAAAGATTCTCTCTCTCTCTCATCCACTTTGATTTTTCTTCGTTCCAATTCCAAT
Source organism: Litsea cubeba (assembly GCA_012931725.1). Classification (NCBI taxonomy): domain Eukaryota; kingdom Viridiplantae; phylum Streptophyta; class Magnoliopsida; order Laurales; family Lauraceae; genus Litsea; species Litsea cubeba. The sequence goes on from CM022945.1 coordinate 118,295,096, forward strand.
AATGCGTAGTAGACTTGAACGTTGTATGGAGTTTGGGTTTGGAGTTAGCTTGTGGGGATAAGGCCGGAGTGGGGTCACTGCTAAATAGCTCGATGTGACTTCCCCAATATGTTCTATTTTCTCAAATTGGTTCAAGTAAGATTTTTTTAAGGAAACTTGAGAATTGAGATAATGATTCTGAACTGTTTAGATTATAAAGATGATTGCAATGAACTGAAACTCGATGATCATTTTAAAGACAAAATCTAATTTTTTTTACTAGAGAGGAAGGTGGAGTTTGACCCTCGTCTACGGCCATTTTGGATTTTGAAGGCATTACAAGATCATGTCAATGTAAATTTGTGGAGTGAGAGAATTCCGTCGACGAGATGTAAATTATTATAATTTCGGTTCACTATAGCTTACTTTTGGGTCATTTATGTAATGCTTTTTTATATTTGAAAGAGAAAAGAAATGAACCAACTTTCTTGGAGGATAAGATTTTGGTTTTATATGGGAGATAGGAAATGCAAGATTCCTCCATCTTGGGAAAAATGATAATCCACAGGGCACAAAATCCTTTTGTTGCATATACACACACTCGGAGAAGCAAAACTCAAATTGCACACCAATCTTAACCCCACTTGGAGAAGCCATGATGATGATGAGAGAAGGCTTCCATGTTGATAATATGGCCACAGCTGCCATTCAAAAAAAAAATATGGCCACAGGCCACAAATCATGGGTTTATTGAAGCTCAGCTGCGGCAGAAGTTGTTAGATATGGAATTGGGTCAGGTTGAGTTGGAGTGAGGCTGACCTCTTAGATTAAGTTTAGACCCAATGACAATTCATTAATGGGGGTTTTGAAATGTTATAGTGCCAAGAATTAGGCCTGACATCCCACAAGGGGCTGCCAATCTCCAACTTGCACATAGTTATGTGAGCTCAAATCTACTTATTGCCAGCAACCCTCAATTCTCTTTTATTTTCCTTTCTTTGTTTGACTGCCTTTCTTTTTTCTATGACCTTCTATTGGAACAAATTAGAGTTTTATCGTTTCAAAAACCTCACACACTCATACACACACATTATATATGGGGAGCGCTACACATCGCTCGGGTGTTTTTTAGAAAAAAATGTCCCTCCTAGTTTGCCCCATTGGGATGCATGATGATCATTTAAGTCAATTGGATGGAAAGATCCATATGAGGCCTGCCTACATGCAAAATCTTGTGCCCTTAAGATCATCCTAACCTTTTGATCGATGGCCATTAAATTTAATGGTTTAGAGGCATCATTTTACTTTGATTTCAACCCAACGGTGAGGAAAAGTTGGATGAATGTCAAACTTGGACTTGTGACTATTCATTGGAGGATAGTGTGTGTGAAAAGACTTGATTGATACAACATGGGCCCTATGACAAAACAAAAAAAAAAGGGGGTTTTGAAAAAAGTGGCACTTTTAAAGTGGGGGCGTTTTTGAGAATTTTCCTATATATATGGGGCCCATCTGGGGACCCACATGGGGATGGGGATGAGGGGATTTCAAGGACTCCCTGTGATCCCCCTCTCTGCAAAAAATTAGCCCCAACCGTGATTTCTATCAACTCTATATGGGCCCACGAGTTTAATAGTCAATTGTCCATTCGGATCAATACATCGTCGATCCAATGGTTCAGTAAATTCGGATCTGACCGAAAGTTGGGGGACATGTGCAATTTAGGGGGGTTATGTGTTTGGTCCATTTGGATGGACCCAAGGTGGGCCCCACAAGCATGAGCTTGCGAAATTTTATCCTAGACTCGAGCTTAGGAGGGCCTTGCTATATATATATAAACACTGTCTTAAAACAACGTCGTCATATTCATTTTGAATCAATTTGTCTTTTAATATAAGCGGCCTTTGGCTAATTGATGTGTGGAGATCTGACAGTTACGGTGTTTATTCTATTCTATGCAAGTGTGTGATAATATCCACACTGGTGCTTTCTACTTTTGGTGTGATCTTGGCCACTCAAAATGCTGATTTTTTTTTAGTCCATCAAATCGGTCCCTTGATTTGGAGTTGCAGCCCCTATTCTCGAGCTAGAACCTCAACAGATGCTTAGTGTTGAAATTGATTCTTCTCAAGACAAAGGTCAGTGGAAGTTCAGTTATATTCTCAATGAGACTAGATCCCTTCATTGCCCTATCTAAATGATGTTTCATCATATATTTAGATCTGCAAATGATGTTACGGATTTATTGGCAACACAATGGGCAGACAGAGCTAACCCTTTTGTTGGTCTTTTGGTTGAATTTTGGTTTTTATTGCATTTGGTTTTTCTGGTGTATGCCTTTTATACTGCATCTTTGTACTGTTTCTCATTAATGTAGTTTCTTGGATCAATAGAAAAGAAACATATATGTAGACTTGATTTGGCAAAGCAAGTTTTGTGCAGTAGACTTCTTGCATGACACCATTTCTCTACCAATATAAGTACAATGAACTTCCATTGTCGGCCTGTCAAATGGGACAACAAACACCGGGCACACGAAATACCAAAGTAATGCTCACATAGTGTTTGTGATAACAAATGACGGGCCATCAAATGAGAGGTTCTCTTTAAGGCAGTCCAAAGCATGGGTTAATGCTGCCAAAGAGACTATGGAATAAGGGACCAGCTGAAGAGGGGCCATTGAATAAGGGACAGTATTAATCCTTCTATATGGATCACTAATCAAAAGATGAAAGCATCGTGAGATCTTTCATCTGCCCTTATATTATTCTTAAACCTTGTGAGATGCCCTTTACTAACTTCAAATTGGGGATCCATCATTAGTTATCCTCTAGTGTACAACCTTTTTTTGGTGTGTCACTGTTACATATTTCCATTGGGAATATGATGTGTTTCTCTTCTCCAATTTTATACACATGGATATTTGAAAGGGTAGTTATAATCAGTGTAAGACTCCCTCTCAAGATGGGTTTTTCTTTCTCTAATTAGCTAGGTACCTATCATGTTTGTCTACCATCGGGTCTCACAAAACCACCCATACCTAGGATTTTTAGAAACTCCACTTCTCACCAATCGAATATCAATAACACAACTTCTTGTTGTGAGTTCTCCTGGAATCTTGAGTTGTGAGAAAGGGAATTGATTATGAGATAGAAAGAGCTAAAATCGGGAATTGATTATGAGAAAGCATGTGCTACAATCGGGAATTGATTGAGATAACAAGTGCTAAAATCGGTTTTGACTGATAAATTCTCCGAATAGGCTACCCTAACAAAAGTATTTGGCAACTTCGAGGAGACACATTTTCCTTTAGCTTGTTCATTGGTTGTGGGGTATATGGATAATTTTTTTGAGAGACAATCCCTTCTAACAAGTGGGTTTAAACTTCTGAGTTATATCTTCACCTCCATTTATTTTGTCAAAAACTCTACATATGAAACTCAATTAGGTCCTTGATCAGCTTACAACTTGTAAATAGAGAACCCTTGGAAATTCCAGTTCCACTTGGGTTTTATCTTCTTTCATTAATGTAGACTTTTGTCATGAGCTTAGATTGACCAACTCTATGGCAGATGCTTTAGTCAAATTGGGGGTCTAGAGGATGTCTTGTCGGGTGGGCTTTATTATGTAATTGAGGAGTGGGTGGGGTGAAGGCTTTTGCTAACAAAAAAAAAAAATACAACATCAACTTGTTGGTAGAATACAACCTTACCGGCCATCTAGATTTCCAGAAAGCAAAGGTGTATAAGGCCACATGGCAACCATAAACAATAGAACAGTTTGGATGAACTGGGTCAATTAAGGTCATATGATCTTCAAAATAGTTTAAAGCTGTCATACAATGCCTGCAACCAACACACAGTAAAAGGTGTCTATGCAACTCCATGTTCTCCTTGCACCATAAAGAGGTAAAGAAAATGCTTGTAATCTTCGGTCTTTCCCATTTGTTACATCCATGATTTTCTCTGGTGGAAAGTTAAGAGGAACATTAAAAAATCCTCACACTTCTAAAACTTCTTCTTTTCTACCTTAAGCCTCTAGGCAAAATGCAATACCAGTTTTAAAAGCAACTTAGATGCATGAACTTGAACCATATAAATCATGATGGAAGTGAACAGCGGATATGGGGGATTCCTCAAGTCTGTGATCTTGTTTGATAAGGTGATGACTGGACTAGCAGTCATGCCAAATTACTGCTTACTAATCTGACTGTATTATTTACTTTTTTCCATCTTATTTTATACTTTATGCTTAGGGAAGTGCCATTTTCTTTGACTTCCTGTTTTGCCATTTTTTGGTTCGAAATGTTCTGTTATATGAATCTAATCATTTCTTGGGTATTTGAATCTGATTAGCAACATACCAGGGAATCCAAATGCACTTGCTGAGTGCATGGAGGCTCTAATAACTGTGTTGAAGTATGCATTGAAGCAAATAAAAGGAGAGAGAAGCATCTTCGTCATGTTCCTCATGACCAGGCAGAGAGAATAGATGTCTGGGAATATTATTAGAAGCTAGCTTCCTCAAAGTACTCTGCTTGCGCATACTAGAAAAGAACTATGACTCGTTTTCTTTGGCAACCATTAATTCTCGTAATTATCTCAAATAACTGGCGGTTAATTATGGTGGTGACTCATGATATAATTGTAAAATCCCAGAAGGATCAAAAGGTTTCACATGGTCCGTGGGTATTTTCCTATGAGCTGCTTTTGAATGTCCCAAACCTCGACTGGTGAGGATTCTATTTTGCCATTTGTTGCAGTGATAAATCTAGTTGGGGCTGAAACCTTGAAGTTCTGACAAAGGCAAAATAACTCTCTATCAGTGGGGAGCTTTTCGGGTGAAGTGCACCCACATATGGAGAAGAAGGGAGCCTCAAGCATTCCAATGAAAATCTTTTCTCTATTGTAAGTTATGCTGTTTGCTTGGGTTTTGGGATTGTACAACTGAACTGCTAATTTGCATATTGGCATGATGAGCCCCAACATCAATCATCAGGCACCGAAAATAATCCCATATTGGAGTATCTTAACCTTCAATTCATGGCCTTTAAATTGATGGTTGATAAACGGAATAAAAGATAAAATCTCATTCAGCATAAAATGGCAAGGTTGGGTGTTACAATTTTTCTATTGGGTGCTACCGATTTTCTATGTATCAGATTAGTGGTGGTTCCATTCTTTTCAGGTTTTTTTGGTTGGAAATGACAAAAGATTATCATTTAATTCGTTCTTTTCATTTTATTTGTCTTATATACTGAGAATATTAGAATATTAGGATTGTGGATTAGGCATTTACAATAAAATCATCTCTATTTGTTATTACGAACTTTCCAATCATATATCATCATTAGTAGGGGATGTAAATAGGTCAGGTACTGCATGGGTACATAGAGGACCAAACCAATTCAAAATCCATACTGAAAGGACACCCATTCAGGTACCAGATGATGAATCTGTATAAGGTAATGTAGAAGTTGCAAATGAAGCTTTAAACCATCTCTGTTGTGCTTGGTTTTGTGCCTGTTACGTATGAAACTTTTATGAAATATGATATTTTTTATTATATGTGTCATCTTTGGCAACGGAAAAAAAAAGTGCCTTTTTAACATTCACATCACATTCTACAAATCCAAATTGCTTAAAACATTTATCTGTTTTTAGTTCAAGTAACTTGCTTATGATCTGTCATCTCTACGTGAATACTAAACAAATGCATAGTCTAGATTTTAAGATGCTTTCACATGAATGGTTAGAGAAGTGAAAAAAAAATCAATTTTGTGAAGGTGGGTGGTGTTGTAGGAGGATTTGGATCCTATTATGGACATAAGTCTTAACGGGTTGAATAGTTCATGTTACTTTCTGTGTGTTTTGAATAGCAATTGGAGACTGTAATGGCAACATGGCTTGTTGTTGTGTATTCAGTAATGCTAAAAGCTTAATTTTTCTGATGGTGTTAAATCTAGTGCTATTTATGATGGTTTGATGAAAGTTTCTCTATGGCACATGTTGTTCTCATCATTAAATTTTGGGGGTGGATAGATCTAGAAGAAGATTTGGCAGATTGGTTCATGGGATTCTGGGGTGAATTGGTCTTGATCTAAATTAAGCATGTGTCTGATATATGTTTGACTACATCATGGTACTGATTGGATTGAGTCATTGAGATTGTGGGATTAGTAATTTTGTAGTTGCAGCTATTTACTTTGGATGTTTTCTCTTAGCAGATGCCTAATGTTCAAGCTCTCTTATTTGGTGGGGTCATTGGCGTTAGAGTGGCTATGAAAGAGGAACTCAAGATAATGTCCGAAACAAAGTAAAATTTGTATTCATGGGGCAGCGTAAGTGATAGTATTGATTGGCTGAAGTATTCACCATTTATATCATTATATATGGTTAACTTTATGAAGTGTGGAATAATTTGAACAAGGGCTTTATTTTGTCATTGCTACTACTTTGAATAAGCTGTGGCCAAATGCCTTATTTACCAAATGTGTTTGTCACGACCCTAAATTTTTATTATGCAGACGTACAACAAAGTCAAGTTGTTAAAAGCAGGATAGAGTTCTATTCCTGTTATAATTGACTGTGCCATTCTCTATTTGTTGAAAGATTATTACTATTTTGATTACAATTGATTGATCACATATCATATGTTATTTCTTTCTTTTTTTATGTTTCTTTTCTGTTTTGCAATCTGGCGTCTATAAAGTGGATGTAGATTCAGAGCAGGTTAAAATATACTGAAAAGGTAGATTCTTCAGCCTTGATTAAAGAGCAGTTAAATGGTGGCGAATATGCAGAACTGTAGTCTCAAAAACTCAATGAATCAGTAATCCTAACAACCCAATGCATTGGAGATGACAAGAACACCAAAGACTAGAATGAGGGCCTGATCAATGGCCTCAAAGCCTTCAAAAACCAGCACAACCTATCGACCTTCAACTTAGAGGTGAAGATGATGGTTTTGAAGATGAGGAAGATAAAGAGTTCAAATTTATAAGGCAAAAAATGGATGTGCATGGATCTGCTTGAACAAGCAAATAATAGTAAAACATGCAATGTTAGTGTAAATGAGAATATTGGAAGGAAAGTGGTGGGAATCTTCCTTATGGTTTATTTGTAATAACAATTCTTTATTTTGTAATGACTATTCTTTTTTTTGTAGTGAAGCTTAAGCTAATTTATTTTAAGGGAAAATTACAAAATAGGGTCTAAGTTTTTCTCAGATTTCAAAACAGGACAAAATTAGATTAAGATTTCAAAATGGGCCATAAGTTTTCCAAGTGGGTTTCAATTCAGGACATCCGCAAGAAAGGCTGTCGTCCGGTCGATTTTTTAAATGTATTTTTCAAAAACCCAATACTGCCCTTCGGGTTTTAAGTGCTAAAAGACGATGTAACATTCATATGCTGTGCTGTGTGGCCCCTTTCGGTGATTCTCTGGTGCCCTTTCCACTTCCTCTTTCCTTTTTCTCCAACGTCAATGGTGATCGCACGGCCACCGGCGAACGGAGTCCTCAGGCGTTCAAGGTATTCATCTTGGCCTTCCCCATTCCTTCTTCCCTCCTTCCCCATTCCTTCTTCCCCCCTTCCCCATTCCTTTTTCCTTGTGCAGCACCGGCCCAGATTTCAAACCCACTTGTCTTTCCACTTCAGGGTTTAAATGGCATCCCAGATTTCACTCTCATAGACGAAATGACTTGATCCCATTGCTTTTTGCATCTAGGGCTTACATGTGTGCTGTATATAGAATGGGTTTTTTAATGCTTTGGATATAGTGGGTTTTTTTAATGCTTTGGATATAGTGGGTTTTAATCATTTCAATATGCAGTTAAGAGTGAAACAGGACTGGATATAGTGGGTTTTTTAATGTTTTGGATTTCAAATGTCTGCTATATATACTGATCCTGTACTCAATATAAATCCCGATTTTACTATGACCTTAGTTAATTGATGGAGAAAAATTATGTACAATGGTAACCAACAAAAGACTATTATGTTGATTGGAATGATGAGTTTTGCTTCCACTTTCAAATCTCCAAGTGCACATTTTTTTTCACTTCCATGCCAGTAATTTTATTTGAAATGATCCTTGTAAATATAAGTATATGGAAATTGCACTCAGTTTGATCCAGGTGGAGCACATCGCTCTTCTCATTGTTGCTATGTGTTTCCATCAGGGGTAAATGCAAGGCCATGACTACAAACCTCACATATATGACCTTGTTCTAATGGGATAATGCTCTCCTCCAATGATAGCCTGAGGACTCCGTTCACCGATGGCTGTGCGATCGCCGTTGACGTTGTGGAGAAGAAGGAAGAGGGAAGTAGAAAGGGCGCCAGAGAATCACCAAAAGGGGCCACACAGCACAGCATATGAATGTTACATCGTCTTTTAGCACTTAAAACCCGAAGGGCAGTATTGGGTTTTTGAAAAATACATTTAAAAAATCGACCGGACGACAGCCTTTCTTGCCGGATGTCCTGAATTGAAACCCACTTGGAAAACTCATGGCCCATTTTGAAATCTTAATCTAATTTTGTCCTGTTTTGAAATATGAGAAAAATTTAGACCCTATTTTGTAATTTTCCCTTTATTTTAAAGACATAGAAATTTTCTTTTAAGCAGCACTTCCCGGATAGTTATCTCTTACGCTTTTTTTTTTTAGTAAAGATTGTCTTTTATGCTTTGGATATAATAAATGAAATTTACGAATGTGAGCTTATATATGTAAAACTTACCTGTGCGAAACACATTATCATGTTTGGGAGCACCATTTTCACAAATAAGATTGAATGGTTCGATTATATTTTAAACGTATTCATTATTTGAGATTCTTGAATACTTAAGACATGAAACTAAATATTTTAGAGTTTAGTGGCTCAATGTAAAATTTTAATGCTTGGATTTAACATGTCAGGGCTCAAATGAATTGCAAAATATGAAAGACAATGAAACTCCTAGAAATTGTATAGTCAAACATGAAAATCTGATCTCGTTCTTTCTACGAAAAAAAATCATGACCTAGTAATATAAAAAAGAAACACTTGAAATTAGATAGTCAAACAGGAGCAGCACTTGGAAGAACTTGAGGGGTAAAAGAATCACCAAAGGAGAATGTGGGAGAGAGCATATATCAGAATGATAAAGAGGAGAAATAAAAAGGGAGCATGTGGTTGTCTACTTGAGTTAAAAGGAGTTGAGCTCCACAATGGACCTACCTATTGAAATCCCAAAGTGCTCAAAATAAATGCCCTTTTAATCTAGAGTGTATCCCTGAATCTTAATCCAATAAGATTTGTCTGTGCATTTTAGATATTCAAGCTCAATTTAGATACCTAAGGCCCATGCATAAACCAAAGCTCAACATTTCAGATTTTAGAGGTGGCTCCACTGATAAATTTATAGGAGTGATACATGGGGCAATTTAGATGTTAAAGGTTAACCAACTTGTAATACATGAGCCTTGATGGTAAATTCTAGCAGTTCGTGATATCTCAATATTGGTTACAAGTGGGCTTGGTTTAGTCCCTTTTTCCCTGTTAAAATAGGGTTGGCATTTGACATGGAATAACTTCGAAGATGAGCCAACTTTATATCTACTATTTACTGATGGAGATTTTCACCTATAAGCAGATCTAATATGTGCATATATGGTTGAGCTCGTAGGGCCCACTTAGATGATTTTGTACTGTTGGGGTAGGATAGATGGAAATATGACTTTATAGATAAGGGCCATGTTAAAAATCAGTTTTATCAAATTATTCTGGCCATTGATTTACCTTAGCTCTCATAAATGAGTCCTTCCTAAGAGAGAACCTCCTATTAGATGGGGTACCAAATTGAGAGTTTTCTTCTTTTTTTTTTGGATTTTGACCGTGCAAGATATAGAAGACCATGAATTCCTCGAAATGATTTTGACCAAGAATATATCCCAAATATGGGTATTGTACACGGTTCCCCAATTCTATCCCTTTTGTGCAATATCAACATATCGCACAAACTAAAGGTGAAAATAAAAGCGGATCATTTTTCCTCTAATTTTTTTGGTACCCGAGCCTAAGTGGTTGAGAGCATGGGACCCAAGAGTCCTCAAAGTGGGAAGAGTGACATACCCAAGGTTGAATCCCGGGTGGCACGGTGACACACAGGGTTGCCAACCAAATAAGCAGCCCTCAGTTACCAAGAGAAGCGGTTAATGATGAGAAATGTTCTCTCTTATGAGTACATGAGTAATGTGATATCATCAGCTTATTTGTCAATCTTGATAGTTGCCAGGGAGTGCCTTTAATTTAGGTGTTGTCCTTGAGCTGGGCCTAAGTTGCTTCAGGTAAGGGTTCTCAAGTAGTTAGGCCACCACACCACACTAATTAAAATTTCATTTACAACCATTCATTCCTGCTTTTGACAATGGAAAGGGTGTCCCAACCATAAGCTTACCCAGTTTATCGAGAACAACAATCTATGGCCGGGCCAGAGCTTGTCCAAGCCCACCCCCATTTAGCTATTGGTCCTAAGATTCAGTCATGTCCAGTCTATGGGCCCAAAGGACCTGACCTGAAAACTCCCTACATGGGCCCTTTTTCATAGACCCGAGTATTCGTATAGCCTAGCACGTAGTATTTTTAATGTGAAATAATATATTACATAGAAAGTATATGATTATATAGCATTTGCAATAGATAGATTACTAATTATATATTAGAACTTCTATAATGTAAAATATACTCCTGCTCTGAGTTGTGGGTCAAGTGCAGTCAGGTCCACCAAAGTTGGGTCTTACACAAAATAAACTAAAATAATTGCATCAACACCAAGTGCTCAAAATTTTATATATATATATATATATTCAAAGATAGAAAATAATAAGTATCAAAACTTGACATAAACCCTATCAATATATATATATATTTGAAGAATGTACACATCAATAGAATTTGTTAAGAAAAAAAATATTAATACCTAACAGTTCAGGCTCATGTTTGAAATAAAAAAATCTTGGGAATTCAAAACCTACCAATACTAATTTGTGCACAAAAATTATAAAAAATTTAAAAATAATCTATTTGGACTGATGGATCCAAAATTTAAGAATTAAAATAAAAGTTAATATCTCGTACATTGAATTGGTTGCTATTTAATTCATTCTCTTCGCTCTATTTTGGCTTCTTCATTGAGAATATTAGAAAATGAGGTTTGTGGTTCAAGAGTTCACAAGAAAATCATCTCCATTTGTTCTTATGAGTTATAAAATCTTTATTATCAAGAGTAGGGATGCAAATAGGTTGGGTTCAGCTCGGGTATATAGTGGACCAAACTAACTCAAATTTCATATAAAAAAAAACACCCATTCAGGGGCCAAATGTTGAATATATAATGAAGAGGTTACAGATGAAGGCTTCTACTATCCGCTTTGCACAAGGTTTTTGTGCATGTTATGTAAAATTTATATTAATGATACTTTGAATATATGAGCCATTTTGGGCATCGAAAATTTGGAATGGACCTGACTAAGCGACTAAGCGTAAACCCAATTATCACTTGGGTTCAGAAAAAAGGTTTTTATTGAAATCTTTCAGGTCTAGTTCTTTGGTGTAACCAAATGACCGAAAGTCCATTGATATCCCTGGTCATCATAAATGTGCAGAACTGAGCCAAACTTAAGCGTTGAACGGTTTTGGATTACATATAAAAAGTTTCGTGTCTCAAATTCTATGAATTTTAAGACATGAAATAACCCATTTGGGTTTAATGAGCCAATAAAAAATCTGAAGGAGTGGAATTAAAGTTTTGGGGGCCATAGGACTTAGGAGTTGCATAAAACTAAAAATGAACAGGGATTTTGAAACTAGGACTTAGGAGTTGCATAAAACTAAAATTGAACATGAATTTTGAAACTCCACTTGTGACCTGTCTACTATATATTATAGTGGCGCTCTTCTAGCTCGGAATCTGTGATTTTTTGTGGGCTTCTCCATTTCATCAGAGAGAATGAGAGTGTCTTCTGTGATAACAAAAGGAAATACTAAAAATTGGAGTCGGCAAACATGAAGAGCGTAGAACTTTAAAGAACTCGCTAGAGGAGAAAAAAAGGAAAAAAATTTAAATAAGGCCTTAAGTTTTTGCCTTATTTCAAAAAATAATACAAGTTTCAAAACTTTTCAAATTAGGACCTAAGTTTTCCTGTAAGTTTTCACTTAGGGACAATTAGCCATTTAAAGTTATTTTCCATCTACCGTTTCCTTTCGGTTTTTTTTTTTTTTTTTTTTTTTTTAAACACTCAAGTTACCCTTCATTTAAAACCATGGTATGCTTTCTACATGGTTTGTCCGCACTCGGGGCAATTAGTTCAATTATTTGTCCTATCTCCTAGGCTTTTGAAATACCCTAGTGCTCACCTTCAGGCATCGAAAAATAAATACACTCCTAAATTTTACTTCAATAGGATTATAGAAGTTGTTTTGCATTTTGAATATTGGGCCATGTGAGTATCTAAGGTTGGCTCAAGATAGATCGGAAATGAAAGAAACATAATTCGTGTAGTCAACCCCAACCTAAATTGAGACAAGACTTGATGATGATGAACTTGAGTATCTAAAGCCCAAGCCTAAGCTCATTCCAAATCTTAGTTGGATTTTCAAAACCTGAGCTCACATTGCATTTTTCAAGAAGGCGACACATGGGGAGCTCCAAGTTATTTTTAAGATGGGCAGTTCTCAATCATGGTAGTTTGCTTGGTTATTTGGATATTTAAAAATAGTATAAAATAAATTCTTCGTTAAGTTTATAGTAAAAATGGCACGTTACTTATTATTTTATAGAAGAAGTGGCTTATGTTTGAGGCGGGTTCGGCACTCAATCTCTTTGGGTTCAAGATGAATACGTGTTTTATAAAAGCATTAGATTTGTTGAGGTTTTTTGACGAACTCGTCTTTCTTAAATTTGATTTTATCAATTTAATAATCAGAATTAAGAAATTGTCATCAATATTTTTTTTTTAAAACTTCTTTCCCTAGTAATATTACAGAGAACCTAGTAATATCCCCATGTTTGTGTGTCGCCGTCGCCTCCCGCAAAACGAAACCCGTGCCCAAGACAGGGGTGGATGTCATATTGGAGAGGCAGAGGCAGGCTTTTGCAAGCTTCCCATCATCGTTTGCAGATGAAGAAGACCGGGGGCATTCTTCTTCTCCAACCTAAAGAAATGGCTTTAGTGACCGCTTCGATTTCTTCCATTTCCCGCTCGAGAACGGCCATCGCTGCTGCTGTGAAAAAGGGAGCTACTGGTATTACCACTTCACCAACCAATTTGTTTTCCTACCCATTTCCAGTTTCTATGAATTGTTATTCTAGTACTGCAAAGGTATTGAATCCTGACGACGCATCCAGACGAACCCAGTTCTTAAATTTTGTGAAAAATCAGTGTAAACCAGAGAAGTTGAAGCTTCATGATGCATCGGGTTGGTTCGATCGTGTGGTTCTCATGAAACCCTTGCCCCCAGCTGTTGTTTTCAATCATCTGTTGGGGGCTCTTACCAAAATCAAACATATGTTGTTGGTTTTTATATGAGGATGAAATCGGCTGGGATTGCACCCAACTTGTTTTCACTTAACATTCTGCTCAACTGTTACTGCCGATTGAAGAGGGTGGATATGGGGTTCTCCATTTTAGGAGATCTCCTTAAACGGGGCATCAAACCTAATGTGGTTACTTATGGTACCATCATAGATGGGCTTTGCAAGAGTGGGAAGGTGGATGCTGCCGTTGAGATGCTCAAGGCTATGGAAAAGGCAAGCTGTAAACCAAGCAATGTTGCATATACAGCCATCGTAGATGGGCTTTCCAAAGAAGGGTTGATGAACGAGGCCATAGACCTCTTGTCGGGAATGGTGGAGCAGGGGTGCGGACCTGACATAGTTACATACAATACGATCATCAATGGGCTTTGCAAAGAGGGGTTGATGAAAGAGGCCATAGACCTCTTTTCGGAAATGGTGGAGAAGGGGTGCGGACCTGACATAGTTACATACAATACGATCATCAATGGGCTTTGCAAAGAGGGGTTGATGAAAGAGGCCATAGACCTCTTCTCGGAAATGGTGGAAAAGGGGTGTGGACCTGACATAGTTACATACACTACCATCATCAATGGGCTTTGCAAAGAGGGGTTGATGAAAGAGGCCATAGACCTCTTTTCGGAAATGGTGGAGAAGGGGTGTGGACCTGACATAGTTACATACACTACCATCATCAATGGGCTTTGTAAAGAGGGGTTGATGAAAGAGGCCATAGACCTCTTTCGGAAATGGTGGAGAAGGGGTGCGGAGCTGACATAGTTACATACAATACGATCATCAATGGGCTTTGCAAAGAGGGGTTGATGAAAGAGGCCATTGACCTCTTTTCGGAAATGGTGGAGAAGGGGTGTGGACCTGACATAGTTACATACACTA